>CAUDMG010002463.1:1267500-1867500 GCA_958450375.1 Homarus gammarus
TAATAATAATAATAATAATAATAACAACAATAATAATAATAATAATTAACGATCTATTGAGAAAATAACAACCAACGGCTGAAGATACAAGGAACATAGATCACATTTAAGGTGACATTGGGAAGTGGGTCAATTACAAGAGCTTTCAGTACAGAGAGAGGGGAAAAAAGGGTGAATATGCAAGTTACAGAGACTACAGCAGTATGGCTGATCTTTTAGGCCTGATGTAGATGTGGTGTCTGACAGCTACTCGAGGACGGGAGATAGGAAGAAACTGGTTCACAAATAGGGTAGATGAGTGGAACAAGCTTAGCAACTTTGTAGTAGTTGTGCTGGGACGCTGGGAAGTCTTAAAAGGAGGCTAGATAGATTCATGGGTGATAGAGAGTGGTTGTAACTCCCGACAGGAGCTGCCATGCATAGGCCTGTTGCAGACTCCTTATTTTCTTATGTTCCGTGTGTTTGTTTACGCATACGTGTGTGTGTGTGTGTGTGTGTGTGTGTGTGTGTGTGTGTGTGCATGCAACTGTACTCATTGATGTCCTTTGTAACGGTGGTTTACTGTAACATCATCCTTTGTTACTTAAACTCTATCACTACAGTAAGTTTATACCTACATTGTTACCTTGCCCTGTATCACCTCATTAAAGAGATCACATTCCAATTTCACCCGTAATGGCAGATTATGGGCAAAATCCTTCAACTACCTTCCTGCACAGTCGACACCCTCCCCTTTAATATGGAATCCCAAATTAGCCTGAGTTGTATCTGTTAATTATGTGACCTCAGCTCCCAGGTTGAGAGACAAAGGGGCACCTCATAAACACAATTACAGGTCCCCGGTGAATTTAAATGACCATGAATGACCCAGTTTTTCACGAGACACTTGAGGAAATGTGGTGCTTACAGTCAAGATTTCCCAGGTGATAGTGGCAGGCAGACAGGTGTGAGTGACGACCTTCCCCCTCATTATTCGTCGACCGCTAGATTCTTTAGTTTTCTTTTATTTTTCTTATCTCTGTTTCTCCGTCCCTTTCTCTCTTTCTCTGTTGCTAATACTTTCTTATCTATGAGCCAAAGTTCGTCTATTTCCTTATTTTCTCAATGTAAGCATCAGAGACATACACAGACTCTATACTAAGAAAACCAGTGCTGGAAAAAATCAATCAAATTAAATCAGTAATGTTATAAATACTATATCCCCAGTGAAGTTCTTTCTGCTTCCCGCCGTCCGACACCCTCACAAAATAACTTACTACCGAACACAGTCTCATCCCTTCTTGTGGGGCCAACGGTGGGACACTGGTGGGTCATGTGGAGTGTTTAGACGACAAGTTTATGGTCGCTCTCATTTATTATACTCCACTATGACCAAAATACAGGCACTCCACCAGCCAATCCTCCACTACGTTATATCGCTTCCTTGTCTGCCTATCACTACCTTCTACAAGTTATTAAAAGCACGATCGAGTCCACAGTAAAGAGGAGTCAGGTACAATTCGTATTTGACAACTGGCAAGTTATTCACGTATTAAAATTAAGTATATTAGCAAATAAAAATATATCGTTTCAAGTGTTTTCGCCGTGTCAGATTAATCACATTTTTGTGGAAATTAAGGCATCGACATTCTGGTTGGTTCCAGGTACGGAGGAGAGGCCTTGCTGCCGGTCAGGTGAAACTTGGCCAGGTGTTGGGTGTTGTTAGCATGTTATATACATCTTGAAACAGAAGAAAAAAAAAGATAAATGCAAAGATTCAATAATACGACTTAGAGAACAACTTTGCAAAAACTTGAGACACTCTTCGTTTCTGTATTGTTATATTTACACAACCACTGTCGTCTTAAGTATCGCCCCGTGTCCTTGTTAACCCGCGTCTTAATGACAGGAAAGTGTCCCTGACCTTTCTTCACTCCGCAATTATGAATACTAGAAAACCAACAGTGAATGAGGCGGGGCAGAGGGGGACGCTGTCACCTTCAAAACGAGGTCAAATGACAGGGGTAGTCGTCTGGACGAGGTCATTATGGCCCCGCCCTGGCCACTGTGAGGGGTCATCATGAGTCATTATCTGGCATCTGTGTGACCTGGCGGGTTATTAACAACTTTGCAAAACTAACAGAGGTGAGGGAGGAGAGTGGAGTAGGTGAATCCCTCTAATTACTGGTTTGTCTCCCTCGGGTTAGGTCATTAAGGCGTCGTCCTTACATCCACCTATCTCATGTTATTAATATAGTATAGCTGGGAGGTAGTGAGGCCTGGGAGGTAGTGAGGGCTGGGAGGTAGTGAGGTCTGGGAGGTAGTGAGGCCTGAGAGGTAGTGAGGGCTGGGAGGTAGTGAGGGCTGGGAGGTAGTAAGGCCTGGGAGGTAGTGAGGCCTGGGAGGTAGTGAGGTCTGGGAAGTAGTGAGGCCTGAGAGGTAGTGAGGGCTGGGAGGTAGTGAGGGCTGGGAGGTAGTAAGGCCTGGGAGGTAGTGAGGCCTGGGAGGTAGTGAGGGCTGGGAGGTAGTGAGGGCTGGGAGGTAGTGAGGCCTGGGAGGTAGTGAGGTCTGGGAGGTAGTGAGGCCTGAGAGGTAGTGAGGCCTGGGAGGTAGTGAGGGCTGGGAGGTAGTGAGTGTTGGGAGGTAGTGAGGCCTGAGAGGTAGCGAGTGCTGGGAGGTAGTGAGGTCTGGGAGGTAGTGAGTGCTAGGAGGTAGTGAGTGCTGGGAGGTAGTGAGGTCTGGGAGGTAGTGAGTGCTAGGAGGTATTGAGGCCTGAGAGGTAGTGAGTGCTGGGAGGTAGTGAGGTCTGGGAGGTAGTGAGTGCTAGGAGGTAGTGAGGCCTGAGAGGTAGTGAGGCCTGGGAGGTAGTGAGGGCTGGGAGGTAGTGAGTGTTGGGAGGTAGTGAGGCCTGGGAGGTAGTGAGGGCTGGAAGGTAGTGAGGCCTGGGAGGTAGTGAGGGCTGGGAGGTAGTGAGGCCTGGGTGGTAGTGAGTGCTGGGAGGTAGTGAGTGCTGGGAGGTAGTGAGGGCTGGGAGGTAGTGAGGGCTGCGAGGTAGTGAGGGCTGGGAGGTAGTGAGTGCTAGGAGGTAGTGAGTGTGTGTGTGTGTGTACACACACACACAACGTTGCGATGTCAAGTTTGTGAACGACCTTCAAAAGGCCGGTTTGCAGATTCCACCTGACCTTGACCCTCAGTCACGTCGCAAAAAGAAGTTAACGTGAGATATTATTATTATCATTATTATTATTTAATTAATCTTATCATATTGGTAATATTTTGGGGCATCTTAAAAAACGGTATTATTAAATTTAAAAAAATCTCAAAAAAATATTGATAGAATTTATACATTTTCTTCTTAAAACTGATTTATAAAGGGTCATTAAGTAGGTCTAAATACTGCTTCTTTAGATTTGAATCTTACAGCAGAGGACACTATACAATTACAGTACAAAATGGGAGAAACAAATGTGTAATGCAATCTAGATACTGAGATCAGCAGTGCCATAAGCAAGTTTGCGGATGACACCAAAATAGGGCGGCAGATTAATTCAAGGCAGGGTGCAAATGCGCTACAGGAGGATTTAAATAACTGCGGGAGTGGTCAGAAGAAATGACAAATGAAATTCAACACCAGCAAGTGCAGCGTACTTAATATTGGAAGAACAAATACTGTCAATATATACAGCCTTAACACCATCAACCTAGGGAAGTCGAACTTGTGAAAGAGACCTAGGGGTACTTGTAAGACCGGATCTACGGCCTAGAAAACAGTGCGTTAATGTTCGAAATAAGGCAAACAGAGTATTGGGTTTTATATCTAGAAGTGTAAGTAACAAGAGTGCAGAGGTCTTATTGCAACTATATCTTGCGCTAGTCAGGCCACACCTCGATTATGTGGTTCAGTTCTGGTGCCCCTATTATAGAATGGATATAAATTCACTGGAGTCGGTGCAGCGAAGAATGACGAAAATGATTCCGGGACTTAGAAATCTTCCATAACAGGATAGATTAAAGAAACTAAACTTGCATTCCCTAGAAAGACGAAGAGTGCGGGGAGATATGATAGAAGTATTTAAGCGGGTGAAAGGAATCAATAAAGGGGATATAGATAAAGTTCTTATAATATCCGAGCAGGATAGGACTCGGAGCAACGGATTCAAGTTGGATAAGTTTAGGTTTAGGAGGGAGGTAGAAAGGAACTGGTTCACAAATAGGGTGGTGGACGACTGGAACAAGCTTAACAAAGTAAGTGCTGGAAAGCTGGAAAGTTTTAAAGGGAGGCTAGATAGAGAGTGGTAGTAACTCTCGACAGGAGCTGCCATGCACAGGCCAACCGGCCTATTGCAGACTCCTTATTTTCTTATGTTCTTATAAACGAACAACTCTTTTGTTAAGATCCACAGCAGCAGAAATGAGCCCACACACACACACCGTTGGGGCTGATCAACATACACAGGATAAAACCATTAGCCAAGAGGCAGCTTATTTCTCCCCGAGTGATAAAGATCAGTTGAAACACACACGGCTTAACGAGTGACCAATGAATGCCTCGTGTTTCATTGTTCTGGTGAGGCTCTCACTCTCACCTCTTCTCTCCTCCTCACGTTCTCCCTCTTCTATAACGCGTTCATACGAGTATATTCAGTTCGTTTTCTCCTCAACCACTCCTTCCTTTGTATAAATTATTTTTTATTACGTTTCTCTCACTTCGTAACATCTGATGAACCATACACCATCCAAAAGGTAAATGACGATACTTTTATTTACTTTCACTTTTTCTTTTATCCTCTTCGCCACTGGTCGGCTCGTTAGCCACTTGGGTGGTCCACTCACGTCTCTGTTACGCACTGTTAGCAACTAGCAAGTACTGGGTATGTACTGGCTCCTGAATGTATCAGTCGAATGTCCATACCTGGAGCTGGCGGACTCTTGCCCCACAAGATGCCACAGCTCAAGGTTGAAGATGCCACAATTCCAGAAAACTGTGAGGGCAAACTTTTTCAGAGTGAGAGTTATGAACTCTTTGAACACTCTGCCAGAGAGTGTTGTGACGGCACCGGGTGTGAGCTCTTTCAAGACCAGAATTTACCAACACTGGAGCAGGTTCAGATACGTTCAGGAGCCGGTGCATGCCCAGTATTTGCCAACAGTGCGTAACCTACCGCCCAAGCGGCTAACGAGCCCTCGATCAGTGACGGAGAGGATAAAAGTATCATGAGACCGTCTCGATATAACTCCCCAGGTGTAGTGGAAGAGCATCAACAGCGACAAAAACGAAACTTTCTCTTGAATACTTCTCTTATAGCTGTTTTGTTTTAGCTCATTAATACACACACACACACGCACTCCTTTAACGTTAAGTACACCACCATATTACAAATTCCAACACAGCAGTGAAACAATTAGCCGTAGGACAGAAACACCAAGTTGTCTCACTGCCGCTGATAGATATTACTGTCCCTCCTCGTTGCTTTTAAACTCCTTCGTTTTCCATTTTATCCCTTCCTTTCTATAGGCAATTTCTCATTTTTTATCTACTTTTAAACAACTAAAAAATTTTCTCCCCTTCTCTTCATCCATCTCTTATATTGTACATTTACTTCTATCTTTTCCTTTGTTCAAATAGCTGTTCAGAGTTCACTCGTCACAAAGCACTATACAACCCATCACCCATTCCTCCCTCCTTCTCTACTTTATTATATTTTACCTTCACCATGAACGCCAACTTCCCTTCTTAAACTACCCGGTGCTTGTCTTTCGTTGTTCTCATCTACACTCGTCATACACCGGGTGGGTCTTTCTGGGTAGGTCAGCCGCCCTCCAATCTTCCATTAGTCACGGCTCCACTTGCAGGTTTTCCTTATTGTTAAAGAAAACGATGGAGACTTTTTTCACAGTCTGTTTACCATGTGAGATTTTGCGTCTGTGCTTGACCATCGGAGACGACGAAATGGGTGGGAGAGGAAACAGATTAAAAGTTGAATAGGAGAGAAGGCAGAAGTGAGAGGGAGTTAATGAGGAATTAAGAATACGTGGAAGAGATAAAATGTTAAAAATGGGTGAGAGATAACAGATGATAATAAACAAGAAAAAGAACATATCTAAAGTGGGCGGAAGCGGTAACAAGGTAAGGATACACTAATGACATAGACATGAGTAGAGAACAAGAGTGTGAGGCATATACTTTTTCTTCATGGGTAAGTGCGCTCGTATTTCAGATCCCGCGAATTATTCTATTTCTACACACACACACACACACACACACACACACACACCATATTTACACGCACAAAATTCACATTCAAAGACCAATAAGCGTCATGAATAATATTACCCCTCTCTCCGTCTCTAATATTCAACTATTCAGTCCCTGTTGAATCAATTCTTTATCCGAAGGTCAAAAAAAAAACACTTACCATCAGTTTAATGGACAAATAAAAGCATTTCAAATCAGGCATGTGTGGAGTGGTTGGAGAGACACAGAGTGCAGGCGGGCGGCCAGAATGACAAGGCTCACCCACAGTAACTCGGCCGCCGGAACGCTCAGTGAAAGAGGCGTTGTGGTCTGCGGGCAACGGTGGTGGTCCCGGGTGTTGGTTAGGGTGGAGAGTGGTGGGCTCTGAGGTAGTACTAGCAGCAACACGGTGGGTAGGGTGGGCAGTGGTGGGGTCTGAGGTAGTACCAGCAGCAACACGGTGGGTAGGGTGGGCAGTGGTGGGGTCTGAGGTAGTACCAGCAGCAACACGGTGGGTAGGGTGGGCAGTGGTGGGGTCTGAGGTAGTACTAGCAGCAACACGGTGGGTAGGGTGGGCACTGGGCAGCGGTGGGATCTGAGATAGTACCAGTAGCAACACGGTGGGCAGGGTGGGCAGTGGTGGGGTCTGGGGTATTACCAGTAGCAACACAGTGGGCGGGGTGGGCAGTGGTGTGCTCTGAGGTAGTACCAGCAGCAACACGGTGGGTAGGGTGGGCAGTGGTGGGGTCTGGGGTATTACCAGTAGCAACACGGTGGGCAGTGGTGGGGTCTGGGGTATTACCAGCAGCAACACGGTGGGTAGGGTGGGCAGTGGTGGGGTCTGGGGTATTACCAGTAGCAACACGGTGGGCAGGGTGGGCAGTGGTGGGGTCTGGGGTATTACCAGTAGCAACACGGTGGGCAGGGTGGGCAGTGGTGGGGTCTGGGGTATTACCAGTAGCAACACGGTGGGCAGGGTGGGCAGTGGTGGGGTCTGGGGTATTACCAGTAGCAACACGGTGGGCAGTGGTGGGGTCTGGGGTATTACCAGTAGCAACACGGTGGGCGGGGTGGGCATTTTCCAACCAAAACCGTCACATTTAATCTTACGCCACTCAAGATTCAGTTAAGTTTGGATAGATGATGTTACCCTGCCCTGAAAGGTTAATTTATTAACTCACTCTTTGAGTACGATAATACCCTCATATGAGTAAGATAATTAATACCCACCTTTAAGTACGATGATGTCCGCCTTTGAGTAGGATAATACCTACACCTGAGTATGACGATTTAGCCCAGCAAATTAGACAAGCTTAACCCCTGGAGTACAAAGTCTTTATCCTTTCCTTTCGATGCCTAATTCCCCCTGAGTTAGATAATATTCACATGATTAAATGATGAACTGAGCAGAGCTTCCAGACACAGCAAAGTTTGTACAGTAGGAGACCTTAACTTTAGCCAAATAGATTGGATCGACCTTACGGGTAACTCAAAATCAGAGGATTTTCTTGAAACACTCCAGGACTGTTTCCTAAGTCAACATAGTACTGTATAACCGAACCCACCTGGGGTAATAATATACTCGATTTAGTTCTGTCAAACAGATAAAACCTCATTAATAATGTCGAGGTAGGGAACGAACTTGCTAACAGCGATCACAAAGAAATAAGATTCCAATTAAAATTTGAGGGTAGTCGCAAGGAAAGTTCCATTAAAGATCCAGATTTCAGAAGGGCAAACTTTGATAGTTTGAAGAGGCAGCTGAGAGAAGGGATATCACACTTGGGGGTGAATTACATGACCTCACATGAGGTGACCTAACACAATGTACCCACAGAGGGCGACCTCACCTTAGCCGGAGACCTGACAACGATAACCTCACAAAATATGAAGGTTGAGGATGACCTGATCACGAGATCTAGGGTTGACGAGTTCCACAATAATTTAAATAATGAGTTACTCAATGAACAAAGGCAGAACATACCATACAGAAAATTCAGGTCAAAAAACAATGACCCTAAATGGATAAATAATTATTTAAAGAAAATTATTGGACAAAGGAAGGCTATAGGTAGGAGAATAAATCGTGGTGAAGTTTACCTCCGAGATTACCATAAGGTATTGGTCAGTAGGGTTAAGACCGAGTTAAGAAAAGCAAAGAGGAATAATGAACTGAAGGTAGCAAGAGAGGCGAAGTTAAACCCTAAGGGATTCTTCCAAATTCATCAAGCTAAAACACGAGAAAAGAATGGACCAATACAGTCAGATACCAACGATTTAACTGATAACGATGGAGAAATGAGCAATAATCTGAATAAATATTTTTCAACAGTTTTCACCACCGAAAATTTAAACATGATACCCGAGGCACCGACTTTATACAGAGATAGTGAAGAAAACAAATTAAGCGAGAGAGTAGTGACTAGTAACGATGTTAGTAAGCAAATAGACAAACTAAAGCCTTCATGCATATGTTCTTATGAAGTAATACCAAAGTGTCTAACAAGGCTCCTAATCTACACTACGCTTTCTTAAAAACCTGTAAAGTGTTCAAGTCACGGTACTCTAACAAATGGTAGTGTTGTACACGAAGAGGTATTGACAATGCTTATTTGTTGGTATTTTACTCTCCCAGATTCTACGTTCCTTAGACCGCCCTCGAGTTATTAGTCACAGAACTATCTGTCCATATATTAATCAGGATTAAAAAAAACGGGGTTATTGATGCGAGGGTTCAACTACTCAGGAACCCAAGAATACCTTACCTGTATTAATATGTTTGACAGGTAGAATGAATGCCACAAGAATCTCACCCATATACTGTACAGTATTAGACTTAGAGATGATGGTTCATTTATCTCGGTATGCACTATTCCAAATGATACTAAATGTTACATAATACTTCCTTGAGATAAATGTATAGTATATATCAGGTGCCTCAAAGAGAGCTCAGGTTCTCAACTGGCTCAGCCATGTTAATGTTGTTATTATTATCCGCTCTGTATCTGTGTTTTTCTGGTTAAATAAACTGTTTCGATTCAACTCACAGATAATGAACGCCTTGGCGAGTAAAACGTGTGGAGGAGTTCTAAACAAACGTGTATATTTCAGTCTTAAGAAAAACGCCTGGGTAGTGAGAAATGTACGTGATATTAACAAGTGTGTGTGAAGTGTGTTATACATTACTTTACGAAGAGAATAATTTTGGTTTAAGCAAGAGAGTGTTAGATGGAATGAAGATTAATATTTATCCCTCTGTCTCAGCTACACTAACGTATCATTCCCGATTTGCTTAAACGATTTCTTCATTTTCACTCTTGCCAGATTTCGATAAGTCAGAGGTGGTTTATCATCTCGTGTGATATATTCTCCTGAAAGTTACTTAAGGTGCATGGGGGTAAAATCCGTCATATGAGAGAAAACAGTCTTCATAAAATATATATTCGTTATTAAATCGGTAATTCCAGTTTTCTCTCATAAGGGACTGGCTACTTGTCGGGCTGTAAGCTCAGGTTTAATTACTGCTAATCACCAGTTTGTCGCGAGGTCACCGTAATTATTAGGCTCCAGCTTGCAATTATCAACTGGTAACTAGTGGTTATCCTCGGGTAACCAGCCATTACGGTGCAGTAACTAGCCATTAGGGAGGCGGGGTGACGGGGTGGTTGCAGCGCGGCGCGTGAACCTCTTTACTATAATTACACACTCCACTAATTGGATAACGCAAAATAAAAAATCCATTAGTGATAAGACAGGTTCGGGCGGAGCTCCGGAAGCCGCCAACTCCTCCACTAACATACATACACTTCCAAAATAATTCGTTAGGCTTTAGCAATATTTGACTCTAATTCGCTTATTACCTTTAATCAACGAATTTCGAGTATATATATATATATAACTGAATATTAGAAACCAACAACACCATGTACTGTAACCTACTGTACATTGGCGATAATGACTGAATTATCGTTAATGTTTGTTAATGTCATAAAATTCACAGGTACAAGGTTTGGTGCCTAGTAAACGTGAACGGTGTGATTTACTGGAAGGAATCACCATGGTGGTGATTACATGCTGGCTAGCTACGAGGTTCATTAAACTCATTAAACACTAGTCGTGGGAACCACCCAACACAGTGAGTTATTCCAAAGATCGCTTCCCCCCCCCCCCCCCCCCAACCTTCCCCTTCTCACGTTCATCCTTGATCTTCACCCACAACAGTAACAGCACTGATCCTGATAGGATATTTTTCACTATAAGACAATACTTTGAGCACCTCTACACTCCCCCCCCCCCCCTCCCCTTGTCTCTGTCATAGTCCGGGAGGTTTGAGGTAAGGAATGTTGAAAATGCACTTCCCTGGCCCCAGAATGGCCGTTCTTAAGTTCCGCATCCTGTACGGTGACCGGGAATTGACAAACAAAATCACTTTAATCATAATTTCGAGCACAAACGCGGGTCTACTGTAGTGCACAATTATAGATAATCATGTCCCGACCACGAATCAACAACTTACGAAGACTGTTTCCTGCGCAAAGGCTATTTACGAACGCCCTTTTTATTGGTAGTCTTCTCAGATAAACGTACATAATTATGGGCAGGGGTAACTAATTTGACGATAACTATTTTCTCTTTATCACAAGAATATCAAAAACCACTCAAAATTGGCTGATAATGTCTTTTTTTTTACGGGCATTTGCCCACCCGGCCACAGGTCAATGAGAAACTATATACTGTACTCGTATTTATGTGTGTTGTTAAAGTGAGAGAAACAACTGAGACCTGCAATTTTGTGTAAATGAGGCAGAAAGTCAGATCAGCAACCTGGGACTTGGTCACAATTTTTGTTACCAAAAATAGATACCTAAATAGCTCACTGGAGATCGAAAAGTCACATTCATGACTACATGCTTAAACTCTGTCGTCTAGAAGCAGTGTTAGTTATGTTAGATCTATACTTGCAGAGTCAAGTTGTAAACTATATAATCATGCAATAACAGAGGAAGATGTTACAGTAGAGCTAAAATGTTTACGCATAAACAGAAACAGAACAGACCTGTAGAAGATCAATGAGCACATCGAAAATACTTGTGATCCTTTCCAGAGTGTTGCAGGCAAGACAGGTATATTATACAACATTAAAACAGGGAAAGCATCGGCTGAACGAGTAAAAGTCTGTTAATTAGAACTCCAGAAAGAGGCAAGGACGTCATAAATAATGCACTGGCCATGCCTTGAACTCTCAAAGACATTTGAAGGTATACCATTGGCAAGGAAAAAATTATGACCTTCAAACAAGAGTGTGCAAGTAATCGACGAGCAATGGACAAGAAAGTTTCAATGCTGAAATTTACACGTGACCTGTTGGGTCGTCTTGCTATACTGGCCACGAAGAGGAAACCTGACATAAAGTATGTGTTTTCATATACACTGACACCTGTGTCCTTCTGCCTCTGTGATGGGGATGGAATGATGGTAAAGACAGATAAGAGCAAGTTGTTTAGAGCTTTAGAAGAGAGATACGAGAGGTTCCCTGACACTGCTGATGCATGCATCATAGACGGCAATTTTCTTTTACATTTATTACCACCAAACTTACCATGAACATATGGAGGCCTTGCAAAGACCATTTTGCTTCAAGCTGTCACACTGTCTCTGTAACGTGTTGACATTGTCTCCGACACCTGTTCCCAACCTTCCATAAAGAATTTTAAGAGAATTCTAAGAGGTTGTAGTGGAATTCTCCCCTACAAACGCTGTTTGTCGCTGCCTAGCCGACCCCACCAATTCCCCAGTGTATGCCTCGTGGTCTAGGTCAACCAGCGCCGCCATACACCACGGAGCGGGGGTCAACTGCTAAGCCACGCCTACCCCCGCTATTTAAGACCTGACCTCGTGGTGATCGCTCTCGCTCTCTAATAAGCAGCATTATGTAAATAAACCAATATTAATACAAAGGTCTGACGACCCAAGGGAGCAGAACAAAGACAAAATACCAATAAAAAGATGAAGCGATCTGGTTGAGCCCAGATTCTCTCTACTCCTACTGTATTTCAGTTTCACCACTTTTTCCTTCAACCCCTAATAATCTTCTTTCACCTCTTAACTAAAGACTTCGTATCGTATCGATCGCTCTCTCTCTACCTACAGCCGCAGCCAGCAACACCTCCTCCTCCGCCGCTGCCTGGCGGCCTTCGCTCCTCCTCCGCCTGCCTGGCGGTCCTCTCTCCCGCTGGCGAGCATGGCGACCCTTCTCTGAGCGTCCTCACCAACCAGCTCTCTCTACAACACGCTTGTAACCATGCTGCCTTCCCAGCACCAAGCTGCATTGTCCATCCAATACAACATGTATATAGAGAGCACATTGTGAGTTTCCTTTCTCCATTCCATCCTGAGTGTGAACCAAACCAACCCAAACCCCACAAGGTCCTGACGTGATGGATTACATTATCACAGGAGCAGTACTGCACCGTCCACTAGAATTTGGTAAGGGTCTGAAGTCGAGTTCCTTCAAGCAATCTGGAGGAGTGGTGACCTAAGGATCACACACCCAACACAGACAAAAGCCCAATTCGTGTGCTCTGTGCTAGTAAATCAAATATAATGCAGTCGTGTAAAGCCACAGCTTTATCTCTCCCACTACAATTCCCTTCCTAATCCCCTGCTCCTTCCTCTGTCATCTTCCCCGCTCAGACTTTCGCTACCAGCAATTTTTTGGAGCTTCTATTACTTGTATCTATTGTATCTTTCATAGAGCAGTTTCCCCCATTCCTAGATAGAGGATGAGAAACAATTGAGAACCTGCACACCATTCAGCATCGTCATGTCTATTTAGGATACGAAGATATTTGCTTAGTTCCACTATGATGTTGCTAATGGCAATGTCAAGAAAGAACATGTGGAACTGCTTGGCACAAAGAGGCAGACACCAGGATATGTTGCTATGCAGCAGCAGCTGGCAAGGGTGAGAAAGTTAGCTAAAAACATTGTCGTAAGGGCATCAGACATCGAATGCTGTTATCCTCATCTTTTACAGCTCATAAAATGCAGCACACATACTTTGTCCAAGTGACCTCCATTCGTTCATGAGAACTATGAACACTGAATTGACTAAAGTCAGGACCTGGGTAATACGTAATAAACTGACCTTAAACCTTGAGAAAACCCACTACACGATCTTTCACAGAAGGAAAAACTTACCCCCAGACTTGGACCCCCTGTACCTTGGTAATACAGTCCTCAAACGCGAACAAAATACTAAATTTCTCTGAGTTATTGTTGATGAGAAACTTAACTGGAGAAACCACATACAAGCCATTCACAGTAAAGTCAATAAACAGTGCGATATCATGTATCACACTTGACAGTCACTCACTCTCACAGCAATGAAAGAAATCTATCATGATCTTGTCTACCAACACCTGATACACTGTCACACACTATGGGGGGCCTCTGGCTCTTCAAAAACACAATCTCTGGTTACAGCACAAAAGAGAGTTGTGCGGACAATGACCTGCTTGAAAAAAAAACAGACCACACAAACGAAAAATTTGCTATGTACAGGTATTGATAAAAATTTTAAATTCCAAGATATTAACACCTACTGCTGTGCCCTCTTTGTTTACAAATCTATCAATCACTTGCTTGACAATAATTATTTCCAGTTCCAGATCAGAGATACAACTTAAAGCACCCAGAGCTACTAAGACTACCCCCCATGCGCTCCTCTCAGTCCCAGACCTCCATAAAATATCACGGTGTGAAAGTGTGAAACAACTTACCCCCACCCATCCGAGCAAAGACTACGCTCCCTTCTTTTAAATCATCTCTTAAAAAATATCTATTGTCTAAGTATTAATATTTCTTGTAACACCTACTATATTTACAGTACCTGCTTGTATTGTACCATCAAAACCGTTTTATTGGAAATTATCATGTGAATATAGATAAGTAATTACCATTGCAATAAACATAATTGCCAACTAGATATAATGCTGACATCTCTGTCCTCTTGTTCAACCTTATTACTGTACAACCCATGTTGTACTGCTCCCCCATTATACTTATGTTTTCAATTCCACTGTAATTTATGTGTATATAAATAAAAAATAAAAAATACACTAAAAAAATTATAAATAAATCAAATTAATAAATATTAAAGTGATAACAGTGGTAAAATTATGAGATGTTCTTATTACCACCATGCTATTGTACTATTCCAGATGATATTATATGTTACATAATACTTCCTTGAGATAAATGTATAGTATATATCAGGTACCTAAAAGAGAGCTCAGGTTCTCAATTGGCTCAGCCATGTTAATATTATTATTATCCACTCTGTATCTCTGTTTTTCTGGCTAAATACACTGTTTCAATTCAATTCAATTCAAGTTTTCTGTATCCATATGGAAGGATATTGAGACAGTCAAAAGGAATACTCGTAGGTATGTGAAAATCAGTGCCATTAGCAAGTCACTTGGACAAAGTATGTGTGCTGCATTTACCAAGCTGTAATACATGCCGAAACAAGATCCGACTATGCTTCAGCATTTAGTCGAAAATGTAAAACTCGAGAAAGATTTGGAGGTCCATAAGGCATTTGCTAATTTGCCATTTGGGGTCAGTGACGAGGCAAAACAAAGGTTACACGAGTTCACCTGTAGTTTTTATGGAGCAAGAGGCAAGGATGGCAGCTCTGAACAGATTCCGATTCAAAGTTTTTAAGAAAACATATGGTCCAAAGACCACAAGAAAATATGTTTTCCATAAACTCAAAGAAGTTGATGGGAGCAGCATCCCGCCATGTGAGGCAGAACTTAACCAACACATCAAACGGACTTCTTTTGTGGCGGCTATGTGGGCTCATGACGCCACGCGTATCCTCAACTTCAGATGGATGGGACTATGTTGATGAGTCATATGAAATAATCTGGTTTCATGAGCCACAGCTTACTGTTACATTGATCCCAGCTGAAAGTAATCTGAGCAAATACAGTACTGTAGTGATGGAGATATGGACCTTTCCTCTGGTGATGAAGGTGGAGAATGGTCCTCGGATAATGAAGACAGCTTGTAAACTTTAAATTGAAACTGTACTTGTAATTGTTATGTGTTGTCCAACTTCATCTCACAGTTGTAGTCTGTTATCTACACGCTGTTGCTGATAATCATTTTACAGACACAATTTTGAGGATATTGTTACATATTTTGTCAAATTAATTGTAATACATCTGTATTACATTGTATATTCTCTTAGGCTGCAGATAGGTGGAGGTAGAGGGCTAAAAAAAAATAATAATGTCTACTATGTCTATCCGGTGGAAATGAACAAGCTGATTTTCACTTTGAATGTCAATGTACTCATGAACGAAACAAATGGTGAATTTGCTAACTCTTCCTATTTCATAAGACACAAGCTCGTAATTGTTGTTCATCAAAGCAATTTTCTATAATCAAAGGTTGTTAACCCTGTACTGGTGAGATGCCAAAAATCCAATCACTTAAAAATATGTGAACAGTATAGTACGTGTGGTAGGTGGAGATATACGACAAATGTTTTCCTCTGGCACACGTTTCATTTAGGGCCCCTAGAGTGATATTACAAGAGTCCCCCACCCTCTAAAAAAACCCCGTAGAACTGGAATTTGAGAACATTTTCTCAAAATGGCAGCAACTTAAAAAAAAAAAAATCATTTGACATATTTTAACAAACTGGATGTTGTTTCCAGGTGTATTTGGGCCACCAAATGCATGTTGATAGAAATTATCATTGCAATAACCTTAAAGTATAGTACAGTACTGTATATTTGCCATGTTGACACGACCTTACTTTTTACTTTTATCCTCTTCACCACTGATCAGCTCGTTAGCCGCTTGGGTGATCGGTTAGTTCTGTTACTTTTCCTTTTCTTTTATCCTCTTAACCAAGTGATCGGCTCGTTAGCCGCGTGGGCGATCGGTCACGTCTCTGTTATGCACTGTTGGCACCTGCTCCAGTGTTGGTCAAGTCTTGTTAGAAAGAGCTCACACTCGGTGCCGTCACAACACTTTCTGGTAGATTGTTCCAAGAGTTCACAACTCTCACTCCAAAAAAGTTTGCCCTTGTAGTTTTCTGGACTTGCGGCTTCTTCAATCTTGAGCTGCGACACCTTGTAGTGTGAGCGTCTTCTCACCTCAATTAGATCACCCCTTGCCCGTCTGTAGTATAAGCTAGGCAAGTTCAGGTGCTCCAATCTCTCGGGGTAGCTGAGGTGCCGAAGTGCAGGCACCAGTCTGGTGGCAATCCTTTGAACATTTTCAACCAACTGACAATCCCTAGCATATCTCGGGGACCAGATGGGGTGACAGTACTCCAGATGGGGAAGCACCTCACTCTTGAAAATCGTTACGAGGGACGGACCATCTAGATATCTGAACGACCTTCTTATAAGCCCCAATAATTTATTTGCCTGATTTACCTTCTTCTCGCAATGGCCCGAGAACTTCAGCTCATTGTCAAACATAAACACCTAGGTCTTTCTCACATTCAGTCTCAAATATTGTAGTGCAGTTTCTTCATCCTGTTGGGACATATGATACGCCTCCTTACCGTTGGTACGCCCCAGGTGCATCCTCTTACACTTCGTGACATTGAATCTCAGCAGCCATTTCTTCGACCATTCTTGGAGCCCACAAAGGTCCTTCTGCTGCTCTTCACAGTCCACTTGGCATCATCGGCAAACATTTGTATGTTGGAGTGTACAATGTCAGGCATGTCATAACACAACTCATGTTGTATAGCTTCTACTCACTTATCATATTAATGTATAATAGCTCTAATTTAAAAATATAAACAATATTTATAATATAAATGTAAAAAATATAAATAAAATAAGGAATAAAGACTTTAATTACATAAAGTGATCGTGGTAGCATCACTCTTCTGTATTTACCAACACCATGTTCCTGCAGCAATCCAGTTAGTATATATAAAAATCAGGTGCCACAAAGAGCTCAGGCTTTTACTTAGCTCAGCTATGTCAATACAGCCACTCCTTGACTTACGACAGGGTTAGGGACCCAAATCCAGGTCGTAAGTCTAAAATGCGAAAATAATACATAGAAAATCTAAATTGGGTGCCTCTTTTTCTTCTCAGCACCACAAAACTCTCACTTTTAAGCTTGCCAGCCATTTTAAAGGGAATTACAAACATCAGGACTCGAAAATACGTACAGTAATTCGAAAAATTTTTGGCACGACTGGGGCAGTCGTATGTCCGGGTGGTCGTAAGTCGAGGAGTGGCTGTATTGTTCTTATTGTCCATTCGGTATCTGCATTCTTTTTGTTTTAGCTCAATAAAATGTTTCAATATCAAATCACCGATACGTGATCTCTATTGGAGTAAATTAACCAGTTTTGTAGGTTACCAGAAACAGATAGACAGAGTGACAAATTTATTGGGAAAGACATGTATAGAAAACTTTTGTGTTAAGGAAATTAACAACACATGATTTTGTGCCCATATCCTTTAAATTTTGTCTTTGTACAAACATTCAAGTTTCCCTCTTTACACACACCAACTTGGTGTTAGACCTGCTGGGCTGAGCTGAGGCTCTCCCCCCACCACATACACAACCACGCACCCATTCTTATCTCAGTTTTTTACCACAACATCGACTTGATCGTTGGACCTAGCTGTCGCTAACCTTAAAGTAATGGCCCAGTGAAAGTTTCTATGTGTCTTTCTCCTCAAACACCACGTGTTTATGGAATAATTGTAATATAGCAAACAATTTTCATTGCTTTTTGATTCAAAGCGATGTGCACATACAAACACTCATGTACAGTACTTGTAGATATACAGTATACAATCAAAACTATAAATGAGTAGCATCATTACTAATCGAACAAACCCAGCCTAACAGTTTCTACAGTTTGGTCAGAATAACAAAGACATCAATGGTGTTACACTATTACAACATTAATAATAAAGATATCTCTATATTGAAAATCTGTTACATATCAATTAACTGTAAGATTATCCCCAAAATGCAAGACACACTTAAAATCGTTGACAGTTTGAAAATGCTGTCTTCATATACTGCACTAATGGTTAATTAACCAGTATCATAAAAATCATTAGGTACTGAGTGGTTCGGTGTCTTCCTAAACATGGGTGATCAGACTCTGTATGTGATGCAAGCAATTCAGCACTGTATCAGATGCAGTGGTTGATTTTTGTGTTAAATTTTCACCTGATCCCTTAGTAGAAACTCCACCTTCTATCAACTACGTTTGTCACAGGGTAGCAAGCATTCAAAAAACCGGGGAAATTATTTCCGGTAGTTGTCCACACCTGTAGACCACATCTCCCTTGGTTTCAAACTCTCTGAACTTAGTGAACTTATCCACGAGATTCTTATTTGTAACATCAACACCAAGAGAAACAGCAAAATGGTCAACAAAGATGTCATTTCTAAAATCTTTCATATCTTCGGGTTTTTCTGGCCAAGACGCACAATACTATAGAGGTTTACTGAAGGCAATAACATGACATGGTTCCCCAATCAGTTTTGGATGCATTTTTCAATTTCTGGGGTTTATCATCACCCTAATGTTTGAATATGTCCAGATCTGACCAGGAACAATCAAGTCTAATCTGTTAGAATGCCACTGCCTGTGCCCTCAGCAATGATGAAAACATTTTCACTCACAGATTCAAGCAAATCTTTTGGTGGTCTTCCTCAGTCTAGTAGAACATATATCAATTGCAGCTGGACCATGAACAATGTCAAAGGTCTCACACTCCAGTCATGCTAAGTTGAGCAGCGGTTTTGAATTTCACGAAGAAAAAAAAAGTTAAACACAAAATTGGGCAGGTAACTTTGCTCTGAGTTTTCATCAAAACAGGTATTCACTGACATGTTCTCTGCATGACCAATAACCACACCAAAGATTTCAGCAGAGATAAGTTTGTGTTGCACCCAGTGACTCCAAATACACCGTGAAGGATTGATGACTTGCTGCTCCATGATCTTCACTTGAGATAGCTCCAGTAAACGCTGCACTTTCTTTGGGCTCCTGCTGTACAGGTCGTACAAATGCAGGAATAATCTCAGTCACTGGCTGGAATTATGAGTCCCTGAATGCACCCTTCAAGGTCACTTCAAATCTGATTACATTAAGTGGTGAACAACGACAAGTCATTCTATCTTCGAATTTAACTGTGTTATCAGGCCTCTTCGATAGCCTGGGGGAAGACTTTCAAGATACAGTCCCCAGGACCCAAGATTTTTTAATGCAGTCCTGCTGATAAACTAAAAAGTACAGTATTTCCCCATGGCAAATATTTGCTAATCATTGTCGACTAAGGTAAACAATTAGGCAATTTTTTACTTGCATTTTTGCAATGAGAACCCAGTTATTTTGCTCAATGGTGGCAAGAGTGCAAGATTTGGCAGTACAGTATAGTGCAAATTATTTGTTGCTGGCAGTAGCAAAATGTCATTTTGTTGCTATTGTTGTTGGTGACAATCTGCAAAGTTGCTTTTTGATGACGATGATGATGATCTGTTAAGCTGTTGTTGTTGGTGATATTCTGCTGAATTATTGATGGTGGTAATCAAATATCAAGTGGTGGTGGTGGAAGTGGTGACATGCCTTCCACTTGTTCTTATTGTTGTTGGTAGTAACATGCTAACTTTATGGTGATTGTGGTAATCTGCTGCAAAATTGTTGTTGATGGTGGTGGTGGGAACCCACTATCTAGTTATTGATGGTGTGGTGGCAATGGCAGCAATGTGCTACCATGTTGTTGTTTTTGCTGTTGATAAAATGGGGTGAATCTGCCAAGCAGTTGATGGTGATGGAGGTTGTTGGACAAGCAGCAGGTGATGGCCGCCATGATCTACTGGTGTGTAAGAGTATTTGATGATGTATTTAATTATCTACTGAATTGAAGGGAATATAGGCACTATTCTCAGTCATACAGACGGAGTTAGGACTGCTTGGCCTGCTGTATTCGTGTTCTGAAGCAAATGATGGCTGGGTGAGGCAGGGAGGTGACTGGTGGGTCAGCTGATTGACTTGGGTGTGAGACTGAGAAGCTGAGCCCCTGTGCAAAACATGGTGGGTGACAAGGTAGGGATTGGGCTGCTGACGACGACGTATCAGATTCTTTATCTGGAGAACACCACAATATATAATCAACATGATGACCAAAATACACAAGGTGGCCGCAAGGGAGTAGGTCGAGACCATTAATTTATAACATGCATGAATATTTTTGGTATGTGCTTCATTTTCATGGTGTTTAATACCCATGACTGTGTCCTATGAAAATTAATCACTAAGATATAGCACTGTACAGTATTGTCAAACAACCAAATAAGCCAACCAAGGCAAGAAGTTATGCAGTTAATGCTGGAAATTTCAGCACTATATAATATCTTATTGTAACCTCTATTCTGTCTCTACCACAACTGATAGTAGATGAGAACAAAGTAAGCTCATACTGTGCCATAACATGTGTGCCAATTAAATAGCAAAAAATGTAAAGGTAAAAGTTTTGTGGCCACAGTTATCAGCATTGTGATGAGTGTAAAACATGGCCAGACAGGAAGCAGATAAAGCACGATTATCCTTCACGCTAAAAATGCTTCATGGTGTTAAACCCGCTAAACTACCACAACTTTTCCCTTATACACGCACACACTTTGTAACATTACCAAAACAAAGTTTGGGCTAAATGACTGATGCAAGAGCAATACAGTACAGTATATGAGTTCACATTTTTTCTCCTTTTTTTTAAAACCAGACGCCCTAACTAAAATATGCCACAGACTAAGATGAGCCCCATTATTACATAGCACTGTAATTTCAAAATAGGGTGAGGCAGACAAGTGAATAGAGTTCTCATCTCCTGTCCTTACAATCAGTGGTTGAATCCTGGGGCACTCCAAGTCCGCCCAGGTGTAAATTGGTACCTGACTTCACACCTGGGCAGTGAAGTGGTTGAGTGCAGCTATTCCAGGAAGTGCTTAAAATAAACTGGGAATCCCCATGCTATGGCAAAACTGTCCCAGCTCAGTAAAGCAGAATTGCAGTTCTGGGGCCGCATACTTAAAAACATTTATGGGACTATCTCTTTGTTTACCCAGTAACTGGACCTAGTCTCCACTTGGTATACATGTATATATATATATATATATATACACACAGCTCCTCCCTGACTTACGACCTGCCTCAGTCATACCAAAATTTTTGTCAAATTACATATTTTCGATTCCCAACATCAGTACCAAAAGAAAATTTTCGTTTGTAATTCACTTTAAAATGGCAGGCAAGCTTAAAAGTGTGAGTTTTGTGTTGCTGAGAAAAAAAAAGACACCCATTTTAGATTTTCTATGTATTATTAAAGCATTTTCGACTTACAACCTAGAGTTGGGTCCCTAACCCTGTCGTGGAGGATATATATATATATATATATATATATATATATATATATATATATACAGTGACCCCTCGGTTAACGAACTCAATCCGTTCCAGAAGGTCGTTCGTTAACCGAAACCATTGTTTCAATGGGTTTTTGGGTAATTGGTTCCAGCTCACCGAAAATTTCCTAAATTCAACAAAAATGGTAGAAAAGTTCACTTACTTTGAGGTGTATTTGTAGAAGGCTCCTGGATGATGATGATGATGATGGGATTTAGAATGGGGGTGGAGGAGAAGGAAGAAGAGAAGGCATTGGGGTGGAAGAGAAGTCACCCCATGGCGCCATTTCACCCATAAAATTTTAGCTCTCTTGGTGTAATTCAAGATTATTTTCTTTAAATCAACACTGCACTGCATTATATATTGTCAATATGTAAAATATATTTCAAAATGACCAATAATTTGCTTGGAAACACAGAAAAAAAGCATTTAGTTGAAGAGAGTCTCAAGCAAGATGTTACCTCCAGTGAAAACAGAGAGACTAACGCCTGTTTGCTGTGTTAAGAGGCTGGATGCCGCGCATTAAACTAGTCACTTTACCTTCAATTATGTTCAATAATTGTTAAAATGACTAAAAAATTTAATATTAAACTTTTAAAATTATTGAATAGTATAAACTTCTTGATATTTACTAAAATAGTAAGGAATTTAAGCCCTAGAACCGATTAATGTATTGGCGGACTGATACTAAAGCTGGTTGCCTGGTCAGTGCAAGCGAAAACATGTTGAGGTCGGTTCGTAAGAAATTCGTTAACCGAATTTTTGTTCGTTAACCGAATTGAAGATCCTTATGGAAGGCAGTTCGTTAACCGAAATTTCGTTAACCGAGGCGTTCGTTAAACGAGGGGTCACTGTATATATATATATATATATATATATATATATATATATATATATATATATATCTTGATAAAATCACACGGGAAAATGGAAACAACGGAGCACCTTAGCTTTCGTCTTTATTCAAGACATCTTCAGAGGCAACTGGATTACATGGCCAGAGAGGCTTAAATATACGGGATGACATCATTATGACCTGACCTCATGTTTTTAAGGTCACCCTGTATATTTAAGCCTCTCACTGTCTATGTAATCCAGTTGCCTCTGAAGATGTCTTGAATAAAGACGAAAGCTAAGGTACTCCGTTCTTTCCATTCTCCTGTGTGATTTTATCAAGATATATATATATATATATATATATATATATATATATATATATATATATATATATATATACAGTTAACCCTCACTTTATGCGGTTAATGTAACCCGGAGGGTCCCGCGTAAAGTGAGAAACGCGTAAAGTGAATAACATAACATATGGGATTAATTGAAATGGAATCCGGGCCGATTCCCAAACTCCACTTTTTGAAGACACACAACTATGTTGTAGTAAAAATATTATCTTAACTTTATGATGGTATGCACACACAATTAATAATTAAGAGAAATATCAATAATATTAGGTTTTTTAACACTTACATTAGTAGAAAAATGGCTGGGCACACGGGGATGGGCGGTTGGTTCCGAGGCAGAGGGCAGATTACAGGTAGTCGTCGACTTACGACCTATACGACTTACGTCTGTTCGACTTTACGACCGGCGGTACGACAGTTTTGGCCCCAGCCCCAGTGTAAATAATAAACCAATTGTACTGTAGTATGCAGTGATTTACTTAAACCTGACGACCGTAACAATAATGAACAAAGAAAATGTTGATAAAATATGACTTAAAGATGATTATATTATCATTACACATTACAGTATAATATACGTAAGGTAATTATAACATAGGCCGACTTACGACCAGATCAACTTACGACCGGTCGGCCGTAACCAATCTAGGTCGTAAGTCGACGACTACCTGTATTGGCCCTCACCTGTATCACTTGTATCACTATCCACCACAGAGGCTTGCAGGGCCTCTTTGTCAAACTCCCCAAAGTCCATATAAGTCCACATCCTCACTATAATTATCACTATCACTGACTTGGGCCGGCTGTAGTGTGTGGCGGGTGAAGAACTGGTAATGTTTTGATGACTGGGCGACCTTGTGCGCACCATTTTCGCGCCTCTTACACAACATGGCGGATGGCGGGAGGTTTGGATCCAAAAATGGCGCAGCTTGCCAGCCGCTCTCCGCGTAATGGGGTTCACGACCGCGGAATGTGAGCATGTTAGGTTCTGGCAAGGCACCGCGTTAACGGTGAAACGCGGAATGCGGGACCGCCTAATATGAGGATTGACTGTACTTTGCATGTACAGTATACTTTTTCTGTGAGTTGGAACCAATTAGCCAATATCCCATTGAAATAATAGATTCGGTTAATGAACGACTCCGTGGAACCAATTGTGTTCGTTAACCGAGGGACCACTGTACTTACTTAAACCCCTGTAATTTCTTTGAAGCCAGTTATATACGTTTGGAATTTGATATATTATATATAAATTTATCCAATACATCACTGTTTGTGAGCTACCAAAAGCTAACAATGGCAGAACAACGAAAAACATGCGATGAATTATATTCATAATTTAACTACTCTAATTTAATTAATTCAGATCTATGACCATTTCTACCCTTACTAAACAAGAAGATTAACTTGTCCAAGTCTTATCTTTGATGAAATTCAGTCCAGAAAAATAGAAATGAGAATAAAGGCAGATCGAAAAGTTCCTCCAATCTCTCACGTTTAGGCGGCGCTATCGGCCTTCAGTAGTGATGTCATCATCAGATTTGCACGGGAGACCCAGGCCTTCTCTCCTAGGTGACCTTGATGTAGTACTGCACATACTCATCCTCTCACAGCCTTGTCAACTGACTACCCGTGACACCCGACACCACCATCATTAATACCAATTTTTACCACTAATGGCATTAAAACAATAAGCATGTGAATTTAAGAATATACAAAAGAATCATGTAGGTTATGGTAATGAGTGACCTCTAGAGGCATGTGTGTTATCACTCTCGTGGCTGTACATCAGCTGATGCTTCTTCTCTGCACACCTACAAGGTTTTCAATTTAGGTTTGATTTTTCTTTTCGCATGACAGTACTAAAAAGTTGCAATAATCAATTATTTTGGCCATAAATATTTAATTATGGTACCTGTACAGTATATCAAATTGGCAATATGAAAAATTGCAAATAAACAAAGATTCCTGTCAATGAAAATACAGCTAGACCCCGACTTACAACTACATGGATTTACGTCCATTGGTACTGACGACCTGCTTTGACCGTACGTCCGTCGGGACATAAGACTGCGACCGTCGTGACCAAAAATATTTTCAAATGACATGCGCATTTTCTATACCGAAACGTTTCCGTCCCGGGCGAGAGGGTGGCGCGTCTCGGGTCGCCTCGTGGGTACACTCACTCAGTGGAGCGCTTTGTTTGTGTTTGGCTATTGTATCCTATACTGATTGCGCCGTGAACTTTCGTTATTATCGTATTTAATTGACTTTATAATGACTAGAAAGTGTAAAAGTGAGAGTGCTAGTGGTGTTCCAAGGAAAAGGAGACAGGCAATTACTTTTGAGATGAAAATGAAGATAATAACACAGTATGAGAATGGAAAAACAGTAGCAACAATCTCACGTGACCTATGTTTCTCACACTCGACTATATCCACTATATTCTTAAGGACAAGGAACGTATTCGTGAAGTGGTGAAAGGAGCAACACCTATAAAGGGAACTATAATAGCAAAGAGAAGACAAGGTCCTATTCACAATATGGAAAAATTATTGGTGATATAGACGACCAGATACAGAAGCGTGTACCCTTAAGCGTTCTTACCATACAGGCTAAAGCAAGAAGCCTGTTCCAAAGCCTGAAGGAGCAGGCAGGAGATGAATGTGATCAAACCTTTACAGGAAGTCATGGGTGGTTTGATAGATTTAAAAAACGCTACAGTCTACACAATGTTAAGGTGAGTGGAGAGGCAGCTAGTGCCGATGTTGGTGCTGCCGAAGCTTTTAAGGAGGAGTTAGATGATGTGATTGTGGAAGGGAATTATTTGCCTGAGCAAATATTCAATGTGGATGAGACTGGATTATTGTGGGAGCGCATTGCCTTAGCGGACATACATCCACAATGAGGTGAAAACAATGCCCGGATTCAAGGCACTCAAGGACAGAATTACACTTCTGTTGGGGGGGAATGTTGCTGGTTTCAAGCTAAAGCCCTTCATGATCTATCATTTAGAGAACCCCAGGGCTTTTAAACATGTCAGCAAGCACACACACTGCCAGTGTTTTATCGCAGTAACAAGAAAGCCTGGATGACCCTAGAACTGTTTGAGGATTGGTTCATGACTTGTTTCATTCCACGAGCCAAGGAGTATTGTCTGCAACAACAGATTCCATTCAAGATTTTACTGATTTTGGATAATGCTCTGGGACACCCACCACACCTGAACGACCTGCACCCTGATATTAAGGTAGTGTACATTCCACCTAACACTACCTCTGTCATCCAACCCATGGATCAAGGTGCTATTGCTGCCTTTAAAGCGTATTGTTTACGCACGACCTTCGCTCAGGCTGTCGCTGCTACTGAAAGTGAGAAAACGCTCAGAGAGTTTTGGAAGGAGTACAACATTTTGTCATGTATAAAGAACATTAGTGCAGCATGGGATCAGGTTACAAAACATTGCATGAATGGAATATGGAAGAAAATCATGAAAAGATATGTGCACAGTTTCAAAGGATTTAATGAAAATGAAGTTATTTCGGATATTAGTAACAAGATAGTGGAGTTAGGTAAACAGCTGGAGTTAGAAATTGATACTGAAGATGTTGGACAGTTGGTTGAAAGTGTAGCAGAAGAGCTCAGTAACGAGGATCTTATTGAACTAGATGCACAGAAAATTGCAGAGGAAGAAGAGAGACAAAATGTAGAAGAAGAACCTGCACCCCCCCAAAAAGTTTTCAGTGAAACAAATGGCAGAGGCATTTGCTACAATTTATAAAACAATGCAAATGTTTGATGGCATGGATCAAAATTACGAGCGTTATGCCAAAGTTGACAGAACGATCCAAGATGCACTTGCTTGCTACAGAGAAATTTATAATGAAAAGAAAAAGCAAACTGTGCAGTCTAAATTGGACATCTATTTCAAGAAGTTCCCCAGTGCTGTCTCCTCACGCCCCACCAGTGCTGCCTTCACTCCCTCAAGATGAACCAATACCTTCAACCAGCAAGTTTTCACAGCACATAAACCTGTCTGAAGAAAGCGACATTGATGACCCACCCAGCCCTGTCTCCTCTTCTGCTTCTTCCAATTAATATAGTCTCCATGTATCCTGTAAATAGAAAATTATGGGGGCCCTGTGTGCATTCAGCTGACTACATTTAAGGTAAGTGCTCAGTCACACTGTATCCATTCCTCATTATTTATTACTTTTACTGTACTGTATCCATTCCTCATTATTTATTACATTTAGTGTACTGTATTTCATTGTAGATTTTTAATTTTTTTTTTTTAAATAAAATAAAAAACTATATATTTTTTTTTATCTATGTCGGACTTACGACCTGGATTTGGGTCCCTAACCCCGTCGTAAGTCGGGGTCTAGCTGTACTGTACCTACATATTCAATAATTTCAGGGGCCACACTGATAGACAAGAAAATCCTAATCCCTGGTAGGCAGCTTATGCAAACTTCCAGTACTGTACCATATAAAAATTGTGAAAAAATAAAAATAAATAATAATGACTATCAGTGTAGATCTGTAATGTGTGTCTGCACATAGCTGCATAAAATTGATGCAGTAATATCAATCTATCAATAAGATGTATCCAAGGAGAGAATATAGCATACCATAATAAACCATATTAAAGGCAGTCTCCGAATTATGACGGATACATTCCTGGACCCTGATCGTAAGTCAATTTGTTGGGAAGTCAGAAGAATGTTCATTCCATAGTTTAAGTTTGGTTAAAGCACAACCCTGCCCATACAAAACAACAATAATATCCGATACATAAGAAATAATCTAAATACTGTAAATAAAGTGATGTTAAACAATATAATGAAATTAATGTAAAAAAGGGGTTTTAATTAATTTTTTCTACAAAGAATGTATTGGGATCTCGTTCATAAGTGTGGGTGATCGTAAGTCAGAGGGTCGTAACGTGGGGACTGCCTGTAATTGTCACTTTGATTTTATGTACTGTGTTATTAGTTCCTACAAATACCTGTACATTAACACACTTCTTAATTCTCTAGCACATTCAACATTATTAACTCTCAGTCTCTTCAGTGTCCTAAACTCAAGCACAGTTGTCTCATCACTCACACCATCACAAACAGTCACCGAGTCATCTGCCTCAATGTCCAATTTCTCATTTACTCTTATGTAATGTGAAAAGTTTAATTAAATAAATTAAATGATTTAAATTCTTAAATTTTATATTTAGGACACTCAAATCTTTTATAAAGTTGTTACCCGGTATATCTTTGAAAAAAGAGAGAGATATTTTTTTGCAGGTCATTCAGTGAGGACCCATTATTCATAAATGTGGAATATATGATACAGACTGAGGGCTGCAGTTGGATATACGAGTTAACAAAATGATATACCCTGTACTGTACTGTGTCATCCAACTAATATCACAACCACTGAAGTTCATCATGACACCAGTTTTAGTTTTTGTTTAAGATTGCATAAGCATTTGTACTGTACTTACATTTTTTTAAGTTCTGTGAAAATAGTAGTGGACATTGATTTTTGACTATCAGTACACCAAACTCACTTCATCCTATTCACTGGTAGTTGTCAAGAAAACATATGTACTGTTGTAGTGTCTAGTATAAGAACATATGAATTGGTTTAATGATTAATTGATAGTCTTGCTAATTTCATTCTGCTAGCCTTCATTAATACCCTAAAATAATATACAGTATATAATATATAAAATCAATTGTTACAAAAAGAAGTTCCTGTCTAATAAGAAGATCCCAGAAGAAACAACTGAAACAGCCTTTGTAGTTTCACTCTTCATCCACTGCAAAATATTTTACCTACAGTATATCATTGGTTTTTAATCACACATACCTTTCTTTTAATCCAAAATACAGTACAGTACTGTACCATCAATTCTGAAGCAAAAACCAAGATTACATATTTACACAATTACATCATCATACATGAATACTCTTATCACATTAAATGTACTGAACACTATTAATACTCACAAGGTTAACCAAGCCCCAAAACTGTTCCGTATGTTTTCTCTTCTATCACTATGAGATGAATGCCAACACAAATGTTTATTTTCTCATAAAAGGAAAAAAAGTATAAATGAAACCACTATTATTATAGTAACATCTTGTTATGAAATATAAGTGTACATAAGCAGAATGTTGAACCTTTACTACAAAACATTTATCAAGACGAAATTACAATATACAGAATTAGTTGCTTCTTTTTCCCCCAGCAACTTTCCACAGGTACACAATGATGTAAATATGCAAAGAATAAGATTTATCACAAAATTATGTCCTTGAATACACGAATAACCATTTTCCACCATTAACATCACCAAAAATAAGATGACACAAGAAATTCAAAAGAATTAATCATGAGTGTACAGTAATATTTCAAGCCACTGCATTTATAGTATAAACACCCAACTTTGTAAATACAGTACAGCATACCTGTACAAGGAAACAATCGGGTTAAATAATTATCCATTTCCAATAAAAATTCACACAAATTAAATTGGCTACTTTAGTAAGACAGGAAACTATATAATACACTGTTGTACACTTCCACCTTTTGTTACTTCATTATTCACTTGAAGAAAATAATCTTTTCCTTAAGCCTGAAAATTTACAGCTTATTTAACAAAACTTACTTCAACAAATGTAAAGGTAGGTGCAGATACAGCCAATCCACTTAAATATAAACATGGTTCTGGTACAGAAATATTTACAAAATGGAGCATAAAATCATTAATCACTCTCGGACTCTGACTCAGATTCGGCTTCTCTAACTCTTAGGGGCACCTTGTACTCCTGATCACAGCCCATATAGGCATCACTCATAAAATACAGCCTGTACTCATAAGCTCCTTCACTTGGAGCTACAAAATCCAATTTGACCTTTGCTTTTTGTTGAAGGGTGAGACGCTTAATGGAGATTAGGGAGTTTGGTTTAGGATCACCAATAATAACCCACCACCCTTCTTCTCGCTTGTGTGGGAACAGAGGAGCAATGACTGGTCCAGGTTCATCTTCACGTTCAAGTACCACTTCAACATTGACCATCGACCCACTCGTAATAGAGTCTGCATCAATGACTTCATAATCTAAATTAATGCTAGGATAGCGGTTACAGAAACGAGCCACATCTGTCATCTGAGCATCAGACAACTGAAGGAGACGATTGCGATCATCATCCTCAAGTTCTAAAATGTCGAAGACAGACGTCACATCCTTGGCTTCACAACGCTCAATCATATCGCTTGTAAAATGAGGCAACTGTTTCAAGTATGAATCTTTAGACCACATGGCCTGAGTCACCATCTGTGCGAGAGTCATAGCAGACAAAGCAGGAGCTAACCATCCATTGGAGGATAACACATCTACACAAGCTTGAATCAACCTTAAGGCACGACCAAGAACGAGCTCAGTATCTTGCTGCAATTCAGCACTGAGAGTGAGTCGAGATAGATGGGCCTGCAACATAAGGTTAGTCTTTGTGTGGGGATCTGTTACTTTTCCCTCGGGTTTGTTGGGCACTTTTTGTACAAGACGTCTCAATGTGTCTTCTTCTCCATGACGAATGGGGACATTTTCATATTCTGCAGCACTTGAAATAATCTCCAGTAATCCACGAATCTTTGTCTTGCTGTTCAATGATTTGTTGAACAACTCTATGGTAGTATAGTTGATGTAGTAATATGATGCAATGATACCCAAGTTTAGAGGAGCAGTGTCCATGTCATCTTCAATGGTGATGCATCTTGACTCTTCAAGGTCATGCAGGGTATTTTCCACGAGATCAGAAAGGTGATCAGATAAGTGGCGATGTGAAACACCTTGAAGACCATAGTAGTTTGGATTCTGAGTCATACGACGGTAGAGGAAGGTCCAAGTTACATAGTCTACCGCTTCTTGTTTATTTTCAATTGTACGGGTGACAATTTCAGCATTAAAGTGATCATGTAGTGCATGATCAAGATGGCTTTCAATGGGTAGTGGCTCATAAAGAAACTTCTTGAAATAGTCCTTCTTGGAAGAATGGCACATAAGAACACACTTTGCCTCATCATCCTCATTTGGTCGGTTTGCACGACCAACCATTTGCAAGGTGTCTGTAATTGGGTAGTCTTCATAGTTGTGAAGACGACCATTGTAGCTCTGTGTATCTGTGATAATAACCAAGTGTGAAGGAGCTGTTACAGCCCAACAGAGTGCACGACTCACAACTACAACCTGAATTGCCTCTGCTTCAAACAATCTCTCCACCATCCTTCGGTCACGTGCGCTTAGACCTTCATGCAGGTAACCAACACCCTGGCTGACCAATTCTCTCAACATCTCATCACTAATTTGAGGAAGGAATTCTACCATCTCTTCTGGATTTACTTGTAAGAATCTTTGTGGTTCTTTGTCTGCAGCGGCAAAAGTGAGAAGATCACTAGCTGTAATCATACTCTGCTTACGAGACGGCACAAACACCATGGCTGGCTTACGTGGACTGTGTTTTAAAATGGCAAGGTAAGCAGGTTTGGCCATGGCATATATCCGAGAAGCATTGTGTGGATTGTTAAAGCCTTGAATATGTAGCTCTAGTGGCAAGGGTCGAACATTTGGATGGAAATTGAATGTATAGTTAGAGGAACATCCAAGCCACTGAGCAACATCTCGGGCATTTGCCAAAGAGGAACTAAGAGCTACAATACGAATGTGCCTGCTGATCTTAGATGCAATGTAGCGTATGCGAGAACATACTACCTCCAGTGTAGGGCCATCAGATCCACCCATTAACTGCAGTTCATCAACTATGAACAGACTAATATTTTGTACATTTTTTCTCTGTTTCCACCTACGTGAAAGTACATCCCATTTCTCAGCTGTACTTACAACAATGTTTGCCCTATTCAAGAGTTTCAAGTCTGCTCCAGTTTCACCAGTTAAAAGCACAACTCTCTTGTCCAAGTTACTAAACTTCTCTTGCCAGTGCTCATACATACTCTCAACTATTTCATCCTTAGATGCCACATAAACACACCTTGCTGATTCATCTTGACTAAAGGTACGCAAAATGGCAAATTCTGCACATAGTGTTTTGCCTGAACCAGTTGGTGCAGCAATGAACACACTATCATCTGAATTATATGTAGCATTGAAGACCTGAGTTTGAATGGGATTAAATTGCTGATATTTGTTTAGCATTTTATACAGTGTTTCATATTGTGGGTTTCTTAAAGCCGTGATGGGCAATGGTTGCAAGTCCAAAAGTTCAGTGGGAGGAGGATACTTCTCTGGTAATATGAGATGACGGAATGACACTGGTAACTGGGTCTCTGCTGAAAGCCACTTATCCGAGGTAATGCGGATGAAATAATGTGGATGCAGAGGCTCAAATACAGGAACAAAGAATTTAACTACATGCTCATCCTCTGCAAACTTCTGTTTTAACAGAAAGTATTCATGATGAAGAATATTTTCAGCATCAACATCTTCAACCATAATCCAAAAAGCTTCAGAGCGACCATGAACCTTCTCATCCCACTTAAAATCTGGTGTAATGGTTAGTTCTACTTTAAGCATCTGGCGTGTAATAGGCTGAATGTGGGTTTCCAAGTCAAGTTTGGGCAACTGGTGGATATATTTGTGTATCATCTTTCCACCCTTGGGCATACGGATTAATTCCCCAATCTCATTAGGATCCAGGTCATAAAGACGCTCCCAAGGAACACTCTTCTTCTCAAGTTTGCGAATTGCTTCTTCAGGAATTTTTCTAAACTGCCGTAAGGGAGACATTGACTGCCACATCCTTTTATCTACCATTTTGCACAAGTTTAGAGTTTTGTCTGCCAGCTGTGCCCATGCTCGGTGCAGCACAATTTCAAACATTGCTCTCATTAGTCGCCCTGCACTTTGAGTCACGTACACCATATCTGACATTAGGGCAAATCCGTCTAGTTTTAGCTGTGAGATGTAAGCTTGAAGGAGAATATTAACTTTGGCACTAGGTTCTTCTACACTCTCTTTGATTGGAATGGGAACACGTTCCATTAGCTTTTTCAATTCTAATTTTTCTTCTTCTCTTACCATGATGTTCTTAAACTCAGAACTTTGGGAGAACACCCGGAAAAGTTCAATTTCACTTAGAGTTGGCTTCAGCTGTTGATTATAAACATTCATGGTTTCACAGGTAACATAGAAATAACTGGCAATACGACCCAATTCTGTAACCTGAAAATTACCAGACTTCTTGTCATATTTAATCAAGTTACTTTTCTCCAGTTTCAAGGCAGCAGAATGTATAAGATTTGCTCGATGCTGCTGAAGATGTTTATCAGAACTCTCTGTCTGAACAGCATACAGATTACCAGCTCTTATCATGCGTACATACAGGTATGTATATCCCAACCAGTTGACAGCTTCCCTCACACTTTGAACAGAACCAAGTACAATTTCAGCATTTAAGAGGTCAGGGAGTTTGTTAATCAGCTGAGACTCAATCGGTAACTGCTGGTTCATAAGGGAGAGATAATACTGAAGCTCAGAATGGTTTGTAATTAAAATACCCTCTCCCTTAGTATCATATTGTGGTCTGCCTGCACGACCCAACATCTGAAGAACATCTAGAGCCCCAAGTTCCACCCAACGACCTTTACTTGCATCATATACTTGAGTCCCTTTGATCACAACTGTGTGGGCAGGGAGATTTACACCCCAAGCTAGTGTAGCTGTTGACACTAAAACTTGTATGTGACGATCAGCAAACAAGTCTTCAACTAAATTTCGATCAACCCTATTCATCCCAGCATGGTGAATAGCAAAGCCATATGGAAGTAGTCCTTTGAGATCATTGTTCTTCACTTGGTCTGCCTCTGTTCGTAACACTTCAGTTGATGCAGAGCCTTCTCTTAGGAAATTTCCAAGGGTATCCTTTTCTAAACACATATCTAAGATGGCTTTTGCCGTCTTAGCAGTCTCCTTCCGAGAATGAACGAATATTAAGATCTGATTTTTACCTGCATGCTCCATCACTTTCTCATACAAGATATCATTCATAACTTGGTAGCGCTTAATTGCTTTCTTTTCAGTAATTCCAATATACTGCTGAGCTAGTGGGACTGGACGGAAGCTGTTATCAAAAAAGAAGAGTCCTGTTTTAAGACTGACTCTCAAAAATGCTGCAACATCTTCATAGTTAGGTAAAGTAGCAGATAACCCTACCAGCCTAACAGCATCCCCAGTAGTCTCAGAATTACGCAAAGTTCTTGCAACTAATGCCTCCAAAACTGGTCCACGCTCATCGTGGAGAAGGTGGATTTCATCAAATATGATAAGTCTTACAAGCTGTGTGTATGATCTTTCTCCACCACGTCTAGTAATGACATCCCATTTTTCAGGAGTACAGACTATTACCTGCGTCTCCATTATCTGCTCCCGAGTCAACTGATGATCTCCAGTTAGTTCATTAACTTTAAGTCCATATGGTTCCAGCCTCTTAGAAAAGTTCTGTGTCATTTCTGTTACAAGAGATCGCATAGGAGCAACATAGATAATTTTGAAGGCCTCACCATTAATGGTACCATCTTGGTTAGTGTTTTTACCAACTTCTCTGAGAATGGTTAACAAAGCCACATTTGTTTTACCTGCACCAGTAGGTGCACAGAGAAGTAAGTTTTCATCACTCTCCATGGCTGCTTTGTTCAATTTACTTTGAATGCGATTAAGATTCTTGAAGCCATCAAACGCTGGCTGGGCATAGGCAGGAAGGTTAGCAATTGGCACTAAAGTTTCATCTGGAGCAAAAGGTTTTGGCTTTAGGGCAGGCACATGGATTTCATCATACCCTTTCTTCATTTGTCTTGTTGAACCTTCTGGAAGATGACATTTCTTGTTTGAATTGTAATGTGATCCAGTAGTAAATACAAGGCTCTCTAGATCTATAAATTCTCTATGTCCTGGAACTTGACCCGACTTATCATCAGCTTCCATAGCTTCTGTGTTTATTCTCCTTGGACGTGACCCTCCAACTTCCTCTCCATCTTTCGATACATCCATAGCCTCCTCTTCATTTTCTAAAAGAGCCAGTATTCGCTTTAGGTTTGGCTCAGCCAACATAACTCGCCTTATATCTTCCTTTTCCGAGTCTGACTGTGCTGAAGCCAGAAGTGTACAATACAAAACCATTTGACGATTTTTATTAAGAATTTTGATGAACTCAAATTTATCATATCCAAGATTAAGAACAAGTTTGTTTTCACATTCTCGGTCATCCTTGGCAGATTTCAAAATCTCAAGTACATCACTGGATTTAGTCTGTGCCTGTATGGGATCATTATAAAATCTATTGAGTTCTCTTTGAAGCCAATGAGCTCCAATGTCATGTGGACTAAGCACCCTCTCTTTTTTTGTTCCAACTTGCTCTCCACCTGTAAGATTTTCAGCATGAATGGCATGTGACCCAACCACTCCATCTTCATTATCAACTTCATCTTCCTCTTCATCACCAACTTCACCAGCTACTTCATCTTCTTCTTCCTCTTCAGAATCTTCAAACTGAACATTAACGCCATGTGTTTCATCAAGGACGGATTCACTTGCCACTGCCTTTGTCTCATGACCAAAATCAGTAATCTTTTTCCCTAAGTTGACCAACACAGCAAACCTTTCTTCAGCTAGTGAACCCAACAATTCTTCTGTTTCTTTCTTACGTTCACGATCCTTAAGTTTGTCGTTCTTCAACACTGCAAGAACTTCATCTGCTGCACCACACAATACATCACGAGGCTGATCCCCCAGAGCTTCTTGAATGAATGATAAAATTACTTCATATGTTTGTTTTGTGTCTGTGCTCTTGGGGCGATAGAATATGTCTGCCATGTCATCAAGTTCTAATATACTCATGCTCTTTACTGCAATGGTTGGTGTATCCTCACGCTTCTGTTTCTTAGATTTCCGCTGCTGCTCCTCCTTTGGTTGTTGTGGCTTGGTGCGCTGATAGCGATCACCCATTCGTGTTCCCTCCAGCTTCCCCGAGAGGGACATAACCTCTCCCGTTGCCTCATCTTTGCTTCGACGTTCGATAAGCCGAACATCTGCTTGCAAGACAAGATTGGAGTTCTGTAGAAAATAAATAATTATTAACATATTCCTATTTATAATTTATCAAAGGTTAATCAAATAATTTTAAAAATATTAAACTATTTACCTAAAGAATCTAGATCATCCTGTTTATCTGCCTTATAAAAGATTTCCCTATTTTTCATATATCCAGAGACATGAGACTTAAAGTGAAACACTTTATAATGAGGAATATTATTTTTCCCACGTAAGAATTAATGTAATTTGGGGTACAGGATATACATTCCACCATGTACAGTAATAGCCCTTGAAAGCTCAGGATGTGTTCCTAGAGAGAGCCTTCAGCAAATCAGCTCACAGTGGGGTCATTATGACAACACTACTGGACACCAATTCCCCCATTAACGTTCTTGTTAGGTTCCTGAAAACCATGACTTTAAGTGAAACAGCATTAATTGAAAACTACTTTACCATAGACACAATGATATAAATAGAGGTTATGTTCCGTGGGTACATTCTAATCAAAATTTTCTCACAACTTGGCACAAATGTTTCACTTTCAACACTATTACCTTCTTCTTGTTTTAAAGTTTCCAATAAATTTAGAGCGTTCACCTGTATGGGGAGCAACAAACATGGAAAGTTTTGTTGCTGCTGATCTTTGATCTACATGTTCAGCATTCTTTCCAAATTTTCCATAATGCCACTTTTGTTAAGAGTTAACTCTGTAGCAGATAACGGAGTAACACTTTTAGCACAGGATTTGATATTTTCTGCATTTCCTTAAATTGTTCTTGCCTACAGTTGTAGGCCACAAATTAACAGCTTTTCCTAAGTCCACAGTTCACTGTTCTTCTTCAAATCTCTTTACAACATCTTATGTGACACTTTTTCTCTTCTTTCTGCTACCACAACCAGTAGTGGTACGTAATGCATGCTTAGCACTCATTGTTCTCGGGCTCAAATAAATTTATAATTGGATTTTAAGTGAATGTTGATAAAGCATTAACCAATAACAAACAAATATAGCACCCACACTGGTTGTTTACAGAGCCATCTGCTATCACAATGAAGTGCTGAGTGCCTTTGTACTGAATTTTTTAAGTTGTAATACATTTATCTCTTTCATACATAACTTCTTTTCAACGACGTTTTAACTAAATGACGGTAATGGGGGAATCGGTGTACTGTACCGTGGAGTATTCGATATGGGGAAACATACTTTTGAAGTCAAATGATGGTCGTACAAGCGTAATTCGGGCTGTGAATCACTTCTCAATTATTATTTGGTGTCATAAAGTAAAAAAAAATTGGTAAACTTAATTTAATCTAAGTTGTGTTGGGTTAGGTTAGGTTAGGTACATGCACTTGACCTATTAACTCAGATTAAATTAAGTTTACCAATTTTTTGTGACTTTCAGACACCAAATACTAGTCGAGAAGTGATTGGCAGTCCGATTTATTCATGTAGGACCAATATTTGACTTCATTCCGGCTACATTTGGGTAATTAGTCGGACCCACTTTTGGGTAATTCGTGGCTCCTGAAATAAGGGTTAGATTCACACTAAATACCATTGAAATAATATATCTTTCACCATAAAAGCTGTGTGGGGCGTAAACTGTAAATTAAACCATACATACCAGCCATTTCTGAGACACCTACTGTACACCGGGTAAGTATTATTCAAGAGTAACTAAATATTTTTCTTCACTGGAAAACATATTATGGATGACTTAGATGTGAACCTATCATAACCCACCACCTTTACTGCATATATTGAGTTATAACTACCAGAGATGAAGTAGATAATGTAGGTAAATGACCGTAGTAGTTATGATTCAAAATATAAAACTAAGGTAGACGCCTCAAATCTGAACATCTGATAGCACCTATTATTATACAATGATCGGGCTAAAATATGTACTAGAATTAAACAACGTACAGAAACCTAACAAACTGAATATATTCTATAAATACAGATAATGAACAATCAGATATTTACGGCTTTATATTCATACTGTAGCTGGCGGGCGGTCTGGTCCGCCATGCTCCTACACAAACGTTGTTGTCATCACTAACTTGTCGAGATAAATAAAGTATAAACACAAAGTCTTTTTAGCATTAAAGTTTATTTTATAAGTATAGTTATTTATATTAAAGGCTTAAACAAGAATATTTTTCGATATATACATCCTACGAATTTATTTTATTTTATTTTGTATGGAAAATCATACTCCTTGAGAACCTAAAATATTAACTTAATAATGTATTATATTATAAGTTATGAATAAAATTCAATACTTTATAATATAATGCAATTCTCATTACATGATATCACTAAGAAATTCGAATTTAATAAAAAATTATATTCTCCGTTTTCTCTCTATAATTTGAAGAGCCTAAAGGGTAACTCATCCATTGATCTATTGGGGATATTTTCTTTCCAAACGTTCTTACCCAACTATCCTAACACTTACCCATTTATTTTTTCAACAAGCCCTTTCTCTGATTCTGTTTCTAACCGAGACAGTTATTGTTAGAAAGGTAAGTTTGCTCTTGAAAAGTGAAATGAAAAACAAGTTTAAGTATCTCAAAATACGCCAAAGTTTTATTAATTATAATCAAGGTAGTAGGTAGTAGGCAGCCATCAAACAGGGAGGTACTGCCGCCTGGGAAGATATTGGCAGCATAATGTGTTGTCTAATGGTAGACCCTGCTGCCATATGTGACCAAGTCCCAGGTTGTTGATCTGAATTTCTGCCTCATTTACACACAATTGCAGGGTCTCAATTGTTTCTCTTACTATTGACAACACAACATACTGTATATCGTTTCTCACTCTTGATTTATTTTTTCGTTTGTGTATTTATGGTTATTATTATTATTTTTTTTATTTTTTGGTTATAAGTTTTATTATTATTATTATTATTATTATTATTATTATTATTATATTTTCGCCCCCCAGGCCCTGCTGTGGGTCAGTGACCTGTGGTCGGGTGGGCTAATCCCCGTGTTAAAAAAAAAACATGTCTAATTATCATTAAGGATATACAAAGTAATTTACTATCTATGCTCAAACCAAACATGCACCTACAAAGAACTGTACAATACATGTAACAGGGTAGGGAAGAGGGAGATGGGTGAGGCTTGACCAGAATGGGCGGACCCTGCTGACTGCAATGTTACCATACAAATCATGAACAAAATTTTTATGATACTTGTGTGCGAACGGCAGTTACTGTAGGTTTCCTGGAAAAATTGTTTACTGTGGCCCCTGATAGTTCGTGTAACATTCTTGTTGATATTTATATTTGTACGTGTGTGCAAATGTAAGCGTTTAAGTGTTAGACAATGTCAGTATATTAATAAATATCTCTGACCATTTGATCTGTGGACTCGAAACTCGTTTCTCGTCAGCTCAACAACATGCTCGTCTGGAGTTCTCTCTTATTCCATTTTTCTTGGTGAATGACTCAGCATGGAGGGGAAAGGTTCTGAAGTACAGTCACTAGTTAGTGATCTTCCATCACCAAAGTGTCTTGAAGCAGAAATGAAATGAACTACTTGGGAATCCGGCTTGTCCAGTTCCCTGACTCAGTCAAACCTCCATTTTAGTCTATCTGAACATTATATATTATGCTCCAAGCCAGTGCAATCTTACCAGTTACTTAATGCAATGTAAACATTCCTTTAGTCGACTGTGGGAATCTAAAAAGTTACCTGCGTTCTACAATGAAACGAGAGATTAAATGATTTCACCTTGTTGTATGTTTATAGAAACAAAAACATAGAAATAAATAAAGTGAACTGTAGCTTTGCTCGAACTCATCCAAGGTGAATGGAATCAGTACAGCAGATATTTGGATGATAAACAGTGTCAGACAGTGTATGACTTCTTCACATGAGCTTTTCTTTTTTTTTTTCTTTTTTTTACGGGGATTAGCCCACCCAGGCACAGGTCACTGACCAGCATCAGGTCCTGGGGGCGAAAATGTAATAATGTGCCTAATAAACTAGCCCCCTCGGGGGCAATCTAAAATAATAATAATAATAATCTAATAATAATAGTAATTCATAGTAAATAAAATAATAATGATAATAACAAAACTGCAATAATAATAATAATAATAATAATAATAATAATATTATTATTATTAATAAAGAACTACAAAGAAATACAAAAATGAAAAAAAGATCAAAAGTGAGAAACGCTATATGTATGTTGTGTTGTCAAAGGTAAGAGAAATAATTGGGTCCCGGCAAATTGTGTGTAAATGAGACAGAAAGTTAGATCAGCAACCTGGGACTTGGTCACAATTTTCGTGATGCCATATGGCAGCAGGGTCTACCATTAGACAACACATTATGCTTCCAATATCTTCCCAGGCGGTAGTACCTCCCTGTTTGATAACTAACCTTGACTTACGGTGTTAACTTTTGAGGTTTGGATTATTGTAATGGCGAGTATGCAATAAATACCCGGCACACACACACACACACACACACACACACACACATATATATATATATATATATATATATATATATATATATATATATATATATATATATATATATATATATATATATATATATATATATATATATATATATATATACACACACACGAGTATATGATTAGGCTGCCATGATATGAGGCCACATATAAGTAAATAAAACAGTACACTATGTATCATCAACGTCATTAACAACCCCAAATGAATACAATAAGTGGACGTAAATTATTTATGGGCACTTAAACTTGTAAGTGAGGACGTGCTCTTTCTTTAGGGTAGTTGGAGACACGGGTGATTGTAAGGAAAATATTAGCCCATTGTCTTGAAGTATGACTTACAACAGCACCGATCATAGCTTGAAATAAGTTTCAGGGTGACCACTTAAGGTGTTGTGTGGGGTCAACTACTGATCACCACCAACACTGAATAGGAAACTACTTCTGAATATAGTCTCCACGCATGAAGTTGACCAAGCAACATAAGCCCGCGAACAATGTCGGGATAATTACTGATGATTGCTTCACGGTCTTAACCCACTATGGCAGAAGATAATAGATGAAACTCAACAGTTTTTATTTTCACGACAGAATAATAAGCAGAAGTAAACACTGGCTGCTGGTAATATATGATGCCAGACCTAATTTATAGATGATAACATTGATTAATAATGAAAATAATAATCAGGATAATAACCAGTTAGTGAAGTAGCAGCCACTGGTCATAAACACATTCATATAAGTCAATCTTTATAAAGGACACATAAGTAGGACATACAGAAGAAAGAGCTTAGTACTGTAGTATTTGTCTCTTATTAAGAATGTTACAAGTATTATCATGTCTCATCAGAGGTATACTTACCATGTTTGACCCTAGAGTAATTTTGAGTCCCTATCACAATAACTTCAAACAAGTGATCGCGGGCCCTTCGTGCCCGGTAAAAGTTTGAGCGCTCGTGCTTGGCTAGCGGGCAACCCCCGTCTGGTTGACAGCATACAGCGAATGAGGGTGCGCCAAGTCCGTAGACTTGCAGCGTTTTCCATCGTAAATAAAATTGTTAACTAATGCCTTCCTAAAGAAACCATGGACATGGGACCAGGTTTGTTCCACTCGACGAATTTTTTGCGATTTTTCCACCAAGTTTGATGAAAAACGATTGTGCCGTTTCGGCTGCCCAGACAGACGCACACACACACACACACACGCCTAGTCCTATAGTATATTAGATGATCTGAACTTCAAGGCGCCACAATGTGTTACTTCTGGCATGGACTACATATATCAGTCCCCCCCCCCCCCCCTCCCGCCACAGTCACCGGGTTTGCAGTAGTCAAGTCTGGATTTGAATGTACTATCAGTCAGCCTGTGGACTTGTATTGTCACCTAACCTAACCTGCCACCTTACATCTAGTAGTAAATATATACAACTTTCGGAGACAAGAAGAGGTGTGTCCCCAGATTATTGAAAACAATTATTATATACAGTACAGTATTTATTTGATTTAAGTTGTTCTTTGGTTAGAGTGATAGTGCGTCTGAATATCTGAGTACAGTATACAGTTCAGTATGGTGTCGGATGAAAACATTGCTAGCGTGCAGCTGCTAACGTGATGGATGTCTTTTATGATTCACTCACTAGAGTTGAATGGATCCAAATGACAGACACGTTATCAGACGGCCACAAGTAAAGGAACGCACCTCAGACCATTCGGACATTTATGCAATAAAACATGTAAAGATAAATTCATTTTCGATCATGAAATATGAAAAGCAAATATTAAATTTGCATTATTGGTTAATAATGGCAATAGTCATAAGCTTGGCTTCCAGTAAATCACTGTGTGTGTGTGTGTAGAATATATGAAAAGTGTCACTCATATATCTTCCTCTTCATGAAACTGACCATTAAATACACAAACAATATATTGTCTTATGCCGTACATTTAGGTCAAAATTTCTTTTTAAACTTCAAGAATGTCCTTATTTATTGTTGGGTTTTCTCCTTCATTAAAGTGTGAACCACTGGCTAAAGAGATATTTGATAACTCAACAGCTGTAGTTATATTTCCTGATGACACAAAATGGGAATTACTGTATAACTAAATTCGATGGGGGATTCAGAAAAATTACAACACCTAAAGAAAGTTTCATTTTTAACCGAAAATGACAGGTGCAATGTAAAGTGAAAAAAATATAAGACTTAGGCTAGAGAACGGAAAAAAAAACTCAGCTGATCGACGTAGATTTAGAGAAATCCGATTGTGAGAAAGTTTAATGGGTAATTGTGATAAGTTGGAACCTAAGACCTAGAGAGCAATGTATTTACGTACGATATACGGATAACGAATATATTTAGGAGCGTTAGTAAAGGGGCTATCACACTGGGCAAATTTTAAGCTTTCCTCGGGAGGAAAACGGCGATGCCGCCGTTCTCGGTTAGATTCTTCTCCTGAAAACTGAGATCCAAGAAAATGGAAAGTATGGGAGTTCTTGTGCAAGTTTTGACTACATTTCGGATCCATTTGAGGTTTTCATAATATTTATAATAGCAAGGCTTTGACTTTATTAAAAAAAATGGAAACAATTCTAAGTGATTTTTCTGCAAATACTCGTATATCAGCATTGGAACATTTTTCATACTTATGAATGAAGGTTACAGACATTTCATTTTTACTTTCGTTTACATACACTATGAGTGTGCCAATTATGGATTCTCAAGCCTTATGAATTACTTGGACAAAGGACTTATGAAACTTCCCTTGTTGATAAAGTGAGAGAATGCAGTGCTGTGGGATGTACGTATCCATTGTATCTCAAGAAAAACTTAAAATGACAAAAATTTTGGACGACCCTGTGAATGGAAAAATCCGTTTTTTGACCGAGAACAGAGAAATGAGAATCGAGCACGGCGGAAATTTTGCCCACTAAGGTAACCCCTTAACATCTCGTGCATAAGACAGCACACGTGGATTATGCGGTTCACTTTTGGTCACCGTAAAATAAACGTACCCGACGCATTACAGAGGGGACCAAACACCCAAGCCACTGGACCTCATCACAACAAACAAGGAGGGTATGGTGGCCAAAGTGGACCATCTAGCACCAGTTGGCACCAGCCACCATGTAATGCTGTCTTTCAGGTTCAATTGTTACCCGGTGCACGATAAAACCAGGCCAAGGTGCAAATATTACAAGGGAAATTACGACGGGATGAGGGGTATCCACTGGCCTGACTCACTCAGGCATAAGAACGCGGAGGCTACACTAACTATCATAACTAGTAAAGTAAATCATTTGATCGATAAATACATACCCAAGACCAAACCCAGTGCCTCTAGAAACACAAGGAGACAGCTTCACATGAACCATGCGGCGGTCGACAAGGTTAAGAAGAAAAACCAGAAATTCAAGACGTGGGTCAGGTCGAACGATGAGCTGGACAGGAGAATGTATGCAAGAGCCAGGAACCAAGCAAAGGCAGGGTGTAGAAGGGCTGAAAAGGAGTTCCAGAGGCTGGATGCAACGAGGTCAGGACAAACCCAAAGGCGTTTTGCCGCGATGCAAAGTCGAAATTAAAAACACGAGTAGGATCATCGGATCTGAGGCTTGATGTGGCAGATACGCAGATTCTGACCAAGACAAAGCCGAGGCATTGAACAGCTTTTTTTCCTCGGTGTTCACAAGAAAGGATGCAATTAACCTACCTGCGTTTGAAGACAGATGGTTCGACACAGCACTGACCCGCATTGTGTTCACAGAAGAGATTATAAGAAATAGACAGTCAAAGCTAAAGGCTCATAAGAGTCCCGTACCGGACATGGGCATCCCAGAGTGCTGAGGGAGTTGTGCAACGAGCTAGATGAGCCCCTGAAGATCCTGTTCTGCAAATGCCTGGATGACTAAAAGGTCCCCAGTGATTGGAAAATGGTTCATGTGATTCCTATCTTCAAGGAGGGCGATCGTCACTCCACGAATAACTATAAACCAGTGAGCCTAACAAGCATAATATGTAACGTACGTGAGAGCATTATAAGAGATGCCGTGATGGAACATCTGCTAAGAAACAACCTCGTAAATGATTGCCCACACGGTTTTATGCCGGGGCGCTCCTGCTTGACACAATTACTCAGGGTAATGGATATTTGGACCCAAATTCTAGATCGGGGTGGTAATATCGACAATATATACCTAGATTTCGCCAAGGCTTTTGACAGTGTACCCCATGAAAGGTTGAAAATTAAACTGGAAGGGTACGGGATTCGGGGAAATGTCCTCGCGTGGATAGAAGACTTTCTACATGACCGCAAGCAGTGTGTGGTGATTAATGGCACGAAATCATCATCTGTATCCGTAAAAAGTGGAGTACCACAGGGCAGTGTATTGGGCCCGCTGTTGTTTGTTTGCTTCATAAATGACATGCCTGACGCTGTACACTCCCCCATACAAATGTTTGCGGACGACGCCAAGTTATTTTGGGAAATTAAGAACCAAGCGGACTGTGAAGACCTGTACAAGGACCTCTGTGAGCTTCAAGAATGGTCGAAGAAATGGTTGCTAAGATTCAATGTCACGAAGTGTAAGAGGATGCACCTGGGACGTACCAACGGTAAGGAGGCGTATCATATGTCCCAACGGGACGAGGAGACTGCATTAAATGAGACTGAATGTGAAAAGGACCTAGGTGTGTACGCTGACAATGAACTGAAGTTCTCGGGCCATTGCGAGAAGAAGATAAATCAGGCAACTAAGTTATTAGGTCTTATAAGAAGGTTTTTTTCAGATATCTAGATGGGCCGTCTCTCGTAACGATCTTCAAGAGTGAAGTGCTTCCCCACCTGGAGTACTGTCACCCCGTCTGGCCTCCGAGATATGCCAGGGACTGTCAGCTGATTGAAAATGTCCAAAGGAGTGCCACCAGATTGGTGCCTGCACTGCGGCACCTCAGCTACCCAGAGAGATTGGAGTGCTTGAACTTGCCTAGCTTATACTACAGACGGGCAAGGGGTGATCTGATTGAGGTGTACAAACATCTCAAAGGGCATTACTCAGTTGAGTGTCCTTACCTGGAGCTGGCGGACACTCGCCCCACAAGGGGTCACATCTCAAGGTTGAAGACGCCGCAAGTCTGGAAAACTGTGAGGGGTAACTTTCGGAGTAAGAGTTGTGAACGTTTGAAACAATGTGCCAGAGAGTGTTGTGACGTCACCGAGTGTGAGCTCTTTCAAGACCAGATTGGATAAGCACTGGCAGTGCCTGATTTAGACCTGTGGAGGCCCCCCTCATTATAACTACCCAAGAGGGTGGAGTGGCGAGTGAAGCGAGCCTAAACATCTGGGAGTTCCGGGGGGCGCTGTAAGCCCCCCCGGGAAAATTTTGAAATTTGAACACTTCTTTGGAGAATTTTGAAACCATATGCAGCTATACTGAGGAAATTAGAACATTGAGAAATTTTTAATTAACTGTATATTTATTGATAGTGTACAAATTCCCAACACATACACACAAAAGTGAGACATGACTGGAGTCATTCATGGGGTTTCAAGTCGACCAACCCTGATACAGCTACTACCGCACATGTGGAGGCCCCTGGGCAGCTGCCCACTTTGCCCACTACTGAATCCGGCCCTGAGCACTGGAGCAGGTTCAGATACATTCAGGAGCCAGTGCATACCCAGTACTTGCCAAAAGTGCGTGACAAAGACGTAACCGATCGCCCAAGCGGTCAACGAGCAGATCAGTGGTGAAGAGGATAAAAGAAAAAGTAAATAAAAGTATAAATCAGAGGTTCCCAAACTTTTTTCTCATGACGCCTCGCATTTATTTTTTGCCAAACCTTCCCCCCTCCCTCCCCCCCCCCCCCTATATAAAAATAATGTAATCGATTTTTATCATTCTTACACACTGTACTCGTATTAAAGTACTTTCAAGATCAACTAACTCGTATTTATTTTATCCATGTATCTCGTGCATATGGGGAAAATTGAAGTATAGCAAGAAAAATTCAATATTGCAAAACTTTATTAAAAAATGACTAAATTACTAATAAGAAAATGTCGATATGTTTTTCACATGGCCCCCAATTTGGGAACCATTGTAATATAAATGGAAAATGAGGTTATATAAGGGTGATATAACTAAGGTATTTAATCTATCAAATCAGAAGCGAGCTCGTAGCAATGGTTTTAAATAGAGAAATTTAGATTTAGGTGCGAGATAGGTAAAGACTGGTTTGGAAATAGAGTAGTGGATGAGTGGAAAAAGTTACCAAACATCATCTTTAACGCGAACTCGTTGGGTACAGCTTCAACTATAGGTTGGACGTATACTTTATATGAGTGATAATGATTAGGTGTAAATAGAACTACCTCATATGGGTCAATAGGCCTGCTGCATCTGCCGTCATTCTCTTTCTTTTATATTCGTGTGTGTGTGTGTGTGTAATAATAATAATAATAATAATTAACTGTTTATTGAAAGAGCATGGCAGCTGAAAATATAGTTACATTATTGGGGAAAGGGTCCCTTGATTTACAAATAATATACAAGTAATATAAGTGATGCAAATATGATATATAATAACTAGGTGGAGAGAAGCTCACACTACAAGGCATTTCAACATAGTGACAATGCAAAAAGGAAGATTGACTGGGAGTGAACACACTGGTTGATTACACGTTGTTGATAATTTTTACAATGGTTAGGACTGGGCTGTTCTTATAGCGACCAATTCATGCTCGTATGGGCTGGATGCGGTTGTGGTGTCGAACAGCAATTCTCGGGCGAGGGATTTCAGGTGGTAGTAGGAGCCGGTGACGAGGATGGTGCAGAAGCTTCTCACCAAATTTGCAGATGAGGTCGTTGTGATGGTCAGTGAGAGCCGAGAGGTCAGTGTGTTGAGCGCTTCTTGATATGTGTAGTAGGAAGGGGGAGGGAATAATCTTGCATGCCCTCTTTTGCACTTTTTTCTAGGTGTTTACGTTGTTTGGCATTTAGGGAGGAAGACCAGGCAGGGCAGGCATAGGTGAGCTTGGGAAGTATGAATGTTGAGTAAACACTGAGGAGCTCGGGCGCAGGAACTCCGAGGGATTTGAGTCGGCGGAGGAGGTGGAGACGGAAACTGGAGGATATGACAACTTCACTGACGTGTGGTTTCCAATTTAGTTTGTTGTCTATGGTGACGCCGAGGAGCTTAGTGGAATTTACAACCTGGAGTGTGTTGGGACCTAAAGTAATGGAAGGGGGTGGGACAACGTCGGAGGAGAGGTTGATGTGCATAACCATGGTCTTGGTATGGTTGATGGTGACATGGTTGTTGGTGGCTCAGTTTTGGAGACTGTTCAATAAATCCTGAAGGGCGGTATAGTCGGGAGCAGAATTGTTGATGCTGATCCCAATGGTGGGGTCGTCGACATATTTCCAGCGAGCAGGGTATCATTGATAAGCATAAGGAAGCATAATGGTGTGTGTGTGTGTGTGTGTGTGTGTGTGTGTGTGTGTGTGTGACAGGAGGTGAAACACGAAGGGTAAAGGAATATCATAATAGCTTTATAGTGGTATCGGTTATTATGTTATCGTGGATGAACTTGGGTCTTTTGAACGATATTTCAAGTAACAGTACGTGGGGTGAGGCATTGTGGTAATCTGTGTCATGTACTTCACTCAAGCGTTTACCTCAATACCCTGGTGGCCGTCCGCATGACAAAGATATGTTCTGTACAGCGAGGCGTTATACGAATACGAAGAGTGCAAATTGTGTTTGAAATTTGCTGCAGTATAATATTTCGTATATATATTTTTTTCTTGACAAAGCCAAACTTTCTGATTTACTTCTTGGTCTGGTATACAAACATTTCACACGCTCCAGAAATAGTCCAAGCTTACAGACAACCTTTGCTAGTATTATAATTTATTCTATTTATTTGGGTCAGCAAACTGTGTCTATATAGACACAGTTTGCACGACATCCCTGAAGCTGCCATCTTAAACATACATTTATGATATTATATTACCTACTGTATGAGGACTTATGTGTTTTTTAATCATACGAGCCATGATGTTGGCTGTATTATAATGTAAACGTTTTAGGTTAATTCATCCGGCGTGTTTCTTGTTCACCGTACTGTTCCTTTGTTCACCGTACGGTTCTTTTGTTCACCGTACTGTTCCTTTGTTCACTGTAATGTTCCTTTATTCATCATACTGTTCCTTTGTTCACCGTACTGCTCATTTGTTCACCGTACTGTTCCTTTGTTCATCATACTGTTCTTTTGTTCACCGTACTGTTCCTTTGTTCACCGTACTGTTCCTTTGTTCACCGTACTGTTCCTTTGTTCACTGTACTGTTCCTTTGTTCACCGTACTGTTCCTTTGTTCACCGTGCTGTTCCTTTGTTCACCATAATGTTCCTTTGTTCACCGTACTGTTCCTTTGTTCACCGTAATGTTCCTTTGTTCACCGTAATGTTCCTTTGTTCACTGTACTGTTCCTTTGTTCACCGTACTGTTCCTTTGTTCACTGTACTGTTCCTTTGTTCACCGTACTGTTCCTTTGTTCACCGTAATGTTCCTTTGTGCACCGTAATGTTCCTTTTTTCACTGTAATGTTCCTTTGTTCACCGTACTGTTCCTTTGTTCACTGTACTGTTCATTTGTTCACCGTACTGTTCCTTTGTTCACTGTATTGTTCCTTTCTTCACCGTACTGTTCCTTTGTTCACCGTAATGTTCCTTTGTTCACTGTACTGTTCCTTTGTTCAATGTACTGTTCCTTTGTTCACCGTACTGTTCCTTTGTTCACTGTACTGTTCCTTTCTTCACCGTACTGTTCCTTTGTTCACTGTATTGTTCCTTTCTTCACCGTACTGTTCCTTTGTTCACTGTACTGTTCCTTTGTTCAATGTACTGTTCCTTTGTTCACCGTACTGTTCCTATACGAACCTCTCACCCTTGACTCTCTCCTCATCAAACTTGGTGATGATCTAACAGGATGATTATAATTGTAGTTGTTTATCTCGGGATAACTTTGATAATTTCTTTAGTTCATGCTGATGTGCTTTCGCAATATGGCCGCCTCACTGCCATTTTAAATCTTTAGACTAAATATGATCACCGTAAACAATATTCGAATGAGCTACAACACGTATTCATCGATTTGTGCACAAGACGTGTGTAATTTATCTATCTTCATATAATAATAATAATAATAATAATAATTAACGGTTTATTGAAAGAGCTTGGCAGCCAGAAGGCTGAAAATATACAGTTACATATTTGGGGAATGGGTTACGAATTACAAATAATATACAAGTAACATAAGTGACACAAATAAGACATATAATAACTTAGATGGGGAAAAGCTCAAACTACAGTTCAATTCAACATAGTGACAGTGTTACAGTATTACAAGTTATTGATAATTTTTACAATGGTTGGGACTGGGCTGTTCTTATAGCGATCAGTTCGTGCACGTATGGGCTGGATGCGGTTGTGGTGTCGAACAGCAATTCTCGGACAAGGGACCTCGGGTGGTAGTAGGAGCCGGTGTCGGGGATGGTGTAGAAGCTTCTTACCAAATTTGCAGATGAGGTCGTGGTGATGGTCAGTGAGAGTCGAAAGGGTCAGTGTGTTGAGCGCTTCTTGATATGTGGAGTAGGAGGAGGAGAGAATAATCTTGCATGCCCTCTTTTGCACTTTTTCTAGGTGTTTACGTTGTGTGGCATTTAGGGAGGAAGACCAGGTGGGGGAGGCATAGGTGAGCTTGGGAAGTATGAATGTTGTGTAAACACTGAGGAGCTCGTGTGCAGGAACTCCGAGGGACTTGAGTCGGCGGAGGAGGTGGAGACGGAAACTGGAGGATTTGACAACTTCATTGACGTGTGGTTTCCAATTTAGTTTGTTGTCTATGGTGACGCCGAGGAGCTTCGTGGAATCTACGACCTGGAGTGTGTTCGGACCTAGAGTAATGGAAGGAGGTGGGACAATGTCGGAGGAGAGGTTGATGTGCATAACCATGGTCTTGGTATGGTTGATGGTGACATGGTTGTTGGTAGCCCAGTTTTGGAGACTGTTCAATAAATCCTGAAGGGCGGTATAGTTGGGAGCAGAATTGTTGACGCTGATCCCAATGGTGGAGTCGTCGACATATTTCCAGCGAGCAGGGGTTTCTCTTAGGGCATCATTGATGAGCATAAGGAAGCAGAGTGGTCCCATCTTGGTGCCTTGGGGGACGCCACAGGTGAGTGACTGAAAGGTGGAGACAGCCCCTCGGAAGCGTACAGCTTGGCGTCGGTCACTGAGGAAGTCTGTAAGCCATGGTATGAGGCTTCTTCGAAGCCCGAGGTCAATAGCTTTGTTGATGATTATATTGTGGTCGACTAGGTCGAACGCTTTAGTGAAATCAATGAAGGCGACAGCTACAGACGTTTTTCGTTTCTCGAGATGGCGGTATATGTAATCGAGAAAGCTGACAAGACAGTGAGTGGTGGAGGAAGTTTTCATGTTGCCAAATTGCTGAGGGTCTACGACTCCTGCAATATCAGCATAAGCCCAGTCGAACACAAAACTTTCACAGATTAGGCTGGGTATTGGGGTGATTGCAATAGGTCGTAGCTGATTTAAGGATTGTGGGCTGGTTGACTTGGGCACTGGTGATACATAAGAGGTCTTCCAGTCAGCTGGGCATCTGGCTTGACTGAGAGAAGCATTGATGATGGAGCAGAGGGGTTTAGCAAGCTCCGGGGAGAACTCCTTGAAGAGTTTCATTGGTAAGTCAATGGGGGTGGTAGAGCGTTTTAATTTTAGTTTGTCCAGGCGTTTTGCTACGTCAAATTCTTCTACTAAGTCAGTGGGAAGGGAGGCTGGTAGGTAAGCAGGGAGAGTGGTTGTGTCAAGCCGTGGGAGCGTCTGGCATATAGTAGCGAAATGGTTATTTGTTTGCTCAGCTGCGTCAACACTAGTGAGATGGCTAAGGAAGGGGAGGGGGTGTGTCTTATTGTTTAGTCCACAGAGTTCTTTAAGCTTACCATACCATGTGTGTGTGTGTGTGTGTGTGTGTGTGTGTGTGCGCGCGCGCCAGTGTGATCAGTGTAGGCGTGTTCGTATACTGGGCTAAGCCACATACCAGTAGAAGTCGACGGTGGATGGCTGGTGCGGTCAAGCGTGTGTGTGCTGGTGGTGTCCATTCACCCGTGCTGTCTGCCTAGGAGTCTTCCTCCTTCTACAGTACCTCCCCTCGTAAGGCTCTGTCTCTCCGGTTTGTTTTTACTTTCATATTGCATTAGGGTTCCTGCGTGATGCTCATCCATTTTGTGTGGCCAACAAGCTACGGGAGATCTTTCGGTATGGCTAACTTTACATATTTAACATCTACTGGTTTATCTTACAGCATACTTTAACCAATTTACATATAAAAAAGAAGTTAAATCGCGGTTCAAGTTTAAAAATAACAATAATTTTTTCTTGAGAAAATTAAAAGAACGAAGAGACGCATTTTATATATATATATGTTGATAAATTGAGTCATGTAAGTAATATTTCATCATTTTGACCATTTCAGTGACACTGAGGAAGATGATCCAATTTTTTGTGATTTTTCCCGTCGTCATTTTGCTACGAATACAGTAGCTTTAACTCTCTTGATCAAAGCCAAATTGGTATAATGACGTTACCGCAGAAGATGTGCTCCCAACAATTATAAACACAGTACCTGGAACGCCCAGGTCAACTTAGTGGGTTGATCTGACCCTTTAATGCTCAAGTTCTTCATGCTAAGACTGACAATGTATTTATTACAATTTCGTCATGAGTGAGAAATATAATGAAGTCTATGGTTTGGTCAACAGCAAAAATTTCCGTACACAAAGTACAGTAGATACATGATTAAACAACTGGAACCTGACACAACATTCAGTCGCCCTTACATTTGCACCGCACAGCCACCTACCATGGAGACGCCAGTATATAACTCATGGTAGTGAAAGTGTATACTATTAAATTCTCACAGTTGTTGATGGACCTCCCTCTCTTGAATTTTTTTTTGTTGGCTGGAAGATATTAGAGTTGGGTTGCTCCATGTGTTAAGGAGGCTCCCGTGGCAATAAATTTTCCCTCGTCAACTTATCCACTTTTTTTAAACCTGCTACAGTTCCTGAATAGAAAGCTTTAGCTACAGCTGGAAGCTTGACAGTGCCATCGGTGAAGTGTTGATATACAAATAAAGGGCTAGAGGCCGTTTGGCTGATGTTGCCTGAGAGTACCTGGTCGTCTTTAAGTAGGCAGAGTGAGTTAAGGCACATTTACAAATGCTTCAAACTGTGGGATTATAATATACAACATAGCCTCACGACGCAGGTACAAACATAGAATCTGAATCACAGCCTCTTCGTTCCTGTAGGTTGTACGGCTATGGTTACACCTGCTGCCAATGTCATACTTTGTTCTATCGGTGATTTAATTAAGATTTTGTCGGCTTCTCAGTATGAGCTACGTAGTTAAAGACGTTTTATTTTATTACAAATTCATTTATAAACATCTTCTAACTTGGTCATCGGTGAAAATACAGACCTAAATGTTTATGTACATTTGAAAGTGTATTTAGTTGTTATCCTTAGTTAATTACAAGCCTGGTAATTCATTACGTTTAGTATATAGGTGGTGCACTTTGACCAGAGAGAAAATTAAATCCTCATTATAAGAATCAGTGATGGACGGGCACATTACCACGGTACACTCTTCCAGCTGGATACTGAACTAGTGAACGACTGCCACACTAACTCACTCACCAAAGCATAGCGAAACCCAATAGGAAATGAAATGAGACTGAACACACTTTATTATACACCACCCGTTTAAAAATCATCGGAGTAGCCAGTATGTTAAACTTTTACTGAGCAGATTTCTATTTATTTATTTTACCAACGTGGCCTGAGAAGAAGCTTTGCCTGCCCCTATGTACAGTAGTAGTGAAGCTTTCTGTGAGATCAGCGATATCCCCAAGGGTCGTCTTTCCTTCCGGCTTGTTTAACAGTCTTTATATAATTCTATAATGTCTAACTTGTCTTTAGTATCAAGATAACACGTATATTCCAGAAACAGAGAGAGTGGAAGTTAGTAATAATTTTGATTGTTAGTGGCAAAAATAAACAAATGAAAAATAAATGCTGATTTCTTGACTGAAAAGGTCCAAATTTACCTTTATGTGTGCCCTTACAATGTAACTAAATCTATTGTTTGATATTATCTTCTTTTATTGCATTTTCTCATTTATCATCCATTCCTGTTCCGCCATGTAAACAAGCGACAAAAAGACACCAATATCAACATTATACAAGGAAAACGTGAGAAATTATGAAACAATTCCTATTTTATGGTAAGTTTGGCGGCCATCTTAGATTTAAGAAATTTATATGACCTCTGATCACAAGAGCGATTCCACCATGGTCAAAAACCTTAATTCAGACACGCAGATCATGTTTCCAGAGGATATAACGTATATTTGAATATATACTGTACATAGATGCGTTGATAAACTGTAGGGGTAACGGGAAATGTCTGAGAGGAGCTGTAGGGTTAACTGACTGGATCTGGGCTTGACACCCAGACTTTTTTCAAAGGTCTTTGGCACATACGCCGTACATAAACAATGGACACGACCCCCTCCCCCAGCGCCTAGACTGTGAATGGTAGTATAGCAGACGACTATGCTTGAGGGTGAAGTTGAGCAGTAGCTCTTATTCCAGTTCTGCAGTTCATACATTCTGATTTTTAGAGGAAATTGAGGTAAAAATTATTATATTGTTGAAAAATGTTTTGGCTGGAATATATTTATTATTTGAATTTTAAATTTGCAAAGCTCAATTAACTGTGGCTGTCACATCCTTCAGTCTCTTCAGTTTGTCACAACACACGTTAGCTGTAGCTTCACTAGCTTGTTGAACCCTATAAAGTCCAGCAGCAGCTTTACCTTTTTTTATCAAAATACAATATATATATATATATATATATATATATATATATATATATATATATATATATATATATATATATATATATATATATTGTACACAATTTATAATTATATTTCTAATTGTTTATTATCACGAAGGATCCTGGAAAAAGAATACGTCAACTTCATTCACCCATCAGCATTACTGAGCCGGTGATGAGAACAATTTCTTCGTAGTACACAGAGCAGAAGACGATGGCGCCAACCAGGAGTGTGGCAACTCTACTGCTGGCTGTTTGGGTGTCGGGAGGAGCCAAGGCAGTAATGGTGTCAACTGGGGTGACTTTCCGACGCTTGACTTCAGATGGACTCTGTGGCCAGTCACAGCTGGTGATGCAGGTCACCTCCCTCACCCAATGTGCTGTTGTTTGTGCCAGAGGTCAGTATCATCAAGCTATACCATAAGTCAGTATCACCAGGACGCCGTGGTCACTGCCACAAAACAAATGTCACCATCTAATGAACAACATAAAGTCGCAGCAGTATAATTATTTAGCACACTATATAGTCTACATCAACGACTACTGCTACAGGTGTGCGCTTTGTATGGAACTTAACACCTCTCCCGGTGAATATTATCAGGACATTAACTTCTGTCCAGTAACTGTCAGTAGGACATCAATATATATGCCCAGGTGAGTGTCCTTGGGATATGATCATTTACCCAGGTGAGTACTGGCAATGTCTCCTACTACAGTATGGGGGGAAACATTCTTCACATTTTTTTTTAATCTGCGCAGTTCTTGTATTTCATCACCTACGGATTATTCCACACCTGAAAATAACCAACTTTTATATCTATAAAATCTCGTTGTGTGTATCCACGTAAATCAGTTGTAAGTGAACCCCCAAACTACTACTTATATGGAAGTTGTATACTCCTCATCAGTAAGGTCCTGCATCAGGGAGTGTCTTGGTGCAGGTAGGAGTGTGTGTGTGTGTGTGTGTGTGGTCAACATGCTCGCCTAGGCAGAATAAAACTCCTGAAAGTTTATCTACATCATCTGCCTCTTTTAACCAGCAGTAATCGGGAACTTAGATATTCCAAGGTAATGGTTAACCAGTGCAGTTAGCGAGTTGCCTGGTCTGCTTGGATAATTCCATGACACTGGGTCATAAGGCTCGTTAACTTAGGGAGTGGTTGTTGTGTTGGTGACAAGGTGGCACTAAAGTCAGCCAGCCTCGAACGCGAGGGCCAACCAATATTATTTATATTATGTAAGGCTGGTGGTGTCTCAAGTCATCACCTTATGTAAGGATCACATCCATGCTATATACACCAAACACACGTTTTCGTTTATTAAATTATTCAGTAAGTGTTGAAGGTAAGGTGAACTAGATAAAGGTCCAGTCGTCAAGATACATGACCTGGGTAGCGATGACCCATCGAGGCCCTGGGAGCTCATCTGAAACTGACAGTCTTCATAAATAGTATAACACTGGGCTATGGATCTAATATATGGTACTTAATTAATGATGAACCTTAACGAGAAACTGTGGGAAGTACTTGCTGGCACATATTTATCAGGGTAAAGATATCAATGGGTGACGCTGAGGGTAGGAAGCTCTGGCTGGGTAAGGAAGAGACTGGATGGATGGATGTAATTAACAGTTGGGTCCCGGAGAGATACAAATTGGGGAGGATTGGTAAAGACATCCTGAAAATGCATGGAAGAGATAGTCATGGCCGACAACTCCGGACATGAGGGTGGCGCCAACATTGATTCATTTATTGATATCCGATTAAGGACTCCGTTAAGGTTTTGTGTTCTTGATACAATACATGATTTTTTGTTTATTAATGAGCTATACTGTTGTTATTATCATTATCATCATCATCATCATCATTATTATTATTATTTGTAGTAAGAGAAGTATTTTTTTTTGTAATAGTAGTACTATTGTAACCATGCACCACAACCTCGAGCACCATCACGTCACACTACAAACCCCGCCACCACACACCACTACCCCCACCACCACCAACACAACACACCACTACCCCCACCACCACCACTACCCCCACCACCACCAACACCACACACCACTAACCCCACCACCACCACCACCACCACACACCACTAACCCCACCACCCCCACGACCACCATCACCACCATCACCAGCACTACCCCCACCACCACACACCACTACCCCCACCACCACCAGCACTACCCCCACGACCACCACCACCACTACCCCCACCACCACCACCACTACCCCCACCACCACCACTACCCCCACCACTACCCCCACTACACACCACTACCCCCACGACCACCACCACACACCACTAACCCCACCACCACCACTACCCCCACCACCACCACTACCCCCACCACCACCACTACCCCCACCACACACCACTACCCCCACCACCACCACCACCACCACCCCCACCACTACCACTACCCCCACCACTTCCCCCACCACACACCACTACCCCCACGACCACCACCACACACCGCTACCCCCACCACCACCAACACCACATACCACTACCCCCACCACCACCACTACCCCCACCACCACCACCACTACCCCCACCACACACCACTACCCCCACCACACACCACACACCACTATCCCCACCACCACCACACACCACTATCCCCACCACCACCGCCACACACCACTTATCACCAAACTCCACTTATCACCACACAAAACTTATCACCACACACCACTAACCGCCACACACCACTAACCGCCACACACCACTTATCACCACACTCCACTTATCACCAAACACGACTTAACACCACACACCACTAACCGCCACACACCACTAACCGCCATACACCACTAACCGACACACACCACTTATCACCACACTCCACTTATCACCACACACCACTTATCACCACACACCACTAACCGCTACACACCACTAACCGCCACACACCACTAACCGCCATACACCACTAACCGCCACACACCACTTATCACCACATTCCACTTATAAGAACATAAGAACAAAAGAAAATAAGGAGTCTGCAATAGGCCGGTTGGCGTGTGCATGGCAGCTCCTGTCGAAAGTTACTACCACTCTCTATCATCCATGAATATATCTAGCCTCCTTTTGAAACTTTCCAGAGTTCCCGCACTTACTACAAAGTTGCTAAGCTTGTTCCACTCGTCCACCACCCTATTTGTGAACCAGTTTCTTCCTATCTCCCTCCTAAACCTAAACTTATCCAACTTGAATCCGTTGCTCCGAGTCCTATCCTGCTCGGATATTATAAGAACTTTATCTATATCCCCTTTATTGATTCCTTTCACCCACTTAAATACTTCTATCATATCTCCCCGCACTCTTCGTCTTTCTAGGGAATGCAAGTTAAGTTTCTTTAGCCTATCCTGATATGGAAGGTTTCTAAGTCCCGGAATCATTTTCGTCATTCTTCGCTGCACCGACTCTAGTGAATTTATATCCATTCTATAATAGGGGCACTAGAACTGAACCGCATAATCGAGGTGTGGCCTGACTAGCGCAAGATATAGTTGCAATAAGACCTCTGCACTCTTGTTACTTACACTTCTAGATATGAAACCCAATACTCTGTTTGCCTTATTTCGAACATTAACGCACTGTTTTCTAGGCCGTAGGTCCGGGCTTACAAGTACCCCTAGGTCTCTTTCACAATTCGACTTCTCTAGGTTGATGTTGTTAAGGCTGTATACATTATAAGTATTTGTTCTTCCAATATTAAGTACGCTGCACTTGCTGGTGTTGAATTTCATTTGCCATTTTTCAGACCACCCCTGCAGTTTATTTAGAATCTCCTGTAATGCATTTGCATCCTGCCCTAAATTAATTTGCCGCCCTATTTTGGTGTCATCCGCAAACTTACTTATGTCACTGCTGATCCCAGTATCTAGATCGTTTATGTAGATTATGAACAAGAGTGGGCCTAGTACTGACCCCTGGGGAACTCCACTGGTTACACGGCCCCACTCAGACGTAACACCATCTACGCTGACCCTCTGCGTTCTATCAGTGAGCCATGATTTTATCCAATTTAAAACTTTCCCCTCGATACCATGAGTCTTAATTTTTCTCAGAAGCCTCTGATGCGGTACTCTGTCAAATGCTTTGCTAAAGTCTAAGTAAATAACAGTAATTTTCGTCATTATCTACTACCTCGAAGACTTTCCTAAAAAACGCTAGCAGATTTATTAGACAAGATTTTCCCTTTGTAAACCCATGTTGAGAGTCGTAGATTAATTTGCTTTTCTCTAGATGCGATCGGATGCTATCTGCTATAATTGATTCAAGAAATTTCCGCACTACTGACGTCAAACTGATCGGTCGGTAATTTGACGCTGATGCTCTGTCTCCCTTTTTGAATATGGGTAATACATTTGCCTGTTTCCACAAGTCTGGCACAACTCCAGTGTCTAATGATTTTGTAAATAAGTTTACGAGGGGTCCGCTAATCTGTTCCCTACACTCTTTCAAGACTCGAGGGAAAATTTCATCCGGCCCTGGGGATTTTGTTTTCTGTAGTTTACTTATCTTCTTAAGAACATCCTCTTTTCTGATAGTGATATTCTTTAATTTCTCTTCTTCCTTTCCCTTAAATATCAGTTCCACCTCTGGAATTTCATAGCAAATTTCTTCTGTGAAAGCTGATAAGAAGTAGCTGTTCAATGCTTTGCTTATTTCTTCACTGCTATTTATCACTTCTACCCTCCCTGACTTTAAAGGTCCAACTTTGTCCTTGACCTTTGTCCTATATACCACACACCACCACCTCCAATACCCATATGTTAACAGTGTGTACATCTCTATCCACAACAGAACCAGCTTGTGAAGGTTTCTCATCAACCAGAAGCTCCGTGTCTCAGTATAGAGAGTGTGCCACTATCCATAATGTGACCCCGGCTGACCTTGACCCATATTACCTCTGCTACGTTAGAGGTGAGTTAATACAACCTGATATATCACATCTACACCTTTGTCTACTACAGTGACCTCATGCGTGTAAGAAGTAGATGTGGAAATTCAGACTCGATAAGTGTGATCACAGACGACACTTGGAGGATGCATTTCAGTTTTTCCTCCTCGTGACAAGTTGAATGATATGCCCAGGACGATGGGGAACTTTTTATCAATTTCAAGAATGTCTTTCAGATGATGGAGATGTATATTTTATTGTTTAATGTTATTGTGTCATTAGTGTTAGATGTAAGTTGGTCAGCAAGTGAGTAAAGCAAAATTAAATTGGCTGAGAAGGTGAAATTAAAGTCCAGAGTCTATATGAATGTATGGAAAAAATTCAGTGGGTGAGGAGAGTGCATTGGAATACCTTATGGTGAAGCAAAGCAAAATCTGAAGAGTGAAGGGGAAAGATAAAAGCATAGTGTGAGAGTCGGTGGTATTAACAGCACACTGTGTACTGATACTTGTAGGTCTGTATGAAGCATCATCTCATTTTGATACTGAAAGGTTTCTGTAGGATATACTCATTACATATGATCTAATACAACGTTCTTCTTATTCCCCTTCTTCAGAGACCCTGTACAACCAGACTGTAGCCATTACAACGACAGAACCACCCACAACGACAGAACCACCCACAACAACAGAACCACCCACAACGACAGAACCACCCACAACAACAGAACCACCCACAACAACAGAACCACCCACAACGACAGAACCACCCACAACGACACTTGGTCCCAAGACGGCGGCAACTCACTTGGGTGTGACTGGAGCCCAAGTTCTGGGTTTTACGTATGATGCCGATTCCTTCATTGCCTTCCTTTCTTTTTCAATGTACGCGATGCCTGTCGCCAGTCCGCCACCAGCAGTAGTAAGTACAGTGGTGAGCGATGGCGAGGAGTGTGGTCAGGGCCAGGCCATGGTAGGTATTGGCCATCTGAATACAGGCGACCCAGAGAAGGACGACCAGAGGATGTACTGTGCAGACATTGTCAGCCCCAATTCAGTCACTGCCACGTGTGAACAGGTAACTATTAGTCAAGAACCCCGACCGAACGTTACTTCCACAGACACATCAACCTGGCATGGCTGGCTTAGTTGCCAAGATGATTACACAGTGACCAAGTTGTTCTGGGTTTACGACACTTCGCCAATGTACTGCGACTACCGGTACACAGCAGCAAAGTGCTGTCTGGTGGCATAACCGGCACATGTGAAGCCAAGAGCTGAAAGTTCCTAACAGGTTGGAGGTGATGACTCTACAACATTTGTGTATTAAGATTAAGATCATAACACTAGATACAGTACTGCAGCAGGCGTCAACCACTCGTCGTTATCATAACATCCAGCACCAGACACCACCATTGCCTCCACCATCTGAACCTCCAGAGATTCCTAATATCAGGTGTAGATATACAAAATATAAAAGTATTTTTCTGCAGTCACAACATACTTAATTGGTTATAATGATAACACGTCGTGAAAAGTTTACCTCGGTGAGGCAGAGAATGTTTTAGCTTAACATCTCTGCGGTGAGAAATATCAACAGATTCACCAAGAAGTATTAATTAATTATTGTTTATAACATTATTACTCGTGTATCTGGTTTATTGAGCCCACCTCTCACTACTGTTTACCCTCACCTTCAACAAAGTTCATTAAGGTGGCGAGACCTGATTGTGACAGGTTGGGTGCCACAAGGCTGAGAGAGATGGATAACACGTTTGGTAACTCACAACCTGTCTCGTTCCAGGGTAGTGTGAGGGGGGGGGGGGGGGGGGGGAGGTTAGTGGTAGTAATGGTGGTGTGAGGGAAGGGGTGGTAGTAGTAGCAGTAATGATGGTGATAGTGTGTTATAGTTTTTAATAATTATTATAATTATTATTATTATTATTATTATTATTACTATTATATTTTCGCCCCCCAGGCCCTGATGTGGGTCATTGACCTGTGCTCTAGTGGGCTAATCCCCTTAAAAAAAATAAATAAATAAATAAAATACAAATAAAATAAAATCAATAAATAAAGTTTTTAGGATAAGTTATCAATGTTTCTCCAACTGTTATCTCACCATGCACAGTAATATATTCGATATATTCGTTCAATATGATGAACTAGGAAGCACTACTTCTCCGTGTAGACACGTACCATACAAAGTGATTTTCATTTTATGTAACCTTCATGTGTCATATGGTGTCTATGTTTCGGGTGATAATGATTCTTAGTGAACTGCATGTGACATAACCACTTCATGATTCAATGTGTTTTATTATAGTCCTGTGGTAGTAGAGTGAAGAGTACTGCACGAGGCACATGTTTAGCGTGTTAATGAATGTACCGTGGTATGTTACACACACACACACACACACACACACACACACACACACACACACACACACACACACATATACTTTAGTTTAAGATATTATACTGTATAGAGTTTGTTCTCGAGTAAATATTTTTGAAAACGTGTTTAGTTATTGTTCTATTCCGGTCCAGTTATCACACTAACATATATCTAAACTTTCATGACCTATCAAGGTATGCGATGGTGATGTTGTGTCTCGTCACCCACATCAGTTCCTATAAACACTCAGCTGTGTCTGGAGAAGTCAATCGTACAAGAGATCTCCTCATCTTCAAGTTAATAAATATAGTCCCCCAACGAGATATTCTTCCTCCTCATCAGCCCAAAACACCTGTAGACACTCGCTTTAACCTACAGTCCGCCTCGTCCTGCTGGGTCTTATACAAATTTTCCTTCCTGATATTTGAAGATTTTTAAGGTTAAAATTCCTGTAAAAATCACACCGATAGCCTTTTTTTAATCCCCTCCCTTTGGCTTTTATATTTCTCCCCACTCATCATCTCTCCTCCATTTCAACTCACAAACTCCCATCTTTCTGGTCTAGTTTATCGTTTTTCTCAAGACACCAAGACTCTGAACATTTCCTAGACACACTGAACACAGTTGTCTCTTTGGTAAGGTGATAGTCAACCAGCACTGGCTTCTCTTCTCAGTCCCAACTCCAGAAACTACCGAATGGTATGCATGACACAACCAAGTCAGTGACATTATCAGGAGATTTAAAAATAAAATAAAAATCTGGGTGATGCTACAGCCAACACAGAAACTACCAACACCTAACCTAACCTAACCTAATCAAGATCTTCATGTACAGAAGATATGAACATGTGTACTACACTATTCAACATGTCATATTCATTGTGGGATAGAAAAGATTAAGTTAGGCTCCAGGTTCATTAACACAGACTTGTGGGTAACCAGCCTCCTGTTCCAGCACTTTGGAGTTGTTATCCAGGGATATATATATATATATATATATATATATATATATATATATATATATATATATATATATATATATATATATATATATATATCCACTATTGATGGACTCTTTGGTCCTTTTGGGAGAAGATGAGTAATAAGGCCAATTACTGTACATAACATGGAAGACCAACTTGATACCAGTAGATCTTGTATTGTCAACTGCAACAAGTAGTCATAATATAATTGCTGACACTGTTCAAAGTAATTATAAGTGTGTTTAAACCTCCTCATTAATAAGGACCTAGGAACTCCTAGTGCACTCTAAATACAAATACAATTGTTTCAACAGAAACAACGTATTTCCTTTGACCTAATTTTACACAATATCACAAATAACTGCAGTAGCACAGCATATTAATAACTCCTAATAAAAAGAACAAAATGTGTGAAGAATGAGTTTAAGTAGAAATATGTTGGAGAAGTTCATCTGAAGACTTACAAGGAAAAAGACGAACAATAAAAGAGAACAAATGCAGTTGACTGGTGTAACAACTTCTATTTAACCAATACTGCCTTTACTCGTAGTGCGTAGTAAGGGGTACATCTTAGTAAAAAACATTTATATTAGTTTATTCAGATAGGAAATATGACCCTAAAAGTGACAAGAAATAGTTTTATAAATGATAATTACCCAAAAATTCAATATTTCATGTTATGTAACTAGAAGCAGACACACAAGAAGACACACCTTGATAGAGGGATAGAATATCAGATGAACGAATGAGAAGATAAACAGAGAAAATGGATACACAGACAGGCAGAATAAGTGATTGATATAAATGTATTGATAGAAAGACAGAATCATAGACACGATTTTTTTTGCCATTATTACTGGCAGGTGAGAGTAAACCCTTCCTCGATATATCCTTTAATAAACTTCCTGGTCTTTTTTTAACGTATATAAAGTGTTCTTGGCGACGTGTATACAGCTACACATCCTTGGATGATTAATAAATTACGTAATTATCAAAAGTAAAACATATGTATGCAACAGTGAAACCATATGGAGTGATTGACGAGCTACCAGAGCCAATGAGGTGTTGTCACCAGTCATAATTTTAAGTGACTAGTTTTGTAGATTTATTGTGACTCATTACTGTGTCATTAGTCCGTCAACCCCCCAAAGCACTCTAGTGAAAATAGACGTATAATGGTGATCTTTGGTCAAATCAACATACTATGTACCATTGTGTGTGTAATTGCATGATATTATTAGTGTGCCTTCAATATGTACATAGTGTATATATACTGTTTATTTTGTACATGCTGCAATAATGTGAATTTATATAATATTTAATTATGAATTTATTATATATCTACGTAGTGATATAATTCATTTATATTAGTTAGTGTTCCCATATCATCGTTTTCTATGTTTCATGATGTGTACTCTGGGTATTTCTTTTGCGTGGGTCAACTGACATAATGTTGACGTGAGGGATCAATGTTCGAGTACAGTGTAAGAAAAACTTCAAGGATATATGTAACCTCGTTGCCATCACCACATCGTAAGTGACACAGTAATTATTCACCCAGATTCAAAATGTGGTGTAGGAATGAAGTGTATTCCTGTTTTCCGGTGACGAAAGGCCACCCGATTCAGTTCTGTTTACTGCCCAACAAACAGATGAAAATATGGATATTTTGGTCGAACGCCTTAGTCCAGATTCAACACAAGTTAGATGAAAAGGAGTAGCGATCAGAGAAAAGCTTGGATTGAATGCTTGTCCTGGAGAGAATGGTTATTGGTTAAAAAAATCAAGAGCATTGTACGGCAAGGGGTGACCTAATTGAGGTGTATAAACATCTCAGGGGGCACTAATCAGTCGAGTGTCCTTACTTGGAGCTGGCGGACGCTCGCCTCACAGGGGGTCACAGCTCAAGACTGAAGAAGCCACAAGTCCAGAAGACTGTGAGGGCAAACTTTTACGGAGTGAGGGTTGTGAACTCTTGGAACAATCTACCAGAAAGTGTTGTGACGGCACATAGTGTGAGCTCTTTCAAGACCAGACTTGACCAACACTGGAGCAGGTTCCGATATATTCAGGAGCCATTGCATAACAGTGCGTAACTGAGACGTGACCGACCGCCCAAGCGGCTAACGAGCTGATCAGTGGGGAAGAGGATAAAGGTAAAGTAAAGAACCGGCAAATCTAGGTCAGTAAACACGTACAAGTGTCTGATAATATATATGGGGGACTTGACTCTTGTGTACTGTATACGTGGCAACCAACTTCACTACTCGTAAATTTGTTACAAATGCTATAAAACACACTGCAATGAACCTTTCATTCCCACGCTGCGCTCATTAAGCAGCTCATGCAAAAATTTGTGGAATGAGACAAATGTACACACAAATATATTACCTCACCACCTGCAACCTACATTTACTAAACAGAAGTCGGACTGTTCATCACCAGTCTCGCTCTTTGCAGCCGCAGGTCCATGGATGATGGGTATGTTGAATACATGTCCAGTAGAAGTTGTCTGTCGTATAATATTTATAAGAACGTTCACTCGATCAAAGAGTTTGTGTTCATTCATTAAATCACAGCCTACTTGTCTATCAATAGGTCCAAATGATCTTAGTAACACACACACATACGCGTAATGCGAGAGGTAACAAACAAGTAAAAAAATATAAAATAATTCCTGAGCATTGAAGAGAGAGAAATAGAGAGGAGGAAAGACAGTGATGAGCAGCGCCGGTGAAAGAAGAGAGAGGGCACTGTCGAGGCACCTGCCAGAGGAGAGAGACGAAGACCCACCTCCTGAGTCAACACACCCACGTCGACGCCGTCAGCCAGGTGCCTCAGTTTCTGTCGTTGCTCTCAACACCTCCCAAATTTTCATCTCCCACGCCTAGGTACACTCACCCCCACCACCAGGTGACACAACACGGCAGTACCTCCTCACCCCCACCACCAGGTGACACAACACGGCAGTACCTCCTCACCCCCACCACCAGGTGACACAACACGGAAGTACCTACTCACCCCCACCACCAGGTGACACAACACGGAAATACCTACTCACCCCCACCACCAGGTGACACAACACGGCAGTACCTCCTCACCCCCACCACCAGGTGACACAACACGGCAGTACCTCCTCACCCCCACCACCAGGTGACACAACACGGCAGTACCTCCTCACCCCCACCACCAGGTGACACAACACGGCAGTACCTACTCACCCCCACCACCAGGTGACACAACACGGCAGTACCTCCTCACCCCCACCACCAGGTGACACAACACGACAGTACCTCCTCACCCCCACCACCAGGTGACACAACACGGCAGTACCTCCTCACCCCCACCACCAGGTGACACAACACGGCAGTACCTACTCACCCCCACCACCAGGTGACACAACACGGCAGTACCTACTCACCCCCACCACCAGGTGATACAACACGACAGTACCTCCTCACCCCCACCACCAGGTGATACAACACGGCAGTACCTCCTCACCCCCACCACCAGGTGATACAACACGACAGTACCTACTCACCCCCACCACCAGGTGACACAACACGGAAGTACCTCCTCACCCCCACCACCAGGTGACACAACACGGAAGTACCTCCTCACCCCCACCACCAGGTGATACAACACGGCAGTACCTCCTCACCCCCACCACCAGGTGACACAACGCGGAAGAACCTCCTCACCCCCACCACCAGGTGACACAACGCGGAAGAACCTCCTCACCCCCACCACCAGGTGACACAACACGACAGTACCTCCTCACCCCCACCACCAGGTGACACAACACGGAAGTACCTCCTCACCCCCACCACCAGGTGACACAACACGGAAGTACCTCCTCACCCCCACCACCAGGTGACACAACACGACAGTACCTCCTCACCCCCACCACCAGGTGATACAACACGACAGTACCTCCTCACCCCCACCACCAGGTGACACAACACGGCAGTACCTACTCACCCCCACCACCAGGTGACACAACACGGAAGTACCTACTCACCCCCACCACCAGGTGACACAACACGGCAGTACCTACTCACCCCCACCACCAGGTGACACAACGCGGCAGTACCTACTCACCCTCACGCGGCAGTACCTACTCACCCTCACGCGGCAGTACCTACTCACCCTCACGCGGCAGGACCTATGAAACACTCTAAGTTATATATTACATTTTTGCAAGATGTGAATTATTAGTTTTTCTTATCATTTTAATTCAGGTTTTTCTTATTGATGTTGATGTTGTTTTTATATGTCCGGATAACAATACAGGGAACACCCATGTCCAGATAACAATACAGGGAACACCCATGTCCAGATAACAATACAGGGAACACCCATGTCCAGATAACAATACAGGGAACACCCATGTCCAGATAACAATACAGGGAACACCCATGTCCAGATAACAATACAGGGAACACCCATGTCCAGATAACAATACAGGGAACACCCATGTCCAGATAACAATACAGGGAACACCCATGTCCAGATAACAATACAGGGAACACCCATGTCCAGATAACAATACAGGGAACACCCATGTCCAGATAACAATACAGGGAACACCCATGTCCAGATAACAATACAGGGAACACCCATGTCCAGATAACAATACAGGGAACACCCATGTCCAGATAACAAAACAGGGAACACCCATGTCCAGATAACAATACAGGGAACACCCATGTCCAGATAACAATACAGGGAACACCCATGTCCAGATAACAATACAGGGAACACCCATGTCCAGATAACTGTACAGGGAACACCCATGTCCAGATAACAATACAGGGAACACCCATGTCCAGATAACTGTACAGGGAACACCCATGTCCAGATAACTGTACAGGGAACACCCATGTCCAGATAACTGTACAGGGAACACCCATGTCCAGATAACTGTACAGGGAACACCCATGTCCAGATAACAATACAGGGAACACCCATGTCCAGATAACTGTACAGGGAACACCCATGTCCAGATAACTATACAGGGAACACCCATGTCCAGATAACTGTACAGGGAACACCCATGTCCAGATAACTATACAGGGAACACCCATGTCCAGATAACTGTACAGGGAACACCCATGTCCAGATAACTGTACAGGGAACACCCATGTCCAGATAACTGTACAGGGAACACCAATGTCCAGATAACTATACAGGGAACACCCATGTCCAGATAACTGTACAGGGAACACCCATGTCCAGATAACTGTACAGGGAACACCCATGTCCAGATAACAATACAGGGAACACCCATGTCCAGATAACTGTACAGGGAACACCCATGTCCAGATAACTGTACAGGGAACACCCATGTCCAGATAACTGTACAGGGAACACCCATGTCCAGATAACTATACAGGGAACACCCATGTCCAGATAACTGTACAGGGAACACCCATGTCCAGATAACTGTACAGGGAACACCCATGTCCAGATAACTGTACAGGGAACACCTATGTCCAGATAACTGTACAGGAACACCTATATCCAGATAACTATACAGGGAACACCCATGTCCAGATAACTGTACAGGGAACACCCATGTCCAGATAACTGTACAGGGAACACCCATGTCCAGATAACTGTACAGGAACACCTATGTCCAGATAACTATACAGGAACACCTATGTCCAGATAACTATACAGGGAACACCCATGTCCAGATAACTATACAGGAAACACCCATGTCCAGATAACTATACAGGAACACCCATGTCCAGATAACTATACAGGAACACCTATGTCCAGATAACTATACAGGGAACACCCATGTCCAGATAACTATACAGGAACACCTATGTCCAGATAACTATACAGGGAACACCCATGTCCAGATAACTATACAGGAAACACCCATGTCCAGATAACTATACAGGAACACCCATGTCCAGATAACTATACAGGGATCACCTATGTCCAGATAACTATTCAGGGAACACCCATGTCCAGATAACTATACAGGAACACCTATGTCCAGATAACTATACAGGGAACACCCATGTCCAGATAACTATTCAGGGAACACCTATGTCCAGATAATTATACAAGGAACACCAATGTCCAGATAACTATTCAGGGCAATGTGCCCTGAATAACAAAGTGTGAGGCCAGACATACTGCCTCACACTCCTGTTCTCACGCATTTGTGAATAATTTACCCTTTATGTATAGAACTAAACAAATAATGTAAATGAAATACTGTGTAACATTCAGTGTCATAATATCCTGACAACGGGGGTTAATTATTATGACCCTTTGTAAACTCTACTCTGTAATCCTTTTGCGCTACCGCTCACAGGATGAGTGTGGGGTGCACAATAAAGTAGCCGCTGTAAGCGGCAAAATCAATATTCAGGGAGCACCCATGTCCAGATATCCATACTAATGAATCCATGCCAAGCTATATTTTTTCACAGCTTGACACACCTTATCAGTTACTTCATTATCGGTGATATATTTGTATCATTTCCTTTTTTAATAATTTTAGACATTTGTTAATTCCTCTACTTTTTCTCTCAACTTGTCACCTGAGTTTGTTATGTTGAAATCTTGTACTCTGCTTTGTGTGCTACTTTCTCCGGGTGGGACGAATTCTCACGTGTGGGTGTAAGGTGCCGAGAGAGTAATGGTGACTGACGGGGCGGGGCTTTACAGGACGGGGAAGGGGTACCGCGTCACCCTGCCAGCCAAAAGGACCTACCGTAACCCTGCCACCCAAAAGGACCGGCTGTCACCCTGCCAACCATTAAGGTGGCTATCACCCTGCTAGCCAACACACTGGCTGTCATTTTGCCAGCGAACAGAACCGGCTATCATTCTGAAAGCCAAACGGATCGGCTGTCACCCCGCCAGCCAACGGGACCGACTGTCACCCCGCCAACCAACAGGACCGACTGTCACCCCGCCAACCAACAGGACCGGCTGTCACCTCGCCAACCAACAGGACCGGATGTCACCCCGCCAACCAACAGAACCAGCTGTCAACCCACCAGCTAATAATGACCGGCCATAACAGTGAGTTTCACCGTCGTCGTGTGGGAGAACAGTACAGTACTCGCCTGGGTTGGGCACGGCAGTTTGTTTACGGTGTGAGCTGTTTTTGTGTCCTGGGCTTGGGTATGTTAGTGTCACTGTCAAAGGCTCCATTCATTTTAACTGCATATTTATCGTACACAAAAGTACTGTACGTTAATGTAACTTGGCAGTAGTGTTGCATCCAGAAGTGAGGAACCAGTTGTAGCAAGGACTGCCGCTGGCAACGTGTTTCATAATTTTTCTCTTTTCTGACACTCTTGATCAGATAAAAATTTCCTGTGGATTTTGAATCAAATTAATTCCACTTAAAGCCAACTTAGTTCTGCCAGGTTCTTCCCTTAACGTAACATGGGTGAAGGCATGGAGGTAGATCATTCACCAGTCCGGACATCTAACCTTGGAAGGTCTTCAAGTGTGACCCAAGCCTAATGGGGAAGGGGGGGGGGGGGGTCCATTTTCTCTTGATCCATACCTCCGGCCGGGGAAAGCCTCCACATATAATCCAAGGACGAGAGCGGCAATTTGTCGACAAAGCTGTTGCCATGATTATCTCACAGGTCACAGGCCCTTGTGTTGTTTGACAGTATTGTGGTTTTCAGTTGGTATCCCAGGTGATATAACTGTCCTGGCTGTCTTTGTAAAGGCTTCATGTGTTTACTTTCACCCTATACAACACACCATTACAACTTTTTTCACTCCAAGCTACACAAGACAACCCCTCACACCCCAGCAGAAGGCCCCGCAATTACACACCGGAGATAACAGTAAAAGCCACGAGCCGCCTGCAGAGGTACTTGTCCTCACGGCGCATCACGTCTTGTGAGAGTCACGTCACCCCCACTTCTTAAATTGTCACCAATATAAGGAGAAGAATTAGATGACCCCAGGTTAGGATTTTTTTTTTTTTAGGGGATTAGCCCACCCGGGCACAGGTCACTCACCCACATCAGGGCTTGGGGGGGGGGGGGGCGAAAATATTATAATAATAATTATAATAATAATAATAATAATAATAATAATAATAATAATAATAATAATAATAACAATGAAAAATAAATCAAGAGTGAGAAACGAAATACAATATGTCTGTTGTGTTGTCAAAAGTAAGAGAAACAATTGAGACCCTGCAATTGTGTGTAAATGAAGCACAAAGTCAGATGAGCAACCTGGGACTTGGTCACATATGGCAGCAGGGTCTACCATTAGACAACACATTATGCTTCCAATATCTTCCCTTGCGGTAGTACCTCCCTGTTTGATTTTTTTTCTTATTTTTTTTCGTGCTGGTCAAGCTCCGACCAGGGGTTAGCTAGACCCCCAGACAACTCTTTCGGGTGGGAGAAAACGGCCTGAGAAAATCACATCATGGAGACTGAAGAGCTACGAGGGTGGGGAGGGGTACAAGGCAAGGGAGGAACACAACTGTGTGAAGTATTGCTGTAAATAAGTGCTAGAGGGCAAACAAATACAGTACGCTGCAGGCCCGCGACGGTCCCTACTGAAGAAACCGAGTACCGACAGTTATACAGATTACTGGTATTGACTATATGAGGAAGTAGCATTCAATACCCTGCATACAAAACTAGTGCAAACACCAATTAAATGTACTAAAAAATTATATTAAAAGAAAACTTAGTGAGAACTCAGAAATACATAATCATTCATCCAGGAGTAATATACTTCAAGAGCTAAACATTATTGTTCATTTATCTTTTTTCGTGGTAATATATAAAACTCTCGTGTTACGTCATATATATATATATATATATATATATATATATATATATATATATATATATATATATATATATATATATATATATATATATATATATTGTATTTCCGTGTTTCCAATATACAGTAGACTATGACTATATCTTGTGTATTAAGAGAAAGTGTAGAGTTAGGTAGCGATGGGGTGTTGAGACACCTCCCGCGGGTACACCTCACTAACAATGGCCAGATGTCACCACCACAAGTCATTGTGAAGTGACCATTAGGGCACTAGGCGCACCTGCAGACACACATCATCAGGTACAGACACCGTCGGAAATGTGCATTCACAAGGATGCACAAGACTTGACAATACTTGTTGGCGCGGACGGCTGAAAACTATTGAGAAACACCTCCTGTGAGACACTGTAGGGGTAAGTGAGAGAGGAGGTGGCCAGATGGCGGCACACACACAGATGAACTGACAAGGTCGCAAAGAATTAATCCCAGAGTAACAATGGTCCAGACGCTGCGACACAACACAAAGGCGGAACTCACTGATCTACTGATACCGAATAAACGCGTGTGAACTCAAGAGCTCGCACGTGACTATTGTTCTGTTTATAACAGCTTGTGTCACCGATCACACACTTGTGTTGCCTACCTGTTGCCCCCGGCTCTCTATTGTTATGTTAATGATGACTGGTGACCCACGAGGTGCTACAGGTGGTGGAGCCACCTGTTCACACAGCCTCACCAGCAGATGTTTGGCGACCATGTGTTGGTACAGGTGACTCCACCACTTGCACATTTACGATCATGTGTGTAAGACACCTGTATCAAAAGTAGGCGTGATTGTTTCTGTATACAAGTATACTTTGGCATTTCACCAAACATACAGTATTAAAGAACAATCTGAAATGCTTGATACTAGAAGGACATAACTCAGAACAGACTCTGAGACTGTGAGGACACTAAATGAAGATGAAGGGTGTAAACATCTACAGAGGAATGAAAACGTTGAATTGAACTATTTTGGGATCACCTGAGGTAAGATAAGACATGCTCAAAATACTTTAGTGGAAATGACTGTCCCTTTATATACATTTAAGTGGTGAGAAAGGTGTTGGTATTCTTGTAGATCAGTAACTGGGCAATAGAGGGATACTGGGTAGTAAGATTCCCCTTAAACCTCACCCTTGGTATTATTTGTTGACATATACACCTGAACTACACACTCTAAACGCATTGGTTTATCACCGAACTTGACTTATAGAACTCTTCCTGACACTGGCTTATCTATACAGGGGTACCCAGCCAAACACCTCCCCCACCCGCTGGTCTTGGAGGTCAAGGTACTGTAGTTGGCCATAACATACATCTCGCCTCCCTCTAGAAATTATTGGAAAACGGATTGAACTTCCCGTAGGCGTTCATCCTAATTCTTCATGGTGGTCGATAGAGAAGGTAGATCTTACTAGCCTGGTGTGTGTGTGTGTGTAATAATAATAATAATAATAATTAACGGTTTATTGAAAGAGCTTGCCAGCCAGAAGGCTGAAAATATACAGTTACATAATTGGGGAATGGGTTTCGATTTACAAATGATATACAAATAACATAAGTGATACAAATAAGATATATAATAACTAGATGGGGAAAAGCTCGAACTACAGTTCATTTCAACATAGTGACCGTGCAAGAAGTAGTATTTACTGAGAGTGAATACACTGGTTTATTACAAGTTATTGATAATTTTTACAATGGTTGGGACTGGGCTGTTATTATAGCGATCAGTTCGTGCACGTATGGACTGGATGCGGTTGTGGTGTCGAACAGCAATTCTCGGGCTAGGGATCTCAGGTGGTAGTAGGAGCCGGTGTCGAGGATGGTGCAGAAGCTTCTTACCAAATTTGCAGATGAGGTCGTGGTGATGGTCAGTGAGAGTCGAAAGGGTCAGTGTGTTGAGCGCTTCTTGATATGTGGAGTAGGAAGGGGAGAGAATAATCTTGCATGCCCTCTTTTGCACTTTTTTCTAGGTGTTTACGTTGTGTAGCATTTAGGGAGGAAGACCAGGTGGGGGAGGCATAGGTGAGCTTGGGAAGTATGAATGTTGAGTAAACACTGAGGAGCTCGGGTGCAGGAACTCCGAGGGACTTGAGTCGGCGGGGGAGGTGGAGACGGAAACTGGAGGATTTGACAACTTCACTGACGTGTGGTTTTCAATTTAGTTTGTTGTTTATGGTGACGCCGAGGAGCTTAGTGGAATCTACAACCTGGAGTGTGTTCGGACCTAAAGTAATGGAAGGGGGTGGGACAATGTCGGAGGAGAGGTTGATGTGCATAACCATGGTCTTGGTATGGTTGATGGTGACGTGGTTTTGGAGACTTCAATAAATAATGAAGGGCGGTATAGTCGGGAGCAGAATTGTTGACGCTCATCCCAATGGTGGAGTCGTCGACATATTTCCAGCGAGCAGGAGTTTTTCTTAGGGCATCATTGAATAGCATAAGGAAGCATAGTGGTCCCATCTTGGTGCCTTGGGGGACGCCACAGGTGAGTGGCTGAAAGTTGGAGACAGCCCCTCGGAAGCGTACAACTTGGCGTCGGTCACTGAGGAAGTCTGTAAGCCATGGTATAAGACTTCTCCGAAGCCCGAGGTCAATAGCTTTGTTGATGATTAAATTGAGGTTGACTAGGTCTAAAGCTTTAGTGAAATCAATGAAGGCGACAGCTGTATGTGTGTGTGTGTCAGACGTGTGTATATTATGGACGGAGGCAGTCTGAAGATCCTTTACTTCTACAAGGTACCCACAAGTGTCTTATGCCCCCACAGTAAATATATTTCATAAACATCAATCATACAAGTGATTTTATACAAATAAATCTTCCCAAAAAATTGCGATATTTTACACATTGACGTTACAAGAGGCTTATGAACATACCGAGATGTAAACTTACGAGTACTGTCAGTTACTCCGAGTGATCAATAAACTTACGAGTACTGTCAGTTACTCCGAGTGATCAATAAACTTACGAGTACTGTCAGTTACTCCGAGTGATCAATAAACTTACGAGTACTGTCAGTTACTCAGAGTGATCAATACCTGTAACAAAACACAAGTTATAAGGAGGAAACGACATCGTCCAAGCTGAACATCCTACTGTGGAAATGACATCAGATAATTTATTACATTCTACAACTTTCAGGCTTAAATATTTCAGGTGAAGGTATAAAAAACGGCAATATCAGGTCACACAGAACACGGAGGAAAGACCATCAATGTTCCTCGATCAACGGCAATCTTTTGAAGTCTGAAAAATGTCGGTGAGCGAGGTACAAAATCTGACAAGGTAAACACAACGCGATTTAACGTTATCAAGAGTGTTGATTAGTGACGCCAATGAAGTGTGTCAACATCTTAATCACTGTCAGAGATATAGAGAAGAGACATTAGCGCACATAAGCCTGCGACAGTATCTAGGCCGCTTAAATTTGCTTATTCAAGAATCTAGTCTAAAGCATATCACACATTCCAGAAGTTTTCTGAAATTAAGGCATCCAATACGAAAAAGACTTAATTTACTGACATTATGATGCAGTCATAACATCCTGAGCAAACTGAAACAAAAGTAACAAACATATACAGGAGAAAAAATGTGAACAACATAGTTGGTAGGTTTCCTACCCAGGATATATATATATATATATATGCTGATAACCACAAGGAAAGAAGAAAACACGAAGTTCCCAAGCGCTTTCGTGTAATTCACATCTTCAGGGGTGAGTACAGACTAGAGAGTAATATATATACACCTTGATTTATATTACTCTCTCTAGTCTGTACTCACTCCTGAAGATGTGAATTACACGAAAGCGCTTGGGAACTTCGTGTTTTCTTCTTTCCTTGTGGTTATCAGCATATATATATATATATATATATATATATATATATATATATATATAGTATATATATATATATATATATATATATATATATATCTATATATATATATATATATATATGTGTGTGTGTGTGTGTGTGTGCGTGTGTGTGTAATTATTAAGAAACTAACGTATGACATCTTGTTCAACTTATAAAAATGTTTACGGGAGTAAAAGCTCCACACAGGCATTCATTTTATTCATAAGTTTAGTAGTTCTTTTATTTCAAAACAAAATACTTAATGAAAAATATTTTACAGTGTCATCTCCAACCTTGTTGGTAAGAATCAGGAAGGGACAGTAAAATGTTAATAATACTGTACTTAGTAAACCTCATACCAAACACGACTCGCCTTACTGGGGAACAATTTTACTGACAGATAAAGCCAGCCAGGTGAACAATGACCGTCTTCACAACAACCACAAGACGCTCGTCCCCGGCAAGGCTCTTATAAAATATTTCCCGTCTACTGGTCTTACTAGTACTGTATATGCCCATATAAAATATTTCCCGTCTACTGGTCTTACTAGTACTGTATATAGACAAGGCTCCCCTTACAGAGCTAACACTCAGTCTCCCGAAGATACAATTACTGTACTGTACTGCCATGTCACTGACAGTCTGTCGACGTTATAAACACTGAGGATATTCTAGGTACTCTACCAAATAGCTTGCCGGAGATTTACCAAAAGTTACGCTCTCTGGCGGGTGACTTTCAGTACCACACCAAACTACCCAACACAACCGGGCTCCAGGAAGCCTGCAAGATTTTACCGCATTAGGACGTGAAAGTCCCGGAGAGTTAAAATCGCACGCGCCATTTACAGTTTTATTGATAATTAATATCGTCATCGAGTTATCACAACTTACAAAGGTCCGACCAGTAATACAATTTGGCGTAGGGCTGGGTGATAAAATGATGCTCAGCCATTTATCATACAGTGGAGCCCGTACAATGGTCGGCTTTAGTGTGTACAAGGACAGACCTCAACCTCAATTAGGTGATGTAGATCTTAGGGCCGGAGGCGGATATAGGCAGGGATGTTCCAATTTCCTGGGATGATGTATCCGCTACCAGACTAACACACACACACGATTAATTTAAGTTTGTAATAACGAATAACAGAAAATTCATTGAAGCATCTAGAACAATTAATTTACGCTGCTGTTTCCCTTTTAACAACATAATCTTCATAGACAATTATTTAAACCTACGAAATCTTAATAGAGGAGACCGGCAGTGGTCATAGTGCAGTTATGAGACCCAACATGGTCAGTTCCTGCCATTATCTGGACCAATACCGCCTGCAGGAATGTGCACTTAGCTCCAGCCTCTTACGTCAAATCTAATTAGAGTACAAAATATGGGTCATAGTAGTCACGTGTTAACAACAGCTGAAATTTTTTCTGTTGCTCAGATGTTGGCCGCTGAAAATTGTGCATGTAATAAATGTGTGTACATAAATGACTTCTTCACACATATAGGTCACATTTGGTGTGGGTGTTCATGGTCACTAGGTTAAGTCTATACAGTGGTGGGAAGATCATGAACTTGCCAGTGCTATCCTCATTTCCATTCTCCAGCATAGATAACCCTGTTGCCGCCCACACACGCTGCCTCCTAATAGTTTGAGGTACGAGAATGTTGATGTTAGAATTTAAAAGTGAGCAGCAACAGCCAAGACGTTTACAGGAGTAGTTGTATTATACGGTAAATCATGTTCTCGACGTCAACAACTGAAAATCAAGAGAGACATTTCTGTTTATGTGGGAGTGACTTTCCATTCGATATACAGTATTAAACTAGACAATGAAGTCGTTTCTGGCGCAGATTTTCTACTGTAAGAGTGTATACATAACAGCAGTCTACAAGGAGAACCAGCTCTACTTTCTCGCCAATGTTCGAGAAAGCATTTTAAGGTTTAAAAGCAGAATATCTATCAAGATTAAAATCAAGAAGTGAGCACATTATTTTGCCCTGCCACGGCCCACGGTGTTGTGACTCTGGAACCTCATCTCATTAAACCAGGATCTGTCGTCAGTGTGCGTCGGTCGCTACCTAAAGGATATATTGCATACTGGAAGAACTATATTATATATTTATTCGTCCCACTTAAAAAACAAATTGTTGTTTTTTCTGGATTATTGAGGGCATATGAAGATTAACATCTGGCAGTGTTGTTTCTAACGGATTATGCTTAATTGATCCTCGGTGAAGGCTCTTGTCGACTTTGGCAGCGACCCATAAACAGTAAGCATATCACCTTTGACCAAATCACTTCACTATGCTGTCAAAACTCAAACCTTTATTACTCACGAGTGTTAATTAGCAGAAATCATCAAGTAACACAAAAATACATCACAGACCTGCGGCATCACATGCAGCCGCTTGTTTGTGTTGTGCGAGAATTGGTCTCTTGTGCCCAGAAGAATTGGCAATGTGTGTGAGGCCCAGCGACCTAGTTACATGGTGGTGTTTGTATGATGCTTCCACAGGCTTGCAAATGGGGTTTGTTGTGCAATATCTGACAACAGCTTCATTGTCTCTCCACGCAACACCACCAATGCCTTATCACTGCTCGCCTATGGCAATTTGTTTCACGATTTTTTCCTCACTTTGTTTTGCTACGTCAATAAAAACCCACATTAACAGTTTTGACTCGGGATTACTATTGAGGCACAGATATCGACGTTAAGATATATTAGTGCGCTTCAGTAAGCTCTTGAAGCAGATATTCTTCATATACAGTATATATATATATGTGTGTGTGTGTGATCAAACACGTTTAAACAGAGACAACATGGAGTATATCCAGGAGACTGCGGGGAAGCTTCACAAAAGTAACCTCAGCCAGAGTTGCGTCACCAAATAGTTGAGATATATTGGGGTCCTGGCGCTCTTGATCGCTCTCATTATCTCTCTAAATACACCGAGCAACTCATATATACCTAACACAATATGCAACTGTTTGTGCCAACAACATCAGTGTACCTTTGCTGCAGCTCCTTCAATCCCAACTATGCCTACCCAAATAGTTGGCATTTCTTCCTCTCACAGCCTCTTAACATTGTGCGGTTATCTAAGTTTTGTTGTAGTGTGTGTCAACTAGGACTAAGTGACGTGTTTGTAATGAGCTGTTTTACAATTTGTACCTCTTATTGGTCACGTAAATATTCATTAAGACATGGCGCCCCATCATTAAATTTAATCAACATGTATAACCTTTATAATAACCTGTTTAATATTGTGGCAGAAATAAGCTTATAGTTACCTTTTCTCCTGTAAATCATCATAGAAAATGTATAAAACTGGACTGAGCAGAAGCACATCACACTTGCCACCTCGATGCCTGTCTATGAAAATGGATAAAATGGATCCCGTAGGCCTGAAGGACCGCTACGGTCCACAAAAGGTAAGTTTGGCAGACACTGCACACGACCATGTTTACTTTGTCCAATTGTAAAGTAAGGTACTCCAACACAGCTGGGTGAACTAGGGGTGTCTCGAGGGTGAACCAGCGACATGTACAAAAACTTTAAGAGAATTTGTCTACTTAGAAATTTCGTTTATGTAAACATCCCAGGAATGATAACTATAATTTTCTGCTCTTAGGCGGAAAACAAAATGGACAGATTCAAGAGGATGCAGCCATCTGCTTCCAAATTCCAGTAAACAAAAGTTGATTTAAGTCTTCGTCTTTGGTTGTGGTCTCGAAAACTGAAGACCCTTGGGTGAACAAGACAACGATGGGGAACAATTTGTGTCTGCCAGGGAGCACCATATTTTACCATGATAGATTTTATTTGAAAACCAAAACACGACCATCAAGTAGGAATATTGTGTTTCCTTCAAACAACTGACAGCACTCGTGAGGGAGGAAAACCATAACAAACTGGAAGGATGTCTTAAAGGAAGAACCAGATAACTGAGAGACGTCCTCCTTGTTCGAAGAAGGACCACCAACCTCGGCTGAATCCAGACTCAGTCCCGCATTGCGAAGACCACAATGAAAAATAACCTTTGAATATTATGATACACTCAGGACCTGGTCTTTGGTAACCACAAAAGACACTGGACAACTTGCCAGTTCTAAGAGGATGCGTGATACTGGGATGGAAAATGACTTGAAAGATCATGTAATAATGGTGTAAAGGAATTCAAAAATCCGGAAGTTGACTGAGTTAATCACAAACGTAAGAAAATCACTGGATCAAGAAAATTTCCCAAGTAACTTTATACAACTAACATGATCCTGATCTTCAACACGGGAGGTAACGGCGACTCACAGTAGTTACCAGAGACGTAAGATTCACGAGAAAATACAAAAACAACGACATCTTATATATAAAACTGACTTGGACTTACCTGATGTGTTGCGGTGTGTTACGGTCCCTCGAGGAGCTGTTAACTTTCACCTACCTGGAAAAGGAATATCAGATTAACCTTCCATCCCGCCTTACTCCCACAAAAATGTTCGTAAACTGTGACGCCATGCTGTAAACACACTGACAACAATTATACATATTTCCCATTTAACTATAACAATATGTCTATATATTCCGCCAGGTAAGGCCTGACGAAATGTTAATTGTGTTTTATTGTGTAGTTATTGGTAAGAGTTTTTAGTGAAGGGGAATAATGTAATGTTATATAGTTTTAGCAGTTGGTTGTGTTATGGGTTGTGTCAGCTCCGGCCCACAACAGCTTCCTCATACTTAACCTCAACAAATACAACCCGTGTTGACAACCACTTACCTCTTGATCTTATATTTCTTCGCCAACGATGACATCTTATAACACTTTACTGAGACACTTGTGTACACAACAGCAGCAACGATTCTGACCTTGGCGTTCATGACACGGATTCATAAAATATCTCAAAGCAGGTGTCGGAGCTTCATGGGACTGAATGAACCTGTCTCATTACTGTGAGAAGACTTCGATTGTACAGTACAGTATCGCTCTCTCTTTGAATTTACCAAATACCTGAGTCATTGATCTAGAGCCCATGTGGCCCACTGAGATGATGGAGGGTCACTTATGTGGCCCACTGAGATGATGGAGGGTCACTTGTGTGGCCCACTGAGATGATGGAGGGTCACTTATGTGGCCCACTGAGAAGATGGAGGGTCACTCATGTGGCCCACTGAGATGATGGAGGGTCACTTATGTGGCCCACTGAGATGATGGAGGGTCACTTGTGTGGCCCACTGAGATGATGGAGGGTCACTTATGTGGCCCACTGAGATGATGGAGGGTCACTTATGTGGCCCACTGAGATGATGGAGGGTCACTTATGTGGCCCACTGAGATGATGGAGGGTCACTTATGTGGCCCACTGAGATGATGGAGGGTCACTTATGTGGCCCACTGAGATGATGGAGGGTCACTTATGTGGCCCACTGAGATGATGGAGGGTCACTTATGTGGCCCACTGAGATGATGGAGGGTCACTTATGTGGCCCACTGAGATGATGGAGGGTCACTTATGTGGCCCACTGAGATGATGGAGGGTCACTTATGTGGCCCACTGAGATGATGGAGGGTCACTTATGTGGCCCACTGAGATGATGGAGGGTCACTTATGTGGCCCACTGAGATGATGGAGGGTCACTTATGTGGCCCACTGAGATGATGGAGGGTCACTTATGTAGCCCACTGAGATGATGGAGGGTCACTTATGTGGCCCACTGAGATGATGGAGGGTCACTTATGTGGCCCACTGAGATGATGGAGGGTCACTTATGTGGCCCACTGAGATGATGGAGGGTCACTTATGTGGCCCACTGAGATGATGGAGGGTCACTTATGTGGCCCACTGAGATGATGGAGGGTCACTTATGTGGCCCACTGAGATGATGGAGGGTCACTTATGTGGCCCAATGAGATGATGGAGGGTCACTTATGTGGCCCACTGAGATGATGGAGGGTCACTTATGTGGCCCACTGAGATGATGGAGGGTCACTTATGTGGCCCACTGAGATGATGGAGGGTCAGTTATGTGGCCCACTGAGATGATGGAGGGTCACTTATGTGGCCCACCAACTGGGCTGCCCAGCACTGCCCTACATAACGTGGAAACTTGCCTGGTAACGTTTCTCTGTTAATCCACAATAAGGGAGTATAGTAACCAATATTATTTTCTACAGTATTGGTATCACAATTTTATGTTTTTATTTTAATATAATCTTGCTGTGACATTAGTGAATTGTATATAAAGTCGCCAGGCATGATCAGCTGTCACCTGTTGGGACTCTCCCGGCAACTATACTAGGTGCTGTGTAGTTTAACTACTGCTGTAAGTAGATCCATCTATGGGTTAAAACTCAAAACTAAACTAGAGGACTCACAGGTTTCGTTCCAGCGGTTCAATGTGATTATTGAGGACAAACACACACATACACACAGCCCTCTTTTCACTCGACTCACGCCGTCTATAAATGGCATGACGGTCGGGTATAAGGTGTTCTTGGCGCTCACCAACCTCTATACTCGTAAGTCGTTTGATCGTGAAAATGTAACTGTTGATGTGAAACCGGAGGGAGAGAGAGAGACCTGGCTACAGTGTCAGGGGGAACTTATCTATACCCACTTACCTTCAGACAGTGTGGCGTTTCCTGGTCGCACCTCCCCCCCCACCCCTCCCCCATATTTGGTTTACTGGTATTAAAACTGATACACACATAAATAGACATATATTCTGAGAACAAAACTATGCCTTTGAATTAAAGTGGGTCATGAAGAAAAAAAAACAGTGTCTGGTGAGGTCATTGGATTATAAACAAGGTACAGTACAGAGAATCATATCTCTACTGTACAGATATACTGATGGACAACTTCTAGAAGAGTTTATCCCAACATAGTGTATTATACATGAGGGGAAGATGCTAATACCCTTCCTTTCCTCATTTAAACGTTTATCACATATTACACACTCAAGTCATCTTAAGGCTAAATACATTAATTATCCAACTTGTTGATAAAAACTATAAACAACGAATTTAACAAAATATGTTGGTCATTGTTTTAGTTTACTGTTTTATATAAAGTTATAGAAACAACAACACGCACAGTAGCTAAAACAACTATCTGTGCATACTTTGTGGGAAACAATATGAGACCATGGACGATAAATTTTGGTATATGAGGGCTGTCACTAGTCACACGTAAAATGTCGGAGCGTATCGACCCCCACCTGCACAGATAGTTGTTTTAGCTACTGTACAATACAATTATACCCATAGCACTCGGAGGTGACCGACACAAGTCCGGAATGGCGGGTGCAACTTTGGCGTCTTGCCATGACAGCTTGGTGATAAGGAAGGAGTTAGGAAGAACACTAACAAGATACGTACTCTCAAGGGCCCCAGTGTTAACAGAGAGATGTCAGATATGTTCCAGAAGACACATTCTATGTATTAGTATTGAATCAGTCCAACCCAGCAGCTATCATGAACTGGTGTGGGGCAAAATAAAACTGATTGTATAGCTATAAAAATAATACAAAAGCTGATTTAGATGGTATGAGAACGAATACTATAAAACATATACATGAAGCTATCGGTAGACCCAGTACACGAGGATTATGATTTAAAAGATGATCATATTGTGGTGAAATATATTAATAGAACTGTTCCCTGAGCCACAACACTAAGATGGTATAAAAAATTGTAATGTCACCAAAAACTTATTAAAGAAAGGATGGAAATGTAAAGTGAATATATTAATCCAATAAAGAAGAAAGAATATTAGCAACTTTGTAAGACAGCAGAAACAAGCAAAGACTAACTTATGATATCAACAATTACCATGTCACTGATGGAGCCATTAAGGAAAGAAAATATCCCTTTATGAAGTTAAAAACCTCTAAAAAAATATCAAAACACGAGGTGAAGATACGACTGAGGAACAAATAGGTTAGGTTAGGTTAGGACTGAGGGATGCTTTCAAAGACAAGCCTTATTTTCTTTCCAGAGAAGATGATACAACACGATATTAAGGAAGAGATAACTTATAGGATCTTATAAAAAGTATTACATTATGTATTAAACAAAGTAAAGGACCAGAAACTTTCAATAAAATTTTGTGAAAGAAATAAATACTACAGACTAATCATACTACATGTAGGTTCAGCGCCAGGGACAGTGAGCAGTGTTTTTGGTGATGAGTCGAATTGAATCCCTGAGCTGGAATGATGAACTACCTAGCTGGTGGTACTGTACAAAACTGTTCTCTCTCTCTCTCTCTCTCTCTCTATACAGATTTCCCCTGCCCTCTCTGTCACAACAATACTGTACTATACTTCTCGCCACCTTCAGCTCGCTCGCTCACTCACTCATGCCCCTCCCAGGATACTGTACTAGATTGCCTAAATGTATCATGTATTTCGTAAATGTAATAATACTCGTATATAACTTTCCCGTATAATTATGTAACATTGGAACATCATTTTAAAACAACTCCCGTCAAAATTTTATTATTTCTGATTAAAAAATTATTGTAGATATTAAAATAAGTTTCATATTGATATGGATAAATACACCAGAAGAAATGTTAATTAAATAATAAACAGCAAAAATAACAACAATCAATAAAGAGAAGAAGCAGTTTTGAGGTAGAGGCCTGATGGACACACACACACACACACACACACACAACTTAAGCAAACGAGGGAAAAACACCAATAAGGCATAACAAGAACAGTGTAAAGAGGTAAACACAGAGCAAAAATCCACAGTGAATATATTTAAGTTCCTGTCCCAGTTGCCCCATTCAAACGGAGCCAGACAATGGACATGTATTTAAGCATAATAGATAAGAAGAGACAGAATAAAAAATAAGGTAGATGACAGGTTGAGAGACGAGGGAGCGGGCGAGCGACCACCTGCAACCTCGCCACACAAATAGTTCGAATTTTGACAGTCGCTAACAACGTCTACAGATGGAGTCGCTACCACACCTACTGTTGAGACTTGTAGTGCTGTTGATACTGGTGCTACTGTTGATACTAGTACTCCTGTTAACACCAGTACTACCGTTAACACTTGAGGCTGTTACTATAATTATCGACATTAATATTACCGATTCCAATATAAGGAGGAGCTTAACCCGTAAATTGACCGTAACATAACAATCCTTCACGTGTCTTCCTGTACCTGATTCTACGTCTCCTTTCTGTATCGCTCAACGGCACACACACTTTCCCCCCCATCTCCCCCGCCCCACTGCCACCCGTTCCTCCAACACCTACTCACTCTACTGCAGCGGGGACAACAGGCTACAAGATGTACATAATAATTGTGGCCACTTGACCTTCACCCAGTTTTGTCTATACTTGACCCTTACCGACATATTTATAGCCTTTAAGGTCTATAAACTATTAAGTTGTGAGGTAGCTAATGAGGCCATGGAAAGAGCTTGATATACCTGCTTTGTCTCGGGTTGTTCCTGATAGAGTGGCGGCGCTCAACTCATAATATAAAACTCAAAAGTATGATGTTAAAACTTACCGAGATCACTTAATTTATCTTCTGGTGAAATTTCCCGCCCCGTTTCCCCGAGTTTTGCGAACACTAAGAGAATTACAGCTTAGGAAGGGGATATTTCCTCAAAACAAAAAAAATCAAATAAACCTTTTTTGTTATTTAAAAGGAAAGACTAAGAAATGAGTTAAGTATATCGTAAACTTTTATGTATTCCTTAAACGATCCAAATAAACACGTATAGTATTATCAGATCATAACAGTAACCGTTCGTTTATACTTAGAGTGCCATGATGATGTTACCAATACCTATTCTGATAGTTTACTAGTATATTACACAAAATCTTTCTCATAACACTATTACAGAAGCAACACCTAAGGAGGGTAGTACAGACGTAACATATGTCTGTAAAACTGCTTCACCAAAGAGGTCGGCGCCATCAATCAACTTTCCATCTAAATAAAAAAAAAATTTTATTTGATGTTCAACGCATAAATTGTTTACATCACACTTTAATGAAATGTCCTTCAGGGCTCTGGATGAAACTCCATACACATATTACTCAGTAAGTATGTTGTCCAGCTGAGGCTTTGATGCGGTGTCCCTCAGATGTGTGGCGCCATATCCGCAGGTCATCACTCACAGTTGTTGCTCTTTTTTTCTTAGATGTCCAAGTCCAGTTTTCCTCTAATAAAATTATAGTACCCATTTTAACCCAGAAAAAGTTTGATTCAAAGTGACTGATGCCCGGAGAAAAAATCATATTGTCAACATTTGACCAGAAACTATAATAAAAGTACATCCAATCACACCTCAAATGACCTGTGTGTACAATAACAGTAGAGGGCGGGCTTCAGGCCCATTGTTACTTGCTGTGTACAATGATAAAGTTAAGTCCCATGAGAGAGTAAAAGGATACATTTACCTGCATGTGTGTGTGTGTGTGTGTGTGTGTGTGTGTGTGTGTGTGTGTATGCCAAATCGATCCTCTCACCTGGGAGTCGATTACTTCACATCGTAAAGCTTGGAGGAGCACCACACGAGGTGTCGATACTTTCGAGTTAGCCCGACTGCAAACCGAGGCAGACAAACGTCAACGCCGGAAAGACGCTGCCACCGCCCCTCCCGCACTGGGTGTAGCCCTCCACATGTGCAACCTCTGTGAACTACCCTGCCGGTCCCGTATCGGCCTTTTTAGCCACCTCAAAACTCACCAATGGAGGTGACAGCCCTAATAACTCATATCATAGTATCATAGCTGGATGATCGTCATACTAGATTCCGAGTGACAGCAAAGTAGTAGTATAGTGTGTGTGTGTGTGTGTGTGTGTGTGTGTGTGTGTGTGTGTGTGTGTGTGTGCGTGTGTGTGTAACTCGGATTGTAAACGTTCTGACACTAATAAGATCAAACACATCACTCTACCCACAAACATTGATCACAGTCACATCAGCTCTCGGGTAAATAAACGAATTAACAAAAAGTTGTGAAGTACATCAGGAATAAGTAAAGCATCTGTAGAAACAAGATGCAATGGTTAGTTCTCTCTTATTACAAGTTTATTATATTGCATTAAAAATTTATATTGAGCTTATTAAACTGTTATATAGAACATGCTGGTTTAGGTGAGCATTATATCCATCAAATTATATATCAACAGGGCTTTTACCATTAGGAAATCGTGGTTTTCATCTTTCAAAACACCCAAAATGCTGGAGACTTGAACCCCTACTGGAAGCCTAAGCAGCTCCAAGACCCCTGGCTTATTTCTTCACGCTCCAAGCAATATGCTGAAATAAACCCTGTCGATATATACTGAACGGCGCCCTTTTGTTTTTTTACTGTAATATTATTTCTCTAACACTCATGCTGCTATGAGTACCGGACACGTACAGTATAAGTAATAACGGGTCCAGTGTTTATTCCCTTAATCTAAATAATGTCCTGTTATTATTCCTTCTTTACTTCTCTCTCTCTTGTCTCTGAGTAGTGTCATCATCACAACAGTAATTTTTTAAGGTGAACCAACAACTTGTATGTAACCTTTTCACCGCCTCATATCCTCACTGAGGCCACTTACTGATGTAATAATTTTCATCTCTGTAATAAGCTGCAATAATCTACCAAATATATTTATTACGATCTTCTTAGACTAAAGTGAATTATACTTAACCAACCTTAACTGTATTTACCGTGTCAGCAGCTTCAGTTGTAATACTATCACTAACAGAAGCTGTCGCCCACTGATATTTTTTTTTCTTCATACAGCAGTACTGTGTGAATAACTCTTATTTGTTTTTAAGCAGAATCGTTATTGTGACTACAACAACAGTTCACGTTTTACAGTTTGTGAATGATTTTGTGCGCTACCCCCATGGCAAGGCTGAGCCTTTAAGAGTCCCTCCTACACCGGTAGTTACGAGAAATATTTTTATCCGGGATCACCTCGTGTGTGGAGCTTCCAACACGGTGTGTAGCACTCGGTCATTTGTTAACACTTACAAGTATTCTATGACACTTTCTCCTCACTCACGGTTATACATAATGTCTTTGTGCTAGTCAGAACCAAGAGACATTTATCAGTGAGTCACAGTAGTAGGACTGCCTCCCTCCACGCTCACCTCCGGCTCACATCACAACCAAACCTCTCCTCACCCCTCAAGTAGCAAATGACAGAGTGATAATTCTGAGATATAAAACTTGAATTTTCTGATACTTAATAATATTTACATTATTTAAGACTTATCGACAAAGTTGTATAATAACAACCCTGTTTAGTTGACGGGATTTATGTACAGGGTGTTTATAAAGTCAGTGTACAACCCAAGCGTATGTTTATAATTACGTCGATAATAACACAAGCCCTAACTAATATAAAGAGCACAAAGTATCAGGGTATCGTGTTTCACTTCTTGGACACGACATCGTTATTTCCAACTTAAGGGGCTCGGGGGTTCAGGGTGTGGGGGTTTGGCAGCGGCTTTTGGTTCAGACCGAAGTCTCCCGCTTGTCGACGGCCAGTCGGCCACTCCTAGGGTGGACGCTGAGTATTACTATTATGATTATTTATAATAACCAGTACAGATACCGCTACCACGAATTAGTCGGACAACCTAACTGCCTAACACACACAATCATATCGCAAGTGTTCTCTGGATACTCTGGTTTCCTCTACCAAACACTGGACCTATGAAGGAAAATTTTAGCATCAACAAAAAGGAAGAGTACACAAACCACCGGCGTCCTCACCCCCTAGCAAATGTATGAATTAAAAAAGATAATTTAATTGAAAATACAACCGCACGTAACAAGACAATCAGGGGTAGAGTTAAATCCTAGGGGTCACTGGGTGCAGTTGGCGCAGTGAGGCGACTGAGGGAGGAAGGGAGAGAGAGTGAGTGAGAGGAGCGGCGGAAGAAGGGAGGGGAGGGAAGGCTTATGCTGCTCTGCCAGCCCACGCTAGCTAATATCCGTCGTCCTTCAACACTACCATACAACTTCAGTTTGTGCTGCCTTATGTATTTCACGATCTACAGCAACACATCATCTCGGTGCTTCCTGCTGCAGAGTTTCATTTGGCTGAGAAAAATTATGTTTCTCAACTGTATAATGGAAAATATCAATGTAGAACCTTTGGTATAGTGACATTATGCGTACATATAATGCCAACATACACTTTACATCATCATACACCATCATTGTGCACCCTGTATACAAAGTGGGAAAGACTGGGAAAAGAAATGTGGAGAAAATCAAGTTTATGAACGGCAAAGTTGAAAAGCCTATTGTAAAACTATCAGCACAAAGGAGGGGTTGTCTCTCGCCCAGGCTGAAATGATTAGACGCGGCGGGACAGAGTTTAAAAGTGTTAATGGTTAAGTGTGTGTGTGTGTGGGGGGGGGGGGGGTAGGGGGTAGGGAAGGAGGATAGATAGGTCAGTGTGTCAAGATAAAGAGGGACAGATGTCAGGTGTTGTTTCCAGCACACACACACACACACACACACACACACACACACACACTCTTACAATATCATAAACATCTGTATGGTAAATGTCTTGGTATGACAGAATGAGGGGTGAGTTGAGGGGTAAGACACCGAGGGGACGCCCACGACGACACCATGGAGACGAAACTCAAGTCTATCCTCTCAAGAGTCGTTCAGATTCACTCACTCCAGCTCACAGCTCTTAAGTGACCCCGTTACCTTGACCTCTAACACTCAAAACACCTCTTAACTGACCCCGTTACCTTGACCTCTAACACTCAAAACACCTCTTAACTGACCCCGTTACCTTGACCTCTAACACTCAAAACAGCTCTTAACTGACCCCGTTACCTTGACCTCTAACACTCAAAACACCTCTTAACTGACCCCGTTACCTTGACCTCTAACACTCAAAACAGCTCTTAACTGACCCCGTTACCTTGACCACTAACACTCAAAACAGCTCTTAACTGACCCCGTAACCTTGACCTCTAACACTCAAAACAGCTCTTAACTGACCCCGTTACCTTGACCTCTAACACTCAAAACAGCTCTTAACTGACCCCGTTACCTTGACCTCTAACACTCAAAACAGCTCTTAACTGACCTCGTTACATTGACCTCTAACACACTAACCCTCAAAATAAAGCACGGCGAGGATGTAACACACGGTATAACACGTTACGAACATAACAGTAGTTCACCATCACACGCTCCGTCTGCCCTGGTCATAATTATTCCCGTGAACTTGAACTCATTACTTCCTTGCCTTAGTAAGCATAGTTTATAGCTACAGTATGTCAGTGTTACTTTATGTACCCAGGGTGAAGCAGCTCACATAAACACAGGTAAATAAAAGCTACTAAATGCTCTCAGACATCAAGGGAACACGAATAAAATGATAATTGTAATAATATTAATGATCATAATATAACATTTTGATAACAGTAATATAACGATAATATAACTTTAATTACTAGGAATAGTAATTTTGTTTGGTATATTCATTGTAGTATCAATACTACTACTACTACTACTACTACTAATAATAATAATAATAATAATAATAATAAAAAGAAGAAGAAGAAGAAGAAGAAGAAGAAGAAGAAGAAGAAGAACAACAACAACAACAACAACAATAGCAGTAATAATAACAATGATTATAATGAGAATAATCATTGATCGTGAACCAGAACATTAATATAAATGATCTTTGACTCCAACTGTGTCAACATCAAAACACAAAGTCCAAATACATTCACCATTGAAGGCTGTCTAGAGTTGTGTCTAGAAAGGCTAAAAAAAATATATATAAGAATAACAGGTGACAAACACTAATAATTTAACACCAATCTCACCTGTGACCCTGACCACGTTAACGAAAATTAACAGGATTTTAGTAGTGTTGCATTTTGTAAGCGAGGTTTTGGCATGTGATATTTTCTTCTGCCAATAACATCTTTATTTGTTAAGACGTGAAGAGATGGTGGGGTAAAAAAAAAATAATATGCAATGCTAGGGAATTGGCGTGTGTGTGTGTGTGTGTGTGTCCATATGTAAAAATAAGGTACATTACCAAAAAATAATAAAAAAAAAATGTGTTCTTACTTTAAAAAAATAAATATTAGGACACAATGGAAAGCTGATGAAAACCTTAACTTAATCTGTGTTGACAGCTGGCGGGTTAACAGGAAGGTGAGAGAACACGAGTAGTAAAAGGTGCCTCAGGTGGTGGGTTAACAGGAAGGTGAGAGAACACGAGTAGTAAAAGGTGCCTCAGGTGGTGGGTTAACAGGAAGGTGAGAGAACACGAGTAGTAAAAGGTGCCTCAGGTGGTGGGTTAACAGGAAGGTGAGAGAACACGAGTAGTAAAAGGTGCCTCAGGTGGTGACACGGGTTAACAGGAAGGTGAGAGAACACAAGTAGTAAAAGGTGCCTCAGGTGGTGGGTTAACAGGAAGGTGAGAGAACACGAGTATTAAAAGGTGCCTCAGGTGGTGACAGGAAGGTGAGAGAACACGAGTAGTAAAAGGTGCCTCAGGTGGTGACACGGGTTAACAGGAAGGTGAGAGAACACGAGTATTAAAAGGTGCCTCAGGTGGTGACACGGGTTAACAGGAAGGTGAGAGAACACAAGTAGTAAAAGGTGCCTCAGGTGGTGACACGGGTTAACAGGAAGGTGAGAGAACACGAGTAGTAAAAGGTGCCTCAGGTGGTGACACGGGTTAACAGGAAGGTGAGAGAACACGAGTAGTAAAAGGTGCCTCAGGTGGTGACACGGGTTAACAGGAAGGTGAGAGAACACGAGTAGTAAAAGGTGCCTCAGGTGGTGACACGGGTTAACAGGAAGGTGAGAGAACACGAGTAGTAAAAGGTGCCTCAGGTGGTGACAGGAAGGTGAGAGAACACGAGTAGTAAAAGGTGCCTCAGGTGGTGACACGGGTTAACAGGAAGGTGAGAGAACACGAGTAGTAAAAGGTGCCTCAGGTGGTGACAGGAAGGTGAGAGAACACGAGTAGTAAAAGGTGCCTCAGGTGGTGGGTTAACAGGAAGGTGAGAGAACACGAGTAGTAAAAGGTGCCTCAGGTGGTGGGTTAACAGGAAGGTGAGAGAACACGAGTAGTAAAAGGTGCCTCAGGTGGTGACACGGGTTAACAGGAAGGTGAGAGAACACGAGTAGTAAAAGGTGCCTCAGGTGGTGGGTTAACAGGAAGGTGAGAGAACACGAGTAGTAAAAGGTGCCTCAGGTGGTAACAGGAAGGTGAGAGAACACGAGTAGTAAAAGGTGCCTCAGGTGGTGACAGGAAGGTGAGAGAACACGAGTAGTAAAAGGTGCCTCAGGTGGTGGGTTAACAGGAAGGTGAGAGAACACGAGTAGTAAAAGGTGCCTCAGGTGGTGGGTTAACAGGAAGGTGAGAGAACACGAGTAGTAAAAGGTGCCTCAGGTGGTGGGTTAACAGGAAGGTGAGAGAACACGAGTAGTAAAAGGTGCCTCAGCTGGTGGGTTAACAGGAAGGTGAGAGAACACGAGTAGTAAAAGGTGCCTCAGGTGGTGGGTTAACAGGAAGGTGAGAGAACACGAGTAGTAAAAGGTGCCTCAGGTGGTGGGTTAACAGGAAGGTGAGAGAACACGAGTAGTAAAAGGTGCCTCAGGTGGTGACAGGAAGGTGAGAGAACACGAGTAGTAAAAGGTGCCTCAGGTGGTGGGTTAACAGGAAGGTGAGAGAACACGAGTAGTAAAAGGTGCCTCAGGTGGTGGGTTAACAGGAAGGTGAGAGAACACAAGTAGTAAAAGGTGCCTCAGCTGGTGGGTTAACAGGAAGGTGAGAGAACACGAGTAGTAAAAGGTGCCTCAGGTGGTGGGTTAACAGGAAGGTGAGAGAACACGAGTAGTAAAAGGTGCCTCAGGTGGTGACACGGGTTAACAGGAAGGTGAGAGAACACAAGTAGTAAAAGGTGCCTCAGGTGGTGACACGGGTTAACAGGAAGGTGAGAGAACACAAGTATTAAAAGGTGCCTCAGGTGGTAACAGGAAGGTGAGAGAACACAAGTATTAAAAGGTGCCTCAGCTGGTAACAGGAAGGTGAGAGAACACGAGTATTAAAAGGTGCCTCAGGTGGTGACAGGAAGGTGAGAGAACACAAGTATTAAAAGGTGCCTCAGGTGGTGACACGGGTTAACAGGAAGGTGAGAGAACACGAGTATTAAAAGGTGCCTCAGCTGGTAACACGGGTTAACAGGAAGGTGAGAGAACACGAGTATTAAAAGGTGCCTCAGGTGGTGACACGGGTTAACAGGAAGGTGAGAGAACACGAGTATTAAAAGGTGCCTCAGGTGGTGACAGGAAGGTGAGAGAACACAAGTATTAAAAGGTGCCTCAGGTGGTGACAGGAAGGTGAGAGAACACAAGTATTAAAAGGTGCCTCAGCTGGTAACAGGAAGGTGAGAGAACACGAGTATTAAAAGGTGCCTCAGGTGGTGACAGGAAGGTGAGAGAACACGAGTAGTAAAAGGTGCCTCAGGTGGTAACAGGAAGGTGAGAGAACACAAGTAGTAAAAGGTGCCTCAGGTGGTGACAGGAAGGTGAGAGAACACAAGTATTAAAAGGTGCCTCAGCTGGTAACAGGAAGGTGAGAGAACACGAGTATTAAAAGGTGCCTCAGGTGGTGACAGGAAGGTGAGAGAACACAAGTATTAAAAGGTGCCTCAGGTGGTGACACGGGTTAACAGGAAGGTGAGAGAACACGAGTATTAAAAGGTGCCTCAGGTGGTGACACGGGTTAACAGGAAGGTGAGAGAACACGAGTAGTAAAAGGTGCCTCAGGTGGTGACAGGAAGGTGAGAGAACACAAGTAGTAAAAGGTGCCTCAGGTGGTGACAGGAAGGTGAGAGAACACAAGTATTAAAAGGTGCCTCAGCTGGTAACAGGAAGGTGAGAGAACACGAGTATTAAAAGGTGCCTCAGGTGGTGACAGGAAGGTGAGAGAACACAAGTATTAAAAGGTGCCTCAGGTGGTGACACGGGTTAACAGGAAGGTGAGAGAACACGAGTATTAAAAGGTGCCTCAGCTGGTAACACGGGTTAACAGGAAGGTGAGAGAACACGAGTAGTAAAAGGTGCCTCAGGTGGTGACAGGAAGGTGAGAGAACACAAGTAGTAAAAGGTGCCTCAGGTGGTGACAGGAAGGTGAGAGAACACAAGTATTAAAAGGTGCCTCAGGTGGTGACAGGAAGGTGAGAGAACACGAGTATTAAAAGGTGCCTCAGGTGGTGACAGGAAGGTGAGAGAACACAAGTATTAAAAGGTGCCTCAGGTGGTGACACGGGTTAACAGGAAGGTGAGAGAACACGAGTATTAAAAGGTGCCTCAGCTGGTAACACGGGTTAACAGGAAGGTGAGAGAACACGAGTATTAAAAGGTGCCTCAGGTGGTGACACGGGTTAACAGGAAGGTGAGAGAACACGAGTATTAAAAGGTGCCTCAGGTGGTGACAGGAAGGTGAGAGAACACAAGTATTAAAAGGTGCCTCAGGTGGTGACACGGGTTAACAGGAAGGTGAGAGAACACAAGTATTAAAAGGTGCCTCAGGTGGTGACACGGGTTAACAGGAAGGTGAGAGAACACAAGTATTAAAAGGTGCCTCAGGTGGTAACAGGAAGGTGAGAGAACACAAGTATTAAAAGGTGCCTCAGGTGGTAACAGGAAGGTGAGAGAACACAAGTATTAAAAGGTGCCTCAGGTGGTAACAGGAAGGTGAGAGAACACAAGTATTAAAAGGTGCCTCAGGTGGTAACAGGAAGGTGAGAGAACACAAGTATTAAAAGGTGCCTCAGGTGGTAACAGGAAGGTGAGAGAACACAAGTATTAAAAGGTGCCTCAGCTGGTAACAGGAAGGTGAGAGAACACAAGTATTAAAAGGTGCCTCAGGTGGTAACAGGAAGGTGAGAGAACACAAGTATTAAAAGGTGCCTCAGGTGGTAACAGGAAGGTGAGAGAACACAAGTATTAAAAGGTGCCTCAGGTGGTAACAGGAAGGTGAGAGAACACAAGTATTAAAAGGTGCCTCAGCTGGTAACAGGAAGGTGAGAGAACACAAGTATTAAAAGGTGCCTCAGGTGGTAACAGGAAGGTGAGAGAACACAAGTATTAAAAGGTGCCTCAGGTGGTAACAGGAAGGTGAGAGAACACAAGTATTAAAAGGTGCCTCAGGTGGTAACAGGAAGGTGAGAGAACACAAGTATTAAAAGGTGCCTCAGGTGGTAACAGGAAGGTGAGAGAACACAAGTATTAAAAGGTGCCTCAGGTGGTAACAGGAAGGTGAGAGAACACAAGTATTAAAAGGTGCCTCAGGTGGTAACAGGAAGGTGAGAGAACACAAGTATTAAAAGGTGCCTCAGCTGGTAACACCAGGCAGGTGGTAACTCAGCTGGTAACACCAGGCAGGTGGTAACTCAGCTGGTAACACCAGGCAGGTGGTAACTCAGCTGGTAACACCAGGCAGGTGGTAACTCAGCTGGTAACACCAGGCAGGTGGTAACTCAGCTGGTAACAAACAAGAGAGGCAGGTGGTAACTCAGCTGGTAACAACAGGCAGGTGGTAACTCAGCTGGTAACAAACAAGAGAGGCAGGTGGTAACTCAGCTGGTAACAACAGGCAGGTGGTAACTCAGCTGGTAACAACAGGCAGGTGGTAACTCAGTTGGTAACAACAGGCAGGTGGTAACTCAGTTGGTAACAACAGGCAGGTGGTAACTCAGTTGGTAACAACAGGCAGGTGGTAACTCAGCTGGTAACAAGCAACAGGCAGGTGGTAACTCAGTTGGTAACAACAGGCAGGTGGTAACTCAGCTGGTAACAAGCAACAGGCAGGTGGTAACTCAGCTGGTAACAACAGGCAAGTGGTAACTCAGCTGGTAAACAAACAGAGAAGCTGGTAATAATGCAAGATGGTTTTAGTAAAATCCCACAACCTTGAGTACGATGACTAAATCCCTTGAGTAAGATAATTTAACCCCTTGAGTACGATGACTTAATACCTTGAGTACGATTTCTTAACCTTCTGAGTACATTAACAATGCACTTAAGAGGGATGAATCAGTATAGTTATAAGATTTTAGTTAAAATTTGTAGTTGATGATTCCATCTTATTCAAATAAATTAAGTAAATAAATAAATAAGTAAATACAATTTCTTAATGAAGTACAGTAATATATCTAAGCATATTTAAATGAATTTTGAATCAAGATCTACGTATAATTCACCTCACTTGACCTACAGTGGGTGTAGTTAAGGTACTAGAAACCTACTTTGACAAACACTCATAACAATGTTGTACAGGACTTCCCCACAGTAGCCCCACACAATACCCACCCGCACGTATCACAGTACTCATGCACAAGTCCCACATCGTACTAACCTAGAACAATGCCACACAGTGCCAACATTGGACAGTACCACAAAATACTCAGTGGGGTCACACAGTGCCTCCTCAAGGAAACGCGATTCAAAGAGTCAGAAGGATGGACACAGCGCCAACCTAAGACAGCGAGAATCACGGAAAATCCGGAGTAGTGGGATGGATAACCCGGGCAGAGCAACACAGTGCCTGCTCCAGACAGTGCCACTCATGGTAGGCCCCGGGCAGGAGGATGGGCATCCCGGGCAGTACCAAACAATAACCACCCCAGACAGTGTTATGTCATGGTGAACCTCGGACAGTAGGGTGGGCAACCCGGGCATTGGCATACGGAGTGCCCATTGCCGTGTGGCAGGCAGGTCAGGGCAGCAATATTGTGCGCCTGCGCGAAGATACTACCGCCATCTGGCACCCACTTCAATATAATGGTGGCGGGGTGGACTAGGAGCCCATACCGTACCGTGCCAGCTTGCCCCCCTCACACGCGCCACCACTCACACACGCACTCACTCCCGCACTACCGCACTCCTCAACTCTTTGTGTACATTAGAAAAAAAAAAGAGGATGTTTGAGCGCCGCGGCAGTCGCGCTGTCCTGAGCGAGTCAAACTTTTACAGAGGAGAGTTAGTAAGCGGGACTGTGACACTCCTGTGAAGATTGATATAAAAAATATATAATTTCAAAAAGGTAAAAGACTACAATCAGAATCAGTGTAAGTGAATAAGCTGTGAAAATATTATTCGTGGATACATATACGATAACAAATAATATATACTATTATTTACACACCTATTAAGGTGATAGTGATTATTAATAAGTGATCAAAACAACTACTGATTTCGGTGACAAATTGCTATAAAAAAATACACACATACAGGAAAGATCCAAATAATAAAAAAGTGAGTTAATAAATTTCTGGTGCAGGTAGAGGCGACGTGTAGTTTACCTGTAACCAGAAGTGTGTTAGCAGTGCAACAGGTGACAGCGGTGCCCACGCCCGCCACCCACCGCAGAACTGAAGACCCACGACTCCCACAAAATGAAGTGGTAAGTCACATGCTCCCCTGATTCCATGTTCCACACCTGAAGGTTATATTTCAGATCTGGTTATTTCGTGTCACTACTGAATGTTAAGTCACACACCTGAATGCACTGACATACACACATGAATACAGTTCTCACATACACACCAGAATATTAAGTCACAAACCTGGCCATTAGACTCCCACACCCGAACATTAATTACCACACCTGGCCATTAGTCTCCCACGCCTAGTTATTAGACTCTCATACCTGGCCATTAGACTCCCACACCTGGCCATTAGACTCTCACACCTGGACATGACTCTCACACCTGGCCATTAGACTCACACCTGGCCATTAGACTCACACCTGGCCATTAGACTCCCAAACCTGGCCATTAGACTCCCACACCTGGACATTAGACTCCCACACCTGGACATTAAACCCCTACACTTGGTCATTAGACTAACACCTGGCCATTAGACTCCCACACCTGGTCATTAGACTCTCACACCTGAATTCACACCTGTCATGGATCTATTAATTCATAAGTTTATATATATAATTTCTCAATAATATCTCCTCATAACACAACACTAAACGACAACAACAACAACAACAACAACAATAATAATAATAATAATAACAATAATAATAATAATAATAAACAACAAAAGTATCCTAAACTATTAAAGATACGAAACACCATACCAGATCACCTTCTTAAGTCGCGTGAGAGAGAGAGAGAGAGAGAGAGAGAGAGAGAGAGAGAGAGAGAGTCGAAATTGCGCTGTCCCTCTACCCGAACTCGTGTGTGTGGAATAAAAACAAAACAAAACTGAGAAATAAAAAGTAACGAATGAATCCCTGAGAATTATGAAGCCCAGCATCGGCCAAATTGAAGCCATCTCGGAGAGTATTCGAAGCCGTATGTTTTATTTTGTGTTTGTTTTTAAATCTTAACTGGTTATGGTGATACCAAGAGCTGCAACATGAGCCGAGCTGTACCGGTGAGCCGAGCTGTACCGGTGAGAAGAGCTGTACTGGTGAGCCGAGCTGTACCGGTGAGCTGATCTGTACCAGTGAGCCGAGCTGTACCGGTGAGCTGATCTGTACCAGTGAGCCGAGCTGTACCGGTGAGCCGAGCTGTACCGGTGAGAAGAGCTGTACTGGTGAGCCGAGCTGTACCGGTGAGCCGAGCTGTACCGGTGAGAAGAGCTGTACTGGTGAGCCGAGCTGTACCGGTGAGAAGAGCTGTACTGGTGAGCCGAGCTGTACCGGTGAGCTGATCTGTACCAGTGAGCCGAGCTGTACCGGTGAGCTGAGCTGTATCGGTGAGAAGAGCTGTACTGGTGAGCCGAGCTGTACCGGTGAGCTGATCTGTACCAGTGAGCCGAGCTGTACCGGTGAGCTGATCTGTACCAGTGAGCCGAGCTGTACCGGTGAGCCGAGCTGTACCGGTGAGAAGAGCTGTACTGGTGAGCCGAGCTGTACCGGTGAGCTGATCTGTACCAGTGAGCCGAGCTGTACCGGTGAGCTGAGCTGTATCGGTGAGCCTAGCTGTACCGGTGAGCTGAGCTGTACCGTTGAGCCGAGCTGTACCGGTGAGCCGAGCTGTACCGGTGAGCCAAACTGTACCGGTGAGCTGCCAGTGATCGACAAAGATGCCATACTCGCCAGCTTCATGTTGTGCAGATGATTCAAGCGCTACACAAGTGAGCCAAGTGCAGCACGAGTGAGCCAAGTGCAGCACGAGTGAGCCAAATGCAGCACGAGTGAGCCAAACGCTGTTAACTGGCCACACCACTCAGCCAGGGTGCGGCGCGCCCTTTCACAACAACAGCCCTTGTAAAAGCTGTTGTTCATCACTGACACTAATTAACATATTCAGAAAGTTTATCAAGAAATACCAGTTCATATGCAGGTGCAGTCATGTCCCTCTGCCGACATTAAAAGTGATTAGATCCCTGTGTGTGTTTAGGGGGGGGGGATCAACACTCAAGCAGTAGTTACGTCAGTTGCGTTCACTTGTCTTCCGCTGTTTTGACGTTCCTCGGCGGATCAACCCCCTGAGTTCCTGGTATTGTAACTCTAATTAGAACAGTTATATGCACATTTACTACACAAGACGGAGATTAAAGGTTTAGCGCTACTTCAGGGGGGCGATCAGAGTATTAGGCTGACCAGGGCCAGGGGGAGGGGAAGGGGTTTTAGCGAGATGTAGCAAATATTTCAAGGCTCGATCTCGTCTGTAATGTCAACAGCAAAGTCATCACCATCACATAATGACTCTCCAGGTTTTTATCGTAACATGATCAAGGATTGTGAGGCATGTGTTGGGCAAGAAAGTCGTCGATGTTTGTGTGTATATATATATATATATTCTGTTTATGTTTCTGCAAGGGATTTAAGACTGATCTCAGCAGTGATAAAACAGCCTTGCTTCATCTACAACAAAAACAAATCTGAAAATAATATTAATAATGATAATGACAATAAAAACATTCTTATTGTTTTAATTGCTTCTGCGATCAATAATTTCCCAATATTCGTTATTACTATTATTATTATTATTATTATTATTATTATTGTTATTATTAAAAAACTTAACTTTTTTGTACAACAACATATGAAGAATTACAATACAAAAAGTGAAATAACATAATTCCCATTAAAATAGTTATAGACATGTGAGTTAAGTGTTAAATATAAAAGCATACAGGACATTCGTGGTCCAGAAACAGGTACAGTGTGACCCACTTAACCGGGGACCACGTGGCACCACTGGTTTCTTCTACTGCGGTGCCTTGCTGTTTGATATACTGTGGCCTCTACTCCCTGGGGTAGGTGGAGCGGTAGGGGGGGCGAAGCTATGGACAGGGAGAGAGACGGAAGAATGTGTTAGCACTGGAGGTGGGTAGACAGCCCCTTCCTGATACACTGCTGTGTGCTCGTGTGGGGTGCCGTCCGGTGCTGCTCTCTAGTTTGACACATGAGGTGATAATGCGAAGGTAGAGGGGAGTCACCGACCTGTGTATTGCCATGGTGAGGGCAGTTACCTCATAGACCAGGTGGTGGGGTACACCTGGGGGAGGGGTAGTTACAGTACCTCGTACACCAGGTGAGGGTACACCTGGGGGAGGGGTAGTTACAGTACCTCGTACACCAGGTGAGGGTACACCTGGGGGAGGGGTAGTTACAGTACCTCGTACACCAGGTGAGGGTACACACACCTGGGGGAGGGGTAGTTACCTCGTACACCAGGTGGTGGGGTACACCTGGGGGCCGGGGCAAGTGGGTGGCGTTCTTGGCTGGAGGAAGGTGGACACTTGGAGAGCTGGCGTCACGCTCGACGCACCGACATCAAACAAAACGTCTCGACGCGCACACAAGAGGGATATCCAGGACTCGAGGCTGACAAAGTAGGGCAGCGCGGGTAGAACACAGTCATTCATCTTTTTCAGCGTATCTGAGAGCTGGCAGCTGGCTCGAGCAACGAGCCTTGTGGAAATCTGTTTTTATCAGAGTCCCTTTATCTCCGGGGCTATAATGGTCTTCAATAATTACTGGGTGTTATTTGTTTATCATTTATCTTTCACTCACTCTTTAAAGGTTGTTGACGATATATCGAGGTTGGCCGCTACAGAGCAGAATCCTCTAGTTAGATGGCACTTTGAAGTCCTACCTACTATTGCCTGAAGTCAAATGACACACTGACATCCAATGACACACTTATGATGGATGACACGACGCGCTGTAAACTTGAGATTTATCCATACAATCCAGGATTCAGTGAAAATTAATATAATTAAACATATACCGAAGTGACCCAAATTATTCATTAGTATTTTTCTGAAGAGCGAGAGGATTGGATGGTCGTGTGGTGAAGCATAGGTTGCCGTCGAGGCCTAAGACTGTCAAATTATTGGGATTTATTGCAGTATGGCAGTGAGCTGTTTTATTATTTTTATTAAGAGGTAAAAAAGAAGGGAAGGGTGAAATCCATAACACCACTTATCCCAAGCTTGTGGCATTTTTATCACCTGTATTTGTACAGTACGTGAGGCAGCAGCTGATGAGACGAATACCGCTAAGACGAGACTATTGTCATACTAAATTAGTGGGCATGTAGGCTATATTTACTGTAGTAAGTTAGCTAAAAAAGTTACACGTCAATACTCCTGTATATTCTTACATTGGACTAAACACATAAAGGTTGCCCCAGGGAGAGTGTGTGTGTGTGTGTGTGCACCCGGACCTCCATGCCTCGAGGATAGTATCAGGGACCAGGTCATCTAAGGCGCCGTCCACCTCCCAGAAAACACCACAAAACGCCCTCACTCCACCACCAACCAGAGGTGTATCAGTTTACTGAATTCAGAACAACCCAAAGGTCAAAAGGTGATGTTAAGGAAGGAAACGACGTTTATACATGTATATGAACTTAAGATACAAAATAATAAGTTTGACGATGCTAACTTCAATTTATTCTCATTTTAACAGTATATGAATTTCGTGAGACAGCAATAACATAAATGTCTTCATGAACACTTCCTCTACCAGCCGAACACGATGCTGAGTTTACCTTTAATCCGGTCTAAGGTGAAACCCCGCCCAGCCCAGCCACACAACGCACACACATGTACACAATTCGCAAGTATACCTACTCATAACAGAGGGATAATAACACACACACACACACACACACACACACACACACACACACACACACACACAATACAGACTTGCAGAAATACATAACAGTATCTACAAAACACAGAAAATATACGGACAACAAACAAACAAGAAGAGTGTGAAAGAAACAGAATTGAATACGGGAAGAATATACGATAAAGGCAGTAATAAACTACACAACAAGAAAGGGATTTAAAAAGACACACTAAGCGATAAGATACGTATATGGTTAAGTATCTATCAACTTAAGACAACAAGCAAACAGTCAACACTAGCGGGTCCTCAACAAGGTGTCACTGTACAGCCCCGACTACTAAATTTGGATTCCTAGAAGCAAACAAAGCCACTGTAGTATAAATTCTAAAGGTATTCAAGATTTACTGTCTGATAACAATAGCTCGGCAGATGCTGGAGTATTTAAACGAGGTACTGTGCCATGCGATACTACGTAAATATTCTTCAGGAGAGCACAGTCTGTTTATCACAATTTTTAAGTTGCTGGGAAAATATCTTTTGATGTAAACATCTTCTTGTGTGTGTGTGTGTGTCCTCGGTGTAAGTTTTCGAGTACATACACCTGAGTATGATGTATGGGATGTGTATGAATAAGACGAAGCACATGTCTTAGTCCTGGCGAGGGAGTGTCTAGCATGTGTCTGGGAGGGTGTGTGGGCGTGTGGTGACGACACAGCCTCACCATCTGGGACGATCATCTTGGCATGCTAACTGTCCTGGGGACGATGTTTCCTGCACAGGTATGTAGAGTGCAGGTGTAGTCTCTTATTGTGTTTTACCTCTAAGATAAAGCTATGTTAGGATTAGCATATAGCAAGAGCTATAACCCATACATACTATCACACACACACCTTATTCCGCTATAGCATGAGGAGACTTAAATACGAAAAGAAACTTCCAACCTGGCAGCAGTCTCGTGACTATGTTGGTGGTTTGGGGAGGAGTTGGGAGGATGTAGGCCAGAGCACTTGACGTGTCTCTTCATATATAAACTTCCTCATTAGACAATATACATTATAAAAAAAACTATAAAATTAATGTTATGGCTGTCAAAGTTTACACTCAGACAGAAGCTATCTCAATGTTCACCATATGCCAACTTAGGGCAGAAAACTCCAGAGCCTAAACTTTGGACTTAGGAGTTTTAAGCTACGCCACCTCCGTATATAACAACTATGTGGAAATCACTATTGTTGAAACATACATGATGAAGGCCGTAGATTTTAACTCCGAGGGTTGAGCCAGACACTGACAGCTGGAGTTGTCGTGTCATTATGTCTTGCTGGCGACCAAAAACTTTCAACAGGTCCCTCGTGTCTTCGTCAGTGTCCTTGTTAGCGTTCCCGGGTATTCTGTATTTGAATTCCATGTAAAAGTAACCCCAATAGTGAAATTTTGAAAGTCCTCAAAACTTTTTGTTTTAAATGCTTTTTTAATTACCAAACCCTGTTCTGTCATATCTGCATATAAATTATACTTTGAAATGCAATTCCTGCTGAAAATTGCTGACTATCAAGAATCACAGGTTTTTCAGGTGTACATTTTCCCCTAAAACAAGTGTTAAAAGTTGTGTGATTACGTAACAGATCATTTACCTTGATAATTTCAGTGGACTTTTTGAGATATTATCAAGCCAAAACAGGCTTTGCTAAGACTAGAATAAATTCTTTCAGGAAAGTATGTACTGCAAGGGACAAAAATGGATAGTAATCAGAAATTTTAATTTCCTCCTCTAAAATTGCCTCTGATGTGTGATTACGTAACGCTGGAATTCATGATAACCTGATAGCAACACACACACACACACACACACACACACACACACACACACACACAAACACGGATATGCCATAAAATACACAAATACGCACGCACAGAGTGAACTACCTCAAAGGTATGTGTTGCGAACCTGCGACGAATTGTGATAAAATACCCACAGGGAGTGCACCACCAACACTACCCGTGTACACACTTCACCTTGACCAGGCCTACCTTCCTCCTCACCCACCAATAACTGTGTGTATTCATCCTCCCTAGCCAAGCACCTCCCCCCACCCCCTTCACTGACTGGTACTGTGTCCAAAGACTCGGGTCCGGCCTACAACCCTTTCCTGCCACCTTGTTTTCTTTTATAGTTTTCTCATATGGCCCTAGTCATTTAGGTAGATTGTTAGACACTCAGGCGGGTTGCAAGATAATCTGATGGGTTGTGAGACACTCAGGTGGGTTGTGATAAACCCGGGTGTGATGTGAATTCTTCCATTAGACTCACAGGTGGGTATTGTTTATGGCTCACCGGCTGAACATCACAATATAAACTTCAGTAGGAAGATTTCGCCAATGGCTCATTTAAATAACAAATGTAATCGTTGCGGGGTGCAGGTGTGTCGCTGTTAGTGGCTTAAGATCACCACCACCACCACCACCGTCTTGGCTAAGAGTGGCTGGGGCGCCCTTACCTCGCCACCACAGGATTAAGCAGGGATGCGAGGACAGATCTGGTTACCTCAGACGGAAGGAAAAAACAGCTGATACCTGAGAACGCCTCGGCTCTCTTCCTACCACACGACCTTGAGGTGGAGTGTCAGTCCGCGAGGTGGTGTGTAGGTACAGACAAATGTATACACAAGCGCGCACGTATACATGAACATGGTTGTGCATACACGTACAAGTAGACTGATATACACGTAAAGCTACAGTTACACAATCACACAAACATTCACACAAACATTTTTAAAACACACACACACACACACTGAATGTCACCAACAGTACCGTATAATGTTGGTAAGGTCAGCAGGCGTTTTGGCAGGGTTACCATAGCGGTGGTCAGCAGTGTTGGCAGTGACAGCGAGTTTCCACGTGGAGGAGTGTTAGTGGGCAACCCCTGAGCCCGGAAGACAACGGGAATAATGGCACAGTGCCAGTACCCAGCATAGTGCCTGCGCCCCATCCTACTCCTTAGTTAGTCCCATCCGGCCTTCTTGCATGCCTCAGCCGGCCCTGATTATCCCCCACTGCTCCCCTAACTTACATCTGTATACCTAATCTACTCTTCACATCATTACTATCATCTTGAGTTTCCGTCAAGCTTCTGATATGTTTGTCAGCAACAATTACAACAAAAATAGTTTAAAATGCTCTACGATAAACAAGACACATTGATTGGTGACTAAGGGGAGGGGAGCCTCGTTCCTATGCCACTCTATAGTAACCTGCCAAGAAGTAAATATCTAACCTTGAGATACGATAGCAACCAAGGTATGGTAAGCGAATTTTACACTTTGGTGCAAAAACTCAACTGGATCAGGCAAAGGGTATATGCAAGAACTGTATTCCTATCTTAACCTATCTGTTCTAACTTATCGCCAAACTAACCATAAGCCAAGTATTAAGGAAACATAACATTGCTGCATTGGAATAAATAATATTCTCTGCACGAATATTAGATACATACAGATAACTGGGTTATCTTTACTCGCCAGTTCATCCACATAAACGTACTATGTTCATTTCTAGTGTTATACAAGACAAAACCGGTCACTAGTTAACGTCTTCAGATTAAAGTTTTAAGGTAAGTCAGGCGGGACAGTTTGAGGTCAAAAATTTCCCCAGCGTTTGTTACTCGGCTACTGTTACGACGGGCTGATTAATGAACCCACGACTACCATTCTTCTCATCAGTGATTAATTCATTTTCATTTAGAGTTGTTGAATCTAAATGCAAAATTAAAATGTTTGGTATGTAAATATTAATGTCACATGTCTACTACATGGCTGAATCTGTTGCGTATGGTAACATGATTTAGAGAAAATACATGAATAAAAAATTCAGTATATGTGGCTAATGATATTTCTCAAAACGGTTAAAAGTCGTATTTTTCAGCTACCAAATGTGTTTAGTGTTCCACTTAACCATTGCTTTCTGTAGTGGTAAAAGGCAGGTTCTTGGCAGTGTGGTAAGCTTGAAAAGTTTAAGCCATTTGCTAAGGTATTTGCATACTCTGTCACGTTACAGCACTATTGTACATACTGAGGATGTCTAGGTTCCTCTCACGACTAACAGACCCTACAGTGCCCAGTATCGTGTTTTGCCTAGCTTGTTACTCACACCAAGAGAATATCTGATAAAATCTTTTAAGTTTTTGTTGCTAAGTTTGCACAAGGGGAATAACCAGCAACCCGCTTTTCATTCCTCCTACTTACCTCTTCTCTTCCCTGCATGCCCTTCCTAAACCTTCTATTCCCTTTCTTTAACATATTTTATGAACCTCCCTCTTTTAAACTGATAAACCATTGGATCTATATTCTTCTTCCTAAATTTTAGTTCATTCATTTAGTTACATATTCACCGTGCTACTCTACAACAACTCCCATATTCTGTTCAGTCATCCTTTTTCTATATTTCATCCCGACTCATGACTTCTCTTGTCACCATATTTTTAAATGGTTTAGCCAAACCTCTTAAGATACAACATGGATAAGTAAGAGCGAAAGAAACGTGAGAAGATTGTTGCCGGGGCCAAGATACCTCAGGGCAGTGCACAGGCATCACGTGGTCTAGAAGCGTATATTGAAGCACAGTAAGTCTCTCTTGACAAAAAAAAACGAGAAAAAAATATTTTTTTTATATCACGTGATGTGAGCTTAAGGCTGTCAACACAATTATACCTCACAGTGTTCTCCGCCACAATCGTGGGTACATCTCTAGCATTCTGTTGTGCACGCTTGTAGGATTAACATGTAAGCCGTAGTGAGTACACAGTAGGGCGCGGATAACGAGTGTTACTTTCATATGGATGGTGGGTACTGGGTTGAGAATGGTAGCCTAGCACTGTAACTCGAATTAGCTTCCATAAAAAGTTTATGTCCTGAGACTAGTGCCTTCCTGTGTCGTGACCTGTCACGTCTTCTTGGTTCTTGACGTTAAACCTTTTAACTTCATTAATTATGCACATGTGTAACATATGGGGGATTAACTATGTCCAATGTTTCTCTTCTTAACAAAATGTCTTGGGGTAAACATACGAGAGTCCTTCACTCAGGGTGAGCATCATATTTAACAGCATGGCTGTGTCCTTCCCTCAAACATCCATTTACTGGCTATATTTGGAAAGGTTTGTTTACCTGGAATATTTTGGGGATTTTGTTACATACCGTCCAAAATTGTGAGTTTACCATACACTTATTTCAGAGCAAACCGGCGCGCGTACACTTGCAACCACACCACGTTCAGCGCGTCACACATCCACGAAGGTAAAAACGGGTTTTCTTAGGAGTTATAAAATTTTTTTCCTTAAAATAACTATAAACAAGGAACAAGGAAAAATGTCTTTGAACTATGGAAATGTCACATATAGGTTGCGCGCCTTCGTGTCATCGTATAAACAATAACTTTGATGGTAGCAAGAAGAGGAACTGTTGAAAGTATGTCGTCTTTTTCTATTAAAATCATAGTTCAAGATTTTTTATTCCCAGAACTACTCATGATCTCTGTGGTCTCTTAATTAATTTCAAAGTAGTTTTCTCCTTGTTCCATCACCGGAATTCCATTTTTTGCATTAAAACACCCCCCTCCAAAAAAAAAAAAACGAATATTGTTCACAATTTTACAAATGTCTATACAGCGTCTGTCTAGGCTCGATAACATTGTTTTCTTTAATATACAGTAAGTGCTTCATTGGATAAGGTCTGTTTTATACTAGACAATATTTGATAAAGGTGTAGATAACGGCTACCACCAGAAGTTGTTTGTTGGTTTTCTATATTTTTGCTGTACTTATCCTTTTGATGATTTTAAGTATATTAAAAGAAACGACAACTTTCTATTATGATTTTAAGTATTTTTTTTATTTACTCTCCTGCATTCTCTCTCCGGCGCCTTTTTTGTTGTTACCTCGCTGAATCCCTTTTCAAGAGACGTTTCCTATAAATGATGATGAACGCTTCCACGAGTTTCTCCTCGCCATTGCTGATTTATATCAATCTCATTGTTAAGGTATGTTGTTTAACACATATATTAACACGATAATGCATAGAACCCAATAGAACCTGACCTAACATACCAAACCTATGGGTATGTTAGGTCAGGCTCTATTAGGTGTTTAATATCATGATAGTGTGTAGAAAAAATTTCAACCAATTCGGACAATTCCTTCCGGTGGTAGCCGTTATCTACACCTTTACCCAATATTTTAAAAATATTAAGACATACTTATTAAGGGCATCAAAGAAAAATGCTTTTAATATACTGTGGACATGGTGCTGAAGTGCCTATTTCATTACTGTACAAGAACCTTGGCTGCTGTGAGCCCCTACACCAAAGAACTCGCTATTCCCACTTGACAATTCACAGACGACTAAGTTTGAGTAGTTTGTGGAAGAGATCATCCCCTTAACATGAAGTAGAGACGGATGATCACCCTAGAGAAAGTAATCGTGACGGCGGGAACATGTCCTAATTAATATTATTTCTTAATCTTAGCTTATAAATTGAAAATCTCACCTTATTGAAGATATAGTCCAAATATGGCAGCGGAGAAGACGAATTCAAGAGTTTTTATACCATAAAAATAAAATTCAAGTCCAGTTTCGCACCAAACAACCTCCCCACTGTGTTCCAATACTCTGCCGTGGCTCATCGTCACTCATCACATACAGTATTGTAAAACTTTTCTTATGTAGTTTTTATTATTTTTTCCTTCACAAGAAGAAAATTATTTTGAAGAAAAAATATTTTCTTGGTTTATAGTATATTCTCTCAAATAAATATTAAATTAAAAATACTGTACAAGGAATGTTGAAATATTAAGGGGTTTTGTGCTCATGTGTAAGGACCAAGGCGCGAAAATTTCTAATCAGTCTGAACATCGTGAATTATTACTCCTTTGTGATGGATATAGCGCTGCATATCGTGATTTGTGGCGGATTTTGGAGCACCTTGACTGAGAGGTAAGCGTGTTCGTTTAGAAACACTGATTTATATAGGAGAATGTGTGCTTTACGTTATTTAGCGGTGTATACTCGGCAGTGTGTACGACAGTACGAGTCTCATGAAGGACACATATTTGTGGACGCTTTTTGGTAGCGGTTCCCAACCCAAATTGAGGGCTATTATATACTCGGTGCAAACCACTGCATATAAGAACGAAAACAAATAAAATAGCAAAAGGAAATTTAAATGAAAGGATTGTCCCCAGAATTATTATTATTTTTTTTTATCGTCGTTCGTTGATGTTGAGTCTCCCCGGTTGATCCTCACGGTGAGAGTTGCACTTTGTTATTGTATTTTTGTATTTTTTTTTACGGGCATTAGCCCACCAGGGCACAGGTCAAGGACCCACATCAGAGCCTGGGGGCGAAAATATAATAATAATAATTTATAATAATAATAATAACAATAATAATAATAATAATCAAGGACCGTAAAAGAGATCAATAGTGAGAAACAATATATGTATGTTGTGTGGTCAGAGTAAGAGAAACAATTGAAACCCTGCAAGTGTGTGTAAATGAGACAGAAAGTCAGGCCAACAACCTGGGACTTGGTCACAATTTTTTTGATGCCATATGGCAGCAGGGTCTACCATTAGACAATATACATTATGCTTCCAATATCTTCCCAGGCGGCAGTACCTCCCTATTTGATAGCTGCCTACTACCTACTTCTGTAATAGTTGATAGATTATGCGCACACCAGCGTTCACTAGGTTAAGGAGTAATATAGCCTTAGTTGATGAAACCTCTTCCAAAGTTCAATAAACGTTAATATTCATCAGGATTTTGTCACGTTCAAGAAACCAGCGTCAGAGGATTCCACTGAAGCTTCTTCGACAAAGCTCCATGCTACAGAATCTATTTAGAAAATAATAGATTACTCGAATTAGTCAAAATTCAATGTTTATTTTTTATGAATCGGTTGTAAATGGAGCTTCGTTTATTTCGCTCCATATGTAATAGGCTGCTGGTACTGAAGTTACTTAAAGTAATCAAAATGGGCCAGTGTTACTATACTACACAAGAACGCGTCACATCCTCATAGAATGCTCCAGCGTAGAGTTCTGGAAAGCAGATGTGGCATTCATAGAATAATGCGATTGAAAGCCACGAAAGACGAATCCGAATCACGACAGTCGCGCATTGTAAAGGGACATACGACGTTAAACCATTACTGAGATCAGACAGCACGAACTAGTCAAACCCAAATCTATGCTAACCTAACGCTCCTAGGTTTGATTAGGCTTGGTTGTTTCGTGCCAGCCGCTATTAAAAATGTGTTAAAGCCATACGAGAACCAACTAATATTATCTTTCTGTGTACAGTTATGATACTCTGCGTGGTGGGGTAGCACTTGGGATCCTATCTTTAAAACAATAAATGAAAAAGGAGACTGTGGTATGAGGTAGTTCGTGAGCCTCTATCACTCCTCCCGACCATTTTATTAGTAAGTTTAAATGAATAGACTGTACAGTACTGTGTTGTCATCGAATCTCTATTAGATTCATCTATATAATAATTTATTTATACCGTTTCGGCAGCTGTTTTTCCTCTTGTGAAGTAGCATGCGTCTGCTTTTTGTTAACATAACTTTCTATTAACACCATAATATAAAGGAGCTTATGTCACTTGAAAATGTTATGGTTATACAGTACTTGATAGTAATATGTCTATTCAACTGGTGGTGGTCATGGAGATTAACAACAATTCAAATTTGATCGCATTATCCCAAAAGATTTATATGCAAGGCAACTTCAAAAGATGACTTTGAAAAAAATTTAGTATCATCTCCACGGCGACTCAGACTCAGTTTCCTGCGCGCTTTCTCGTTCACGAAAATGCTATAGCAGAAATAATATATAAGTGGCGAATCTCATATTTGCATATTAATGAATATATCCATATTTTGTTACTGGGGAAACACCTTAATGACGAGCGGACAAGTGTCTCGAGCAAAAAAAATAAATAAAGTACAGGTAGTTGGAAAAAGGAGACAGCGGCAAGGGTATCTGCGCGTACTACTCCCAAGAGACATTATTATATAGATGTGTTCTAGCACAAGCCATGCCACAAAATTTAAACGGGAACAAATGATTCATAAACCAGCTACAGTATCTAAATAATGATTGATGGAAATTGTGTATCTTTTTTTTTATGTTTAGCTTCGTTTTAACACACCAATGCCTTGGAAAGTGCAGCCGAGGTTGTAGCCCCCAGATACCCGTCTGGCGGGGAGGGAGGGATTTCCCATAGACTACCGTCAACATGTACAGTATGTTTCTGGGCGAACCACTTCAGTTTCGATCAGGTTGTAAGTGGATGGATACGGTTTAATAACATGTTTGTAGTGCAGTTAACAAATGTAAAATAGTCGTAGACTACCTTGCATCTATGTTCGAGAGCATTAATGCTCTTGAAAGTAGAGGTAGCAGAAAATTTAATATTACAGTACTGTAGTCCCTGAACCTGGCGTTCATCAGCGCTATGATTTTTGGTTATTTACTCTTGACAATATTACTTCATTGTCGTGTGAAATAAGAAAAAACTGACGATTCAGCGATAATCAGCAACAAACGTTTTTGCTGAAAAAAAGAACAAAATTACAAATACTTTATGAAATAATCCAAAGTACAGTGAAATATATTTGGGTACATTTATGGTACATTTTTACAAAGGTAATCTAATATGACTGATGTTAGGTTCGCTTATGTTAGATAAGAATAGTTCAGTTTAAATTATCTTGGAATCCAAAATTCTTAAATACTATATATATATATATATATATATATATATATATATATATATATATATATATATATATATATATATATATATATATATATAGCCTATATATACGTGGGTTTGTGTGTGTCGCTTCAACCAAGCTTATGAAGTTTAAATTGGTATTCTACATTTATTTACTGATTACGATGAAGTTTAAAAACAAAAAGTACAACCTATAAAAAGTGGGTTTTCCCAAGAGCCTCCCAGAGCCACGAGACTCTACTGCTCGCCAAGTTCCCCCAACGACTGTCACTTCAAACTGATTCTCCTGTGTCAACAACAAAATGTTACTTAGAAAGTGTTCTGTTATACCTCTTGTGTAACCAAAATATAACAGAGTGGGATTTACTCAGAATACAGAACATATACACATTCCTTGATGTTAATACTCGCATACATACACAATATACTGTATACAGTTTTGGGGACTGTTATATAACTGTACAGTATATCATCTTCGTCGGTGATAAAGACGGAAAGTACACAATAAACGAGACAAATATACTGGTGGTTGTACACAATAACATGTACATTAGAGCTCAGAAAACATCTGGCCAAATACATTATGTCGTAATACAATATTAGTACAACATCAAAATTACAACATTTGTGGTTTATAATCACCTTAATAAAATCAGTTTTACTTCAAAATGCCAAGATTAATTAATGAAATACGTCCGATTAATCATCAATAAGTGTAAAAGCCGCGTAATGCCGAAACAGTAGCTAGAAAACTAAATTACTGAACTCCTAAAGAGTACAAATTGTGTGTAAAAGACTGTCAGATGCAAATGAAATTGTGATACATTGGACGATTAATGACTAAAATGGTATGTAAAAGACCACAGATGTTTAACACGATTATTGATAAATTGATAAATGATCCGTGTTACACATCTCTCAAAATGGAAATAATCAGTTAATGTGTCAACATCTACTGCTGTAGTTGGGTTATTCAACTGCAGTTTCCTGCTGGTGATGTTTATTGACCCTAAAATTATGAGGTCAAGTTTGAGCGGGTGAGCGGTCAGTACCTGGAAACAACTGTGAGTGACTGACAATGTTTGTGAACAGCAGACAGAGACGACTGACTAAAGTGGAAACTGGTGTGAAAAGATCCCCAAATGTTCCAAGATATGTCGAGTGTTACCCACGTATTAAACACTACAACTCCACTATGTGTATAAATATACAACACTATCTCAGTCGCGACCTCGGCATTTTTAAGGGAAGTTTCGTCGTGTAGTTCTTTCAAAAAACAAACCGATTTATGAAGAAAAAAACCGCATAATAATTCCTTCAGAATATTTTGGAACTCCTTTTGTAATGTAATAGTCTGGTCAACTGAATAAGGGAGTTTAATATACTTTCCTTGAGAACTGAGGTGACTAGAGGAAGGTGGGAAGAATTTATAATGTAACGCTACGAAACATTTAACCACAATAAAGATGTTCACCACAGCGCTGGAGACCAGTTACATGTACTAGTGATGGTGGATGTAAACTCAGGCGATAGAGATAATGAAGAGGAAGGAATTGAGTAGAAATATAAAGCGACATGAATAAATAAACGTCGAAAAGAGGATAGATATATAAAAGGAATGTATGGCTAGAAAAAATGATAAACATTCCTGAGGCGATATAATGGAGACGAGTGCTATTAAACTATTGTATTGGTGGACAGAAGAACGAAATGATAGTTAATTGAAGTCAATGTGCTACAGAGGTCGATAGCCTACACGGAACGCACCTATCTTGATTTCGTAGAAGCGAGATAAACAATGAATGGTAAGATTCAGGGCGGAAGAGGTTCAAAGGAGTGAGTAAAAGGCTGTAAAAGTCTATGAGCTGTGGAGAGAAAAATGTTCCTTCTGAAAGATTTAGTGAATAGATGGTGAAGATGAGAAAATAATTATAAGCATAGGCGAAGACTGGGAACTTTTTAAGATAGGGCAGGCGAGGAGAGGGTACAAGAAAATAGGCAGGAAAAACAAGAAAGAATAAGGGAGATACGAAACAGACTTGGTAAAAACAGTCCGTTAACGTTTATAGTGGACTGTGGTCGCCAACCCTCAGATATGAAGACTGTACTCTGAAAGAGAAGAAAGGGTTATGTGATTGATGAATTAAACTAGAATTGCGGAAAGATAAATTATAATTGTCAGGTTGGAAGTAAATGTATGGATGTAATGCATTGAGAAATTATTGACCTGGCAACTTTACTGTATATGAGTATGAAACATGGACTCTGGATACAAGAGGAAAGAGCAAGTTAGAAGAGTCAAAATATGTGCTTGGGTGTAATAAGTCGGTCAGATGAGATACAGAGAATAAAATATACAGAAATAAGGAAAATATATTGATGTAAGAGAAATATTGAGTGGATCAGGGTCTGCTGAGCTGGAACGGTCGTATTGAGAAAAAGTGAAGAACACTTTAGATATCAGGGAAATGTGCGTTCAGAAGCATCAGCTTGCTGAATGAGCGAGGAAGATGGCGTCGAGTGATTCAGGGAGGGGGGGGGGGCGTGTTACTGGTGGGCGGATTAAAGGGGAAACCAAATTTAGTGCCTTTTTGTGAGAGAGGAATGTCATAACAGAACAGAGTCTTTACAGCAGTAAAAATTAATGAATGAATGACAACGACAGGAGAGAAAATGTGAGTGTATGAGCCCTTGTTTCTGGCCCTCCTGCATGAAGCGAGAAATGAGTTAAAAGAATATTCTCGGATACATTGATTGTACTCTAATGAAACAAACATAAAGAATTAAGTTACGAATTCATTTCTTACTTCCAATAATGACTAAACTTTATGTTCTGCGAGTAAGTCAAATACCAAGACGAGATTAATGAAATCATAAACGTCGTTCATTAACGTCACGGCCTCAAGGACTGTGCCCTTTCCATAATTTTGTGTGGGTCACTTATAGCCCTCCGTTGGCGCCTTCGCTGGGTGCACGCTGGCCAAGTCCACCCCGCCTCACGCACTCCCTACCACACTCACCGTCTCTCTTTCTACTCTTTTGTCCGTCTACTTCCTTAATATCCGGACAGTTCAGATTAATCGTGTATCACCCAATGATCTGAAATAGGTTATTTCAAATATATTCACGATCACAGCTTGTATGTGGAATTATGTTCACGAATGCCATGCCTTTGCTTCCGGTATAACCACACTGCTTCTTTCAACTTCAGTACATAGAGTTTTATCTGAAACCTTTTTTTGTTGACGTGTTGTGGTCCAGGCAGATATGATCAAAAGGCGAAAAGTGTATTTGTTTTCTTTTGTTTTTTAAAGGCGTAATCATAATATATTGACATCTGACTATCATTCACCACACCTGAGTAACACTTGCAACACTGCCACACCTGAGTAACACCGGCAACACTGCCACACCTGAGTAACACCTGCTACCCCTCCGCACCATCCGCACCTTCGCCTCCCCGCAACTTTACCTTGAACACCTGGTAATATCATCATACTCACACTTCTTCATCGTTACGCCACACCTACAGTACACATAACCACACCACACCTACACATAACCACACCACACCTACACATAACCACACCACACCTACACATAACCACACCACACCTACACATAACCACATCACACCTACACATAACCACATCACACCTACACATAACCACATCACACCTACACATAACCACATCACACCTACACATAACCACATCACACCTACACATAACCACATCACACCTACATATAACCACACCACACCTACACATAACCACACCACACCTACACTTAACCACACCACACCTACACATAACCACATCACACCTACACATAACCACACCACACCTTCACATAACCACATCACACATACACATAACCACACCACACCTACACATAACCACACCACACCTACATATAACCACACCACACCTACACATAACCACATCACACCTACACATCCCACATTACTACAACATCACCACTCAACAGTCTTGCCAATCAACTCACCAACCAAGATAGCACACACGAAAATTTTAGTGCAGTGAAATAAATATTGTACTTTATTTTTTGAGTTAGTTTAAAAGAAATGCGACTCAGGGCCGTCACTCATACACGTAACTCTTTTGACCTTGGGTGCCAGAGTGTCACAACAACCTCTATTACGGAACAGATTTGAGCTAATGAATGGAATGGTACATTTGTTTCAAACTTGGCTGCCGTCCGCTGAACGTCTGAGATTTAATTCTGCTCCCTTGTGGCCAACAGTTTCACCGGTAACACTACCATTAATTATCCTGACAGACGATATTTGTTGCCGTGTTCAGGTGTCTCACTACGAGGAATAACTATACTGGAATAATTAAATTATAAAAGGTTATTTCAACATCAAGGTATTATGACTGTATACAAGAATAACAGACATGTGGCTGTGCTTTGTTTTCCTCTCCTATTAAAGGAAAGTTACTGGTGTAAAAGAATTTTTTTACCTCACTGCATTTCAATTTACTCCAGATTATCTTTAATTATCTGGGAAGGAGGTGGCTAGTACTGGTGTGTGTATCTGTGTTGGCTGGGCCCACAGGGAAGGGAAGGTGGCGTTGCTTCTGAGGCCGCTCTCTCCACCATAATCTATGGCGGCCCTGGCAACCGTAGCCGCCAAACCGACCACCTAGACCTCCTGGTGGTTCTCCTCACCCCCCCTCCCCCTACTGTGTTACACAAGGTGTCGGTCTCATACCAAGTGTTCGCAGGGTGTAGAGGTGTCCTCAGGCGCATGTCAAGTGGTACAACTAGCGCAAATGTGTATGATTTTTTACCAGAAACATCATCATCATCATCATTATCACTGGCCTCAGTTCCCACCACTAGTTGTAATAGGTGGTGGGTAAATTAGGTAAAAATCATCTTCCTGTCCTGAGTTTTTAATATTAATCTGTCTCATTATGTTCCTTTCATTATCATATTATACTTCATCAATCGTCTATATATTACTTATGGTTGTCCTTTCTTTTATTTTTCTCTTACATAGTCTTCCTTATATTCTTCACATTTGTCTTTTCTTTTGCTTTTCCTCGTTGTTATTATTCTTTTACTTCTTAATTCCATTCTCCTCGGTGTTTTTTCCCTGATTACCTCGTATAGAATATCATACGAAACCAGACTGTATCAAACACCCCCACCGGTGACGGGGGAAACGGTCCCAACCAGAACGGCCCAACTCGAACCCAAAACTACCCTATTCGGCTCGGTTCTTAGGTTAGACAGGGTAGGAACATTTTGGTTTGGTTAGGTTAGGTTGGGCTAGGCAATGTAGATTTATTTTGGATAGCATAGGTTAGACAGTAGGGCCATTTGGGTTAGGTTAGGCAATGTTGATTTATTTCGATTAGGTTAGGTTAGATAGAGTAAGGCCAATTTGGTTAGAACACTCACCCACAAGCAAAGATTTTTAGGAGCCTTATCTCTCACCCCAGTAACTCCCTGCACTCTCCTCCTTCCCTCATCAAATGTTTCTGCATTTGTTTACGGGACCTTCTGCCTCAGGTCTACAAAAGCCCTGCGAATTTCTTTCCTCTGCATTGCCAACCATTCTGTCGATCATTTGTGTCAGGTGTTCTGCTGCAACAAGTCGTTCTTTGTACAATACCTGCTATCTTTGGCACAGTAAGATACAGCACAAGGTATTCGGTCCCTGCAGAATATTCTTTTTCGCGGCTTTATATATGTGATACAATGTGATTTTGTCTATATAACTTAAATTTCTCTCAAACAACAACCTTTTAAAAATTATTGGCCAAAGTTCTTCGACCTCATACATACTCATGCCCTTTAATCTGTATTATATAAAAAAAATACAATATATATTTTTTGGTGTTCTCATTCTTTGGTCGTTGCTTTAGTTTGTTTTGTGGTGCCCGCAGTGTCTGAGCTTCTGGTGACGTACGAGCAGCTGGCTGTTGTTACAAAGCAAGAGTCCATTACTGAATTTGGCCTTCGTTTTCTGTGTTTATCTTTGTATTTTATCCCCTCGGGGATTTGGAAATAAGGCGTCCTGCGTCGTCAGCGTCAGGTAATTGGGAGAATCCCCTCAGCTACTTTACTGTTGATTATTAAAAAAAAAAAGTAGTAATCCCACTAATTTATCGTCCTGTCCTACCTTAAATCTCGTTAAAATCCTCGTTTGTTTTATATTTTTTTTTATTCCAGTCTTAAGAAAATAAATTTATTCTCTCGTAAATACTTTCATATGCTATAGATGTCAAAAGGAAAACGAACTATTAATAGTACTGTACCTCCTCATCGTTTGTATGACACGATATGTTCCTTTATTATCGGGCTCCCTTGATCTGTTGCTCAAGAGGTAGGTGTGTTCACTAAAGCTTCTCCCTGAGATAGATAGAGCACTCGCTTCATCCTTCTAGCTGACGTCTCATATCACCCATAAAATCTTTTGGCCGCCTCTTGAGTGTGTTCTGGGGGAGGGTATTTCATCAACGTGTCATCTTTCAGTTTCCAAACTTGCCACAGTTGATTGCTTCCACAGTTTTCGTAATTGTGAACAAAGTTTAATTTGTCTTTTACTCATGACAACTCTACCCTTGATATCTCACAATGGACTATGTCGTGTTTATCTTTCATTATGCTCAACAACTCTCAACAATAGTTCATCCATCCGACTGAATGTTTAATTTCTCATCTCTTATATTCGTTATGCATTTAAGCAAATGATATGAATAAATAAGTAGGATTGGACCAGTTACTTTGAACGTGTACACCAAAGTTTTGACCAAATCTGTATGAATTATCTATTTCATCACGAATGTATTTGTCTCTGAATTTCGTTCACCTTCAGTCTTTTCCATACATCCTTTTCAGCCTCTTTACTTCTTAACAAACACAAAGAATCAAAACAAAAAAGCATCGCCTGTATACAACACATATTCTGGGATAGACTAAGCTGAGTACAATGAAATAAACACATCTCGACAACTAACACTAACAGTTCTTCCAAAATTAACCTATTAATTTTAGAAAACCACAAGAGGAATTTAAGAGCTAGGATCCGGGGAGAGGAGCCAACACCAACTTACACAACATCAGTCACTCCTGCCGCCCAGAAACACCCGAGCATTTATCGTATAGGTTTATATTGATTTATCTTATAAGGTTTATATTGATGTATCTTATAAGGTTTATATTGATGTATCTTATAAGGTTTATATTGATGTATCTTATATGGTTTATATTGATGTATCTTATAAGGTTTATATTGATGTATCTTATAAGGTTTATATTGATGCATCTTATAAGGTTTATATTGATGTATCTTATATGGTTTATATTGATGTATCTTATATGGTTTATATTGATGTATCTTATATGGTTTATATTGATGTATCTTATAAGGTTTATATTGATGTATCTTATAAGGTTTATATTGATGTATCTTATAAGGTTTATATTGATGTATCTTATAAGGTTTATATTGATGTATCTTATAAGGTTTATATTGATGTATTTTATGAGGTTTATATTGATGTATCTTATAAGGTTTATATTGATGTATCTTATAAGGTTTATATTGACGTATCTTATATGGTTTATATTGATGTATCTTATAAGGTTAAATATTGATGTATCTTATAAGGTTTATATTGATGTATCTTATAAGGTTTATATTGATGTATCTTATAAGGTTTATTTTGATGTATCTTATAAGGTTTATATTGATGTATCTTATTAGGTTTATATTGATGTATCTTATAAGGTTTATATTGATGTATCTTATAAGGTTTATATTGATGTATCTTATAAGGTTTATATTGATGTGTCGTATATGGTTTATATTGATGTATCTTTTAAGGTTTATATTGATGTATCTTATATGGTTTATATTGATGTATCTTATAAGGTTTATATTGATGTATCTTATTAGGTTTATATTGATGTATCTTATAAGGTTTATATTGATGTATCTTATATGGTTTATATTGATGTATCTTATAAGGTTTATATTGATGTATCTTATAAGGTTTATATTGATGTATCTTATAAGGTTTATATTGATGTATCTTATATGGTTTATATTGATGTATCTTATAAGGTTTATATTGATGTATTTTATAAGGTTTATATTGATGTATCTTATAAGGTTTATATTGATGTATCTTATTAGGTTTATATTGATGTATCTTATAAGGTTTATATTGATGTATCTTATATGGTTTATATTGATGTATCTTATAAGGTTTATATTGATGTATCTTATAAGGTTTATATTGATGTATCTTATAAGGTTTATATTGATGTATCTTATATGGTTTATATTGATGTATCTTATAAGGTTTATATTGATGTATTTTATAAGGTTTATATTGATGTATCTTATAAGGTTTATATTGATGTATCTTATAAGGTTTATATTGATGTGTCTTATAAGGTTTATAGTGATGTATCTTATAAGGTTTATATTGATGTATCTTATAAGGTTTATATTGATGTATCTTATAAGGTTAAATATTGATGTATCTTATAAGGTTTATATTGATGTATCTTATAAGGTTTATATTGATGTATCTTATAAGGTTAATATTGATGTATCTTATATGGTTTATAGTGACGTATCTTATATGGTTTATATTGATGTATCTTATAAGGTTAATATTGATGTATCTTATATGGTTTATAGTGACGTATCTTATATGGTTTATATTGATGATGTATCTCATAAAGAGTATATTGAATATATATTCTATACAATTCATGTATTCGCAGTGCGTTTTATAAACTTTGTGTCGTTTTAATGATGGATTTTATAAACTGGTAAAGCCAAAGATCGTTATGGCAGTGTGCACGAATTGGCTTCACTAATCTAGATAGGAATGGATTATCTGGATAGTTAATATCGACCTTAGTAACCTTTACTTTTTTCTTTACCTGGTCAGGTCACATGCCATGTAAGGTGTGACCTCTAGAGTATATAGTGTATGTAAAATATAGTCTAATATTAAAGATACTTATTCAGTCAATAATGCAACTTAATAGACCTTGTCAGTGACAAGTCATCTATTCAGTCCTTTGCGTAAATAGTTAATGAACTGTTATTATTATAATTGTAATCCCTCAAATAGTTAAGAGGCTTGGCTGAAACTTTTATTTCTTGATACGAAGGTTGGAGTCAATACTAAATTGGAATATCTTGACATATTTCCAGCTTCTAATGCTAAGTGGCAGAAGTTGGTATAATTACCCCCCCCCCCCCAAAAAAAAAGTATTAATATTTTGAAAAATGTTTTCCTGGTCCCGACTTCCTCTTTATTTTAGTGTCCTCTAAAATACCGCTTGTTTTGTAGATCAGGTATTTTGATTCTCATCTCTAAATGGTGTTATGTAAACAGCTATTGGATGCAACTAAACAAACACCAGTATCACAAATACATCGGTGCTTGGAAGCTGAACAAAAAGAATTACAAAAGTTTGATGCGCATGAGAAAATATTTGGTAAATTTTTTGATTAACGTATACAGTATATGGTGATGGTGCGCGGGTTTGAGCCTGGCGCGCGTAGTGGTTGGCGAGGCGGCCGCTAGGTGCCTCCGTCATCACCCTGCAGTGGTCGCTGGTCTGTGGTAGGGTTGTTGCACCAACTCGTCCCCTCTGGAATATGAAGGTAAGTTCTACTATCTAAAGACGATACAAAGGCGTTTTATGCACAAACAAAGAACATTTGTGCAACACCAATGTTAGAACCGACCTCTGAAAGTGCTGTTTATGTGGAAAATATGTTGTGACTGAGGTCGATAAATGGGGGAGAAACGTCAGATCTGCCTCGATCACGTCTAGACAGGACCACAGTCGGAGTTCCGATAGTTAAGTGGAGAATGTGTGGCTGTCATAATGAAACTCTTAGTAATATTTGTAGTGTTAGTCATGGAACAACTGGAGGAATGGCGGGTGAACGTTATTTGAGCAAAACAGGCAGTGGTGGGTGGGTTATTTTTAGTTCGGGTTTGGCTAGCAGACGACGCGCTTCACGTATCGTCTGCTAGGTAGCGCGGGAACCGGGCAAGACTCGTAACTTAAACCCATACAGCTGCTGATTCAACTACACTGTGGCAGTATTTGGAAAAGTGCCTTAATTCCTACTAAGATCGATGTGGAACTTGTCGTACCATTAAAACTGGCCCTCGTATACGTGGACTGTGGGAATAACGAGTGTATGATAACACTCGCGTCCTACGAAGTAGTTTATTCGAGAAGAACAAAATCAATAATGATCATTGTTCTCGTCAAAAAGGCTAACAAGATGAACAAGAACAAAACCACACCGCACCGTAACGTGGATCTAAACATGAATCGATCGGCGGCCAGCTGACAGGACACTCCCAGCTCTGCCCCTCTCCCCTCACACTTACCAGACCCGAGCGTTTTGTAGCCAACATGAAGTAGACGCTACACACGGTTAACCTTAAATTTTTACCACACAAAATTTCTTGTTCAAACGCCGTTTTTTTATGTAGCATTATGTTGTATACAATGCTGACTAGGAATTAATGTCATTTGTTGAACTTCATCCTTGACTGCAACAAAGCCACCAACTTCCTCTAGGCTTCCGCCATATTTCTTGGGCCATAGATGGGTTGACAGTGACTCGTGGCATTCTGTACTAATAACGATGACATTCTTCCTTCTCAGGAGATGAAAACCCACTGGAACTGTGGGTGTACAGCCCTTTCCTGTCAGGATATTAAAGCATCTTTACTGAAGAATGTCGTGTCATGATGTGATTCAGACCTTACACTGGCACGCAAGCTGAATACAAACTGCCGCAGTCACTGTATAACGTAGTAAAGGAGTTACTGTATTTATCTCTACCTAAATATTCATTCAATGAGTTTTATGACCAGTGGTTCTGAGGACATTAACGCTCTTCTATTTAGGACTTGTCTCACGGAGAGGTATAGATGGCGCTAGTGCCAAGTAATACTATCAAAAAGTTTTACCTTATCACTAACTTAACAGTTTTATGCTGTATATTGATTATCTATAAGTTGAAACATGATAGGGCGTTGATTGTCAAAGTGCACACAGATGTGTAGAAGAGTTTTTCAACAATTATATAATAACCCAAGTCATGTGAAAAGTAGAACTCAGGTCTTCAGAATTTACAGTCTACGTGTTTTTATAACCTCAAGTTCTGGTAACATTTGATAACTTAACAGTTTTAAATTTGTAGATCTAAAGCCTTTTTTTAGGCTGCAGTGTTATATACGAACCCCTCGAGTGTGTGCGTGCCAAGTAGATCAATGAACTTGAGAATTTCTTGCTGCCGCCGATTCTTCAGCTGCCCACGCAAGCTTTAACCATATAGAACCATGTGCTGTTTTTTTTTATTTATTTTTTACCTTGTGTAGGTGCTTGTCTTAATTGACTCATATAATTTTCTGAATGTATAGGCACCAAGCACATACTGTACAGTGATCCATGGAGTGTTTATTGCATACCCGGCTTGTTGCCAACGTTTTAAGACACGATTTAACGGATAGTATAATTCACTTTGTAAATTAAAGAACATATCTTAAGAAAATGGTTTACTGAATAATGCCGAGAATTACTGGAAAATCATACGAAAATTGAAGACATACTGTAGTTACTGTTCTAGTTCTCTGTGAATAGTATTTCAGTGCTACTCGAAGACTTGAAATTTTGACTAAGAAATTGTCTCTAATGCTTTCATTAAATAAAAGACGACGAGGAAGTTAGCCTTGACATGGAACTCTCCCTCTGGGCTGCTAATCACTAATCTCAACTGACCTACAGTAGTGTGTGTAGATTGTAAAGCCAACTGGAGACTGTGATATACTTGTGTTCCCGCTACATATTGGAAATATTTTGTAAACACGTATACTAATGTGTCGATTACGGTATAAAGACGTTTTTATTGGTGCGCTGATGGTCTAAGTTCTCTCATAAAATGAACCTTCTTCATGGCCGTGTGGCTAACGGGGTGAGGTATGTTTGGCGCTGTACCTTCTGCTTCGTTTAACTGTGATGACTTCCCACGTTCAGTTAACTTCTGCCTTGTTATATCGTGAACTCTATCCTCATGAGTTTTTTATATTGTGAAATTTGTTTTTCCCGGTTTTGAAAGTCCTTGACAGAAAATGTAAATATTTTCGGAAAGTGGTGATGGAATATCTATAGATCTTGAAGCGAAGATCTTATTTGTTTTTTGTGGTTATCGTGTATTTCACTGGGCAATGCATACTAGTGAATAACTTATCCAGCTGAAGTTGGTGAACATGAGTATATAAATGAAGATATTAAAGTACAGAATAATAACAAAATACCCAGTTACTGTCTGCCCTGCCACCGCATATTTAAACCTTTGCTTACGTGAATATCATTAATTGCAAAATTTGAATAGATCTTTATCGTTTTTTTTATTTAGTTAACTCGTAAGATTTTGTACGTGGTGGGTGCCGTAAGTAGCCTACAGTTATATTATTGCTTCTCGATGTAGTGCCGAACCAATAAACGACATGCAAAGAGTGTTGTTTTGTTGTAACTTCTCACTTATTGTGTCGGTAAAATAGTCATCATAAGCAGGAATATTTGTTGCAACGCATTTGTCTTGTTTATTCACAAGTTTCAGTACAAGACGTTAGCACTTTTACACGCCTCGCTTATAGTATGTTATCTTAACTGTTCATTGTAGGTGTATTATCTTACAAAAAACAATTAACATCTTTCTTATTGTTTACATTTAAAGTTTTTTTAATTCTACTACATGTACAGTATTCTTATGTATGCAGGTCATGTTTGTTCTTGTATATTAATACTAGTAGGAAAAAACCTGCTAATTACAGCCTTGTATAATTAAACATCTCTGTGTTCATAGTAAGAGTACAAGAAGCTACATTCAGTGTTAGCAGGTACTTTTATACAGTACCGACTCTGGTATTAAAGTACGTGCAACTAGATAAGGATTTACATGACTCGAATGTATAATTATGAGACGATTATCATACTGTTCTGTGTCATCTCATTTGTCATAGTTCTGTTAAACAGTATGGAGACGTGAAACTGAGTATGGATGGTGATGTACCATACTAATCCTCCTTATGTCCTGCACAGTAACATTCAAGCATAACTTAAACCAGAGGAGTGGAGAATGTATTATATATAAGGCTCCAGGCGCACATAGCAGCATCTTGCCAAGGTTCTGATGGTTAATTCAGATTATTCTTCCTTAGTCTTTTCTTAGACGCCCATAATTCACCATTATGGACAGCTAAGGTTGATAATGCTCTCCAAGTCCCAGCTGTTTTGTTTTAATCAGCTGAGCGAGGGTATGTCTTGTACCTAAGTAAACTGGACTGCGTCACGTGTTTTGCAACTCAAACACACTACGTTTCATTACAAGTGACTACTCGGATATTAGTTTTTTTTTTTAATAATGATACTAAACGTGTACCAGTGTATGGTTGTGTTCCTGTTAATTCTCTATCACTCCAGCTTGATTACTTTTTGCACTGTACACACACACACACACACACACACACACACACACACACACACACACACACACATGTCTTATTTGTGTCACTTATGTTACTTGTATATTATTTGTAATTCGTAACCCACTCCCCAAATATGTAACTGTATATTTTCAGCCTTCTGGCTGCCAAGCTCTTTCAATAAACCGTTAATTATTATTATTATTATTATTACACACACACACACACACACACACACACTTTTTGCACTGTACACATTTTTTGCACTGTACACACACACACACACACACACACACACACTTTTTGCACTGTACACACATTTTTTGCACTGTACACACACACACACACACACACACACATGTAATATCCTAATGCATTACCGTATTTCCGAACAAACATCTACCTCCTGAATGACACATACTCTGTGTGCTCCCTGGTGTTGTTTATATTAATAAAGAAATATTTATGATACTGGAACGATTACCCGGTAGTGTCAGTGTGCAACTGTGTCACCTTTGAGGATATTAGACGATGTAAATATTAGGTATTACTGTATATTCGACTGCCTCAAAAGCACGGATACATTTAGCCGGTAATCTGTAATTTTTTTTAGTTATTTAAGGAGTTTTACCTTGACCTAACCTAACCTAAATTCTGTCAAATACATCAAAAGTGCCACTCAAGCTATGTATGTGAGAACTAAGAACATAACAGCAAAGATTATAAAAATTGTGTCGAGTGTTATCATTTGTTGCTTCGTGCATTTGGTGACATCCGTGACAGGAAAAACAAAGGACATTATATATAAAGTATTGACTTGCATTGATTTAACACTGCAGTGGATCATAGAGTGTAGAGTTTATAGAGGAATGGCTCTATTGGAAGGGTGTTATAATTGATACAGGTGTGTGTGTGTGTGTGTGTGTGTGTGTGTGTGTGTGTGTGTGTGTGTGTGTGTGTGCGCGCCGCCTTTTTAGAGATATATTATCATCCACTATTTTCTTATTCATTTCTATATCTCTCTCTCGTGTGATGACGTAACTGCTTCAGTATATACCGAGAAGAGGAGTGACCACAAGACCCTGCATCAGGAAGGATGCACAAGGTGTAACAGGAAGACAACTCTGCGTATCGATCGTGTATGCTCATGGGGTTGACCTTGTAGTCATTGAGCGGCTTTGAGTGCGACAGATGAATGGCACAATGTATTGAACTGAGAGAGAGAGAGACATAGAGAGAGAGAGAGAGAGAGAGAGAGAGAGAGAGAGATGGTGTTATGGGCCTTTTAACTCGAGTAGTGTGGTTCGTGTTTTGTAGCTACGACGTGCTGCAGTGTTTGTTCCGTGTTACTGGGAGATCTTGCAGTGTTTGTTGCGTGTTACTGGGAGATCTTGCAGTGTTTGTTACATGTTACTGGGAGATCTTGCAGTGTTTGTTACGTGTTACTGGGAGATCTTGCAGTGTTTGTTGCGTGTTACTGGGAGATCTTGCAGTGTTTGTTGCGTGTTACTGGGAGATCTTGCAGTGTTTGTTACGTGTTACTGGGAGATCTTGCAGTGTTTGTTACGTGTTACTGGGAGGTCTTGCAGTGTTTGTTGTCACTAGAAGGACCTGCAGTGTTTTGTGTGTGTTTCTACAGTGTTTGTTGCACGGTTCTAGAAGTCAACAGTGTTTGTTCGTTATTTTATTAGATCCTACTACAGTACCATTGTGTTGTAGTTTTACGAGTTTTTGCTGCGAAATATACGAGTATATAATGTGTATATACCAACTCGTACATGTGTGGCCAACAGCTTTGATAATGGGCTGGACATGACCCGTTGCCTCCTAACGGTATAACTGACTCTTCATCCTTCGAAATCCTGTACAAGAACCATAGACGTTGGTACAGGTCTTCTAATAAGGGCTGTACTGTATCACGTCGATCTCACAACACTAACTTTTTGTAAGGACGATTGAGGCTGAGGGGTAAAGTCTCTCAGGAGGGGATTGTAGAATAATTTAAGAGGCATTGAATAATTACTACATGATTTTTAGTTATATGTTATTTAGTGTAATATTCTTTGTTGCGTACAGAATGTGTTGGTTTGCTTTGCTCTTCGATTTTTTTTTAGAGTATGTTCGATCATAATAGGTAGTATATCAGTTGTTTGTGTTGTTAAGACGTTAGTGCTAATTTGTAGATGTAATCACTCTAGTCCGGGAAAACAATGCTGTTTAAAAAAATGTTTATTACAAAGCGTTGAAGTTGTTTTGTGGAATTATTGACTCCTCTAGGAATATTTCTATGGCTGTAGTTTTTATCTGATTCATATTACAAGTCCATGAAACAATATATGATATAGTTAGTTTTAACCCCCAGCCCGGCCACTGCTCAGTAATCACCGTAATAATCTCCAGCAATTTTCACCTTGCCCGCGGCTCAGGTGTTTTGTGGCCTTTACCTTTTTATGCTTATGTTTGAAGATCAGTAATACTTGTTAGTTTTTACCCACCTGAGAAATGATAATGGCTCTCTCTGCCCTAAACGTTATGATATCGATTCACTTCTATTGTCAGTGTGCAACTGTGTCCAGTTACGATGACCAGGATGACGTTGGCTGCTTGGAAGTTTGATTATAATGTGGTAAAGTCGTTGACACATGCGGGAATGGGACAGGGAGACGAATATCTCAAAAACACCCAAACCAAGGCAATGTTTCCCGCGCACGCGTGGTATTTTCCAGCGTCGAGACACCAGCATTCATACAATTATGCAGAACTGTTTTAGACGTAGCCAACATTATATGCCACCAAGAATACCATAACAAATAATAACTTATGTACACACACACACACACACACACACATATGCACATACGTGCTTCAAGATATGTGTGTGTGTGTGTGTGTGTGTGTGAGACACTAGCAGACAAGACCTGTGACATATAAGAACGTTGCTCTTGCTTGTATCATGTCTGTCGACAACAACACTGGCCACGCGCTGGTCATGGATCATGGCCAGGCTTGCGTCTACTGGGCCAGACACCAACCCCCACACCCCAGAATCTGGAATTTATATCAACGTTTTTTCTGGGTAGAGTGCTTGTGTGCGCTGCTCTTGTTGGGGACCGTGTGACTACTAGTACGTTTTTGTAACGCAATAATCATGAATAAGTTCTTTTTAATGGCGGTGATGATGGGTTTCTATCACTTTTATTTAGGAAAGGTGTCGTACTTACTCTGCCGGAGAAAATTAAAACAACATTTTATATATATATATATATATATATATATATATATATATATATATATATATATATATATATATATATAAGGTGCGCCAAACCTGGTGTGATAATAATTGCCAGCGAGTCATAGCAGTAAGGAAGGTGTGTCAGGTGGTGCTCCACCGTCCTGTTGTCAACACTGAGAGCGACGAACCCGCCAGCTGCCACACATACAAGTAAAGAAGCTTAAAAGCTCTATATCTGATTTTTTTCATTCATGAAGTATTGTAGTTGACTACATTTTTATCTAATAAAGGCAATCGTTTGAAATATTCATGCAACAATTGTATTCCAGTCATAGTTGGAAAAAGTAAACAATATCGCAAAGTTAATAATACTACGCAAGGTGCATTAGTAAAGTCCATACAAGTGTTGAATTATTTTTTCATTAATATACAATTAATGGTATGGAGGCGAATGTTGTGTTTACCAGACTGTGTGTGGGAGGTGTCTGGCTGGGGGAGGGGGAGGGGGACGCACCCCCCCTCCCGGACCTCAACACCATTGCATGTCAACCACTCGTTTGCATACTTAGTCAGCTCACTTTTTTTCCTTTGGAAAAAAATAACCTTTATAAATTACATCATCACTTTTATGAGGTACTAGGACGTTCGCGTCACTTGTCTTTGGTATCAGCCACTGCTCTCTTTATGAGAGATATAATGATTAAATAGTCAAACTTAGAACCCGGCTTAATTCTCATGGACGTGTCACACAATAGTTTTACCGCTTCACGGTGAAAGACGCGGCGTGTTTTACACGTTTCTGCCTCAACCTGACACAGCCATGACTGTCCTTCCTGGCGCCCACTGACATACTCCCGCTTGTCACGGAGCTTGTGTCGGGGCTGGCACGAGTAGGAGGGAACGAGAGCTTTGGTACATGGTACTCGTTAACGAGACAGTACTGACGCTCGCCCACCACATTCACACCTGCAGATTATTTTGTTGTGGCATTCCAATGCGTCACTGACTACCAAGCCTCCTCCCTCACACACCACACCACCCACACTGCTCTACGCCACCCACACTGCACCACCCACACTGCTCTACGCCACCCACACTGCACCACCCACACTATTCTACACCACCCACACTGCCTTACACCACCCACACTGCTCTACGCCACCCACACTGCACCACCCACACTATTCTACACCACCCACACTACCTTACACCACCCACACTGCTCTACGCCACCCACACTGCACCACCCACACTATTCTACGCCACCCACACTACTCTACACTACCCACACTACTCTACACTACCCACACTACCCACACTACTCTGCACTACCCACACTACTATACACCACCCACACTACTGAACACCACCCACACTACTCTACACTACCCACACTACTCTACACTACCCACACTACTCTACACTACCCACACTACTGAACACCACCCACACTACTCTACACTACCCACACTACTCAACACCATCCACACTACTAGACACTACCCACACTACTATACACCACCCACTCTACACCACCCACACTACTCTACACCACCCACACTACTCTACACCACCCACACTACTCTACACCACCCACTCTACACCACCCACACTACTCTACACCACCCACACTACTCTACACCACCCACACTACTCAACACCACCCACACTACTCAACACCACCCACACTACTCTACGCCACCCACACTACTCTACACCACCCACACTACTCTACACTACCCACACTACTCTACACTACCCACACTACTGAACACCACCCACACTACTCTACACTACCCACACTACTCAACACCATCCACACTACTATACACCACCCACACTACTCTACACCACCCACTCTACACCACCCACACTACTCTACACCACCCACACTACTCAACACCACCCACACTACTCTACACCACCCACACTACTCTACACCACCCACACTACTCTACATCACCCACACTACTCAACACCACCCACACTACTCAACACCATCCACACTACTCTACATCACCCACACTACTCAACACCACCCACACTACTCTACACCACCCACACTACTCTACACCACCCACACTACTCAACACCGCCCACACTACTCAACACCATCCACACTACTCAACACCATCCACACTACTCTACACCACCCACACTACTCTACACCACCCACACTACTCAACACCACCCACACTACTGTACACCATCCACACTACTATACACCACCCACACTGCACCACCCACACTACTCTACACCACCCACACTGCACCACCCACACTACTCTACACCACCCACACTACTCTACACCACCCACACTACACCACCCACTCTACACCACCCACACTACTCAACACCATCCACACTACTCTACACCACCCACACTACTCTACACCACCCACACTACTCTACACCACCCACACTGCACCACCCACACTACACTCACACAACCTTACGCCATCCACACTACTCTACATCACCCACACTCCTAACGCCACCCACACTACTCTACACCACCCACACTACTCTACACCACCTACACTACTCTACACCACCCACACTACTCTACACCACCCACACTACTCTACACCACCCACTCTACACCACCCACACTACTCTACACCACCCACACTACTCTACACCACCCACACTCCTAACGCCACCCACACTACTCTACACCACCCACTCTACACTACCCACACTACACCACCCACACTACTCTACACCGCCCACACTACAGCACCCACACTACTCTACACCACCCGCACCCCTAACGCCACTTGCACTACCACACCCATACACTCACCACCACTCACACTCCGCACTTTCCGCACACTCTATTACTCATACACTCGTTTACATTCATGAGGGGAAGTCTTTGTGTGTCGAGGGGGCGGGGAGGGATTCTGCGTGAGCCTGGGGAAGGAGAGCCTCTTTTGTTTGGGGGGTGGGGAGCCTCTCTAAGTCTCGGAGTAGGGAATCTGTAGGAGAGTTCGCCTTACTGGGGTCTATGTGTAGAGAGTTGCGTGCGTTAAGGGAGTGGTGGGAGCCGATATGTGTGTTTAGGGGAGGGAGTTGCGTGTATCAAGGGATGGAGGGGGAGAGAATGGGTCGATGTGTGTGTGTGTGTATGTTGGGGGGGGGGTGCGTGTAGGCTATGGAGGAGGGGAAGGAGGGGTCTGTGTGGGTAGGTTGCATGTGTCCAAGGAAAAGGGTAGGTGGGGGGGGGGGGGGCTACGTGTGTGTTGTTGTTTCTGTGTGTCTATGGTTCAACAACTACGATCTTTAAACATGTTCTCGTACTAGGAAGGTAATTCTTTATTTTCGCTTGGTGTATATATGAGGGCAGGGAGTCTATGTGCGTGTGGAGAGTCAAGGAGGGAGTGAGTTTACGGTTGTCGGGAGGTGTGTGTGTGTGTTAGCGGGAGTTGTGTGGTCTCAGGGAACAGGTGATAAGTGGTGGTGTAGGATGGTGGTGATGGTGTTGGATGAGGGGTGAGGGAATAGGACTGAGTGTACCTTATAAACCTTTTGGGATGGTTAAGACAAATACCCATGCTGTTATGACCACGAGTGAAGGTAGTGAAATATTCATCCAGCCGCCGCCACACTGGTACTTGGGTGAGGGGGACACCCAGCCGCGTGACGTGTGTGCGTTTATGTATCCGACTATTGATCCCAGTCAGCTGGCCCGGCTACCGAGGTCGTCAAAAGTGGATTACACTCAGCTGGTGAGGATTTCACGTGTAAAATTGTGATCCCATTCAGGTGGTGTATCGCCCGATAGGGAGACCTGTTACAGTGAGACAGCTGGTACCGCGAGGTGAGGGAAACAAGAGTCTTCGACACTGAGGCGACCGCTAGTGTGGGTGGTGTCAGTCAGAGACACTAGTGTTGTTCAGTACATATCGTGGAGCGCCTTAAGATACACTCCCACAACTTATTCCATTCGAACATTAACTACCCTGGCGTTACCTGGGGCGGGGGGAGGGTAGGTGAGGTTGGGGTAGCGCCTTTGCTCATTAACCTTTAGGTGACATAAGCTGGGGGAGGTGAATCTTTGGGTGATCCCACATCGCCAGATTACGTTGTATACACGACGTCCAATCCTGAGTCGGATACCCCCATCCAAGATGTTCTTCAGACATCATGTCACGACTCACTCGCCAAGTTCATCCATTCTTATTTCTCTCACTAGTTATTTTGCACGACACAGCTTAAATTAATGTAGCATTTTTCCTTATTAGAGAGCACCCTGATCAACTTAACTAGCTTAGGTTCAAGCGTGAACTGCTTAAATTTTAGACGATTACTGATTACTGTTGCAGAATGTACACTTGTGGACAAAATCCGGCAGACAGGGAGGGAGGGAGGGAGGGAGGGAGGTGGTGTATGGGAGGGGAGGAGTAGGTGGAGTCTTGGCAACGTCACATACAAGTGGCGATTAAAAGTTTGGGATTTATTTTTACACCACAAATCGATTTTTTTTTGTTTAATTATGAGGCAGACGCAGCTTACACTCCCTCCCTGCCGAATTATTTTTGTCCACAACTGTACATATTTGCAGACGGTGTGAAATTTAGGGTTTTAACATGTATCTCAGGGAGAGCCAGTGTCTAGACCGATTTTCCTCTGATATTTATAGTGTCAGTCCAGTACCTCATTGTGTGGTTGCTTAAGATTTGAAATAACCAGGTTTTTTTTTTATGTTTTCCTTCTCGAACCAAACAATTAAATATATCACGGTATAAAGAGTTGTTAGGTTACACAAGTTTAAAGACCACACACTAATGAGTAGTCATACGTACACACAGGTAGTAGGTAGTAGGCAGCTACCAAACAGGGAGGTACTACCGCCTGGGAAGATATTGGAAGCATAATGTGTTGTCTAATGGTAGACCCTACTGCCATATGTGACCAAGTCCCAGGTTGCTGATCTGACTTTCTGCCTCATTTACACACAATTGCAGGATCTCAATTGTTTCTCATACTTTGACAACACAACATGCATAATGTTTATCATTTCTCATTCCTGATTTATTTTTTCGATTTTGTATTTATTTATGATTATGATTATGTTTAATATATTTTTTTTAGTATTTTGTTATTAATATTTATTAATTATTATTATAATAATAATAGTTATTATTATTATAATAATAATAGTTATTATTATTATTATTATTATTATTATTATTATTATTATTATTATTATTATTATATTTTCGCCCCCCAGGCCCTGATGTGGGTCAGTAACCTGTGCCCGGGTGGGCTTATCCCCGAAAAAAAAAAAAAAAACGCACTTTTTTTTTTTTACGGGGAATATCCCACCCGGGTACAGGTCATTGACCTACAACGGGGCCTGGGGGACGAAAAAAATAAGAGTAAAAAATAAAAATAAAAATAGAAGCGAAAAAGACTACTGTATATTAATCTACACCACGAAGATGCCGGAAAACCAGCTTTTTGAAGTGAGACAGATTGTAAGAGTATGGAAACACAGAAGAAAGCTGAGCGTTCCACAGTTTGGCTGTGTGAGGAAAGAAGGATGTACTATAACGGGTTATTCTAGTGTGACCGACATCCACACAGAAACGGTGGGCATCGCGGGCAAGACGAGTGTTACTCGCCCACGGCCTTGCTGGCGGTACACAGGATGCCAAATCCACCGAACATTGCCCGTTAAAGTACCTGTAAGAGAGAGAGAGTGAAGCAACATTGCGACGAAGAGAAAGGGAAGAGAGATTATCAACTAAAGGATGAGACTTAATAAGACGAAATGCCTTTGATTCCACCCTATCTAACAGTTGGACAAAAGAGCCACCCCAGATATGAGAGCAGTACTCCAAGTTAGGACGAATGAATCCCTTTTAAACTTGAAGCAACTACTCAAGAGTGAAGTAGCTACGGCATCTGTACAGCATCCCCAGCATTAATTTGTTATAGTCATAAATGTACATTATATATCCCGTTCTTACCTGCTTGTGTGCCAACTTACACAGGTGGTTTCCTTGCTCCACACCGTTCAATACATGAATGGATTGAGACAGGAGGATCGTAGTCAGCACAGAGTATCAATCGCCAATTTCATGGCTACTGAATCAGACTCTGCCGATGTTGCAGTGATTTTCACAGTATTTGGGGTTCCCGACGCTGGCTTTCCTGCTGACGAGTGAATTTAGACCGAAATTGAAGCTTTTTCGGACAGATTAGAAGACTGTCCAATCAGTGTGTTCACGTAACGAGAATCGACTAATCGTTAATGCCGACAGATCGATGTTCAGTTGAAATAGGTGATCTTATAGTTATTCATGATATATTTGAAATAATAAAAATAGGTGTATTGTATGTACTCGTGAACTGTAAGCAAAGAACAATAAATTGTTAAAAAGTTTTGTTTTTATTAATAATAATTCTTCTCTGTCAATAATTACATATTTGATTATTTATTAAGTCACTTCACTTGGTTCACTTTGTTCATAATAATTAATTAATATCGATTTAACCAAAGGATTTCGATGGTCGTGCTTCCTGTATTATGATAAACATCGAAATTATCTTGTCACATCCTCGGATTACTACTGATAGTCAAAGATCTTGGCAAGACAGTTTATAGTAAATTGAAGAATCCTCTAGAAATTACTTGGTCACGGTAGTTCCATCAATCAAAACACTGCTGGGCGTGGCGGAGGGCACACCAGCCACACCATGTCTCGTTCAGTAATGGTGCTCCCGGCGTGTGATCACAAGGTACACGCCTTTATTCCGCTGATGCTACCAGTCTTATTGTATAGATCATGGGTAGTGAATGTTATCATAAAGAGACGATGGAGCTCCTCTGGCACCAGTGTGTACATACGATCAGAGGATTACTGCAGTGACTAAAAGGTGGAACACGTAACACGGTAACTTTGGCCTTGACAGTAGACCTGTTATCGGCAACGTGACATTATAAACATGTTAGTCTTTGACCTGAGCTTGTTTATGTTTGGTCGTTATTTGTCATGGGGGTATCATCCGAGTACCACACCAGGGTGCAGCCACAATAGCGGGTTTTTGAGACTTATTGAGTGTTTGAGCTCTTCCCAGAGGAATTCATAGCCCATGTGTCATATCCAGGTTTCCACAAAGTCAATGGCGCAACGTTCTTCTGAGGGGAATGTTAGGTACCAGTCCTGACAGTGTGTGTGTGTGTGTGTCAGGGACAGGGGTGGAGGGAGAGCAGCATGTACGAGGCAGCAGCACTCAACACGTGGCCAGGTGTGACACCCGCCACCAGTGCGCCGCTGTCGAGGACCAACTCCCACTACACACACGCCGGGATCTACTACCCAAATTAAGACAGAGACGCCTTATTCAATTTGATGTCATTTTGCTTACTATAGTGTGGCCGCCTTCTGGTGTGGTGCTGGTGTATTGTTGGAGAAAGTTGGGTGAGTACTTCACTACATCCTACTCTCCATTTCTAGAACATTCCTAAAAAAAAAAACCACGAAACGTCATCACTACCTTGCGGTGCTTTGACGCTGAGTATGAAAACAAAAGGCAGAAATAAATGTTATGAAAACAACTTACGAACTTATAAGTTTAATTTTGAGTAATACTTATTGGTAGGGGTGTAGTGGAGGGGTAAGGGAGTACAGTGGTGCCGGCTGGAGTATTGTGCTGGTAATCAATATTACCAAGTCTGTCTCCACAGTCGGCGCCACGTCTCCCGCTCTGTTCTACCCCACGCCCCCTACCCCACGCCCTCTACCCCACGCCCTCTACCCCACGCCCCCTACCCCACTCCCTCTACCCATGCTCGTTCCAAATACTGTAGCCCATTTGTCTTCAGCCTCCTGGACCACGCCCTCTCTCGTTAACCCCTTGGCCCACGCATACCCCACACCCTTTCACTCTCTTCACTCTCTGGCCCATGCTCCCCCCTACACACCCTCTACCTTTTCCATATCTCCCACTCCCCACACGCCCCATTACAGTCCAGTTCTCGTTGGTGGTGATAATGGCCACTCCCTCACACTCTCCATTATGGGGGAAGTATGTGAAGTAGAAAACATTACCCAGGCTGGAGGAAGATACTTAACATTTTGGGGAAGTTTAAGGGGAGTTTAAGCATTTTAGGAGGAGCTTAAGGAGATATTTGATATTTTTTTGGAGAATTTTATGAGATTTAGCATTTTAGGGTGAGTGAGGGATATAGTATTTTAAGGAGATTTTAAGGGGACTTAGTTGCATTTAAGTGGATATTTGACATTTTAGTTTTTGGATTTATTTATGTTTTAGGGAACTTTAAGTGGATTTAACATTTTAGGGGAATTTTGAGGGGCGACCTTTATACAATTGAAAGGGAATTTTAAGAGGGCAATTAAAGTTTTTGAAGGGAATTGGAAACGACATATAACAATATTGTGAATGTCGATAAATAAATGAAAACCAAATATTTGAGTTTTGAAGGAACATTTGATATTTTAGGGAACGGCTGAACATTATGTAACACCTTTAGGGTCTAAGGGGGGTGGGGGGTATTTTTTTAGGGGATTATAAATTGGACCTTTTACATTTTAGGAGAAGTTAAATGGAGCAATAAAAATTTTAGGTTTTTAAATGAATATGTAATTTTTTTTAGGGAATTTCAGGGAATATTAAAAGAAAATGGGAAAGTATTTATTCAGAGTTGATGGTGTCTAAGTATACTCCTGTGGGTGTTAGTGTATGGATGAAGTGTGTTAGTGTATGGATGAGGTGTGTTAGTGTATGGATGGGGTGTGTTAGTGTATGGATGAGGTGTGTTAGTGTATGGATGAGGTGTGTTAGTGTATGGATGAGGGTGTTAGTGTATGGATGAGGGTGTTAGTGTATGGATGAGGTGTGTTAGTGTATGGATGAAGTGTGTTAGTGTATGGATGAGGTGTGTTAGTGTATGGATGGGGTGTGTTAGTGTATGGATGAGGTGTGTTAGTGTATGGATGAGGTGTGTTAGTGCATGGATGGGGTGTGTTAGTGCATGGATGAGGTGTGTTAGTGCATGGATGAGGGTGTGTTAGTGTATGGATGAGGTGTGTTAGTGTATGGATGAGGTGTGTTAGTGTATGGATGAGGTGTGTTAGTGTATGGATGAGGGTGTTAGTGTATGGATGAGGTGTGTTAGTGCATGGATGGGGTGTGTTAGTGCATGGATGAGGGTGTGTTAGTATATGGATGAAGTGTGTTAGTGTATGGATGAGGTGTGTTAGTGTATGGATGAGGGTGTGAGTGTATGGATGAGGTGTGTTAGTGTATGGATGAGGTGTGCTAGTGTATGGATGAGGGTGTTAGTGTATGGATTAAGGTGTTAGTGTATGGATGAGGGTGTTAGTGTATGGATGAGGGTGTTAGTGTATGGATGAGGGTGTTAGTGTATGGATGAGATGTGCTAGTGTATGGATGAGGGTGTTAGTGTGTGGATGAGGGTGTTAGTGTATGGATGAGGGTGTTAGTGTATGGATGAGGGTGTTAGTGTATGGATGAGGGTGTTAGTGTATGGATTAAGGTGTTAGTGTATGGATTAAGGTGTTAGTGTATGGATGAGGGTGTTAGTGTATGGATTAAGGTGTTAGTGTATGGATGAGGTGTGTTAGTGTATGGATGAGGGTGTTAGTGTATGGATGAGATGTGCTAGTGTATGGATGAGGGTGTTAGTGTGTGGATGAGGGTGTTAGTGTATGGATGAGATGTGCTAGTGTATGGATGAGGGTGTTAGTGTATGGATGAGGGTGTTAGTGTATGGATGAGGGTGTTAGTGTATGGATGAGGGTGTTTGTGTATGGATTAAGGTGTTAGTGTATGGATTAAGGTGTTAGTGTATGGATGAGGGTGTTAGTGTATGGATTAAGGTGTTAGTGTATGGATGAGGGTGTGAGTGTTTAGGTGAGCTTGTTAGTGTACAGGTGTGTTAGTGAGGATATAGGTGAATTAATATCCGAGCGGTTGCAAACTCTGGTTGTCCTTTACCATAGCAGGGTAAATATTGATTTTTAGTCCCTGTTACTATAAATAATGTAGCCACCGCCTTATATCACCGTTTTCTTCAGCACCCAAATCCTTGTGTCATGGCGCTAACGATTCCAAGGCAACATTTGGTCAATTTTTGTGCGATTTGCATCAAAAGTTTATCGTGTGAACTTTGTTACATGTTAATCAATTCTACCAAGTTTAGTTCATATATGTGAAACCTTTCTTAAGTTATTTTATGAGACAAGCAAGAACGAAAATAATACACTGCCAGGCAGGGTAATAAGGTGGCGAGTGTACAGGTGAGAATGGTGATTATGCCAGGTAACTTTACATGCCAGTGTTTAGATAAAGGTGACGTTCGTGGGTTGACCTTCACCATGGGTTACAGGAAACAGTCAAGTGGATCCAGAAGTTAAATACCGAACCCACGATCAATCACGTCACCTGACTCGCTGGTGAGGTGTTGAAAGGTCACACAGCTCAGCCCCGGTGCGCGACACTCCCCGTCCTGGCAACACGCAGGAAACACAGCAGACATAACACTTGCGATTCACCCTCAGCAGACACCATACTCCCGCTTCACCCTCAGCAGACACCATACTCCCGCTTCACCCTCAGCAGACACCATACTTCTGTTACACCTTCAACAGACACCATACTCCTGCTTCACCCTCAGCAGACACCATACTCATGATTCTTCAACAACACACACACACACAGAGCAGACACCAGACTCATGATTCACTGTGAGCAGACGGATGGGGTTTTGGCAACACCCAGTAAACACAGTACACACCAAGCGTCATGATTCACCATCGCCAATCACCTCTAACTAAACATATACAGTCTGGTGCCTTCTGAGGTGTCTGTGGCGTTGCTGGACATGTTAGGGGGGGGGGGGCATTAGAAGACGAGTCCTGCGTATAGGAACGGTGACGAATGTACCCTGTCAGCCACTGGGACCAAACTGAACATCCGACCCCGCAACCTGTAGTGGATTTTTATGCTGGAACCACAAATTTACTTAGCTTGAGTTAAGGCGTCGTGGGGGGGGGGGGGGGGGTGATTGGTTGGGATGGGTTAGTTTATTTATTTTTAAATTTGGGTGTCGTTAGATTAATTGAGATTAGGTTAAGTTTGGTTAGGCTTGAAACTCAGGCGACACAATACCACCAGCAACTTGTGTCTTCCAGATTACCTAATTATACCCAGGCATTCACCAGCATGTATACCCTGTCCTCGGTGATTTAGCCGGGTATTAAACTTAGTTATTAACTGTGTGGAGTCGTGCAAATGTTCCCAAGTTCCAGAATATTTAATGTTCCTTAATTGCAGCACTTGAATACTATTTGAAGAACCTTATATAATACTAATATCTTATTTCTGTCTGACTGTGGGGGTGAGTGTGAGAGGGGATGGTCTACCAGCCGCACTCACTAGCCACAACACACCTCTCACACTCCTCTCTCCTCTCCAGATGTTATCACTGATCCTCGGCAGTTTTTTTTTATAAACTTCCAACGTAATCTGGACTGTTTTTATTAGGCCAAAATTACTAAAGTTAAAATTCTTTTTAACTTCATCCACATTAGCACCTGAAGAATCACTTAATGTGAATCACTTAGTCTATTACAACCAAACGAAAGGTACAATTGTTAACTTAAGACGGTTATCATGTTAGAATAGTACAATGGTCAGAGGGCAAAAAGAACCACTGAATAGGACCAGGCCAGCTCCGACAAACCTTGACTTCTCCCGCAGCCGGCCCCCAGCAGATTACTTCTGGTGCGTCCACACACCTGGTTTGACATTTTTGGAAAGGATGGTTGTCAGAATCACTTAACCACAGAACATCCACGACACATCCACACCCAGGTGGGGGGGGGGGGGGCGTCGTGATGTAAGAGTCGACAAGGCTCTCAGAAGTCCTGCAACGACGCCAATTTTAAGGCTTGTGATTGACGTGTTTTGTTTCTACTGTTGATACGAGTAGAGAAATCAAAGGCATTCATAAGGTGGGCATGGGTGGTGTAGGGCGGGGGGGGGGGGTGGTGCTGAGTGTGGGTGGCGTTGATCGTGGGTGGTGCAGGGCGTGGGTGGTGTAGGGCGGGGGGGGGGTGGTGCTGAGTGTGGGTGGCGTTGATCGTGGGTGGTGCAGGGCGTGGGTGGTGTAGGGCGGGGGGGGGGGTGGTGCTGAGTGTGGGTGGCGTTGATCGTGGGTGGTGCAGGGCGTGGGTGGTGTAGGGCGGGGGGGGGGTGGTGCTGAGTGTGGGTGGCGTTGATCGTGGGTGGTGCAGGGCGTGGGTGGTGTAGGGCGTGAGTGGTGCAGGGCGTGGGTGGTGTAGGGTGTGGGTGGTGTAGGGCGTGAGTGGTGTAGGGTGTGGGTGGTGTAGGGTGTGGGTGGTGCAGGGCGTGGGTGGTGTAGGGCGTGAGTGGTGCAGGGCGTGGGTGGTGTAGGGTGTGGGTGGTGTAGGGCGTGAGTGGTGTAGGGTGTGGGTGGTGTAGGGTGTGGGTGGTGCAGGGCGTGGGTGGTGTAGGGCGTGAGTGGTGCAGGGCGTGGGTAGTGTAGGGTGTGGGTGGTGCAGGGCGTGGGTGGTGTAGGGCGTGAGTGGTGCAGGGCGTGGGTGGTGTAGGGTGTGGGTGGTGCAGGGCGTGGGTGGTGTTGAGAACAGACTTGAGGAAGCTGGTGTGTGCCAGGACCTGCCTGATCACAACACACACACACACACACACACACAGACGGACCCCCCAACTCGATTTCTTCGGGTAACTGTGTGTGTGAGAGACCTCGCTGACTCACCAAGCCCACGCCCCACCTCACGCCAGCGATAATTTTACCCCCTCTTCTCCTACCTACCTCTCACCCCATTCTATCCCTCTCTCTCTCTCACCACTCACTCATTCACTGCACCATCACTCACACACTCTCACTCACTACCACCCCACTCCATCCCTCTCGGCCTCACCACTCTCCTTCATTATTAACTGTCTGTCCTCTCCTTGGTCTTATTTCTTCACCTCTCCTTTCCACTGCTTGATGCTCTCTATCTCTCTTTCCCACACACTACTCACCCCAATAACTCCTCCTCCTCCTTCTTCTTCCTGTCCTTTTCCTACTGTTTCTCTTCTATCTCTTTCATTTCTCTCACACGACTTTCATAAAGAGTTTTCGTTGCTCTCTCTCCATTTCTTGAATCCACTACTTCTTTTACATCCTACCACCTCTCACCCAGCCCACCACCCCTCACCTAACCCACCACCCCCTCACCCCACCCACACCCCCTCACCCAACCCACCACCCCCTCACCCCACCCACACCCCCTCACCCAACCCACCACCCCCTCACCCAACCCACACTACCAACTTCCCATCAGTAGCCTCCCTTAGGTTTCATTCACAATGGATCGTACGTGTAAATATTTCCCGTAACCAAATGTGTTAGAATGCTCCTGTTTGAGTTAAGGCAGCTAGTGTTTTTATTGTTGTTTTAAGTCGCTTTATTTGTATTTAGGAAAAGTCAACTAGGAATTATTCATCGTAAGAACATTTGTGAATCGCCGCCCTGATCTATTCTCCAGTCCGCAAGATCCCCTAGCCAGCTTGACGCCAGGGAGGGAGGTGGTACACATGACGCAGGCGTGCACGAGGTGTTGGGGTAGTGCAGGTATAGCTATAGCACCCACGCTGAGGTGAACACTTGCTGCTATAATCACCCTCGACACTTCGTTATAGCTGCTGGTGAACAATATAAACAAATACACTTACACAAAGAAAATGTCTTAATAACGACATCAACAAATACTTAATACACCCTCACCCCCCTCAAAAAAAAATCTGTTTAACTTCCGACCGGTAAGTAGATGCCAGATAATGCCAGAAGTGTTGAGGTAATTCTGGTGTCAGCTGTACATCTTGATCATCGTGTCAGTGTTAACCTGTAAACTGTTCATAATTTGCATAAAGTGTACCATGTTTTTGTATTAGGGGAGGTAGAACCACCACGTTGTTTGGACGTTTATTTTGTGGATAGATTACATTGAGTTTTATGAGTATATTGTTATGAGTCTAGTGCAGTCGATACGGTTAAGTGATATTATGTGTATGTACTGTACCTGTTGTTATTATTATTATTATTATTATTATTATTACTATTATTATTATTATTGTTGTTATATTTATATTTATTATTATTATTATTGTTGTTATTAGGTGCATTATCATTATTATTGTTTTATTATTGTTGTTAGTATATTATTATTATTACTATTATTATTATTCATATATATAATAATACGGTAATAATAATAATATGTTGGTACGTACTGTACCTATGAATATTTCACCCGCTTATAATAATAATGGTGCACCAATTTCTGTTTTACTGAAGCATGAGCGATTTTGGTAACATACTCCTGGGGACGACCAGTTTATAGCTTGGTGCTGACCTAGGTCAAGACTAAGGAATTATTTTTATTTATAGGAACAGGTTAAACCCTCATATGGCTGGTGTTAAGCCTCTGTCCCGTGAAATAGTTAACCCACAGCACAGCGTGTGTCTGTGTGTGTGTAATAATAATAATAATAATAATAATAATAATAATAATAATTAACGGTTTATTGAAAGACCATGGCAGCCGGAAGGCTAAAAATATACAGTTACATAATTGGGGAATGGCTCTCCTGATTTACAAATAATATACAAGTAACATAAGTGATACAAATATGATATATAATAACTAGGTGGGGAGAAGCTCAAACTACAGGGCATTTCAACATAGTGACAATGCAAAAAGTAAGACTGACTGGGAGTGAATACACTGGTTGATTACAAGTTATTGATAATTTTTACAATGGTTAGGACTGGGCTGTTCTAAAAGTGACCAGTTCGTGCTCGTATGGGCTGGATGCGGTTGTGGTGTCGAACAGCATTTTCGGGCGAGGGATCTCAGGTGGTAGTAGGAGCCGGTGTCGAGGATGGTGCAGAAGCTTCTCACCAAATTTGCAGATGAGGTCGTGGTAATGGTCAGTGAGAAAACATTCAGGAAGATATTGTTAAAAGGATCAAAGTTGGTATGAGGCTATTTTGGGAACGTGTGTGTGTGTGTGTGTGTGTGTGTGTGTGTGTGTGTGTGTGTATTGGACCCCAAAAATCAGCTTCATGCTAACTTCAACATCTAAAAAAAATATTCACTAGTGTTGTGAGGAGAGAGAGAGAGAGAGAGAGAGAGAGAGAGAGAGAGAGAGAGAGAGAGAGAGAGAGAGAGAGAGATCCAACACACCTGAATTTTTGTACATGATTAAGTTCAGGAATTCAAAGTTGAACCCGACAATAATTTGTAGACCTATAAACAGACTATACACGTCTTCTTTACACAAATAACTACACACACAGGTTCCCAAAATTGCATCGTGCCAACTTTGAACCTCTGATATGATCCCTTAAAATCGAGAACCACATTTATGGGATGAAACCGCCAGGCCGCAATAGACTCGATATACAGGACCTTTCATCGTTTAAGACAGCAGTCATTGTGTGGGAAACAGGAATATGGTAAACTCTTCCTATTCGTCACTAGATATATTGTGAGTTGTTCTGAATGAGTGCCGTTACTGACACCCGTATGTTCCCTTAGATTGGTTAAGGGTTTTTCAGAACACCGGTACCTGGTAATGTTTCCCCTAAACATGTCACTGGTACTGGCTGTAATTCGAGATGTTTGCAGAATAAAACATCGTAATTGTATTAAATTTTATGAAAACCTTTAGTCAGTTTTTTTTTTTTCGTGTGGTAATTTTTGTTTTTCTTCAGAGCTCTAGTCTGAGGGCCTCGGCCTCCTCCAGACCCCGGCTACTGCTGATTACTCTTAAGTACCTCCTGAGGTAGAACATTTTGAGTCTTGGTCGCTCACCTGACTATTGCCCGCTCCGCACTCTCCCTAGTAACAATTTTCATATATTCTGGATTCTCATATAAATTATTCCTGTCCAATAAATGTTCTCTGTCCAGGTAAAAAAAAGTTTTAATTAAACTAATCTGAAAAACAGAGCCACGATGCTGCGAGGAAGAGCCCCTTCCAGTTTTTAGGAGCAGCGACCTTGACTTTTAACTCTAGAAATACTCACGCGTGTTTAAGTGACAATGAAGTGTTTTGCTGTGTCCTGGTACAAATAATCATCGTTATCGTTAAAGTTATGTACTGTATTAAAGACGATGTTTTGTCGTGCTCAGAGACTTTAGAGGCTAGATTAGACAGACTGCAGGTTTAATTATATCAAGTGGAAGGTAGATTAGGACACAACAGGTTGGGCAAGAGGCTGAGGTTAATGTAAACCTGAGGGAATGGAGACGCAGGGTAAGGTGGTGTAAAGTGACTGGGAAGAAGTCTTGCAGATGGTGCAATTATCACATGTACTTCAGTTTCCCCGAAGAACCCCCGAGACGCTGAATAGAAAGTGACATGAGCCACGACTAATGAAGTGTGTTCATTAGCAGAGCTACACCCAGCACAAGGTTATTTTTGACCAGAGTAAAGCACAGGGGAGATGAGGCTACTGATCTCTTTTCAAAGTTGTGATGCCAGTTGCAGTAATCTTCACTTCTGCTGGAGATTAATATCTCGGCTTTCTCTCACTGCCACCAACCAGTCTTTCAAGTCCAGTGTCAGTTTTAATGTTTTTGTCCCTTGTGTTATTTATCATGACGAGAATGTTATTTTTTTCTTCTGTAAAGCAAATTTTATGTTGAATTTCGGGTGTTTTAGGGAGATTAAGGACAACTATTTTAATCTTGAACAACTTCTTTCCCTTGTATTCTTTTCATGTTTTACGCCGTCTTCTTCCCTCTGGGCCGTTCCTCTACCCTCCCTCTCTTCCTCACTCCTGCCTTTTTTCTTCCAGATGACTAACCGTCTTTTGCTAGTTGCTTCTCTACAGTACTCGTTCTGCCCCTTCACTTTTGTCTTTATCTCTCATTTGTGACAAGTATAATAAGATGTCTCACCATCTCAAGACAGGTGGCGGGGATTTTATAAGTGGGATGACTTAAACATGAATGTCAGCAAAAAAGACAAGTGTGTGTGGTAGGTGTTGCGCAAGAGGTTAATCCCAGGTGGGAGTCTGACTCTCAGCTTTAGTGAGCGGCAGTCCTCCAGTCCTCACTCTCGCTATTTCCCCATTTTTTTCGCTCACTTATTCCCTCTTGTAATCCATAATAGTGTGTGGCGACTTTTAACGTCATTTCTCAGTCCGTGGTTGTCTTTCCGGCTTAGTGTGGAAGATACTGTTGGCGGGGAGGACAATAGCCCGTGTTCTGCCTCTCTAATTTCACCACAATATTTACTGTAGGTTGTATATTATCCCCCGCTATCATCATTTGTACTTATATTGTTGTTATGGTCATGACTGCACTCAACAAGTGAGCGTTCAAACGTGTAACTCACCCCAGGCTATCACAACAAGGCGTGTTGGGTAACACTCGTGGTTATGTATAGGGCGGGTGACAAGGTGTGTGTGTGTGTGTGTGTGTGTGTCAGTTTCGGATCATAACGTGCCGTTCCACACACACACACACACACACACACACACATACACATTATTAAAGCTACATGTATATAATATGCTTTGTATTTTTTTTTCGAAGCTATAATACACAGGCCACACTTAATGTACAGATATACAGTTAGTGTGTAAAGGCGCATTGCAACTTATGCGCCCTTGTAATATTAACACAAGTTTAGTGGTGCTGTTGAGATGAGTCATACCACTTATCCTGAGGTGCTTGTATCTGATCTCTACCCTTATGTACAAATTAAATAAAATTATAATGAAGATGAAGTGCTCTGAATAAGGAGGGAAGACAGGGCGAAGAGCAGCACTAGTCACACAGACTTGTAGGATGTCCGTACACTGCTCCTGCCGTTCACTTGCACATGTCCTGTCAAAATATTAACTCAGCATTTGTTAGTAGCGCTCTGGTGTCGTTGCGTCACTCGGTGTGATACATACATATATATATATATATATATATATATATATATATATATATATATATATATATATATATATATATATATATATATATATATATATTTAAAGTTACCCATATAACAGTTACTGATGCTGGTGGGGAGTTGGGTTTGGTTCTAAACTGATAATTGATTAACCAGTGTAAATTTATAGTTTATCTTTTCTAAGGAATTTTGTTGACCCAAACCTTATAGGCACCTTTATTTAATTTAGTGATGTGTTTGACGAATTTACTGGTAAAGAAGGATATTATCACAAGGATTACAACTTCCGTTTTCTTTGGTGTGAAGCTTTTTAGGAGAGGGATTTGATCATCTTGAATTTTCCCAATATTAATAAGTTTGTCTTGTAAATGTTCCAGAAATATTATATTAGACTGGCAGATAAATAAGATGCGAAAAATTGAACAAATTCTCATTCCGAAGGCGATGATCAAACTCTTACCCCTCCATAAAGCCCCCCCCTCCCCCCCCTGCTCTCTCAAGGTAATGATGAAATATGACAGTAATGGCTGAAGTGCTGCCGCCTTACCCGTCACCCCGCCTGACCTTACAGACACAACACTGCCTGTACTCCGCCTCCAGGTCAAGGTTAGACATGTACACGGCGTGGCGACGTTAGGGAGAATGAGGGGAGTGGGTGCACGCTTGGTGGGGAGAGAGTGGGCTGGATAGATGTTAGTGATTAGAGAGCATGGGTGGAGGGAGAGTGGACAGAGAGAGAGCGGGCGGGGAGAGAGCGTGCGTGTAGAGAGAGAGAGCGAGGGCGTGGAGAGAGCGTGCGTGTAGAGAGAGAGCGTGGGCGGAGGTGTTAACTAAGGAGGGGGTGGGGGGTTAGCGGCGCTAGTTGCCTGCGTGTGCAGCAGGTGGGCCACAGGTCACCACCCAGCCCCGCCCACTTCTCCCGATGCTGACCTGCTGATGCGCGAGTGTTATGTGAGTCATCTCCTAGTTAAAGAAGTTGACTATACTGTAGTAACATTTGATATATTAAATAAGTGATAAATAAAATGCTCGTTTATTGCTATATAAAGAGATATTAAAAAAAAACTCCTTGGGAAGAAATGTTGTGATTGGTGTTTGTGTGTGAAGTTTGGTGAGAGGGAGACGGGAATCACATCCCTGGCATACCACACAGTCCTTACACGGGCGGAGTCAATACTGTTGGTGGGTGTCTATCACGGCCGCCTTTTCACATGGAGAACAGTGTAGGGCTGACTCCAACCTCCCCGCCCACCACCGCCTAGTTATGTGTGCCTTCGTCGTGTAAGTGAAGCACCGGACACTTGCTACTCTACACTTGCTTACAACAAGACAAATAAATATGTAAACAAATCTAGGGATCCGTCGACAAGCTCTCACTACAAAGAAGAGGAAATAGGAAAATGGTGATAAAGTTAAAATAGAGGGAGAGAGATAATGGAGAACTAAGTAAACACACAAAATTGGAATGGTAGATATTTAGGTGAGTCTCTCTCTCTCTCTCTCTCTCTCTCTCTCTCTCTCTCTCTCTCTCGTTGTTATAGTATTCCCATATTCTTGTACTACAGTTGGGTGGGTGTGTCCTATTGTTACGTTGTGTGTGCAGACTTAACTAGCCAGGTGAAGTTAGGTTTGTGTGTCCTGCCGGTAATGAGGTGAAGCTGAGGTAATATGCTGTTTCCCCAGCCAGGTAATATTTATCCAGTAATGCCTCTCACTCAGCTAATACGAGTTTCCTCCTCATATTACCGGTAACAACTCACCTGGTACACCTACTTCTCACACCTCTTCCTTCCCTCTCTCCTTGTGTGTGTGTGTTGCTTTTTTTCTTATCAGTCTTTGCAGGCATCAACCAGTTGGTATATGACCTTTAACCTCCTCCTGACCTTTCACGATGTTCTTAACCATCCCTCTACTAACTCTGTAAACATCACACCGGCTTACTCCCTCAACCCAACGCTAATCCTAACTCTCTTAGTGTTGATCCCCGCCTCCACACCTGTAATTTCCAACTTAAGGTGTCATGACGAATCTCTCTCTCTCTCTCTCTCTTGCACCCTTTGTTTGATCCTCTCTCCTTACCTATATGTCGGTCATTATGCCCTCAGACCACCACTTTCGTCTTCTTGGACTCGTCAAGTTGTCCTTCTGCCTTGCATCAGACGCTCTTCCTCCCTCTTCTCCCCTCCATTATTTCTGCCCTCTTCTCCTCCTCTATTTTCTCTTGACCTACCCTCACCCTTCCTTAACACCACCTTTTCCTCTCCCCTCGTATTTTCCCACCTCCCTCTGTGTTTCCCCCTTCATCATCTTCTCCTTAGCTGAGGTTGGTGGGAGAACGACTTCAGCCCGGAGTGTATTTTCTCATCTTTACAGATCCGGAGTTTGTGTAATGATATTAGATCCACTGAACGTTTGTGATTTTGTTCGTTATATATTTTTTTTATGAAAATCATAGGATTTCAGAAACGTAAGAGCGAACATTTTACATGGGATGGTGGTAAATCTCTCTCTCTCATCATTGTGGACACATTAACAGAGCAAATTAATCACCTATGTGCTTAAACTGCGTCTGGAAAACCTGAACTTTAGGGGATGGACAACGGGAGGATGCGGGAGATGATTTGGTATATAAACAAAGTGTCACCACCACCACCTGGAGAGCCCGTGTGTACAGTCAACCAATAAAGTTCGTTCGCCTCCCCCCTAAACCACGAGATTCAAACTCGTCAACCCTAAGCAGTGGCCTGTTACGTTACTCTGTCCATAAATGCTTTGGATTCATTGAGTCTGAATCTCGAGGTTCGTGGTTAAAGGGGAGAGGCGAATGGACTTCAGTAGTTGACTGTACATTAGGTAGGTTTAGAGGTCGTCCATATTGGTGGTGTAGAGTAAGTGGCTGCCTCTCTGTCCCTCGTGTAAGTGTTGTTAACTGTCGTGTGAGTGTCTTGAGGTATTGTGTCATCTCAATAACCTTTATTGCTAGGCCGCGGCGTGAGATGATCTGTGTATGTTTTATGATTTATCAATGTGTCGATATATATATATATTATCCGCGCTTTAATTTTGTTATATTTATAAAACTGTCGTCGTCTCGTTGAATGTGACTTTTTACACAACATTTTAATATACAGTACCTCCCCTATCAGTGTTTTCATAAATATATTAACACATTTCACTGATTTCAAGTCATTTTATAAAGCCTTCTGGAAGGTTTTAATGTATATAAAATACCATCATGGAGTAATGAACACAAAGTACAGTACTGTATATTAAATAGATAAGTTAGTTGGGACTAATACAGTCACGGCCAGCACTCACATAAAACACCTGGTTTATGATACGCACACACACAGGTAGAGGGAGAAAATAGATAAAAATGTACCGTACTCTACGTATTGGGGTAGACATGCGGGTTCTGGTTGTAAGAGTTGCACACACACACACACACACACACACACACACACGTCACACAGGAAATTGCCACAGGGAAAGTGAAGTAATACTTGACGATATAAAGTTGTATTTGGTGGGAATGAAACCCATAGAATAAAATCTAGTGGTGAGTTAAGGGAGTTTGAACCCTACTTACGAAAATAATGTTTGGATGACTTACTGTGCTGTACACTTCGATGTTGAGGTATTTCAACCTGAACCAAACCTACTAACAACGATTTTAAGTTAGGTCAAGTATGTTGGTAATTACAACTGAGCGCCATAAAAGTACCGACTCTCTGTGTGTGATGACTTTGTGAGGCGAGGTAACACTTAAAAGCCGCTTCATCAGTTGTAGTGGTCTTCAATGGCTACTTGAACATACAGCAGACACTGAACTGTGACATGTGTGGTTCTGTAGGGTTGTTATTACACTGAACTCTTACAGTGTACAGGAGAATTACACCCTAAGCCACTAGGACTAACATACGGCTTATTGATGTAACAATGACTTTACTTTTGTTTTGATGCGGTAAAATTTACACATCGAATTATTGATAATTACACCCAACGTAAGCATGAGGTATAACTGTTACATATACTCGTCACTGTACTATAAGTTCCTGTACGTAACACTAATAGATTAAGATATGTTACGTGTCCCACTCACTGATATAGATAGGTCTACCAGGACACAGGAACACGTGATGTTTACACGTCAAATCTATGGATCGTGCTCGTGGTGGTGTGTGAAGCCCAGGCCTTGAAGTCCCTCATCTGCGGCAAACAGGCGACTGACTCCTGAAGGCAGCTCCAGGATATTTGACTTGGTGTTGTGCAGACTGAAGGTCAACAAGTGAGATGAACACCGGGTAGTGAACTATATAACTGGCCGGGTGAGAGCACAGTTACCTAAGACTGCATCAGCGCCAGCGAGGAGACGTTACACCCTGACCTTGGTTACAGCGGCGAGGGAGGGGGGGGGGGGGGGAGGCAGCAGCCAGGGCCTGACAGATCAATAGTGGTCACGAGCAGCGAGGGTGGCGGGCGGCCCCGGCCAGGATACACGTGCTGGTTGCTGCTGCTCTACCCGGGAACACCGAGTATTGCTGCCACCCTCACCTCTCTCTCTCTCTCTCTCTCTCTCTCTCTCTCTCTTTTGTTATCTGGCTGTTGTTGTTTTTTTACCTGAGCTGTCTGTGTTTCCCATTATTATTATTATTATTATTATTATTATTATTATAGTAATATCACTTTGGTTTACAGTTCTTCTATGCGTGTATCTTTTTCCTTTTTTTATTTAACGATTCTTCTTTCTGTTTTCATGTGTCCCATTTGTTCAAGTTTACTTCTGTCTCTGGTTTTTATCTCTTTTCTTTATGTCTCTCTTTTATCCGTGTCTTTGTCTTGTTGGTTCTTACCTGTCCCTCCTTCACCAATCTTTGTCCAGTCTTAGTAAGTTGAGACGAGCCAACACCCAGAGCAGCTGTCAAGAACGGGAGTGGTGGTGTGTGAGGAGGAGTGAAGTAGTGGTTGTGGTAGTAGTAGTAGTAGTAGAAAGAGGATTAGAGGAGGAAGAGTGCAGTAGTAGCAGGAGGAGGAAGAGTGTAGTAGTAGCAGCAGTAGTAGTAGGAGGAGGAAGAGGAAGAGTGTAGTAGTAGCAGCAGTAGTAGTAGGAGGAGGAAGAGGAAGAGTGTAGTAGTAGCAGCAGTAGTAGTAGGAGGAGGAAGAGGAAGAGTGTAGTAGTAATGGTAATATACGTGTTGCAATTAGTAGTTTGAAACAAATTCTATGTTATTCAAATCTGTCCCGTCTTCGTTATTATGGCTGCGACCAATCTATTAGGTGTAGTGTTATCCATTATTTCCTTCCTTCATTCGTGCCTGTGTCTCTCACTCACGTCCGCCTCCTCCAGTTTTCGCACCTTCCCTTGTCTTCAAAAGCCTGGACGTGCGTCGCGTGGTCTAGTCGTCACTGTTCCACCTCAGTCAAGATGTGTTCAATTTGTATGTGTTTTTATTTCATTTACTCTCATATTAAAATTCTATTAATTTATGTACCTAATAATTTTTTTCCAAATGTAACCTAACATAATTATTTATATACCTTACGTCTTTAAAGGTTCGTTGTTGACATGCTATTGGTAATTTCCTGCAAATTTGACACACACACTTCTAGCTCCTCTTGGTCACGCTACGCTCCAGGAATAGTATGGTCACCATCTTTTAACCCCGGAAAGTGACCTCTTGATTTCTCTTTCATTTGGTGCAGTTTTGTTCATAATAGCGAGGCGAGGTTGACGGGGATGCCTCGTTAACTTGTCATCATGGTGTTTACTTTTTTATTTACATTTTGTTTTTGTTTTGAAATTACTTGTCTGGTCTCTTGTTTGCACACATCACCTGAGGTTTCAACACGTGTGGGAGGATCAGGTGTGGTACAAGAATTTAACTAGTGTTTAGGTGTAAGTACAGGTGTGAGATGATACAAGTATGCGAATTTTTTGGTTAATATATTTCTAAACTGTATGTTCAGTAGTTAAATATAACAAATCGTACTCATCCAGTACAGAGGATCGATCAACCTTTTATATTCCATCCAAACAGTAATTTTTTAAACGGTATTACTGTTGTTGTTTATTTGTTTTATTAAAGTTTTAGGATTATGGTTAGGGTACACGGCTTATCGCCGACAGCGAGGAGGGAGTAGCCTTTTGTCTAGAGGCCGCCGTACCCACCCGCCACCTTCACCACCGCCGCCGCCCACACCACAATTTTGGGGACAACCGGGTGGTTTGTCTCTGAACCTACCAGACAGTGGCGTGGCGGGACACCCACGCCTTACGGTAGAGGGAAGAGGTGACATTATCTCACCTCACCTTACAAGAGGGTTAGATATTTCTTACCTCATTTTATAAGTTAAGGGAGTACTTATTTTTTTAACGATATCTTCCATTAGGAGAAATAAAGTTATTTTCTTACTTCATTTGTCTCTCAAGTAACGGAAGAGGTTCTCCTGTCTTCCTGTGAGGATAGTAGAGAACACTTTCCATCTCACTTACCGTACCAAGCTGGAAGGGAGGACCTTCCACACCTCTCACTTCACGGAGAAAGGCACACACTGTCACGTCACACTTTACAGTGAAGGGGAGGAGTTTGCTCACTTCAATCACCTCTCGCTATTGAAGGTTTTCTCGTAAAGCAGCTCAGTAGGAGACGGGTTGGATGTCCTTCTCGAGGCAGACTAAGCCGTAAGGAAGAGGAATGTTGAGCACGCCATTGTGGGTGTGCGTGTGTGGTACGTGTCAGTGCTGGCTGGTATTCATGATAGCTTGTCGTCCCTCCTACCATCTGGCTCGCTATCTGGCAAAATTCAGTTCATTTACCTTTATTACTCTGGCCAGGTGCCAGAGGCACTGGGTGCTTTCTCTGCATTCTACATATTAATTTGTTTCTATCATCCGTAACTACAACGGGTCGTTGCCTTAAGCCCGTGTGTTTTGAAGTAAAAAAAAGATAGTAAAGCCGATGTTGGGCAATTGTTGTGAACGATGGACTCCTGCTTGTGTATGCCAGAGACAGCTGCAGCCTCCAGTGGTCCTGCTGCAACACCTGCGCACAGCGACCGCCTCTGTTTGAATTAGTTTTTTATTAAGAATTGTTATTGTTATTTTTATTTACACCAGTTATTTGTAATATATATATATATATATATATATATATATATATATATATATATATATATATATATATATATATATATATATGTATAAATAAATAAATAAATGCTGAGATTTGAGTAAGTAGGTTTGAAAATGTACAAGTGAAGGAACTAACCACACTAAGAATGTGATTATTATGCCACTCCTTATATACAATAGTTGAGAGACCTGGATTTATTGTCGAATATTTGTGTGCACAACATATTCCTGCCCTGTACTCGTATGTATGGAATTGGTAGTGATTTGTGCCACGTGTGTGCGCCAGGTGACCGGCGGAGTGTGGTGGCAGGCACACAAGCCCTCGTGGGAGCTCCTACGAAGCGCACCCTTGTCCTCCTCATTAATGATTATGAAATTTCAATGTGAGTTTGTTTACTTCCGTGTTAATGGAGCCTTGTGGTATGGTAACCCGCGTGTTGTGTCACTAACTCATGACCACCTTGTTGACAATGGTCTCGTCAAGATGTACTCTCACTTATTAGTGGGTCAGTGCATTTTATTATTTGGTCATTTAGAATTATTATAATTAGGCGAAAGGATTATCGATTTTAACTTATATTTTAGGAATCATACTCACATGACAACCAAAAATAATGAACCATTCAGTACAGGTGTTAAGATTTATTTACTCCTTGGAAGTGTGAACACCGACAGCTTGGTTGATCAAACAATTGTTCATAAGAATTGTTGTGTACATGAGTGACAGGTGTATTATAGATCCTGGGAGCATGAGTGGTAGTAAGTCAGAACTCAACCAGGTCCAAACTTCCCAACCCAGGAACAAGTATTGCCACGATATTTTACGTTCATGTTTGTATAAAGTTGTGACTTGGAAATAATGGTATTTGGGTTGGTAGGTGAGAGGTACGATATATGTGGAGTAGTGGTTGGCCTGAGAGAGCTTGCTGGCGCTGCCCCAAGTACAATAAGTTGGTCGCTATTAGTGGTGGCGGTGAGCGCCGTGAAGGCCTCGTGGAGAGAGCTCAGTTGACCTTGACTGCAAACCCACTATATCATTTTTCCCGATTTATACGTGACACTAAACTATCACGGCCAACACCAAACTCGGCTGTGCAGAGAAGAGTGCTCAAGTTATGTTTCCACAACGTGTGTTTATGTGTATAAATGTTTGCGTGTATTATTTTTTACAGTTTGTAAAAAAAAACTGTTAAGTATATCAATATTTAAAGGTGTAAATAACATGTCATTAATTTATACGGTACACGAGAACACCGAAGTTTGTTGTAATATTCATAGTGCTTCACCAGGGAGCCCAAGCTTACCAAACCTTGTTCCCCACCCCTGGTTACTGTTAGCCCCCACCCCTGGCTACTGTTAGCCCCCACCCCTGGCTACTGTTAGCCTCTTGTACTCGGTGTTGGCCACACTGACTCTCGTCCCAAGCTTGCGTGTCTTTATCACAGTCATAAGGCGATACTGACTTGGGAGGGGTTATGGTGGTGAGTGAGGTTGGCTCGGTAATGAGAGTTCCAGCGAGGCGATGAGGCCCGTTGTGTTATGTGACCGCCGTACCAGCCGCCTGTTATGAAACATGCTGGTATTGTGGTTTAATACTCTACCGCGTAATTTAGGATCCTTTAGTTGACGTGGCCGCCCTGACGTGACGGATTGACGAGAGGAACTTTGTGTAGTTGTGCCTCTAAATACGATCTCCTGCCGTGGGTGATTGACACACACACATTTTATATTGCTTACTCTCCCCCACAAGGCTTATTGTATATGATCTGTGTGTTTGTTTTATCTGTCTGTCAACAAATTATCACAAAAGCGCGTTGATCGATTTTCTTGATACTTGCCTGATGGGAGACAAGTTAGCCAAGATAGAAATTGTTTGATATTTTAGAAAGATCAGAGGTCAGTTAACACAGCTTAGAGTTGGTATTCTGTATTTGATGGGAATTTTCACTTAATTGAGCAGCTTGAAGTTATATGAAAGTAAAAAAAAAATATGTTTAGTATTTTATGAATATTTGTATTTGAGGACAGTCACTGAACGGTGCAGTTCAGATGTTAACCTTTACCTTCACTTAAGAAGGGCAAATTAGTGTTAGTGGCGGGCGGGGCACTTGGCACCAACGACAGGTGTGTCCTCGCAGCTATCTCGCTTACCTCCCCCAGCACTGAATCCTCGTCAGCCAGACACCGTGGCTGTGTGTTCTTTGCGTGGCCTCTCGTTGACGTCTTTGTCAAGTGCCAGGCTGTGGGAGCTTGCCAAAGTTAACAAACAGTTTGTTGATAACCCCATATACACGCCTCTAACCTTGTGGCTCCGTCTCATGTTGCATCCAAGGTGATTGGTGGAGTCACTCATTAACTTACTTAACTTTTTTCACCACACCAAACTAAAACTGTCTATAACTTCGCCCAAATTGTGTTTGTTGAAATTTACTCGAACGCTTTTGTAACAAGAACGTTTTTTCAGGTTTGTCTTAAGTCAAATATCCTGTGATCAGACTTAAATTAAAATAAGTTACCATAGATTAATTGGGAGGTTAAGTATCGTCAAGTTTGGTTACATAATCTTTGATAGGATAAGTTGGGTCTAATTTGATGTTATTTTTGACTACAGTTACAGTTATACTCGTATGTGTGTTAGTACTATGAAGTGGGGTTGATGTCGGCGGTATACAGCACAGGTGTACACAGCGGGTGTTATCACAGGTGACAGCTGAGAGAAGTACAGCTTTATGACGTTCGCTTTTTGTTGCTCAATGCTGGTGTTTGTTTGTTGTGTTTACATTTAATTGTGTCCGTCACGCACTTTAGAGGCCGTGTTCATAGCGGAAAGAAGATAACACAAGGGGGGGGGGGGGAGACGCAGTGTTGTTGTTGTTGGGACGTCGTAAACACAGAGTATCTCTTGTTGGGAGTCAGAGGCCACATACTCCAATATTTCTTGTGTTGACATTACCTTGGCTCTTTTTTTTTTTAAGGCGAGTTGCTGTTAAAACAAGAGATGAACACTTAGTCTCTTTCACTACCAAGCGTTACGTAAGAACTGTCACTACACCTCTCTCTCAAGGGTGATCGTAAGATAAGCCTGTATCTGTATATAGTCCGCTAAAATACAACCTCTGACTGTCCTCTTGGTGTCAGAAAAGCTTGACTTTCTCATAAGCTGTCATATATACCTTTCAAAATTAGTGTAACTGGAGGTGGGGGAGAAGGAGAGGGGAAGGGGTGGGGGAGAAGGAGAGGGGAAGGGGTGGGGGAGAAGGAGAGGGGAAGGGGTGGGGGAGAAGGAGAGGGGAAGAGGTGGGGGAGAAGGAGAGGGGAAGAGGTGGGGGAGAAGGAGAGGGGAAGGGGTGGGGGAGAAGGAGAGGGGAAGGGGTGGGGGAGAAGGAGAGGGGAAGAGGTGGGGGAGAAGGAGAGGGGAAGGGGTGGGGGAGAAGGAGAGGGGAAGAGGTGGGGGAGAAGGAGAGGGGAAGAGGTGGGGGAGAAGGAGAGGGGAAGGGGTGGGGGAGAAGGAGAGGGGAAGGGGTGGGGGAGAAGGAGAGGGGAAGAGGTGGGGGAGAAGGAGAGGGGAAGGGGTGGGGGAGAAGGAGAGGGGAAGGGGTGGGGGAGTTATCCATAAGCACCAACTGGGTTTTGTATTCGGTGTTGTTTGAACGGCATATAGCGTGTGCCCCTTTTATGAGCGAGACAATTATGAAGTTTTAACAGGAAATGTTTGGTGTGTGTGTGTGTTGGGGGGGGGGGGGGGAGAATTGGGGGCGATGGAAGGAAAATAGCCAGACGTGAACACAAAAGAGGCCATTACAGGTGGTGGCAGGGGGCGGACTACTTCTGGGCCTGAGGAGAACTTCTTGTTACACTCTGTGTCATCCTTCACTAGCCAGCTTCCAGCCACCCCTCATGTCTGCCTCACCCACCTGGCCTGCCTCACTCACCTGGTCTGCCTCACCCACTTGGTCTTCCTCACCCACCTGGCCTGCCTCACTCACCTGGTCTGCCTCACCCACTTGGTCTTCCTCACCCACCTGGCCTGCCTCACTCACCTGGTCTGCCTCACCCACTTGGTCTTCCTCACCCACCTGGCCTGCCTCACTCACCTGGTCTGCCTCACCCACTTGGTCTTCCTCACCCACCTGGCCTGCCTCACTCACCTGGTCTGCCTCACCCACTTGGTCTTCCTCACCCACCTGGCCTGCTTTAACCATATGGCTTGCTGCCCCACTCATAAAAGCTGATAGCTTCCTCCGAGCAAACTAATAACTGCACTGCCTTATATGGTTTCTGTATCTCTGGTTACGTTAATGATAAAAACGAGAGAGAGAGAGAGAGAGAGAGAGAGAGAGAGAGAGAGAGAGAGAGAGAGACGCATGAGGTACAGCAGTGTGGGGGAGGAAAACCGTGTTAAGTGTCAGGATCGATATGTGTGTGTGGCGGCGGCGACGGATGCTCTCACACGGTGTCTGGGGATCACTTCTCAATCGATGTTGAGGGAAGCTGCGGGGAGCAGACCGCGACCAGCTGCGGCTCCCCTTACACCGCCCGGGGGTACACCTATACCTGCTCCCACACACCTGTCCTGTCTCACCTGTCGTCCCTCTCTGTATTTAACAGTAGCATTACTGACTTGTTCCTGGCACCTGCGTACAGCACTCAACGTACGATTATATGGCTCGTGTTCTTATGTTGTCGTACCCAGGGAGTTTGACGAGTCATGTGACTTACATACTGTACTGTGCTAATGGCTCAGTGTTGCCCCAGGAGGGTACACCAATTTAGATTGGATTCTTTGTTTTTATCCCCATATAAAGGTTAAAAAAAAGTGGCAAATTCGACAGTCGACGGCCTGATCTTTCTAGATGTTTGTCTGGTGATGGTGGCACGGAGAGTATCAGCACTGCCGCTATAATGTGTCAGGTATTCATGACGACTTGGTAAAATTAACTCGTGTAGCCATAAACATACGTAGTGTATTTCATAATATAGACCACTAGAGTGTTATGACCACTGCACGTCCCCGGGATTATACTTGTAAATGTACTGATAAAGTGTACAAAATGTGAAGTGTAGAGTGATGCATAATGGCAGGCACTGTTGGTGAGAGATGAACCAGGCACAGTAACGGACGACCTACTGCCTTGATATAATGAGCCTACCTCCCGATAACACGCCATGGTTAATAAGATAATTACTGTTTATGAGGGAGCAGTGAGGGAGGGTATGACCTGGCTCACTGCCACACTGAACGTGTGCTGGGAGATCATTCACACCTCTCCATGATGCTTACTAACACTTATTACAGTCACTCTGCCACTGGAGGTCAGGGTGTTATCCTGCCTGGTAGTATCGACGTCTCTCATAATACTAGATTTATAAACAACAGCAGCAACAGCGACAGATGACTCAGTAATCCACTTGGAACTCAGACTTCACTGTAATTTACATTATCCTCACAACTAACTGAACACAATATACTGTGAAACAATTAGAAGGCCAACATGATTTTACAGCTGGTGCTCCTTGCTGATTAAAGTGGTGATGTGTGAGGCTGGTGTTGCGTGCAACATCTGCACCCGTAATTACGCTGTGACAGTTGTAGGTGGGGAGAAGTGACGTCATGACATCTGCAGAGATGATGAAGAAGGTTGTAACTACTGCACGAAGGAGCTTTACTTGATGTACCATGACCACAACCATGGCTGAAACAAGTTGACTGAATGTCTCCGGCACTGGGGTGACACAAGGCTGTACTGCAGGTGATTGCTACAGTACAGTACTACAGATATTCAGAAACAGTACAAGAGAATACAGAGCTGTTACTAGTAATGTGTACCGACAGTAATGTTTCTAATTGATGGCTTAGATATCGTCTGTACTGTAGGTTAATGTCTCGTACTGTTGTTATAAGACATTAACAGAGAACTCAGGTTAATGTTACTCAAGCGGCTACAGACGCCTGAGTCAATCTTGACCCCGGAAGTAGAGGACAAGGTTGACACACCATCTGGAAAAACCAAATTGGCCTGAGTCACAATATTTACCTGACTGACACGTAGCAAGACTTGGCGGTGCAAAAGTGATGAAGGGAGACGGGCGTGTCCCAGCCTTAGTGTGTCACTTCTGGCCGTGTCCCAGCCTCAGTCTCTTGCCTCTGACAGTGTCCCAGCCTCAGTGTGTCACTTCTGGCCGTGTCCCAGCCTCAGTCTATTGCCTCTGACAGTGCCTCACCCTCAGTCTATCGCCTCTGGCAGTGCCTCATCCTCAGTCTATCGTGTTTGACAGTGTCTCAGTCCCAGTCTACTACCTCTGGCTGTGTCCCAACCGCGGTCTACCACCTCTGGCTGTGTCCCAACTGCAGTCTACCACCTCTGGCTGTGTCCCAACTGCAGTCTACCACCTCTGGCTGTGTCCCAACCGCGGTCTACCACCTCTGGCTGTGTCCTAACTGCAGTCTACCACCTCTGGCTGTGTCCCAACTGCAGTCTACCACCTCTGGCTGTGTCCCAACTGCAGTCTACTACCTCTGGCTGTGTCCTAACTGCAGTCTACCACCTGTGGCTGTGTCCCAACTGCAGTCTACCACCTCTGGCTGTGTCCCAACTGCAGTCTACCACCTCTGGCTGTGTCCCAACTGCAGTCTACCACCTCTGGCTGTGTCCCAACCGCAGTCTACCACCTCTGGCTGTGTCCCAACTGCAGTCTACTACCTCTGGTTGTGTCCCAACTGCAGTCTACTACCTCTGGCTGTGTCCCAACCGCGGTCTACCACCTCTGGCTGTGTCCCAACCGCAGTCTACCACCTCTGGCTGTGTCCTAACCGCAGTCTACCACCTCTGGCTGTGTCCTAACCGCAGTCTACCACCTCTGGCTGTGTCCCAACCTCAGTCTACCACCTCTGGCTGTGTCCTAACCTCAGTCTACCACCTCTGGCTGTGTCCCAACCGCAGTCTACCACCTCTGGCTGTGTCCTAACCTCAGTCTACCACCTCTGGCTGTGTCCTAACCTCAGTCTACCACCTCTGGCTGTGTCCTAACCGCAGTCTACCACCTCTGGCTGTGTCCTAACCTCAGTCTACCACCTCTGGCTGTGTCCTAACCTCAGTCTACCACCTCTGGCTGTGTCCTAACCTCAGTCTACCACCTCTGGCTGTGTCCTAACCTCAGTCTACCACCTCTGGCTGTGTCCTAACCGCAGTCTACCACCTCTGGCTGTGTCCTAACCTCAGTCTACCACCTCTGGCTGTGTCCTAACCGCAGTCTACCACCTCTGGCTGTGTCTAATACTGTTCGTCCTACATCAGTGAAGTGTTTCATTTTATTCTGCCAGTCATATTTTTCACTGTACCTCATATTTTTTATGTTTTATGTACATATTTTTTTATTAATTTCAACGTAATTTTTCTAATAAGAAATTGTGCCTCCCGTTAGTATCTTCTTGACTTTTTACAACTTTATTTTATTTCTTGTTATATTATTCGAATCTTTAAAATGTTTATATATTTTTAATGGTCATCTTTGATAGGAGACTGTTGCTTGTATTAAATTAACGATGTTTGTAGATTTATACAATATTGTTCTGTGTGTTTTTGTTTTATTTTGTCTCAGTTGAGTATAAGTTATGTGGTCCACAAGTTAATTTCTTTCCTGTTGGTGGTACAGTAAAGGAAAAATGTCCTGTCAGTCCTACGATCTGAGACTCATGAACCTATGAATCCGAGACATGACACATTGTTAGGGCCATATATGGTGTACTAGGCCGTGTGGTGTCTCGGATTCACAGGTTCATGAGTCTAAGAGTTTATGGATGGGACGGGGGACTGACACACAACGCGCGTGTCAGAAATGCTGAAAGAAAAATAACAAGGAAGTAAAAAAAACGAGTCATATTGGCTGGGGGGTGATGGAGCTGATTGGGCCCATGATTAAACTGCTCTTGAGGCGCCACCACCCCTTCCCCTCTCCCAGTTCCACATCCACTCCCCCATCCCCCTGTTCCACATCCACTCCCCCCTCCCCCAGTTCCACATCCACTCCCCCCCTCTCCCAGTTCCACATCCACTCCCCCCTCCCCCAGTTCCACATCCACTCCCCCCTCCCCCAGTTCCACATCCACTCCCCCCTCCCCCAGTTCCACATCCACTCCCCCCTCCCCCTGTTCCACATCCACTCCCCCCTCCCCCTGTTCCACATCCACTCCCCCCTCCCCCTGTTCCACATCCACTCCCCCCTCCCCCTGTTCCACATCCACTCCCCCCTCCCCCAGTTCCACATCCACTCCCCCCTCCCCCTGTTCTACATCCACTCCCCCCTCCCCCAGTTCCACATCCACTCCCCCTCCCCCAGTTCCACATCCACTCCCCCCTCTCCCAGTTCCACATCCACTCCCCCCTCCCCCTGTTCCACATCCACTCCCCCCTCCCCCAGTTCCACTTCCACTCCCCCCTCCCCCAGTTCCACATCCACTCCCCCCTCCCCCTGTTCCACATCCACTCCCCCTCCCCCAGTTCCACATCCACTCCCCCCTCCCCCTGTTCTACATCCACTCCCCCCTCCCCCAGTTCCACATCCACTCCCCCCTCCCCCAGTTCCACATCCACTCCCCCCTCCCCCTGTTCCACATCCACTCCCCCCTCCCCCAGTTCCACATCCACTCCCCCCTCCCCCTGTTCCACATCCACTCCCCCCTCCCCCTGTTCCACATCCACTCCCCCCTCCCCCTGTTCCACATCCACTCCCCCCTCCCCCTGTGTTGTTATGGAGTGCCAACACTCACTTCATGTCATCACCCAACTGTGTCCAGAAAACCCTTGAGGGGGCTGAGGGTGTCCAGGACTTGGTCGTAATCCCCGAGATCCGGCGGCTGGGTGTCGTCTTGGGGTTCAAGGCTCAGAAGTCCCGGTCAGGGCCCAACGTAGACTGCTTGGGATGAAGTGAACAACTATACATCACTTACAGTCGTAAGATCACGAACGTGTGTGTGGTCAATTGGTGACTGATTATGTGGGCCCCAATTCTAGTAGACCCCAGACCTAATAGAACCCAACTAAAGTTAATCTGACCATTCAGGTTAGGGCTAAGTTGGAAAGTTCGATTGGGGCTCCTGTCGTAATTTATCCCAATCTTAAAAGTCCCCAATTATCAAGGTTAGGTTAGGTAAGGTTGGGAGTCACTAGAACGGGAGTCTATTTAGCCTACAAGGGATCACATCCATCAGTGTAAGTGTTAAGTTCCAACGAAGAAGACCCTGGGACTGACGTATAGAACACAAACACGGGTGTCTGGCATAAACATTAGAGTTCTGGTGTTGGTAGTTTTTCACGGTCATGACTGGTGGTCTTGGAGCCCCGGTTATCACCAGCTGGGCCTCCTGGGAACCATTAATGACAACCCGGCGAGTAAAGAGGCCCAGGTGCCTCGTGGACCCAGAGTAGGCCAGTGTGCACCCCGATAGAGATGCTTCCCAGTATTAATGTCTCAGATGGTAAACAGTACGTGTCTCATTTCTGTGTACAGTCTGTAAAGAAGAAGCTATTTAAATTTTCCCTGACTTTTCGCTCAGGGAATATAGGATACTTTGTAATTGGGCAATTGTAGCCACGTACAGTACATGCCTGTGACTCCGAATTACTGGAACGATCCGACCAGTATGTTCAGCCATAGTTATCGCAGTAGTATCTCATTTTGGATTAATACCGTTTCGAACAGGAGTTTAAAGTTACTTTTGTTCATGACTATGTGTGGGGGGATGTGTAGAGGTCTGGGAGGGAGGGTGGAGCTAGGTGCTGCCATGGCACCACAAGCCACACACTACCTCTCTCCTTCCCCCCGTGTTGCTGCACACTCCACTGCACCAATTCAGACGTTCTCGTTTATTTTATTGATTCACTCCAGTACTTTTATTTATTGTTGTGTATTACCTTTATGGCATTTGTTATTGTTTTGTAGATTGTTGTATGGCAGGTACTTGACAGTAACTCCCTCTGAGTAAAGTTTGTATTTTTCATTTATTTTTATATCGATTTATTTATTTATTGTATGGCTGTATTTGTCTTATTTTTGTTGTTTCTGATGTGTATCCGGTCTGGTGGTGTTGGTGGCATGTCAAGGTGGACGGATCAGTTGTTGCGGGAGGTGGGGTACATCTTGTATGTGGTGCACACACACACACACACACACACAACACAGAAAACACACACACACACACACACACACACACACACACACACAAAACACAGAAAACACACACACACACACACACACACACACACACACACACACACACACACACAAAACACAGAAAACACACACACACACACACACACACACACACAAAACACAGAAAACACACACACACACACACACACACACACACACACACAAAACACAGAAAACACACACACACACACACACACACACACACAAAACACAGAAAACACACACACACACACACACACACACACACACACACTACGACCTTGCCTTAAAGGTGTATCCCCGTCACCTCATCATCTGGGTTAGTATTAGTTATTATTCACCTTTGTTCTCTTGGATTGAACTAAGTCTCACTTATGAACTTGGAGCAGTGAAGTGTTGGACGATTAAACGAACGAATACGGACAGAAGCAGAGAGCAGTTTGTGATATATACCCCCACCACGCAGAGAAATGACGACACTGGTAAAAAAAAGTACTTGATTGCAGAGGTACCCAAACCTAACTTAACCTAACAAAACCTAACCTAACCAAACCTAACTTAACATACCCAAACCTAACCTAACCAAACCTAACTTAACATACCCAAACCTAACCTAACCAAACCTAACTTAACATACCCAAACCTAACCTAACCAAACCTAACCTAACATAACGTAACATAATACAACCTAACCTAACCTAACCTAACCTAACCTAACCTAACCTAACCTATTACAAGTCTACGGGAAGTGCACAGTATACCAGTGATGATAGTGTACCTAATCAGTGGTGTACCTGACTATATTTTGTCTCAGGAGGTATTTGGCAGTGATGGAGAGGTACTTTTCAAGGTTAGCATCAGGGAGGGAAGGGGAACTGGGGTTAACCTCTGGCGTTTAAGCTTGGGCAAGGAACACTCAGGATATAACACCTTTAATGGAGTTTGTGGATGGTGTGTGGTGTTGGTGTGGAGCTGTGGATGGTGTGTGGTGTTGGTGTGGAGCTGTGGATGGTGTGTGGTGTTGGTGTGGAGCTGTGGATGTTGTGTGGTGTTGGTGTGGATGTTGTGTGGTGTTGGTGTGGAGCTGTGGATGGTGTGTGGTGTTGGTGTGGAGCTGTGGATGTTGTGTGGTGTTGGTGTGGAGCTGTGGATGTTGTGTGGTGTTGGTGTGGAGCTGTGGATGTTGTGTGGTGTTGGTGTGGAGCTGTGGATGGTGTGTGGTGTTGGTGTGGAGCTGTGGATGGTGTGTTGTGTTGGTGTGGAGCTGTGGATGGTGTGTGGTGTTCGTGTGGATGTTGTGTGGTGTTGGTGTGGAGCTGTGTGTGGTGTTGGTGTGGAGCTGTGGATGGTGTGTGGTGTTGGTGTGGAGGTGTGGATGGTGTGTGGTGTTGGTGTGGAGCTGTGGATGGTGTGTGGTGTTGGTGTGGAGGTGTGGATGGTGTGTTGTGTTGGTGTGGAGCTGTGGATGGTGTGTGGTGTTGGTGTGGAGCTGTGGATGGTGTGTGGTGTTGGTGTGGAGGTGTGGATGGTGTGGTGTGGTGTTGGTGTGGAGCTGTGGATGTTGTGTGGTGTTGGTGTGGAGCTGTGAATGTTGTGTGGTGTTGGTGTGGAGCTGTGGATGTTGTGTGGTGTTGGTGTGGAGCTGTGGATGGTGTGTGGTGTTGGTGTGGAGCTGTGGATGGTGTGTGGTGTTGGTGTGGAGCTGTGGATGGTGTGTGGTGTTGGTGTGGAGCTGTGGATGGTGTGTGGTGTTGGTGTGGAGTTGTGGATGTTGTGTGGTGTTGGTGTGGAGCTGTGGATGTTGTGTGGTGTTGGTGTGGAGCTGTGGATGTTGTGTGGTGTTGGTGTGGAGCTGTGGATGGTGTGTGGTGTTGGTGTGGAGCTGTGGATGTTGTCTGGTGTTGGTGTGGAGCTGTGGATGTTGTGTGGTGTTGGTGTGGATGTTGTGTGGTGTTGGTGTGGAGCTGTGGATGTTGTGTGGTGTTGGTGTGGAGCTGTGGATGTTGTGTGGTGTTGGTGTGGATGTCGTGTGGTGTTAGTGTGGAGCTGTGGATGGTGTGTGGTGTTAGTGTGGAGCCGTGGATGTTCTGTGGTGGTGGTGTGGAGCTGTGGATGGTGTGTGGTGTTAGTGTGGAGCCGTGGATGTTCTGTGGTGGTGGTGAGGAGCTGTGGATGGTGTGTGGTGTTGGTATGGATGTCGTGTGGTGTTAGTGTGGAGCTGTGGATGGTGTGTGGTGTTAGTGTGGAGCCGTGGATGTTCTGTGGTGTTGGTATGGAGCTGTGGATGGTGTGTGGTGTTGGTGTGGATGTCGTGTGGTGTTAGTGTGGAGCTGTGGATGGTGTGTGGTGTTAGTGTGGAGCCGTGGATGTTCTGTGGTGGTGGTGTGGAGCTGTGGATGGTGTGTGGTGTTAGTGTGGAGCCGTGGATGTTCTGTGGTGGTGGTGTGGAGCTGTGGATAGTGTGTGGTGTTAGTGTGGAGCCGTGGATGTTCTGTGGTGTTGGTATGGAGCTGTGGATGGTGTGTGGTGTTGGTGTGGATGTCGTGTGGTGTTAGTGTGGAGCCGTGGATGGTGTGTGGATATTAGTGTTGTTAATAGTCAGGGGAATGTGTCTTTAAGATTTTATTACATTTTTAATAAAATTTTAATCATAAGGAAGGTATCGCCTGGGAGGTGAGACCGAGGTTAATCTTCACAAGAGGATCATTGTTTGTTGACAAGTGGGAGTGATTCTCTGAACTAGAATACAAAAATAAATTTGTTCCGGCAACTATAGTTATTATAGTTCCCTGTGCCATGTGAGTGAGTTAAGCTGCAAATACTCTGTACGTAAATATGTACTGTGTATGTATTACTTTCATGTGTGTTTTTTGAGTGGCAAAATGTTAAGTAACTAAGTTTGTAGGTAAAATTTCCCTGATAAAGAGATTTCAAATATCTAATTAAGAATTTCCTTTTTTCAGGTAAGAATGCTGGTCGTGTTTCCCCGAGGCTGAGTTGAAAGGTAGTGAGTATTGCTGTCACCTGGAAGGACACACCATATGTTCCTAGTTTAGTGCACCTGTACCTACTGGTCATAAAAGAACGCCACGGTAGGCAGAAGGCGGGCGAACATTCTTTTGCCAAAATTTCCCTCGGCGCTTCAGTGCTGGGTAGGAAGGAGAGCGCCAGGCACTGATGATTGCTCGTGCTGCCGCTGTTGTTTTAATATTACTGGTCCAGGTATTATGGTGATGCCCCTCATGAAGGAGTCAGGTCAAGGTGAAACTTATTAATACCCCCCTACCTCCCCCCCCTACCTCCCCCCTACCTCCCCCCTCCTACCTCCCCCCTACCTCCCCCCTCCTACCTCCCCCCTACCTCCTCCCTCCTACCTCCCCCCTCCTACCTCCCCCTCCTACCTCTCCCTCCTACCTCCCCCCTACCTCCCCCCACCTCCCCCCTCCTGCCTCCCCCCTACCTCCCCCCTATATCCCCCCTCCTACCTCCCCCTCCTATCTCGCCCTTCCTTCATCCCCCCTACCTCCCCCCTCCTACCTCCCCCCCTACCTCCCCCCCGACCTCCCCCCTCCTACCTCCCCCTCCTATCTCCCCCTTCCTACCTCCCCCTACCTCCCCCCTACCTCCCCCCTACCTCCCCCCTACCTCCCCCCCCCCGGTGTGTTGTGTGTTACCTAATATATTGCCCTGGAGAAGCTATCCTGATTCATCTTGTGGTTACTGTGTCTAGAGTGTACAGCACTAATTGTTCCGTCGTGACCACTTAAGAGGCGTAATGTGTTAATAATGCATAGGCAGGTGCACGTGTGGTAGATGGACGGCTTAGAGGTGTAAGTACTGAAGATTGTAGGGGGAACACACACACACACACACACACACACACACACACACACACACACACACACATGGTATATCCCGGTATATAAAATTCCTGGAGGTGTAGGGAAGCTGTTTACAAATACTAAACCGACAGGCGAGGATGAAGACGTTCAGTATACAGTATAATAAACATGAATCTGTCTTTCCTGGTGGTACTTGGCAAAGCATCACAGGTAGATTTTGGCGCCTCATACGATCCTAATAAGTAAAGTGTGTTTCACCACCTGCCCCTCCTCCACCTGGCCTGGCTTGGTGGAGGAGGGGCAGGTGTTCATCATGTGCGGGCGTTGACCTCTCTACTCCCCTCACTCATGGTCCTCACACACGCTGCCTCGCCCCAGCCACACCCACGCCTCGCATGCGGCCAGATAATATGAATATAGTACTGTACTGGCTTATGGCTTCCCTAAAGCTAAGTGACAGTACGTGTAAATGGAGGATATTCTGCCTATTTCCTTATACTTTAAGTGACAGTTTGGAAATACATATTGCACCCGTATCCTGGGGCTGTAAACGCTTCTTCGCTTTACCTTGCACAGGATGTAAGGGGGTGCCCAATAAACTAGGCCCCTCGGAGCAATCTAAAAGAAAAATCTAATCCTAACAATTTGAGTGTTATTACATAATTCTTATTTCCTACTTAAGTGAAGGGTAACACGTAAAAATGTCAGTACATAAGTTTAAATTCCTGCCCATATCTCTTGTTCGATCCTTATGTATGTTCGGCCACCAGCGCCGCGCCTGACTCTGTAAACACAACCACCGGGTAATGTTCTCCTCCTTGTGATCCCCCCCCCCCTCACACCCCCTCCTCCATTTTACCCCCTCAGTTCACACTATCACGGCCCATAATCTGACTAGATGCCATGAACATGACTATAACGCACGCGACGGACACCCACTGTGTACCCCAACGATACCCTCAGTGTACGCCGTTAACATGAGTGAGTGTACACTACACCAAGAACCATAATGCACAGTCCCCCCAAAAGTATCGCTAGATTTTCCGTCGCTACATTTTGTAACGCTAGACGAAATGTTTTGATATGATCCCCAGTACATCCACATAAGTTGGTACGCCTGCTCACCATATCAGCAACAAACAGTGTACACCAGTAACAAACAATGTACACCAGTAATAGTGTACACCAGTAACAAACAATGTACACCAGTAACAGTGTACACCAGTACCAGTGTACACCAGTAACAGTGTACACCAGTAACAAACAATGTATACCAGTAACAGTGTACACCAGTAACAAACAATGTGGACCAGTAACAGTGTACACCAGTACCAGTGTACACCAGTAACAGTGTACACCAGTAACCAACAATGTGCAGTACACCCCCTCCCCCTAGTCGCCCTACATACACAGCCTGGTGCACCTGCAAGAAACACCCACCAGAGACCTACATAATAGAGCTTGCAGGTTGGGGGGTCTTCAGGTTGTGCCATTGTCCAGTCGCAGGATGATAAGTCGCTCCTGGTACTTGTGAAACGTGTAGGATGAGTGGTGAGGCGAAGGAGGTGGGTGAGTGAGTGAGAGGGAGGAGGAGGTGTAGCTGGATGATGAGTAAGTAGGAGGAGGAGGATGAGGTGTAGCTGGATGATGAGTAAGTAGGAGTAGGAGGAGGAGGAGGAGGAGGTGTAGCTTGATGATGAGTAAGTAGGAGTAGGAGGAGGAGGATGAGGTGTCGCTTGATGATGAGTAAGTAGGAGTAGGAGGAGGAGGAGGAGGTGTAGCTTGATGATGAGTAAGTAGGAGTAGGAGGAGGAGGATGAGGTGTCGCTTGATGATGAGTAAGTGGAGTAGGAGGAGGAGGTCTCGCTTGATGATGAGTAAGGTGTCGGTAGAGGGTAAGGGTAACACCTCTCACCAGGATTACCCAACACAAGGGCTTCTAACTCTTAGCTTTAGTACTGTGTATAATGGCGTCATAAGGGCCCCCTGAAGTATACGTTTGAGAAGCATGACTGAAAAGATAAATAGTTTGTAGTTCAGTGGTGCTAAACACGACCCTCGGTAACAGTAAACCTGAGTGGTAAGTTTAGAAATGAATCTAACGTTAAATTGATGTAAAATTTAAAGGTCTTTGCATTTCCATAATAAACCGTAAACTGTATAGTAGGCCTATATATCTCTCGGTGTCATTTATCAGAGTATCCAGCGGTAAAGAAATCACTTTACATTTATCTTTGTTAACATAAATTGCCTTGGTAGGTTCGCCCTTAAAAACACATTTAAATTCCAATTTATCTGTTGAATTTTTCGTTGGCGGAATGGAAATGTACAATCCTGCTGTTGTCTTTTTTCTTGAAACTAAACGTGAAATTAGATGTTATTTTAATGAGGCTTTTCTGTTTCTTTTACACACACACACACACACACACATATATATATATGTATATAAAGTAATTCGATTTCATAGTCTCCTTACTCAAAGGCAGAGATTAATTTCCAGACAAGACTAAATATGAAATATTAAACGGCTTATTATATTCTGGATTAAATCACTGAAATATGACAAGAATGAGTAGCATATTTTAAATGTACATTACTTAATGTTTTCTTGTTTCTCTTTGATACCATCGTAGGATATGAAACGCAATAACAGTGAGCACTAGATATGTGTTTAGCGGAGTGTTGTTGGTGCCAACAGTGGCCTACATGAGTGTGTGTGTGTGTGTGGGAAGTATGACGTGTGTTAAAGAGGATGACACTGACTGGTGTAGACTAACCCCACGTACCCATGCACTATGTACATGAGTTTAAGTGTTAATTATAAGTCATAAAGCAAATTAGTGAGGCCACAAGCTGTGTGATGTTGTGATCCGTATTTCATGTGATCACGAACACCTCTGAAATATGAGATGGTTTTTCCTCTATTTTAATTAAAGTATGTCCAGTACTTAGATGAGTTACTGCTGTGTATACAGTATATATATATATATATATATATATATATATATATATATATATATATATATATATATATATATATATATATATATATATATATATATATATGTGCGTGTGTATGTATATATATACACACACAGAGTGACTCCCTCTCCATGTTTCGTTGATGAGAAGAAGATTCAATATTTGGTTCAGTTGTTTTACCTTAACAAAGTTATAAGAACAACATCCCCAGTGTGGCCTCGCTCCTGGACGGGCTGTGGTGCATGTCGTAAAACATTGAAATGTTTCGTGTTATTACACACCGCAAAATCCATTGTTCAGGTTTATTATTTAGTGGTTTTGTGAAGAGGATAATCCATTAAGGATAAAAAAAAGTGAGGGCCGGAAAATGTAACGATGTGGTCATTTGGAAATGTTTACAGCACAATAAGCCGCCGATGAACCATATTCTTAACAAGGTTCAGTAGTCACGTTGCCTTTGGTGCACACTTTATTAATCTCAACAGAGCCGTCAATTTGTAGGTGGGTGACCGGGTAGGAGGCTGGACTTAGTGGTATAGAGCCTCCCTCACCCAGGTAAACGCACCATTGCCAAGTGTTGTCTCATTCTCACCTGCCTTATACCTTCAGGATAGCTTACACAGGTAACATTAATATATTGATAAGAATGAGTAAACAGTCACTTAGCTCTTCATTAGTCTTGTTGGCTTTATTGTCACATTTTATATTAACGATGGAATTCAAAGAGATTAGTATTACAAAATTTGAATATTAATTGATATCTCATCCATATTTTATGCGTAAATGTAATATATATTTATATTAATCGCTTATTATACAGTATATTGTGTGTGTTTTATCGTGGCGGATGAGCATTGTTAGCCGAGGATGACGGGTGGTTGTGGGACGCACCTGCCCGCCCCACCACCTCAATCCACTGTGTGTTCCTCCTGCCAACCTTCCCACACTCCCCCCATATAAACACCTATTTTGGTTTCCCCATATTTAACTCCCAGAACCTCTAATTTGGAGTTATAGATTCAAGTTAAACACTACCCAGCTGTTAACTCGTGTGTGTTTTCCCATCACCACTTGAGGACAGGACACACGCATGATAATGTTTTCACAGAACTAGGAGATAACAGTCGTATGGGATTACTGCATATGGGAGGCAAGGAGAGACAATCATCAAGATAACGGGAGCTTCAACCACATTGTACCGTGGTGGTGGGGCTTGAGGGCGAAAGTGGGAGTCTGGACCCCGCCGGACGCCTCCACCATCAACAGTTGTCTCCTGGAGTGGGCAGAAGACACTTGCTTCACCACCTACTTCCAAAACACAAAATGAGTGCCTTATTACGCTAGCGCCTGTGTATTCAACAGTGTTTCCAGTGATTCACAGTTTAGTTATGTGATGTTACACACATCTTTCATGATTTTAAGAGTGCGGTAATATACATAGTGTACATGAGCCTTTATTAAAAGTGAAATGTGCTTATATGATCTTCCGGGAGGGGATCAATGGTTAAGACTTCTTGCAACAGCCTCGTTATCGGCTGATACTACAAAAGAAAGTTTTTCATATTTGGGATCATGGAGGGACGTCTACCCTAGAGATGTAAACACCCTGGTGGACCCATGTCAGCCAGTGGCTCACCACCCGTGTACACTGCAGGAGAGTAACCTGTGGGGTGTGATGACTGCGCCCATCATACACTCTCATCTACCTCAGCCATTGAAGAGGAAGCTCGGTTGGCCGCCGTCGTGGGAGCGAGGTATATGCTACAGAAGCAAGTGGGCACGCTCTGAGGGCCCGTCCCAGCCCCAGCTAAAGGACGCCTTGTGGGTACCCATAAGGGGCCTTGAGGATCTCTTGGATCAAAAGGACTTTCTTTCCTCTGACCATGCGTGAGTTCCAAGACTTTACTGCTGTTACACATCATTTATGGAGTCTAACAAGGCTATTGGTTGCTCTCGTAGGCTCAGGCTGGCCAAGCCTTTATTGATAACACTTATATACAGTAAGTGTTGTATACTTGTATTGTGAGACCTTGATCATGTAAGCAACCATTTATATAATTATATAGTACCGATAACACCAGCTGCCCTTGTGTCTTGCAGTAGGAGCTATGAAATTTAAATCCTCGTCTGGTTCATTTACTGTATACTACCAAACGATTATTATATAACATCACGAACGTTTTTTACATAACGAACCCCGAATGGTTTATTGTATAGTACCCCCACTGTTTTATTATGTAACCCCGAACGTTTCAGTACAAAGCACCTGGAGCGTTGTATTGTATGGCACCCCGTACTTATTGTGATGTAGCACGACCTGCGTGTATTCCTCTACAACACCACCAGAAACTTTTACGACAAAAGCCGAAATCGTCCGCCTTACGTAACCCCTGCAGAAACTTCTCTTGTATAACTCTTTAATGTTGTCTTTCGTAAAATTGAACGGAGACTCGTATAACAAAGTAAATATTTTGTTGTATGTCAAGAGAGAGCCTCAATATGCAGCAGTGAGAGCAGGGGAAGGACGTTAACTGTAGGCTCCTTTCTTCAGTTTAATTCAATTTATTGAATATTTTCATAAATAAACTGAGTTGATGTCATTATCCGACAATGTCTGACAACTAAGTTTTCTCTACAAGGGAGATAATACAGTATACTGTTGTATTAGAAAGGCTGTGGTGGCCAGTCAGTATTATAAAACTGTTACTTACTAGTGACGATGACGGAACGTTGGCACCTTTTGATACTTGTAACCTGTTGTGTGTTGACAGTGTGTCAATTATGTTATATGTCTGTCTGTCTGTTTTATTATTAGTGCGGCGACGAAGTGGACACAACACTCGCCTCCTGTCCTAAGGGTCGCTAGTTCACGACCGGGCCACACCCAGTCCACCCACTTCTTGAATGGGAACCTAACTTACAGACTGGAAAGTGAGGACTGTCTACTGCGATACCAGCCGCTGCCTCCTTATGTACAAATGGTTTAGTATTCAGTGTGTTGTATCAGCATTGCCCCTAACTGGCCCTCAGGCCTGTGGGACACCTTCAAATTTAACTGGAGAATTGATTTTATGTGCACTGTATATTTGTACGTAAGCTAGTGTCGGTGTGTGTGTGTGTGTGTGTGTGTGGTATTTATGTGCGTGTTGTGTACAGACATAACACAAAGGTGGTGTGTGGCAGGTAGTGTTCCCAGACATGTCGCTTCATCTCATTTCACCATTGTCTTTATTCACCCCCGAGCTGTCTGTAATACCAGCCCCTCAGTGTAGGTCACATAATCTTCTTCTATAGACAGTATCGTTTTATCATCTCCTCTTTCTCCGTCCAGCAGTCTCGTCATTCCTATATTTCGTGTTCGTTCATAATTTTATAACCTGTGTAGGAATTTAACAAACTCTATAAAAATTAATGTGACAGTACAGTGTGTTGTATAGTATATCCAGGGCGATGTGAAGGTCACTGTGGTGGTATCAGGGGTAGTGGTGGTAGTATCAGGGGTAATGATGGTAGTGGTAGTGTAACGGGTAATGGTGTTAGTGGTGGTATCAGGGGTAATGATGGTAGTGGTGGTATCTGGGGTAGTGGTGGTAGTGGTAGTATTAGGGGTAATGGTGGTAGTGGTGGTATCAGGGGTAGTGGTGGTAGTGGTGGTATCAGGGGTAGTGGTGGTAGTATCAGGGGTAATGATGGTAGTGGTAGTGTAACGGGTAATGGTGTTAGTGGTGGTATCAGGGGTAATGATGGTAGTGGTGGTATCAGGGGTAGTGGTGGTATCAGGGGTAATGGTGGTAGTGGTGGTATCAGGGGTAATGGTGGTGGTGGTAGTATCAGGGGTAATGATGGTAGTGATGGTATCAGGGGTAATGATGGTAGTGGTAGTATCAGGGGTAGTGGTGGTAATATCAGGGGTAATGATAGTAGTGGTAGTATAACGGGTAGTATTGTTAGTGGTGGTATCAGGGGTAATGATGGTATTGGTGGTATCAGGGGTAATGGTGGTGGTGGTAGTATCAGGGGTAATGATGGTAGTGATGGTATCAGGGGTAGTGGTGGTAGTATCATGAGTAATGGTGGTAGTTTGTAGTATCTGGGGTAATGGTAATGGTGGTAGTATCAGGGATAAGGATAGTGGTAGTATCAGGGGTAATGGTGGTAGTGGTGGTATCAGGGGTAATGGTGGTGGTGGTAGTATCAGGGGTAATGATGGTAGTGATGGTATCAGGGGTAGTGGTGGTAGTATCATGGGTAATGGTGGTAGTTTGTAGTATCTGGGGTAATGGTAATGGTGGTAGTATCAGGGATAAGGATAGGGGTAGTATCAGGGGTAATGGTAATGGTGGTGGTATCAGGGATAAGGATAGTGGTAGTATCATGGGTAATGGTGGTGGTGGTAGTATCAGGGGTAATGGTGGTAGTTTGTAGTATCGGGGGTACTGGTAATGGTGGTAGTATCAGGGATAAGGATAGTGGTAGTATCATGGGTAATGGTAGTGGTGGTAGTATCAGGGGTAATGGTGGTAGTTTGTAGTATCGGGGGTAATGGTAGTGGTGGTAGTGGTGGTAGTATCAGGGGTAATGGTGATGGTGGTGAGGGGCAGGAATTGTGGTATGGTGGTGTCACTAATAGTTTATTATTGTTACATATAACTGGAGATTTACTGTATTCACTGTACCTAAGTTATGCCTACTAGAGTCTGTGTGTGTGTGTGGTATGAGGCAGTATTTGGCTTGTTGGACTGAGTGTGTTTACTTGGGTCAAAAGGGCGCCTGGAGATTCGCTGTATCGATGTGTTCCGCTATACTTGTGGTGGTGGTTGGTGATGGTGGTGGTGGTGATGGTGGTAGAAGATGGTGGTGGTGGTATGGTGGTACTGTCAGTCATAGGAAATTGGTGGCAGACAGCGAGATATATAATGGTTAATAGAGAGATAATGATATGAGTGTAACAGGAAAATTGATGTCGTTAAATGATAGTTTGGAGAACACAGACAGTGGTATATAAGGAGCCATGTCAGGGGTTCAAGCCACGATATTATTTCTTGACTCTGTGTGTGTCTGTGGGTGTGTGTGTGAACCCCTAACGTGAACCCATTAGAGGGACGTGGGTGTTGTTGACGTCGTTTTAGTGTTAGTTGGTATTATCTGCAAGGGTTCACAAGCCAGTTTCTAGAACCTGAGGGATGAGTGGGAGGTTGTCACAGTCGAGTGGGAGGGAGGCCCGGGAGGGAGGAGGAGGAGGAGGAGGAGGCACCTTGCTGACACTGGTGCCAGAGGTGGACCTGGTTCCCATCTGACGTCACTACTGATAGCTAAGGTGGTGGCAGGTAAGGTGTTGTAAAAGCACTAGTGGTGGCAGGGTGCGTTTTGTGACGGTGGTAGTAGTGGCATTGTGTGTGGTGGTTTTGGTTGGTGGTTGGTGCAGAGAATATGGTGTAAAGTGTGGTGATTGTGGGAGAGAATATGGTATTTAGTGTGATGGTCGTGGTGGTTTCAGTGTGGAGTCGTGGAGGTAGAGTGTATGGTGAGGGTGTGGTGGTGGTGGCAGATAATATTGTGTAACTGTGGTGGTGGTGGCGGCGGTGGCGGTGGTAGCAAGCTCTGTCAAGGCTGGGATGTTCCGCATTGCGTGCCTGTACCGAGCGGCCAACCACGAAACTGCTGCTTTCACCTTCCCCACGCCCGTCTCCCTATTGTAGGTCTACCTCCCTGCTTTAGACTACACTATTCTCTCATAGGTGTACATCCCTCGTATAGTCTACCTACTTAAAACCTCTCACCCCACCCAGCCTCCCTGTTGTAATCTCCCAGCTTTTCTTTGCTCCCCAGACTCCCCGTTGTAGGTCTGCTGTCCTTGGGTCAATCTCTCTGCTATCTTATTACCTCCGGGTCCGCCACCTTTCCTGCCTTCCTGCCCTTCACTCTGACGAATTAGCTCCATCTATAGTCACTTAACCCTCCTGTTTCTATTCTTTTTTCCCACATCTCTCTGTCTCTTCCATACCTCCTTATATCCTTGTCTTCTGGTCCCATATCGCCGTTTACATGCTTCTGTGTACCTCCGAGATGTTTATCTTTAGTCCTGGGCCCCCGCTACGGACCCTCCTCCCTCGACTATAACACTAATTCTATCCTGCCAGTTAGCCCGCTGTTACCCCATCCTGGCTGTCTGTGTGTAACTAATGCACCAATCTTTATGTACCTCCGTGTGTGCAGAGCCTCTTCTCCGACATCTCTCTTTTCAGCCACTATCTTGTAATTGGTTCTCAGAACTGAAGGTTTTTGGAAATATATGGCCTGCCTGGCGTTGTCCTTTATCCCAGCATTTTCTTTTCTTTATCCTAACACCTTCTGGTCTCTACAGATTCTCATAAAGCTTGACAGAATATTGCTTAAAGTCGTTTTCCACAAAGTTATAGAGCAGAATTCTATGTATGTATTTTGCTTTTGATTCCCTGATTTCTTATTACTTTATTGCACATGTGTTGGGAAGTAGTGAAGGGCGTGTTCCAGGAAACATGACCGGTGGTGTTTGCGTTTTTATAGTTGCCAGCATTCTCTGAGGCCGTTCATATAACTCCCGTTCTCCCCTGGTCGTTATATTTAGTATTACAATATTTATATTTATGCTACACGAAGTCGAGAGAGAATATACTGTAATGGCCAAATTCTCCAGTGCTTCTGTTTTCCTCTGCTCTTGCTCACCGAGACAAGAGACCAGGGAACCCACCAGACTGTTACTCGACATGAGGCTGACGTAGAGAGGCGAGGGATCTCCTCTTCGTGCATGAATACTCAGTGTGTGTCGATTGCTTCATCCTTACTTCTACTGTACTAATACAAGTCGGCGTCCCCACTCACTGTTACCAGCCACGTTGTGTTGTTTACAGCGCTTTGTTTAGCCTGACACAGGCATGAAAACAACAAGGGAAAAAACAAGAAAGAAAAAATAAAAATCTGGCATGGACTCGGGAGGGGATAAGTTTTTTGAGGTGTGGAATAATAGGTTGGCAATCCCCGCTCTCATTTTCTTTGTTTACTTTCATACAATGACACTGGAAGACAAACAGTACATATTATACCTGTCTAGTTTCTCTCACAACAACAACATTAATAATAATAATAATAATAGTGATGATAATAATGACAATAATGATGATGGTGATGATAACACTGGTGATAATAAAAGCGATAATGATAACAATAACAAGGATGCTAATGATAATAATTATAATAATATTATTATCAGGAGCCATCCGTGCAAGATTCAGCTCTCTGGTAACGCAACACTCACCAGATAATGGATCCCGGTTTATCTTTACGTCATAGGAAATTGATATTTAGAAATTTAGAGGAGTTATTATGGCAGATGTTTAAACACGTAAGTTATGTGAGGCTGTCAGGTGCTTGAGCATTGGGGAGGGAGGCAGGAGGGTTGCCAAAGCAATTAACTACCCTTCTCGTAAACCTCTCCTTTCCTTTACTGACAGCGCATTTTTTTTTTCGTTTCTCTTCTTGTTGATTACTTTTCGTGGATTATTCGAGTGAAGATTTTGTGTGTGTGTGTGTGTGTGTGTGTGTGTGTGTGTGTGTGGTCTTGTATGTTTTCACCGGATGTTTTCTATTTTGTGGATATAGTTGAGGGTGGGATGCGGGTGCTGCTTGGTCGAGTCGAGGAGCTATAATTCTTATATAACGTTGTTAACAGAGATACATAATATCTTGTGGTTTAACTTAAAGGATTATTGGCTATGTTATGTGGAACAACGGTAAGATGTATTTTAAGTTATGTTTGAGGTTATATAAATGTGAAATATTAATTGTATCAAATATATAAAACATTAAATTTTGTTTCGAAACTGTTGACAAAATATGAACTCATTTGTATAGGGAATTACTGAGGTACTCGTCACTTAACATTATGAAATGCGAGTGTTTAATCGCTTGTTTTTATACCTGTAACAAATATTAATTAGTGTTTATATGACAACTTTTATGTAGTTCTGTTTTTTAGAGAATGAAAACTATCTCGTTAATTGTGGGGGGACTCGTGAATATTGAAAATTGTAATATGAAATGCGTGTTGCCTGCCGTCCCCTGAGTTAACACATATCCAAGAGGTAAATCATCTTTTACGTAATCGATCTTATAAATATTTTGGTGAAAGAACCTTCAAGTGTTGGTAGTCAGTCCTCACGTGTACACTATAGGAAATCAAACCACAGGTAATGTTTATAAAGGTTGAATCCAGGCGTCTCTTACTTAGTTATTTCTGTGACTTTTCTCCTTATAAACAATAGGATAGTTTTAAATATTATACAGTAGTAATCCTTGACTTATACCCCTTGAGTGTATTATAAGTTAGCTCCCAGCAGCATTATTAACTACTATGTTGGTTGTGTTAGTCATGTTAACAGCGGGAGGTTCTGGTGTGATGGCCGTAACACTCGTAAAATATTAGACTGGTTTCTTTTTTCTTTTTCACATTTTCCTCCGTCCTCGGATGGGAATTTGAGTATAATGTATACATGCTTTCCGCCCGTGCGTGAACTCTGAGCGCGATAACTCAAACAGACGGGTTAAATTTCAGTCAGACTCGGTGTGGGAATATACAGTCTCGCAACAAGAACACAAAACATATTGAATAATCGGCATTTTCTGTTTTTACCGTCCAGAATTATTGCCCTTTGAACTTGGTTGTAGCGCTGCGGAGGTCTTGTGTATAAGGGATTATGACGTCACTGCTAGAGGCGTAGAGACAAGAAATGATTTATTTTAGTGATGATTTCGTCAATATTTCAGTAAGTTTATAACTACAGTACTGGGACTAATCAACAATTAGATATTTATAATTAAGAAGGTAAACTACCCCTGTCTTTCCCTCTCCGGCCGTCACGTGTTAGTCAGCAGTGAGATCCAAGTGCCTGTCATTAATGCTTTCTCTTTTACCCCATCACGGTGATGTAACTAATAACGGTACCTAACGAGGACAGTTATAAGGAGTATAATTGTGACTGACCCCCCTTGGGACACTGACTACTATTTGGGCTGGTGATTATAGTGTTAATAGGGATAGTTTCTGTATTAATGGTAATTATTCTAGTGTAAGAGCAGCAGCAGCAGCTATTGTTGTTACAGCTGATGAGTTAACGATTGACAGGCAGAGGTGGTGACGCGCTAGGCGAGGCTGAGAGCATACAGGTGGCCCGCCCTTGACACCTGAGCAAACATATGAAGGGTGTTTATGTGAGCGTGAGGGAGATAACGTCTTATCCTGCACATGACTGAAGCAAGGTCAAGTTGCAGAAGCGTTTCCTGGATAACCGCACGTGTCTTGCACCTCAAGGTCGGGTGGCCACACCTGTAAACACACGAAGTTAGGCACAATATATAACATGAGGGTCAGGCGTATATATACAGTATATGATCAGAAGGGTGGATCAGCATATGAGTAGGAGCATTAATACGGTAGTGAAAGTGACACGGGGAGGTGTCGATAATAACTAAGAGCACCTGGCAGGTATGACCCTGGTGGTGGCAGTGTCGGGGACGCCCAAGTGTGTGGCTGATGAATGCCAAGAGATAATACTTGTCAGTCGCTACCACGCGCCTGCTGCCATTACCACCAGGTCCCACAACCATATCTATGTGTATTAAGCCACAGATTATTGCGGGAAGACGGCCTTTAAAAGTGTCAGGTGGCGGCTCAAGGTCAAATTGAAGTCTTTGGTGGAGGAGAATCTCTTGTGTGTGTATACACTAGGGCGGAGTTACGAGTGTTTGCCTCACCATGTGTTGGGGTTTGTCAGCTGGTTATGGCGGCCTTGCGGTGTGTCTGGCAATATCACTTATTTTCTTTCATCTCCCAGACCAACATGTGAGGTAAGACAGAATGACGTCATCTGTGTCATAGTGCGGTACATTCTAGGATTATGTTAACCTTAAACAGATATTGGAAAAGATCCTCCGGACCCTGTACAGTGGATCACCGTTGGTCTGGTACAGTGGATCACCGTTGGCCTGGTACAGTGGAGCACCGTTGGTCTGGTACAGTGGATCACCGTTGGCCTGGTACAGTGGATTACCGTTGGCCTGGTACAGTGGATCACCGTTGGTCTGGTACAGTGGATCACCTTTGGTCTGGTACAGTGGATCACCGTTGGTCTGATACAGTGGATCACCGTTGGTCTGGTACAGTGGATCACCTTTGGTCTGGTACAGTGGATCACCGTTGGTCCCTGTACAGTGGTCTTATGTGCACCAGTAGTGGACACACGATCACCAGGTCCAGACGTGAAGGACCAGTACCGGGAAGGTGGGGGGGGAGACAAGGTCGACCTCCTGGCAGTTATTACCTGACCGTCCGGGATGCCTTCCTTGATGTGATGGCTAATTAACAGTTATTGCTCCCCTTCCAAGAGCCGCAATGGCCACCCTGACGCCATCCACTTGATAATATATCTCTGAGGAAACATGACACTCCATTGTATGTATATGTACTGTATATCGTCTTGAGTGTGTTGACCACAAGAGGGAGGTTGAGGTGAACAGTGTTGGCAATAGTGCAAGGCGGTGGCCGAAATCAATTAATGTGCGCGTTCAAGAGTACCTATAGTGATATTGGAAATAATTGTTTTAACTAATCTAGTACATCCAGAATATCACAAAAATACCAGAGTGCCATCGAAAAATCATAGATGGCGAGTAATTAGCATTGCAAAATTATTTATTATTTTCCAAGAATCATGAGGACAAGTAATTACCCAAATATCAAATTTTAACCACAGATTGTTAAAGACATACGTGGTGTTTGTTGGCCCAGCGTGGGGGGTGTGTGTGGGGTTCTCCTCTGAAGGTCCACGTGTCAACGCTGCCCACGTCTCGCCTCTCCCACATGTCTTCATATCAACTCAGCCCTCTTGTCAATATTGTCCACGTGTCCACTTAACTTGGTGGCCTACATGAATATTGACTTGTAGGCGTGGGAATAATGATGTAGGCGTGGGAGTAATAACGTAGGCGTGGGAATAAAGATCTTTCCGTGTGACAAATTACCCAGACAGACAGAGGAAGGAGGAATTACCCAAGACAGTTAAGGAAGTATTTTTATTTGGTTATCCAGAGTTATCAGGAGAGGCATTTACCATTGATTTTATCGCTAGGAATTTAGGCCGAGGTGGGGGGATTCAGTTCCTCATAAGACCACCAGAGAGGAATCCAGCACTCCTTGTTCCACGGTTGTTTGAGATCTGATATACGTATTGGTGATGAGTTAGTATTATTATTTTTTTTATCCCAGGGGAAATAGATTATGACGGTAAAGTAAGTTGGTTAAGTCTGCCATTGTTTTGATACTGTGTACGTTAGGGTTGATGCTCACACGTCTCTCTCTCTCTCTCTCTCTCATTCATATGTTTTTTCCACCTTTCCGCTATACTTCATGCGTTTTAACTATTTTTTTGGGATAAACGAACATTAAACTCTCAGATGAGGTTCAGGGGTCCAACTCAGCGGTCAAGGACACACACACACACACACACACACACACACAAGGTCGAATGATCACCTGACCAGCTGTTATCTCACGCTGACGCTGTTGTGTGTTTACAGTGAGTCGTCCTTTTCACTATAGTATCTTATTCACTTATTTCGTATTCATGATTTTACTTCTGTATTATTATTATTATTATTATTATTATTGTTGTTGTTGTTGTTGTTGTTGTTGTTGTTGTAGTTGTATCCAAATATTCCATAAATAATATAGCTTAATTATTTTCTTCTTTTTTCCCAGGTAAGTTGTGAGGACAGGAGAGGTCGCTGCTGAAGGTATAGTCCTGAACCATGGTATTAGATCCTGAATTTATATAACGTTATACAGTATATTACGTTGATACAAAGTTCTGAACGTGATGGAACCAGACAGGTGGATGGAGGTCTGTTAAAAGAGGCAGCGAGTTGTCGTGAGGCCCGTCAGCTGTACCGGAGTGAAGGAGTGTTCAGTATTTTGTTGGTAGTTGTGGTGCGGCAGAATGTTTTAACTATTGGTGTGAATGTTGAGTTGTGGCTCACACTGAGGTAAGTGTGTGGGTCTGTGGGGTGGCAGTATATACGACTCGTGTTATGATCAATATCCTCAAAGAATAATAGTGTTGTGGTGTGTGAGGATGGTGTGTTGTTTGTGTTAAAAGGTCAATATTGTCTGGCACCAGTACTGTAGGGTTTTGGGGTCTAAAAGTGTCTCGCCTTACCTACAAAATGTTGCAGCGTTTATAGACCGGAAGTTGTTTTAGTTTGAAAACAAAGGTACCAGTTTTACACCCGAAATGTTTGTTTTATCCAAGTATATATATATATATATATATATATATATATATATATATATATATATATATATATATATATATATATATATATATATATATATAATACTGTACGGTATATATAAGCAAGAAGCAGGAGGGGAGATGAGCAGGTGGTCTCCAGGGTGCCAGATAAGCACAGGGCTCTGGGGACGTGGTAATACAATACTCCTCAGCTTTTCCTGATTACGTACGGCTGTCTGTCATGTGAGTTAAATATTTAACTGCCGGAAAAATTGTAGGTCAAATATTTTTAGTGATTACCTCGAACATCCCATTTTCTTTGAGAGAATATGTAGAGCGCACTTGGCGGCGGTGTCTGCTGGCCGGCTCGCGCGCCGTGTTCCCTCACTCAGGACTCACAAATTTGTAAGTTAAATTCCCACCTCTCCAGCAGGAGTTTGTGCGAACGTCTAATTATTTATTCACTTGAGCTCCGGCTCTAGGATGATGTCCGGAATAGCGTCAAAATGTCACTGACACTAACGCTTAACCGGAGGTGTTCACATGTACCCAATTAGGTGTTGAATTTTAACTCCCTAATCTCTTGGAGTGTAGACCAAGAAGAGGATCATGTGCGTGGGTGTGAGGGCAGACAGCTGGGTGGAGAGGGACGCGGGGAAGGGATCAGTATAAGGAGAAACAGAGCTCTGGGCTCAGCCAGGGGGGGGGGGGGTAATTTAACTGTAGTGACGGAGAGCCAATCATCACCTTCCTAGGACATACTACACCCTCGCTCTACACCCACATTGTCGATAATGTTGCTTTGTGGGTGTTGGATGGGCTGCCCAACACAGTGTGTCTCCCTTCACTGTGGCAAGTATACAGCTGGCAGTGTTTAGTGATGGTTGATGACCATACCTGTGATTTACCGGCAGTACCTGTGAAATTTATCAGTAACACCGTTGGAAGTAGTCAGTGTTGTGGTGAGGTGATGGCTGTTGTGGAAACGGGGGTGGGGTCGGGGAAGTTGTTGGTAGTTGTTGATGGATATGGCGTGTGATGGGTCTGGTGGATTGGGTTAAGCCGATGCAGCAGGTCTAAGCTGCAGAACAGGACATATTTTCAGCACCGTCACGACCCACTTACCCGGAATAGACCGAGGTTTGAATGATCATTTGTTTACGTCAACGGGCGGCCGTGTTTTTGTGGGCTGGTTAAGAGGACCACACTGGTAGGGTTAGGCGGAAGTGGCGGTGGCGGCGTGTTGATGGTGAGAACCCTGAGGGACCAGCTGGCCGCCCTCCCTCGCCCCGCCTTACACACTTATTCTGTGCTGTACACCTCACCTTGGCACACTGGCCCCCTACACCACACACACAAACACGAAAAACTAAAAGGACTAATTATGGTAACAATGATACTATAATGATGATCGTGACTGTAGTTATGTTGATGATGATAATTGTAGTGGTGATGAAGATGATGGTGATGATGATGATGGTTGTAGTGGTGTTGACGATGGTGATGATGGTGATGATGATATAAAGGTTCACTTCGATCGGAAAGAAAAAAAATCGAGGTACAAAGCATCACAAAGACTATGATTACTAAAGGTTTCACAAGCTGTTGTTCATAATAGATAAAAGATACACGTCGATGAGAATTAAATTAGGAATGAAATAGTGATGATAGACTGGGTAGAGGTATGAAGACTCGCTGCCATCGTCTAATATTCTATGTTTCTCGTCTCAAATATATTATTTTTCTTATGTTTGAATGGAGCATTTTTTCGAGAGAACATATCATGGTGGTAGACATATTAATATTGAAAATGGGTCATCCAGCCTAGTGTTCCCCGCTGACATTCTCAATAGGTTCACACGTTAATAGACTATCTCCCATAACCCCTTCACCACTAGTATTATTTTATTTGGCTAACGTCAAACGTTTATTCAACTCAGAGGGGATCCCGTTCACTAAGGGTTAAATTTATCGCTTCTCTGGAGTTGTAACAAAACAATCAGGTTCAATAATGGCTCTTAGATTATTACTTTGGTGACGCTCGATAACCCTAATAGTTATACCATTTAACAGTAAATCAACAACAACAACAACAACAACAACAACAACAGCAGCAGCAACAAAAACAACAACAACAACAACAACAACAACAACAGCAGCAGCAACAAAAACAACAACAGCAACAACAACAACAACAGCAGCAGCAGCAACAAAAACAACAACAACAACAACAACAGCAGCAGCAACAAAAACAACAACAACAACAACAACAACAGCAGCAGCAACAAAAACAATAACAACAACAACAACAGCAGCAGCAACAACAACAACAACAACAGCAGCAGCAACAACAACAACAACAACAACAACAACAACAACAACAACACAAAGATTACGACATACTTGGGTCTAAACTGCTCTGAACCCATTTATAACATGTTATCGTATCTCTGCTTAAGTGAATGAAATTATCGTAAAATATTTTGAGATCCGACACCCAGGGCTGGCAGCGACCCCCATGTAAATACTCGTAATAAGCAGCGTTGGCATTCTCCAACACTCTTAGGTAACTTTTTGTTCTCTTAACTGTGGGTGTCAGGACGCATCTAATTGGCTCACTAAAGCTGGGACACAAACATGGCTGCCAAATGGTGTCGAAATTACACTTTGTATTTAATGGTTGTTGTTGACTCATAACCAGCAACTATTAACCGGGAAAACTAGCAGTGTCGAATCTAATCAAACCTTACCTAATCTAACCTAATCTAATCTAACCTAATCTAGCCTAACCTAACCTTACCTAACCTAACCTTACCTAACCTAATCTAACCTAACCTAACCTAACCTAACCTAATAATCTTGCCGTGACCTAACAAACGCAACCTAACCTAACAACTTTGACCTAACTTAACCCAACAACCATGACCTAATTTTTACCTAATTTAACCTAACAACCCTGACCTAACTTAACCTAACAACCTTGACCTGACCTAATCTAACGTAACCTAACCTAACCCACGTAGCCTAATCTAACCTAACCTAAGTTTGATCAGTGAAGGTTATATTGCGATACTTGCCTTGCTTGTTGTCACTGTATAACTTTTTTTATTTACGGAGAGAAAAACAAAATTCGCGGAGGTTCTGGAACACGTTGGACCAGGTGACCGGGAGTAGACATGAGCAGCAGCCTGGTGTTTTGGATGTCCTCCCCCCCTCCCACACCCCTCCTCATTCCCTTATTCCCCCCCTCACCCCTTATTCTTCCTCTCCCCTTATTCCCTGTCCCCCTTTATTCCCCCTCCCCATAGTTTTCCCTCTCCCTCATTTCCCCTCCCTCTCATTCCTCCTCTCCCTCATTCTTCCTCCCCCTTATTTCCCCTCCCCCTTATTACCCCTTCATTCCCCCTTCTTCTTATTCCCCCTCCCCTTCATTCCACCCCACTGCCCGCTGCGCACACCCGTGACGTCAAATGTTTGCTGACGTCACGCATTGGATTATTTTCACCGCATTTGGCGCACGATTGCTTGTCTTTATAAGGCACGTAGCCCCATGGTGATTATGTTGATGTGTCGGAGGCCACGGAGGGGGGGGGGGGAGACCGGAACACAGAGTAGGAATGCGGTAGATGAAGTTATTATGGTGGAAAACATGGGCGAAATCTCACGAGAAATGTTGCACCGAAGAAAAATTCCAAGATCTCCAGAAGAATAGGAACACCAATCTGTTTTATTGGTGATTAAATACACTAAGGTTATATTAGGTTCGGTTACATTAAATTAGATCAGGTCAGATTAGGTTAGCATTAGGGGAGAAGAGCCAGGTAGGGGATGGTTGATCCAGGCAAGGAATAATGGGGCCACTCCAGGCAGGGGAGGCTGTACTTTGGGTTAGTAGGAAGGAGGTAAAGGAGGTCCAGGCGCTAGGGTAAGTAGGTCTATCAGGATATAGGTCAGCGGTGTGTACAAGGCATTGTTGACAAAGTAGACCAGACGTGCCAGAGGGCTGCGGTGCTCACCATTAAGTGTGAGGACACCTGCCAGGTAGCTTCACTAGCCATGTGCCTCCCACGCCCACTCCTTCAGGTATTCGCATGACAAGTGTCTCTAAGGGAGATGCTTTTGACGCGTAGCTTGGCCATAAAATGCTTCATGTACAAGATATTTTGAGTTGAGTGGTGCAGAGAGGTTATGGGGTACAGGGGAGGAGTTGATGCTGCAACTTATTAATTGCCGAGGCGGATGGAGGCTGTACAAGATGAGGGGAATGGAGGGCAGAAGACTAGCAGACACGGCTGGTCAGGAGGGAGGCTTATGAGGGATGAAAGACATGGTTGAGTGAGTGAGAGTTGGCTCGAGGGGAGAGTTCTGGTAAAGGAAGCAGTTAAAGCCGAGTTGAGGTAGGAGTGACGAGTGAGAGGGGCGCAGATGAGTCACTCTACAGTAAGTGTAGGGACTGAGGAGTTGGAGGGGTAGGAAGCACAGGGGAGTAAGAGAGAGAGAGAGAGAGAGATGAAAAAGTGAAGAGGGTTTTGACTCTTTGGTTTCGGAGAGAGACTGGATCGGGAAGGTGATGCCCTGCAGTTGAGAGGGAGGGGATGGTGGTAGTCTGTGATCGAGAAGGACTCTGGGATAGAGGGCTGTGGTTGAGAGGAACGCGGAGGTAGGTGACCGTAGTTAACAGGAATGAGGAGGTAGCTGGCCTTAGTTGAGAGGGACGAGGAGGTAGGTGGCCGTAGTTGAGAGGGACGGGGAGGTAGGTGGCTGTAGTTGAGAGGGACGAGGAGGTAGGTGGCCGTAGTTGAAAGGAACGGGAAGTTAGGTGGCCATGCTTGAGAGGGACGGGGAGGTAGGTGGCTGTAGTTGAGAGGGACGGGGAGGTAGGTGGCCGTAGTTGAGAGGGACGGGAAGTTAGGTGGCCATGATTGAGAGGGACGGGGAGGTAGGTGGCTGTAGTTGAGAGGGACGGCCGAGGTAGGTGGCTGTAGTTGAGAGGGACGGGGAGGTAGGTGGCTGTAGTTGAGAGGGTCGGGGAGGTAGGTGGCTGTAGTTGAGAGGGACAGGGAGGTAGGTGGCTGTAGTTGAGAGGGACGGGTTTGATGAATAGTGGGTTGGCAGCCCCAGGTGTGAGACGGTCCCAGCTGGTGTTATTGGGGGGGGGGGGGGTTATTGCGGGGTTGTTTTGGCAGGTGACATTGGGGGGTACCACCTGACCGCTCACCCCAGGCTTACTACATTATCTTGACAACTATTTACAAACACTCGACTTCACGGGGCAGTCTTTTTTTTTTTTAATAGTCAAACATTTACCTCCAGTTTATTGTCAATCTCCAGTTAGCATTTTTTTCCCGGTATGGGGAGATGAAAGTACTGCTGGCGATATGCGTGACTGTCGTTACCTCACGAGACAATACTAGTTTGCTTCTTACGGGACTTAGTGTCATTTACATTGATATAGGTGTAAATCGCCTTCAGTTGAATACATACAGTATAGTACATGTGTAAGTTCCCTTTAGTTGAAAGCGAGTGCACACTATACATTATGTGTTAAATTGGTTTTGCATATTACACATTTACTTTACTTTTTCGGAAATATAGTTTTTATATTTGTATTGATGATTGATAGTTGTATATATATCACTGAGGTTGTGGGGTTGTTTCATTAGTGACTGACTGGTGTGTGTGTGTGTGTGTGTGTGTGTGTGTGTGTGTGTGTGTGTGTGTGTGTGTGTGTGTGTGTGTGTGTGCTCTCCCCCCCCCCCCGACCCACACACCTGACGCAGGTACAGTACTTGTGAAAGTCTAGGGCTTGTTCCCACCTCGTTTCTTTAATTAACACACACACACACACACACACACACACACACACACACACAAATATATATATATGCTTTCTAAATGTATGTATGTATGTACACAGAATTTCTAATCAGACAGTGAGTGAAAGGTGACACTGGATGTAAACAGTAAAGGCCACACTGCTTTAAAACAGGTGAGAAAAAGCTGAAACATTTTGTGATGTTTTAATTACCAGAAAAATTATAAGTTGAGCAGGAAATTAAATTGTTTTTGTTATGAAAAATTAAATGGCAGGTGAAAAAAGGTTGACATTACTAAAACAAATATACAAAAAATTAATTGAAGAACTAAACATAGAATATACAGTAGATAAAGTTGATAATTTTGAGTGTGTGTGTTGGTTAGTTAGAAGGTGAGGGAGTGATCACCTGGTGTAGTTATCTGGGTAAGGGAGTGATCACCCGGTGTAGTTATGTGGGTGAGGGAGTGATTACCTTGTGTAGTTATCTGGGTAAGGGAGTGATCACCTGGTGTAGTTATCTGGGTGAGGGAGTGATCACCTGGTGTAGTTATGTGGGTGAGGGAGTGATCACCTGGTGTAGTTATCTGGGTGAGGGAGTGATCACCTGGTGTAGTTATCTGGGTGAGGGAGTGATCACCTGGTGTAGTTATCTGGGTGAGGGAGTGATCACCTGGTGTAGTTATCTGGGTGAGGGAGTGATCACCTGGTGTAGTTATCTGGGTGAGGGAGTGATCACCTGGTGTAGTTATCTGGGTGAGGGAGTGATCACCCGGTGTAGTTATCTGGGTGAGGGAATGATCACCTGGTGTAGTTATCTGGGTGAGGGAGTGATCACCTGGTGTAGTTATCTGGGTGAGGGAGTGATCACCTGGTGTAGTTATCTGGGTGAGGGAGTGATCACCCGGTGTAGTTATCTGGGTGAGGGAATGATCACCTGGTGTAGTTATCTGGGTGAGGGAATGATCACCCGGTGTAGTTATCTGGGTGAGGGAATGATCACCTGGTGTAGTTATCTGGGTGAGATTTATACCAAGCGTGAACGTGCAGTTAAATTCACCTCCTCGTTATTTCCTATTACAAATGATGAATATATTTGGCATTGGACTATTTTTATGGAGGATACAGCACACATGTTAATATATTCTGGTATTTGTTCCTCTTAAATGTCGTCACTAAGTAGAGAGAACTGATGTAGCTGTTGGTATGTATGACACGTGTTCTACCGGGCACAGTGAGCGAGATTCAGGGAATTCCTCGTGACTGCTTGTCTGTTCAGGGAAGATACCGCCGCTTGCTTCTTAGAGAGAGACAAAGTATAAGCAGAAGCAATGGGTCCTCCCTCACTAAATGGGTAATGGAAGAGAATGTATAGTGAAGGATAAGTATGGTGAAATGAGAAAGTTTTGAAGTATAGTGTAGATTTTGAGGCTGTGCCAGAGCTGGGGTGGTGGCGCGGGGTGTGAGTGTAGTCAAGAGATAACATCCATTAGTGGCAGGGAAGACAAACCTCTCGTTGTCTCCCTCGGTCTTGCCTTAACGGGTGACACAGATTAGCTTGTGTGTCGTGTGATAAAGTCTCTGTTAAATGATAATTTGTTTAAGTGATGCTCACATCCGGTGTCACTAGTTAAGGTGAGAAAATATTGTTATGACGTTTTAGAATATGATAAATAGAGTTAGTCCTCTTGAGTTCATAACTGTTCAAACAGGTGTATAGATGTATGCGTTTTGATTAGTGTGCATGTAGAGTGTGTGTGTGTGTGTGTGTGTGTGTGTGTGTGTGTGTGTGTGTGTGTGTGTGTGTGGAGCATATATTTGTATTAAGATATTAATCTGTGGGTGTGGTAGAAGCACTCATGCATTACCGTAATGGATTTATCATATAGAGTGAGGCTGGGTGGTGATATAGCGGCTGCGGGTTAGGCATAAACGACCTGAGTTATAAATCAGTGTCAATATCCATCAGTGGTGTGTAGCAGCTGAAGGTCAGGGAATCAGAGGTGAAGAGGTAAGTATCTCTACTGAGAGGCCCGGGTGGCTGCGGCGTGGGCGAGCCTCACGTCATATACCATTTTACTGACCTGATTCTCTCACAGATTGAGTGAAAATAAAACATAGGAGCTCTCAGAAGCTCTTCCTTGATTTGCTAGACTAGGCGGTGTCGTTTCTTGGCAAGACAGATGGCATCAGTTATGCCATTAGCATAGATAATTACCTGGCGGCGGCGGCCACTCCTCATAACCCTGTGTTTACATGGAGAACACCTGACTGTTGTATTGGCTAAACTTTTCGTCGGTATTGCAGGTCGTGTGTACTAGGCCACGGTACACCTGCCAAGCTTCATGAACTGGAGGATAGTATATGTATCTGTTCTGTAATGTAAAGAGCATCTGGTGTACACGAACTCAGGTTTGCTGTCATAAACCACATTCCACCGTCAGTAGCTCGTGGAAAAGCCCGTCTAGAAAATAAATATTTTACGCAAACTCCTCCCCATTTTCAGGTATTGTGAGACAGCATCTATACGGTGAGGATCTCTACTCCACGGTGATCCTCAGTGTTGTTGGATGTTATTGCACCATCGACGACTTTTGTTGGTTTATAAGTTTGTCTCAGGTTGTGGTTATAATTCTCTTCTGTGTCCAGGGTACAGCCGAAACATCCACCCAGCACTGTGGCACACTACCTTCCTCTCTCTCTTTCAACGTGTAGGAAAATCCCAGTGAACTAATTTACTCCCTACCTCAGCGGCTCTGAATTCCTAACTAGCGTCAGAACCTAACCATGGGAAATTTTATCTTTGTGACTGGTAACCTCCACTCCAGGGTAAAACATCCATTATGGGAAATACAAACGTACTTACAGGATCTGTAGCGCGATGGTACAATATGTTGCCAGTTGAACAGCAATAAAAACAATGTAGTATATGGCCGGCCATGTTGAGAGTTTTAAAGTGAAGCTGTAACTCAGGAATGCATTATGGGTAAGACCAGCATGGAAATAAGAGTAATGCTTCCCTTTATATCTTTGGCGTCAATTGTAACACATAATTCCGTTGCATTAATTAAGCGAGACCTACTCCCTAGAGTGAGGGGCGGGTGAGACAAGCGAGGCTGGAGAGGGCGCCACGACGCGAGGGGCGCACTTGTGGAAGGGTTAATGGAGAGGCAGAGGTTAAGGACCCGGGAGCTGGGTGTTGCTGTGCAGGTTTACACCAGATTTAGGATGGTAGTATAGGTGGCCAAGTGGCTACAAGAGAGGATTCTTCCCGAGGTCAAGATATAGCACGAGAGCAGGAGGTAGTCACGGTATACAGAACATGATACTTTGGTAGGTGTGGGTCGTGGCATCACCAGGTTCTCGGGGCGGCGTTTCAGAAAGATATGCCTAAATTTTAACATAGAGTCCCGAGTGTTGCAGCAGCTTGTGAAGGATTCCTTACCCAGCAGGTGTGGTGGGGGAGGGGGGGGGGGCTGTGAAAGATAATTATGATGGTTTGGGGGTGGTGTCAGACGCCAGCCAGGGTGAGGTGCTGGAGGGTGGTGGTGCTAGGAAAAGCCGTGCGGGTTAACAAGTAAGGCTCCATATGACACACAGAGAGGTTCCACTTGGCACCATGTGCTGTCAGCCTCCCGTGATATAAATATTTAGAGACCTCGGGTAGAAGCTGCTGTTGTGGCCGTCGACCCCCACTGGCCTGCTTACTGCCGCTACCCTCACACCCTCCCCCCGCCAGTGACAACAGGTAAATGAACAATTTGTTATATATATATATATATATATATATATATATATATATATATATATATATATATATATATATATATATGTTGTGTGTGTGTGTGTGTGTGTGTGTGTGTGTGTGTGTGTGTGTGTGTGTGTGTGTGTGCGCGCGCAAGTAAATCACTGTAGGTGTGCGTGATCCAAGTATACGCTGATAACCACGAGGAGGAAACAAGAAAACACGAAGTTCCCAAGCGCTTTCGTGTAATTCACGAAAGCTGAACTGTTGCTGAACTATAGACTATACCTACAGTATATGGACATAGAGTAACAGACTACCGCCAAAGTAAACTAGATTGATGGAAAATTATTACAGTATTCACAAATTGCACTTACGTGTTGGTGAGAGACAATGCTCGTCGTTCATGTTGTAGTCCAGTCTTCCTTAATACTGTATAAAGTACAGCCGAAATATACTGTATGTTCACTCTCTTTAACGGCAGTAAAGTATTTAACTAAGTACTGTATACATTATTCACAGCTAATTAAAAGCAATGAAACTTAACAACCAGAACTTTGTGTGTCATGCTGTTAAAGTTAAATATATAATTATACCGGGAAAGTTACCACAGTGTATTACACCCTCACTCAGGGCAAGAGGTTGGTGAGGGAGATATGTTCACGTGTCTCCATGTTTGCAAATATTGACCTTTGTTTCTGTAATACAATATGCCTCTGAAGCCAAACGAACTTACACACTAATAAACGAAACAAACTATATTACCTTTGGTTATTAGGCCGTGTTACTTAGCGGTATTTACTGACAGTCAAAGTTTACTGACCGAGATACCAAATGGATTTACCTTTATTTAGTCTGGTTAGATGCGTTTAACAAGTACGTCTACCCTCCATATAAGGAAGTATGGTTTATTTTTCGGGTACCTGTGGCTGCAGCTTACGTCACTCTCTTTGTAGGTGAAGGCAAGAGGTGATAGAGGGACACGGTGTCAACGTTTGTAGAATTTACTGTCAACGTATGTAGAGTTAATGCCAGCCTTTGTAGACGTGGTGTGTTCGAGTTGGTGGAGGAGGGGGTGAAGGAGGTGATGACGAAGGCTCGGGGTACGTTAATACGTCCTGGTGGTGCCTAGTACAGTCCGACCTGCTGTGTGTGTGGGAGGGGGGGGGGGGCAGCTGCCTTTCCTCACTACAACAGAACAATGTCTCAATTTTGGTTCACTTGAATTCTGTTGTGATTCGCTCTGTCGCCATGGATAAGCATTTTTTGCCCTGTGCACTGCCTGAGAGATGTATGTTCATGTATTCTTAAAATATCCGTGAAAATTGGGCTCCCTGTATGTCGTATGTTTGGTGTGTAAACGTCGTGACTTTTATGGGAGGTGCGGGGAGACGTACGTGCTAATCGTCGACAGGTTTACTTTATGGCGTGTGCCCTCACCCAACTATGCCGCCCACCATCTTCATTATTTATGTCGCAACACACACACACACTGTTCAGTTTTGGTGCATATCCTGAGAGACGGGATGAGGAATACCAGGATTTATGAATGTGCTCACGACGAACGGCCTGTGTCCAGCTCTTTACAGTGACCTGCGCTCCACTCTCACACCCTTCTTCCTCTCTTTTCCTACATCCTGCTCACAGTGGCGCGTCTTACACCAGCGGTCATCCTCTCCACGCCCACACGCCCACACCTCACTCTAATCTTGTGTGTAGGTTGGGCCACCCCTTACACTACATAATGTGTCGTAAATGTGATGTATAGGAACGTGTAGCTGGCAAATATACTTGGATAATTTTCCTCGGGGCTTACACCTCATTCTCTTACCCCCTTCCCCTTCCCCCCTACCCCCTTCCCCTTTCCCCTTTCCCCCTTCCTCCTCTCTCTCCCCTCCTCCCCAGAGAAATTGTCTGCTCTCCACTCGGGATTTATTTTACTCTGTGGAATTTAGAAAATCTTCGGAGCTTCCAATATAACATTTGTCGCCGGTACAGTTCGCTAGTCTCACTAACCTTGCGTGTGTGTGTGTGTGTGTGTGTGTGTGTGTGTCCCTCAGCTGTCGCGTCACTCTACATTATTTCCTTGATGTATTAACACTTTAGTAGCCATTATTCGTCAGCCATCATAACATTAAAGTGTCGTGGTTTTCACATCTCATTGCGCTACTCTGAGTCTCGGTAATATAAGACTGGCTTTGTTTATCTCTGTAACAGGTGCCGGATATAATGTCCTCAAGGCTTTAGTGTGGTTACTATGTCCTTTTCCTCTTCCTCCTCTCTTACTACTGACTCTCTCTTCTTCTCATTAAAAGAAAATGTACTCTTTGTTGATGAGCCCACACTTGACCTGCTCCTTTACTCATTCACAAAATAAAACTGTCTTCCCTTTACTCACCCACAAATGATTTACTCTCTTACTCATTCACAAATAAACTTTCCTTTAAGTTACCCCACAAATGATTTACGTTTTCTCATTCACACAAACAATCTTGTTTTCCTATAATCACCCACAATTAACTAGATTCCTTACTTACATATAGAGAAGTTATTCTTTTCTGATGTTCTATAAGTGACTCGCCCCCTTAACTCATATATACCTCAATGATATAATCTTTTACACTCCCGTTCATTCACATGTAAACAAACCCCCTTTTAAATGTTCACAGCTGACTAACTCCTTCTCTCGTGTCTCACTGAGGTATTTGTGAACTAAATATACGAGGTAACACTCACATACTCTCAGTGAGAACTACTACAGGTCCAGTATAGAGTGGTGTGTGTGTGTGTGTGTGTGTGTGTGTGTGTGTGTGTGTGTGTGTGTGTGTGTGTGTGAAGGAATGGAGGGTGGTGTGTGAGGGAGTGGAGGGTGGGTGAGGGAGTGGAGGATGGGTGAGGGATTGGAGGATGGGTGAGGGAGTGGATGATGTGTGAAGGAGTGGATGATGTGTGAAGGAGTGGAGGGTGGGTGAAGGAGTGGAAGGTGGTTGAAGGAGTGGATGATGTGTGAAGGAGTGGAGGGTGGGTGAAGGAGTGGAGGGTGGGTGAAGGAGTGGAGGGTGGGTGAAGGAGTGGAGGATGGGTGAGGGAGTGGAGGGTGGGTGAAGGAGTGAAGGATGGGTGAGGGAGTGGAGGATGGGTGAGGGAGTGGAGGGTGGGTGAAGGAGTGGAGGATGGGTGAGGGAGTGGAGGATGGGTGAGGGATCCTACACCAAATTCTGCTGGTTCATTCACAGTCTGCGCCGCGTTCTTCCCTCCCTCCCTCCCATTTGTCTCTCTTTTCCTCTTCTTTCTCTCTTCTCTTTCTCGCCCGTCCACCCGCCGGCCCAGTCATTGAGGCCGTGACTCGGGCCTCTCTTTTCCCTGTGTGTGTGTGTGTGTTGTTTATGTATATATATATATATATATATATATATATATATATATATATATATATATATATATATATATATATATATATATACACACACACACAAAGCACACACACTCACTCAAACATATACAGTAAACGCATGCACACAGTACAAACACACACACACAGTACACACACACACACACACACACACACACACACACACACACACACACACACACACACACACACACAGTACACACACACACACACACACACACACACACACACACACACACACACACGAGGGGAAGCGGGACTTGCACTGGCAGGACCAGCAGTGCCACTTTAATGTTACCATGCTGCTCTCTACCGTAGCCTTGTACACATCCACCACTCCCAGCCTCTACCTGCTAGCGTCGTCTGCTAACCTCACCTTCTTCACACTGCTACATCAACACTCTAAAATATAACGATGTTTAGGTAAAGGAAATGATGATGATTTTAGTAAGGTGATATAGTAAAATATGGATAATAAGAGCAGAGTGGAGAAAGAAGACTAGATTCACATAATAATAATAATAATAATAATAACTATTATTATAATTTTTATTATTATTATTATTATTATTATTTGAAATTGGTGCATTATGTACTTTGACATAGTTGAACACTTAACATACACTAAGTACACTTGGTGGAGCCCACTCAACACTTAACATACACTAAGTACACTTGGTGGCGCCCACTCAACACTTAATAAACACTAAGTACACTTGGTGGAGCCCACTCAACACTTAACATACACTTAGTACACTTGGTGGAGCCCACTCAACACTTAACATACACTAAGTACACTTGGTGGAGCCCATTCAACACTTAACATACACTAAGTACACTTGGTGGCGCCCACTCAACACTTAATAAACACTAAGTACATTTGGTGGAGCCCACTCAACACTTAACATACACTAAGTACACTTGGTGGAGCCCACTCAACACTTAACATACACTAAGTACACTTGGTGGAGCCCACTCAACACTGAACATACACTTAGTACACTTGGTGGCGCCCATTCAACACTTAACATACACTTAGTACACTTGGTGGAGCCCACTCAACACTTAACATACACTAAGTACACTTGGTGGAGCCCACTCAACACTTAACATACACTAAGTACACTTGGTGGAGCCCACTCAACACACACTAAGTACACTTGGTGGAGCCCACTCAACACTTAACATACACTAAGTACACTTGGTGGCGCCCACTCAACACTTAACATACACTAAGTACACTTGGTGGAGCCCACTCAACACTTAACATACACTAAGTACACTTGGTGGAGTCCACTCAACACTTAACATACACTAAGTATACTTGGTGGAGCCCACTCAACACACACTAAGTACACTTGGTGGAGCCCACTCAACACACACTAAGTACACTTGGTGGCGCCCACTCAACACTGAACATACACTAAGTACACTTGGTGGAGCCCACTCAACACTTAACATACACTAAGTACACTTGGTGGAGCCCACTCAACACACACTAAGTACACTTGGTGGAGCCCACTCAACACTTGACATACACTAAGTACACTTGGTGGCGCCCACTCAACACTTAACATACACTAAGTACACTTGGTGGCGCCCACTCAACACTTAACATACACTAAGTACACTTGGTGGAGCCCACTCAACACTTAACATACACTAAGTACACTTGGTGGCGCCCACTCAACACTTAACATATACTAAGTACACTTGGTGGCGCCCACTCAACACTTACCATACACTAAGTACACTTGGTGGAGCCCACTCAACACTTAACATACACTAAGTACACTTGGTGGAGCCCACTCAACACTTAACATACACTAAGTACACTTGGTGGAGCCCACTCAACACTTAACATACACTAAGTACATTTGGTGGAGCCCACTCAACACTTAACATACACTAAGTACACTTGGTGGAGCCCACTCAACACTTAACATACACTAAGTACACTTGGTGGCGCCCACTCAACACTTAACATATACTAAGTACACTTGGTGGCGCCCACTCAACACTTACCATGCACTAAGTACACTTTGTGGAGCCCACTCAACACTTAACATACACTAAGTACACTTGGTGGCGCCCACTCAACACTTAACATACACTAAGTACACTTGGTGGAGCCCACTCAACACTTAACATACACTAAGTACACTTGGTGGAGCCCATATGGTTGAAAAATAATTGCCCAAATCACCGACGGACCATTTTCTTGATGCAGTGGTGAAATATTGATGTGTGTGTGTGTGTGTGTGTGTGTGTGTGTGTGTGTGTGTGTGTGTGTGTGTGTGTGTGTGTGTAATGGTTTCCACATGCTGAGGTAGGGGAGGGGTGTTGTGCAGGGGGTGGGGGAAGGAGGAACGAAGGGAAAGGGTTGGGGAAGGGGGAGAGAGAGGGGACGAGGGTAGGGAGGCTGGGGTAGGGGGCGAGAGAGGGGACGAGGGTAGGGAGGCTGGGGTAGGGGGAGAGAGAGGGGACGAGGGTAGGGAGGCTGGGGTAGGGAGCGAGAGAGGGGACGAGGGTAGGGAGGCTGGGGAAGTATTGTAATCCTTCGTTTAAGAAAAGATTTTATCCGGTGACTCGACAAAGAAACGAGTCATCCATTATTTAGTTTTTCTTTTATCTCGATTTTTATTATTATTATTATTATTATTTTTTTAATTCCAAGTCCGTAATTTCTAGACAGAGTAATTGAAGGCAAGGAAGTGTGCAGCGCATTGCTTTGGATAGAAGTAAAATATTTATCTTGTGTTGTTATTATTCATGGCAAGCTTTGTTGAGGACATTTAAAATACAATTCAAATGTGAAGCAGGAAAGTAAGAACAATGAAAATGAAACACGAAAAAAGTTTGGAAGAAAGTAAATTGTAAATACAGTATTGTTGTTGTTATTTACATCAGTCACCCCTTTGCATGCTTACTACACCGGTTATCATATACTTATTTTGTTGGAATGTGATTTTGTTTTCTTTAGAATTAATCAACGCCAATGAACTGCTTCTGTTGGTGAGGTAATTTTGCTTTTAGGGGTCATATTAGGGATTTGGAGTTGTCACAAGACTATTTTTGGAACGTAGTGTACATGTGTGTGTGTGTGTGTGTGTGTGTGTGTAAATAAGACGTCCTGGGTGTGTATGTAGGTCTAAAAATGAGTGTTGTGCTAACTTTAAGCTCCTGAACTCAAACATGAACAGCAATGCGGGTGATTTGGGGAGATATGACTGCAACACCCGAGAGTGTTTTTTTTTACATGATTAGGGTGACATGGTAGAGAATTTTAGGCCCACATGCACACTGTAGACGTATTATTTACACACACACACACACACACACACACACACACACACACTCTATTAATAAAACGTGTATTATTATTATTATTATTATTATTATTATTATTATTATTATTATTATTATTATTATTATTATATTATTAGTATTATTATATTACACACACACACACACACACACACACACACACACACACACACACACACACACACACACACACACAGGCTCCAAAACGGTATAGTGCCAAATTTTAACTCTGTGACCCGAAAGACAAAGCTGAGCATAGTGTAACGCGTCAGCATCACGTGGGATTACTGTATATCGTCCTTCAAAATCGTACGTGACGTCGATTCGTGTACGTGTATTGCCTGATGACGTCAAACACACAGACCTCCCCCCCCCCCCCCACCTCCGGGATAAAGGTTTACTTGACTTAGCCTAATCTTGTTCTTTTCATTGTTTTGGTGGAAGGTTATTCAAAATCACGTTGTGGAATTTTGTCCATTGGGAATAAAATCCGAGTATTTCTGCCGTCTGCACCCCTTCTGTGAACGTTATTACAACACTTATGATTTTGGGGATTGTAATGATTCCTTGAGAGGCCAGGTTTTTGGTGGGGGGTGTGCGAGTCTGGTCCCCCCCCCACAATCAGTGTCGTTCCAACTTTCAGCTTTAAATATGACCTTTGAATGGTGTTTAAATGTTACAGTGGAAGTTAACAGTTGGTCTGACGCTAATTTTTGAGCATATTATAAACACACACACACACACACACACACACACACACACACACACACACACACACACACACACACGTCAACTTTGAACCAATGAACATGCCTCTTGTCATCACAATAAACTACCGTGAGTACTGTAAACTCTGTGTTCCTTCCTTCCCCTACACCAGGGGTTCTTAACCTGAAGTCCATGGATGGGCTTCAGGGGGTCCGTGAAGGTCAGATAAAAATTTAACATTTATATTCACTATACTGTGTGTATGTCATACACTGTATGAGGCAATGAATTTTCAATAAAATAAAGTATATTCATTTCATGCAAAGTTGTGTTTATATGCTTATGTGCATTTTTCTAGGGAGGGGGTCCATAGTTTTCACCAGATTCTCAAAGGGGTTCGTGACTCAAAAAGGCTAAGAACCACTGCCCTACACCCTTACGCCGAGGCTGCTGGGGTCTTGTTTATATATGTGAGATTATAGTAAACAAGCCCGTGTTTGAACGTGGTGGTGACAGCGATATAGTCATCCAGCCATCGTGTCCTCGGGGCCAGTCAGCAAAGGAATCCTAACTAAATAATACCCAAGAGTTTCAGAGCCTTTTTGAATGACGTGTGTGTCTTATGCTTGTGTTGTCTGCCCGTTTGATGTTTATTTTAATGTGACGTCGATGAAGTCTATGTGAAGGAGTGGTAACAGTGGCGGTGTTGGCGTGTCTGTGTCTAGACCATCATTGTAAACATAACTCCTTTACTTTTTACTGTTTGGTTTTTTCTTCATAATTTTGAGGACGCAGGTCTCTTGGCAGCAGTGTCTTGGACGATGTCAGCGGCTATTGACCTTTTCTTCGCTATTAGAACAGGTCGATCTTCTTATTATGATCCATATTGTATTAGCTATAACACACACACACACACACACATACGAAAAAGTTTGAAGAATTGCTGACTGATTATATATCATAAAATATGAGAAACTGCAGAAAAGCTCGGGAGTTGAAACTACTTCATCTATCATACCAAAGAGAAGAAAACAAATGAAAAAAAAAAAGGTATAAAGAACATGTGTTGGCTGGAGGGTCAAGTTTACAGTAAGGAAAGACAATGTTGTGGCTACCGAGTGAAATATGGGTTTATCCTGCCTTAGAGTTTACCATAACAGTCTTCCGTACACACATAGTTAACGTAAACACTGTGGGCTAGACTCACACACACACACACACACACGTACTACCTATAATCTCGTGTCAACATCGCACACTCAGGCGGTCGTGACCACGGGTCTGGCTCCACCACTTACACCCTCACTCTGCCACAGTTTCTCTCTCAAAAACAAACACGCCTGAATCTTCGACTTCCACTGGGACATGTTATGGGTACTTTTGTGGCCTCTGTAGAGCCATTATTGGGGTTTTAAAGAGCCAGTGAAGTGTGTTCTTCAAGCAGCACCTCCCGCTAATGGTAAGAGGGAGGCGTGGGTGCTGAGGGTCACTGCGCTCTGCGTACCCGCCTGCCTCGGGTCTACGTAGATCACAGCCAAGTTCCACCTCGCTTTGTAACGACTCACGCACAGCACACTGCTAGTGAATGAACTCAGGGAAAGTGTATGCACCGGTATGCATTTATTCATGAGTTGTTTGTAATAAAACTTTTAGATTTTTTCCATCCATCGTCTCCAGGTTTTATATTTTTTTTATCGTTAATTGTGAACGTAAAGGGAAAAATTATTTTCGTTTTGCATTGTTAACTCTGAAGGTATTGTGTATATGCTTTACTCTGTGTGTCCCTTTGGTAATGGTGACTTTCCGAAACTTTGCTTTTATTGTTAAAACACCACTAAAGCGAGTAGACAACAGATTTATGGTGACAGTAAATGTGACCAACAGATTTCTCGGTGGAAGTCATTCATTCTTTTAGCGGACGTAGCAGAGGCCGCGAAGGACAAAACAACGGCATCAAAGTAGGAAATAGGTTACATGGTGAGGGCTGCCACAGTATCATGATGGAGTGAGAGAGGAGGATGAATTGACCCGGGGTCACTTGTGTCAACAGCCGCTCGTCCATCACACATTCCCGGCCACCGCCAGTTATGGGGAGTCTCTGGGGTCCCTGGCTCACCCACCCTCGCCATTTGTCATTTTTCTTGGATGGCGTCCTGCACATATAACGGAGTTGGCTCTTGTTTTGTACCAACATCAACCTGTCCCGTCCACTCCCACCCATGGTTGATGCCAGCACATCTCTTAGCGAGTGTCCCAGTTTCAAGAAGCTTTAAATTCCTTCCCATTACCTCATGATGTGACAGATCGAGCCAAGGATGCATATCTACGTGAAGTTTTAGTTAACGAGTCCAGGAAGCATCTCAGCCACTGTCATAACCCAAGTGAAGTTAACTTTCTGTAGACTGGAGCTACGACTGGTGCAGGTTCGTGATCAATTAAAGTCGATATCCTCAGCTTTTCATCACAGTCGTGAACTCATGAATCATTTGCAGAAGCGATGGCGGGTTATATGATGCGATATTTTGGTGATCGTTAACATAGAAAACTGAGTTAAAATGAAGATGTTTGGTGAATGTGGATGAGTTTGTGTCACGCTGTGTGGGAGTGACGGTGTGGTACAGGTGTAGAGGTTTAGGGTGGAGGTATGGGAGGACGGAAGCTTCATGGTTGATTATTTTTCAACAAGTAAAGAGCACAAGGAGAGATCAGACAAGTGTCGTTGTCAAATCTGCTCACCGAGGCGTCCCCTTGCCAAAGACTGAGAGGGTAGAGGGAGGGAGGGGGAGAGAGAGGGGAGATATATGAACCAACATGTTTTGAACTGTTGGGAGTATATGTGAAATAGGAAAAACACTGTTGCAGGAAACTCCACAGAGGAGGAGTCCGGAGTGTGAATAAATCTTGTGATGAACAGTAACATGGAGGAGCTCTCGCAGGTGTGTTCATGGTGAGAAGACCCAGAGAAGGTAAATATAGTATTGTTATTAGTAAGGGTGCTGCAGGTGTGATGATGGCAAGTTTTGGCGTTGAAAATGTGATGGCTGTAAGAATAAGCCTAAAAGCTTTCAGGGCTGGAAGTGTCATTGGTGCAGGTGTGTAGGTCTTCCATGTATGAGTGTTGCAGGTGTGTAGGTCTTCCATGTATGAGTGTTGCAGGTGTGTAGGTCTTCCATGTATGAGTGTTGCAGGTGTGTTGGCCTTTCATGTATACGTGGTGCAGGTGTGTTGGCCTTCCATGTATGAGTGTTGCAGGTGTGTTGGTTGTAAGTATGAGAACCACTCGTGTCAGGTGTGTGGGCCATACAGGTGTAATGGTTTAGAGGAGCTCGTTAACGGCCATGAAGTTGTGGGAAGTGGGTTACGACCGTGTGAGCTAGCCAATACTTCTGCCACGTGCTTCTACTTTACCTGTTCCACGCCCCGTCTATACCACGCCCCGTCTATACCACGCTCCGTCTATACCACGCCCCGCCTATACCACGCCCCGTCCATACCACGCCCTGTCTATACCACGCGCCATCTATACCACGCCTCACCTATACCACGTTCCGTCTATACCACGCCCCGTCTATACCACGCCCCGTCTATACCACGCCTCACCTATACCACGCCCCGTCTATACCACGCCCCGTCTATACCACGCCCCATCTATACCACTCCCCGCCTATACCACGCCCCATCTATACCACGCCCCGTCTATACCACGCCCCATCTATACCACGCCTCACCTATACCACGCCCCGTCTATACCACTCCCCGCCTATACCACGCTTCATCTATACAACGCCCCGTCTATACCACACCCCGTCTATAACACGCCTCACCTATACCACGCCCCTCCTATACCACGCCCCATCTATACCACGCCTCTCCTATACCACGCCTCATCTATACCCCACGCCCTCACCTTTTTCACCCTCCACTTGTTCCACATCTTACCTCGCCCACGTCTTACCTTAACTACAGCAACCTATTTCTGTCCCATCTCCCACATCGAAGAGCCTGTTGTTACCACCCAGCCCGCACCGCCTCCCACTGCCGACTCCCACACACTCCCTCAGATGTGTGAACTGTCCTCTTCCTTCTACCATGTTGTGTCTTCACTGACTCATGCTTCTTCTTCAATCCAGTGTCCTCCAAAACCCCGAACCCTTCAACCCAGTGTCCTCCAAACCCGAACCCTTCAACCCAGTGTCCTCCAAACCCCGAACCCTTCAACCCAGTGTCCTCCAAAACCCCGAGCCATTCAACCCAGTGTCCTCCAAAACACCGAAACCTTCAACCCAGTGTCCTCCAAAACCCTGAACCCTTCAACCCAGTGTCCTCCAAAACCCCGAACCCTTCAATCCAGTGTCCTCCAAAACCCCTGAACCCTTCAACCCAGTGTCCTCCAAACCCCGAAACCTTCAACCCAGTGTCCTCCAAAACCCCGAACCCTTCAATCCAGTGTCCTCCAAAACCCCGAACCCTTCAACCCAGTGTCCTCCAAAACCCCGAGCCATTCAACCCAGTGTCCTCCAAAACACCGAAACCTTCAACCCAGTGTCCTCCAAAACCCCGAACCCTTCAACCCAGTGTCCTCCAAAACCCCGAACCCTTCAACCCAGTGTCCTCCAAAACCCCGAACCCTTCAACCCAGTGTCTTCCTAACCCCGAACCCTTCAACCCAGTGTCCTCCAAAACCCCGAACCCTTCAACCCAGTGTCTTCCTAACCCCGAACCCTTCAACCCAGTGTCCTCCAAAACCCCGAGCCATTCAACCCAGTGTCCTCCAAAACACCGAAACCTTCAACCCAGTGTCCTCCAAACCCCGAACCCTTCAACCCAGTGTCATCCAAACCCCGAACTCTCCAACCCAGTGTCCTCCAAACCCCGAACCCTTCAACCCAGTGTCCTCCAAACCCCGAAACCTTCAACCCAGTGTCCTCCAAAACCCCGAACCCTTCAACCCAGTGTCCTCCAAACCCCTGAACCCTTCAACCCAGTGTCCTCCAAACCCGAACCCTTTAACCCAGTGTCCTCCAAAACCCCTGAACCCTTCAACCCAGTGTCCTCCAAACCCCCGAACCCTTCAATCCAGTGTCCTCCAAAACCCCGAACCCTTCATTCCAGTGTCCTCCAAACCCCTGAAACCTTCAACCCAGTGTCCTCCAAAACCCGAACCCTTCAATCCAGTGTCCTCCAAAACCCCGAACCCTTCAATCCAGTGTCCTCCAAACCCCGAACCCTTCAACCCAGTGTCCTCCAAACCCCGAACCCTTCAATCCAGTGTCCTCCAAAACCCCGAACCCTTCAATCCAGTGTCCTCCAAACCCTGAACCCTTCAACCCAGTGTCCTCCAAACCCCCGAACCCTTCAATCCAGTGTCCTCCAAACCCCGAACCCTCCAACCCCCATGTCTCCCACCTCTTTGTTGTCTAACCTTTTTATTGGTAACCCATCATTCGCCTCTCACAGTAGGTTCTCCTTTTACAAGTACAGTTAGGGACTCCCGCTTTTCTGTCCACTGGTTCTTGTCGTGTTCATTAGCACACTATTACTTGTCACAGCAAAGGTCGAGGGGTGGTGGTGATGGGTGGAGGGTGATGGGTGATAGGTGTGATGGGTGATGGTGTGATGGGTGATGGTGTGATGGGTGATGGTGTGGAGGGTGATGGTGTGGAGGGTGATGGTGTGGAGGGTGATGGGTGGAGGGTGATGGGTGGAGGGTGATGGTGTGGAGGGTGATGGGTGGAGGGTGATGGTGTGGAGGGTGATGGGTGGAGGGTGATGGTGTGATGGGTGATGGGTGGAGGGTGATGGGTGGAGGGTGATGGTGTGGAGGGTGATGGGTGGAGGGTGATGGTGTGATGGGTGATGGGTGGAGGGTGATGGTGTGATGGGTGATGGTGTGATGGGTGATGGTGTGATGGGTATTGGTGTGGAGGGTGGTGGTGTGGAGAGTGATGGTGTGGAGGGTGATGGTGTGGAGGGTGATGGTGTGGAGGGTGATGGGTGGAGGGTGATGGTGTGGAGGGTGATGGTGTGGAGGGTGATGGTGTGGAGGGTGATGGTGTGGAGGGTGATGGGTGGAGGGTGATGGTGTGGAGGGTGATGGGTGGAGGGTGATGGTGTGATGGGTGATGGGTGGAGGGTGATGGGTGGAGGGTGATGGTGTGGAGGGTGATGGGTGGAGGGTGATGGGTGATGGTGTGATGGGTGATGGGTGGAGGGTGATGGTGTGATGGGTGATAGGTGTGGAGGGTGATGGGTGATGGTGTGATGGGTGATGGTGTGGAGGGTGATGGGTGGAGGGTGATGGGTGATGGTGTGGAGGGTGATGGGTGATGGTGTGGAGGGTGATGGGTGGAGGGTGATGGTGTGGAGGGTGATGGGTGATGGTGTGATGGGTGATGGTGTGATGGGTGATGGTGTGGAGGGTGATGGGTGGAGGGTGATGGGTCATGGTGTGATGGGTGATGGTGTGATGGGTGATGGTATGGAGGGTGATGGGTGGAGAGTGGTGGGTGCGGTGTTGAGGCGTGGATTTTTGTCTGTATATTAAGTACAGGTTGCGTCTAGGACCAGAGAATGGGGTAATAGAACGTTTGTGCCACACTCACCTGTCGCATGCCCAAGTGATCCTGATCCTGTAGAATGTAGATAAATGTAACTGTGCCCTCACCACCAGGTACCGTGTGGGAAATATGGCAGTAGGAGGAACACTGAGGCACTTAGTCGTGAATATGGCAGTAGGAGGAACACTGAGGCACTTAGTCGTGGTAATAACGAGGAAAATTAAACTGTGGTCCAGAAGCTGAGACAAAGACAATATTGATGATTGGAGAACAATGTGAATCATTCCCTGTGTGTGTGGGGGGGGGGGGGGGGCAGTGAATTGCTGGTCTGTACTCGTCTAGTCTGTCCTGTCATGTTCTGCCCGTGTCTGTTATCCCCCAACAGTCTCCTCCGCCTCTATATTCCTAAAATAAAACGCCTCGTGAAGGTGTATCGTCGCGGTCAAAACACCATCATCAAAAAAAGCTAAATAATATCCCATTGTCCATATTATTTTATCAGTAAACCAAAAGTGAGACCAGACTCCCGGCAACTGGTGTAGTCTATTACAAAGTAACAAACGTCGAGAAAATGAAAGATTATGGTGGGGTGTCGGTGGTGGGCGGGGCATGTTTGGCCATCACATGTGGTGTCCTCGATAATGTTGGGGTATCCCCATACCCAGGGTGTGGTTGTGTCACGGGCACGCTCCCTCCTGGTGTGGCTCGGGAGGGAGGCGGGGCTTCAAGAGTCATGTGCAATTAAAGTTGGTCAATAATTTTGTCTGTCTGTCGTGGGTGCCATTCAATTTTATGCTTCTCGCTATTTATTAAAGTGCCATAGTGTACAATTTATTGCGTCGTGTACTGTTTATCATGGGTTGCTGTGGGAAAATCTAAAAATACTTGTGTTGACAGTTTGGTGGGCAGGGCCATGCAGGTCACCAGCTGGTTGGTGGGGGCTGAAGATGTAGGTGAGTAGTATCAAGGGTATACCACTGTCCACTGAGGCTGCTGATGAGGAAGTAGGCTATGTCTGGCCCCGGTGACTTGTGCCAGGATCTTGACGGTCGCTGCTGCTGCTGGTGGCCAACGTCAGACAGTCCTACTCCTCAGCCACTGCCACTAGGGCTTAGCTTGGAGATTACTTCGAGTGTAGGGAGATACGAACAATGACAAGTTTTGGAGGATCAGTGATATCAAGGTGAGTTAGACAGTTGTTGTGACAGTATACGTGACAGACGTAAGGAAGTTGTCATGTGGATAAGACAGTGTGGCGCGCTCTTCATAACAATTAAGGAAGGAAAAAGTGAAATGAAACAGGTGGAAAAAGAAGTGTTGGCTGGCATCTAGGACAACTATGTCTCCTGTTTTGTCCTTTTTCTAACATGAATTAATGTTTTGAGTTACGGTACTCTGCCAAATGTTAGTGAATGTTTAAGTCTCTCTGGCTAGGAGGCGGAGAGGCTGGTGGCGATGGCAGTGTGATCGGCAGTAAAATCCAACGGCGACTACCTGACCCAGTCCACATCTGGGCCAAACCCAATTCTCAACCACAAGCCGGTCAAACGCTTTTCCCTGTGGTGGATTTTATTTTTATTTATTTTTAAAGCATTTTGAATAGTAAAAGAAGTTGCTCGATGATTTATGGCTCCCCAATGTTCGTTAGAAACGCTAAGATGAACAGTGATAATGTTGGTGTGTGTGTGTGTGTGTGTGTGTGTGTGTGTGTGTGTGTGTGTGTGTGTGTGTGTGTGTGTGTGTGTGTGTGACAAGATCAGCGATACATCACGGGAAGACCCATGTTGTGACCAAGTAGTCCTGTGATACAACTGCCTCTCCTGAGGTGTTTGAAGACTTAAGTGTAGCACAGTATTGACCACTGAGGTGTTCTTAATTATTCCCCAGTCACGGTGAAGATGGCAGCGTTGTGGCCATCTCCAGCAACAGCAGTGTACCTGGCCCTCAGTCACGGTGAAGATGGCAGCGTTGTGGCCATCTCCAGCAACAGCAGTGTACCTGGCCCTCAGTCACGGTGAAGATGACAGCGTTGTGGCCATCTCCAGCAACAGCAGTGAACCTGGCCCTCAGTCACGGTGAAGATGGCAGCGTTGTGGCCATCTCCAGCAACAGCAGTGTACCTGGCCCTCAGTCACGGTGAAGATGGCAGCGTTGTGGCCATCTCCAGCAACAGCAGTGTACCTGGCCCTCAGTCACGGTGGGGATGACAGCGTTGTGACCAAATTACCTTTTACTATTGGCGTATGACAGATTTCTCCTTTCCATAGGGAGACGTTGGACTCATCAACCTAACCTAACCTAACCTAACCTAACCTAACCTAACCATTGTTCAATAAAAACTTTATCTAGATGTTACTAAAGTTATCCTTACACATATCTAAGTTTAACTTGGTCGGGTTTAGGTAAGTTTAATTAGGTAGAGTAAACAGATGCTACTAAACCCTTCCTGATGTATACCTTGGTTTAATTAAGATCAGGTAAGATCACTTTAATTAAGTTAATGTAAATAGTTTTAGGGGCGAGAGTTCGGGGTTATTGAGCGTGTCTTGGGTGAGGGAGAACTGGGGGAGGAGTGGCCTACCTGACAGTCACTCAGGTGGTCGTGACAGGTGGTCTACAGTCACTCAGGTGGTCGTGACAGGTGGGCTACAGTCACTCAGGTGGTCGTGACAGGTGGTCTACAGTCACTCAGGTGGTCGTGACAGGTGGTCTACAGTCACTCAGGTGGTCGTGACAGGTGGTCTACAGTCACTCAGGTGGTCGTGACAGGTGGTCTACAGTTACTCAGGTGGTCGTGACAGGTGGTCTACAGTCACTCAGGTGGTCGTGACAGGTGGTCTACAGTCACTCAGGTGGTCGTGACAGGTGGTCTACAGTCACTCAGGTGGTCGTGACAGGTGGTCTACAGTTACTCAGGTGGTCTACAGTCACTCAGGTGGTCGTGACAGGTGGGCTACAGTCACTCAGGTGGTCGTGACAGGTGGGCTACAGTAATACCATCTGTGTCCGCATCCTCCTCATACAGGGATATTTCACTTACAGCATTATTGTTGGGAGGAAGAGAAGGAAAGCGCCCCACACACACACACACACACACACACACACACACACACACACACACACACAACAATGACAGCTGCCACAAAACACTTATAACAACAATGGATGATAATCGTCAGAGAAACCGTAACACTGTGTCAGCTGAGGTAATAATAACAGGCACCTTCTTGACAGTAACAAGAGTCGGTGGTGGTTATATAGAGCGCCCTCACGCATGGCACGCCACGCCATCATCACTATTCCTACTGCTCACCATCACGCCCACCATCACGCCCACTATCACGCCCATCATCATCACCATCCCTACTGCTCACCACCACACCCACTACGCCCAGCATCACCATTAAAACACCAATTGCTTCCTCGTGTTTGGCACATTAAAAACAACTAACGAACTCAACAAATCTACAAACATCTTCCTATTAGTTGGAGCGAAAGTGAAGTAAAAAAATATTAATTCAAGTACTAATTATTCCTCTTTGAGTGGGTGGCAGGTCTCGCCCCGGTGTTGTCTTGTGCCCCGAGTTAATGTTAGGAGCATTAGCCAGGAGGACACTTAACGTCAGGTGTTTCTTGTGGCTCCACTCAACACTCTTCTGCAATGATGAGTGACAGGGAGAGTCTTGGGTGTGTGTGTGTGTGTGTGTGTGTGTGTGTGTGTGTGTGTGTGGGGGGGGGGGGATAGTGTTAAGTGTGTTTTTTGTATGCTAGGGTTAAGTGTGTTTTTTGTATGCTAGGGAAGCCACACACACACACACACACACGTAAGATGTTGGGTAGTGTCTGTGTGGTGTCAGTATAAAGGTTGGTTAGGTTAGATTAGGTTAAGTGAGTTTTAAAGTTCTCGCTGCGTCAGTCAGTTGTATGAGTACCACCAGTCCTGACTGACTAACTGACTGTTCTGGGAGAGCCTGTCACACGGTCTGTGACAGATTTAATACGAAGTCTGTGTCACTATAAATTTAATAACATAATATTGGGTGATACTGATGGTTGGAGTCTCGTGTACAGCCAGGTGCAGGAGTGTCTGGGGTAGATGTTAGAGCTGTTGTTCTTTGGTCACTGAGCTACTTATACTTATATTCTTGGTTGATTGTTTTAAAACAATCGGAGTTTTTTGTTTTGTTTTGTAGAAGTAGATTACAAGTGTGGTCTCGATGTTACCTTGACCTTTGTCCTCATAAAGGTTAAGCTCCCAGTAAACACACGTGTATCATAAGAGCGGGATTGCCTACCCAAGTTCACCAAGTTATGTCAACTGATTGCAAAGTTAATCTGGTTACGTGTCACGGTAAAGGAATAGGCGCGTCTTGTAATAATTCGCTTCACCCTTTAATCTGGAAAATAACGATGTTTACAAATAATATACTGTGAGGAAGAGCGAGGGATGAATGATGGATATATTGTTACTTGTAGAGGGAAGGAGGCCAGCCAAGGTCTAGTGTAACTAGTAGTGTTGTAACTATAATACTGATGATGTAAACGTACAGTACAGGCTTCCTCCCCCCTCGTGTCCGTGATGCAACTAACTGACGGAGTGCTGGCGACAGATGAACTAATCATCTATACGTGAGGAGGGGCGGGGTGACGGGTGTAGTGAAGTAATAGTGGCTAAAACAGTAACTTTACGGAGGGATCAGATGAATTTAATAATGACCACTACGACTCCTGTTGTCTCTCTCGGTAGGGATGTCAAAATCCATCGTCCATTGTGTTAAATTGTCTAAAATAAAATCAAGATAATTTTTAGAGCGCGTGTACCTCTATACGGGCTGTTTTTTCCCCACACTCATGTCACTGTGAGCGGCCGGTGTTGGATGTATCCCAGGCGGACGAATGGCTGGGAAATGTTGGACGAGTGAAGAATGTGAGTTATATGAGGCGTGAAGGAGAGGTAATAGCTGAGTGACCTGAAAAGCTAGATGTGTCACACAGCTGACCACCTCACACGGGGAGTTTGTCTCTCTTGATTGATGGATGGCTGACGACTGACTCACTTAGGATCACCATTATTTATACACAAACTTTATATAACTGATGGATGACCCGGAGGTGGATGATGTGAGAAAACAGTTAAGGTTTATATCATAATATTATCCCATGATTTTCTCCACAACAGAAATTAATTTTTTAACAGGAGGAAGATGAGAAGTAAAACATTAATATATAAGCGGGATATTAAGTGAAGCTTTACCTGGTCAAGGATTTACATGAAAGCATTTACAGAAAAATCCACCACGTCACCTGAGCCTAAGAAATACAACACAAATATCATGTAGTGAAGATGAACAACAACACCAACAGCAAGAGACCCAGTTTTACCCACTCTCTGACCCTAACGGACAGACAATCAAAGATTTTATCATATTATGGACCGTCTCTTAACTGTTAATGACCCACGTTTGTGACCCATTTCTTATATCAGGTCACATATACAAGTGTTATCTCCCAGGGAAAAACTTAGGTCGTGGTCACAATGGACGCTTAACACCACAAAAGGTCTCCCCGGCACAATTGTCTGCTGCCTCCTTTAATACAAATATAATACTGAGGTCTTTAAACGACGGGGTTGGCGTTAAAAGGTTGGAAACACACGGTAGTCAGGTGACACATAAAGACATACAGTTTGTTTCCCCCCAGGACAGCCGCCCGCCACGCTCACTCTCCCCGGGAATCCATTAATATCTTTTTTACAGTATCGTAGTGTTGTGTCTTTTGCTATATAGTATAATGGCGGGGAGGCCGGCCTGAGGACCTCTATGGAACACACTGCTGGAGGGACGGACAGGTAAGAGGAGACATACATGCATACATACATACATACATACATACATACATACATACATACATACATACATACATAAGCAGGCAGATAGATAAGCAGAGTTAAACAGGTAGCAGCAGTAGGAGCCTTTGCGGTAAAGTAGTTATAAACAGTAGGAACAGCGTCAAGAGCAACAGAACAACAGAGCAAGAGATGACAATAGCAGCAGCAACAGTCATCTGTGCCGCACACCTGGCACTCGCAAGTGGCACCACCCGAACCCCTGACCTACTTGGCTCCCGGCACACAGCCATTACACGGAAACCACCACTGTTAAAGTACCTTTCGCCATACTCGGTGCATAATTACAGAAATCAATGATGCCATGGAGGAAACGTTTTTAATGGACTCATATAAACAAGGTGACAGGGGGTGGGGTGGGGGGGGGGGTGACGAGTGGTGTTTGGACAGGTGGCGTCTGGACAACAGCGGGTGAGCATGTCGTCCCCTCCCTCACCCCGCCCACCCCAGACCCTGCTAACTCCTGGGAACCCGTACGATTGGCCAGGTGACGCGATAATAAACACACATATCAGCTTTATCAAGGTCTTATTCTCTCAGCTGACTGCTACACAAACACTTGGAGAACGTGTTGTGCTCTGAGCTGGGTAGATTTGCGCTCCGTTCGATTCGACGGAGAAAAAAATAGACAGGATGCCCGCTGCAGTCTTGGGACGTGTTGGGCTGCAAGAGGAACATCGTAAACAAGACAATAATTTTTCTTGTTGGAGTGTTGAAGTTTTGTGTGTGTTGGAAGGATTAGTCAGGGGAGGGTATTGCAAGGGTAGTCAAGGAGGGGGGTGTTGCAGGGGTAGTCATGGGGGGTGTTGCAGGGGTCGGTAAGAAGTATTGCAGTGGTAGTCAAGGAAGGGGTATTACAGGGGTAGGTAGGAAGTATTGCAGGGGTAGTCAAGGAAGGGGATGTTGCAGGGGTAGTTAAGGAAGGGGGTGTTGTAGGGGTAGGCAAGTGGGGGGTGTTGCAGGGGTCGGTGAGAGGTATTGCAGGGGTAGCTAGGAAGGGGGTATTGCAGGGTTAGGTAGGAAGCATTGCAGGGGAAGTCAAGGAAGGGGGTGTTGCAGGGGTAGATAGGAAGTATTGAAGGGGCAGTCATGGTGTGTTGCAGGGGGGGGGAGGGAGGGCTGTGTTAGTGAAAGATTCTCCTTTAATCTTTATGTTACCTGTAAGAAGGGCAGGTGGGGACCCCCTCTTGTGTTCACTCTTGTTAATCTGGGGGATGTCGTCAGTCTACCTGGTATTACATTGTTTTTATAGAGCTACCGCGACGACAGTAAGTGTGTGAGTACTGTGCTGCGTCAGGTGTACAGTAAGAGTGTGAGTACTGTGCTGTGGCAGGTGTACAGTAAGTGTGTGAGTACTGTGCTGTGGCAGGTGTACAGTAAGTGTGTGAGTACTGTGCTGCGTCAGGTGTACAGTAAGAGTGTGAGTACTGTGCTGTGGCAGGTGTACAGTAAGTGTGTGAGTACTGTGCTGCGTCAGGTGTACAGTAAGTGTGTGAGTACTGTGCTGCGTCAGGTGTACAGTAAGAGTGTGAGTACTGTGCTGCGTCAGGTGTACAGTAAGTATGTGAGTACTGTGCTGCGGCAGGTGTACAGTAAGTGTGTGAGTACTGTGCTGCGTTGCGTCAGGTGTACACATTAAGTGAGTACTGTGCTGCGTCAGGTGTACAGTAAGTGTGTGAGTACTGTGCTGCGTTGCGTCAGGTGTACACATTAAGTGAGTACTGTGCTGCGTCAGGTGTACAGTAAGTGTGTGAGTACTGTGCTGCGTTGCGTCAGGTGTACACATTAAGTGAGTACTGTGCTGCGTCAGGCCAGATATATTTTAACCGTCAGTGAACGAGTAAGACAAATCATGTATAGAGATGCTGACACAGTTACATAGTTTACAGTTCAGTTTATTCTAAGAGGGTCACACTGAGTGGCCTAGGCAGCTTGTAGTAGCCTGTCAGACGTGAAAAGATTTCCTCGGGTAATGTAAGAGTGAGTGAGTGAACGAGTGGCAGTTAAAAGTGTTGGACGTCACTTGTACGACAGACGGGAACCATCAGGAAGGCGAGGTGCCACTCTCTTCCACGAGTTAATATTTCACTGTGATCACTCGGCCGGAGTTGGCTTTCATAAAGGTGACGGAAATCACAAGTTATGACGGCGGGATCGACGCCCCATCGATATTATCCTTTCCTAACTTTGGCTCGGGAGATGTATTGATCGTCCATCCATATTTGGCAGGAATTGGTTCTTAGCTTCTTTGGTGTCGGGTATTTTTCCAGAAGGTGATACAAGAACTGTTTATATCATTTCCGGAAGGTTCGTGACGTCATGCAGCATCATTCAGAAGGTTCTAGGGCCTTACAGAATCTACTGAACCGTAAACATGTCTTACACAATCTTTAACAAGGCCTCAAGGTTCTCCAGCTCGTCTTCCGTATTCCAAGTCATAACTTTCAGTGTCCTTGCCACTAAGTACCAACACCTTGACCATGAATTCATTGCTCGTGAACAGGAGCCCCAAGAGCCAGACTGTCTTCTTGGTGTCAGCTGAAACTCCAAAACTTGTATCAAGAATTACAGGAACATAGTTTTGGTGAGCTTGCCAAGTGTCGTAACTCTCGAACAGGTTTTCAAAAACTATAAATGGACATGAGAGTTTTAAAGTGGCTTCCAGGAATTGTCTCATTTTGTCGAGTATTATAAATGTGGCTTTTACGACCCTAGGTAATATTTTTTTTAAACCTTGGATATGACTGCCATTATTGTTATGAGACTCGGAACTTTGTGCGTGATCACGGTGTAGGTCATTATTGTCAGCAAGACAGCAGTGAGGCCAGCCAACAGACGGAAAGTGGATCCGAAACAGACAGACGGACAGTGAAACATTAACAGCCTAGCACACATGCAGAGGTTAAAAGAGCTTAACATACTTTTGGTTACCAGTTAGTAGAGAAAGAGAACGATGGTGAGAAACACACAGGGAAAGAGGGCAGCAGGAACGACTCCAGAGAGACAGAAAACAAAACTGGTGACAGAAACCCGAGTCAGACAGCCCCGTCACTGATACCTACCTACTGGTGAGAGTAATTACCGGCGTCAAGGTGTCGGGTTGGTGTGTCTGACAGTCGGCTGACACACCTGACAAATTTACACACTAATCGTCAATTTTGTCATTGTAACTGTCGAGGCGGAATGGCTGGTACAGATAGAGAGGAACCAGCTGAGGCACAGAGAATGTTGACTGAATGTTGTTGAGTATGGCTGCCAGAGGATGTTGTTGGTTGACGTTGTGGTGTAATGCATTGTGTTCACGTGGGTGGGTGGGCCGGGTGGTAGCGGTTCCCTGTGGCCGTGCATGACAAGTGGGAGCTGCTGTATCAACACCACGCACTTACCTCTCATTAAACACTCACTAGTAATATACACAGACGTCTTTCTCAGTGTAATTGTCCTCTTTGAGTATCATAATAAATACCTTGGGGGTAAAGTACTCTGAAATGATCTGTAGATTAATAATTAGGAAGTCGTATAAACCGTGAGGTGGTGACAAGGCTGTTAAACATTACAGCTGCACTCATATGATGCTAGGTGGTGGTAGGTGCGTGAAGGGGCCATGGCTAACACTGGTCCACATCATTTCAGAGTGTAATATGAACACAGATTGATGAATATTTTTACATTTTTAGCCAGTAATGTCAGGTGTCACAGCCAGCTAGCAACATTCTGTTCTGATAGCTTGGGTTAGTGTGAGGTGCTGCAGCCTGGGTTAGTGTGAGGTGCTGCAGCCTGGGTTAGTGTGAGGTGCTGCAGCCTGGGTTAGTGTGAGTGAGGTGCTGCAGCCTGGGTTAGTGTGAGTGAGGTGCTGCAGCCTGGGTTAGTGTGAGTGAGGTGCTGCAGCCTGGGTTAGTGTGAGTGAGGTGCTGCAGCCTGGGTTAGTGTGAGTGAGGTGCTGCAGCCTGGGTTAGTGTGAGTGAGGTCCTGCAGTCTGGGTTAGTGTGAGTGAGGTGCTGCAGCCTGAGTTAGTGTGAGTGAGGTGCTGCAGTCTGGGTTAGTGTGAGTGAGGTGCTGCAGCCTGGGTTAGTGTGAGTGAGGTGCTGCAGCCTGGGTTAGTGTGAGTGAGGTGCTGCAGCCTGGGTTAGTGTGAGCGAGGTGCTGCAGTCTGGGTTAGTGTGAGTGAGGTGCTGCAGCCTGAGTTAGTGTGAGTGAGGTGCTGCAGTCTGGGTTAGTGTGAGTGAGGTGCTGCAGCCTGGGTTAGTGTGAGTGAGGTGCTGCAGCCTGGGTTAGTGTGAGTGAAGTGCTGCAGCCTGGGTTAGTGTGAGTGAAGTGCTGCAGCCTGGGTTAGTGCGAGTGAGGTGCTGCAGCCTGGGTTAGTGTGAGTGAGGTGCTGCAGCCTGGGTTAGTGTGAGTGAGGTGCTGCAGCCTGGGTTAGTGTGAGTGAAGTGCTGCAGCCTGGGTTAGTGTGAGTGAAGTGCTGCAGCCTGGGTTAGTGCGAGTGAGGTGCTGTAGCCTGGGTTAGTGCGAGTGAGGTGCTGCAGCCTGGGTTAGTGTGAGTGAGGTGCTGCAATCTGGGTTAGTGTGAGTTACTGCAGCCTTCTAATTATTTTTTTCCTTAATCCGCATGTTTCTATAAGCGCATTTTAACAGTGATTCAAGTAGACACAGTGATTGGCCCATTAAACCTATAGCCCCGGTGTTATTGGCTGGGGTAAAACATTCTCACTGATTGAAGGCTAACTTCTCCCTGACAGATTTGTAAGAACTGCATTGCTGGCTGAATGAAACGCTCTCTCTCGGGTGATGGTCGATACCTTCACTTTTACACATTCAGAGTTTAAATATTTAACACGGTAAATAAATTTTCATCGCTACATTGACTTAAAAGAGTTAATAGCTTCATCATCAGCTGCTGGATAAACAAGATTGTCTGTAATTGAAGAAAAAGTTACGTTTTTTTCCGATGATTACATCTGATGAGACAAGTTTTAAATTATCTTGTAAATGTTACATGACGCTGTATTGACATTTTTAATGGTCAATTTGTTTTTTGTTTTTTATAGATCGTGATATATTATTTTGTTTATCTCGGGAACTTTATCGTTTTGACATTCATTCATTTAACGAGTAATAATATATATATATTTTGTGGATAGTAAAAATTTGGAACGTGACAACACAACGAGGCAGGAACACACTGTTAACCTTGGGGTGTGTTTACATGGTGTTGTCCCCATTCCAGCGTGAAGCAATAAATGGACACCTAACCAATCACCACCGCCACACAACACCTGTACTCTCTCTCTCTCTCTCTCTCTCTCTCTCTCTCTCTCTCTCTCTCTCTCTCTCTCTCTCTCGTTACCAGGTTTCTGTATAGAATCACTGTTGATTTTGCGATGGATTTTATAGATCGTTTGAAAAAAAAATCAAGAGAGTTTTATTTAGTGAGAGGGGCATTGTGGGTCAGTGGGGCATGCGTGCCTTGTCCGGTGGTGGTGGTGCAGCTGGTGTAGACGTGCCCACCAAACAGAACACGTCGTCGTGACCTGACATATTCCCCTTGGTGTACCATGGGGCGGGCGCACCACCGACCACCCCTTGCCAACTGCTTTAACTGCTCTGCTTTTCTGTGATTTATTGCCAGGTGTCGGGGGACGGTTCTGTGTTATCTCTAAATTACCTTTGTTGTCCTACAGTGCTATCATAAAGGCGACATCTTTGCCACGGAATTTAGGAGCTTCCGAGGGTGATGCTGGTGTGTGTGTGTGTGTGTGTGTGTGACAAATTTTCTAAGTTTTGGCTTTGAGAAAATATTTATAAAACCAGTGGATCGATTTTGAGGAAATTTTGCACTTGAGTCAGCTGAAACCCATGGTGGATATATATTGTTTAATCTTAGAGGTGATCCCAAACTCAGGTGTGTTTCTTAAAGGTGACGAACCATTATCTGTAAAGCTTAACTCAGTGGAATGGTTGTTGGGTCAGGGTCAGAGTTGTTTACAGGTGGGGAAGAGGAGCTATTATAACAACCTCTCTCTCTCTCTCTCTCTCTCTCTCTCTCTCTCTCTCTCTCTCTCTCTCTCTCATATTGAAACACGTCATCATCAGGTCAAGTATTTCTCCTCTGAATCAGCACTCATTATCGTCAATAGCCTCTTAACATTTTTACACACACACACACACACACACACACTGATTTTCTTCATGAGCTCAACAGTTGTGCTCCCTTGAGGCTTTGGTAATTAAGTGAATTTAGGAAGTTATAATGGTAGGTGTTAGGGGGGCGGGGCAGGGCGGGGCGGGGGGGGGGGGGCCAAGGGTGTGGGTGGTGGACACGCTACCCTTCACCCTTTTGGCTGACACCCTTTATATCGTCTATTCTCCCTTTTTATTGCTTATTCTCTCTATCTCTCTTTCTCCCTCATTCCCTGTTTGTTCTTCCATTATTCCTTACATTATCATAATTATCCTCATGTCATTCCTTTTATCATTTCCCTGTTGTCTTGTTATTATTATTAACCTTCTCTATTTTTTCTTCTTCTCTTGCTTCTCATTTATGTTTCTTTATTATACCTTCTTTCCTTCACTATTTTTCCCCTTATTTCCTATCTTTATTCATTTCTTCTCCTTCTCTCCTCACTCTCACGTCTCTTCTCTTACGCCCCTGTTCCTCCTCCTCCTCCTCCTTCCCTGTTTAGTTACTGTTTCACGTGTTAATGCTCTCATGACCTTGTTTATCACTCGTTTCCTTTCTCCCGTTTCGTTAAGTGTCTCACCTCCCACCACTTTCACTCCTTCATCTAATTATGCATTAATGTTATTCACTAATTAATTGGCCAATTCTATATACCTGTTTCGCTATATTTGTTTTTTTTTGCTATATATTATTGATTAATTAAGTGTTCCTCTAATGTTACTTTCTCCTTATTAGTCTGTTACTTTCTCATTATTTTGTTACTTTCTGCTCATTATTTTGTTACTTTCTCATTATTTTGTTACTTTCTCCATATTATTCTGTTACTCCTTATTATTCCGTCACACTCTCCTTATTACTGTTACTTTCTCCTTATTACTGTTACTTTCTCCTTATTACTGTTACTTTCTCCTTATTATTTTCTTACTTTCACTGTTCCACTAATTGACTCTATTGGTGACACGTGAAAGATTTTGACGTTAGCTTATTTCATCTGTTGATTAAATACTCTAATGCTAACGAGGAGACGAGAGGTTAGGTTAGGTTAGGTTTGGTTAGGTTAGGTTAGGTTAGGTTAGGTTAAGTTAGGTTAGGTTAGGTTAGGTTAGGTTAGCTGGGTTGGGGTTGGCTTAGTTAGATTAATTTAGGTTAAGTTACGTTACGTTACTGTAGGTTAGGTTAAGTGAGTAAGCTAGTGGTAGATTAGGTTAGTTTAAGTGAGTAAGCTAGTGGTAGGTAGGTTAGGTTAGGTTAGGTTAAGTGACGTGACTTATAATTAGTGATATGGTGTATAATCTATAGGTGAAATAAGGAGGTTTGTCTAATCTTCATTTGATTCTTTGTGGCTAATTTCCACATAAGTTTCACTACTGCTTATTTAGCTATTTTACTTCACTGTTCCACCTTCAGATGCTGTCACCAGGTGTATAGTTAGTGAAAAGCTAAGACACTGCCATCAATTACCTAAGTGTAGTGTTAATGTGGGTTATTTAAGTGTAGCGTTAATGTGGGTTAGTTAAGTGTTAGTGTTAATGTGGTTTACTTAAGTGTAGTGTTAATGTGGGTTAGTTAAGTGTTAGTGTTAATGTGAGTTGCTTAAGTGTAGTGTTAATGTGAGTTGCTTAAGTGTAGTGTTAATGTGGGTTAGTTAAGTGTTAGTGTTAATGTGGTTTAATTAAGTGTTAGTGTTAATGTGGGTTAGTTAAGCGTAGTGTTAATGTGAGTTGCTTAAGTGTAGTGTTAATGTGGGTTAGTTAAGTGTTAGTGTTAATGTGGGTTAGTTAAGTGTTAGTGTTAATGTGGGTTAGTTAAGTGTTAGTGTTAATGTGGGTTAGTTAAGCGTAGTGTTAATGTGAGTTAGTTAAGTGTAGTGTTAATGTGGGTTAGTTAAGTGTTAGTGTTAATGTGGTTTACTTAAGTGTTAGTGTTAAAGTGAATGTACCTCTTGATGGGGTCATTACTGTACGTCATAACAGGGAGCGTGATGAAGGGAGTTTAACCTCGTTCAGTCAAATAGATTATGCTGGTTTCTAATTTAATATTGTATTTTTAACTTATTTATTTATTTATTTGTTGTATATCTTGAGGGGAAGCTTCGGGCACCGGTTATATCGAGTCTGTCTTCGTCGATGGCTATAGTTTCAGGACTCTCCGGCAATATTCCAGCATGTGGTAAGTGTTGAGGGTACATGGTGACATTTTTCTTAGTGTATACGAACCAGGACAGCACCCCCCCCCCCCCCCGCCCACCGGTAACCTCCCTAGATCCCCTCTCCTCCCGGACTCCCCACCAGCGCGTGAAGACTGAGGAACCCGCTCCACTTTGTCCCTATCTCCCGTCACCACATCTGCCTAAATATTTAGAGTTGCTTACAGAGACTCAATCATCGAGTATTTACATCAAGCTAAAGTCGTCTGACCCCAATTGGCGATTTCCTCTCTCTGGGCGGGCGTGAGTCTCTTTCCTCTGGGAGTCGTTCATCAAGACTGATCGAGAAAATCTATTTCACTTGTGTATGTCTTCACGGTGTGCAAGTTGGACGGTGCCAATCTCGCCCTGAGAATGTGTGCATGTGGCGTCACTCACTCGGGAGAAAGTTACGATCACCCGCCAACTTATCATCTCCTTTTAAGTTGTGTTCCCAAGATTCCTGGCAGGAGGGCTGGGGGGGGGGGGGGGGTATGGTACTGGGCCGGGATGTGTGTCAGGGTTATTAGTGTTGTAGGGAGTATGTGCATAACACACCCCCTACACCAGCCTCGCTCCATTTACCTCAGTTATCGTGGGTTGCTCGAGTCTTTCCGCCGCCAAGAGATCAAGCCCTTGTTTTCCTGAAGTCAACATCTTGTTTGCTTTATCTTAATGCTCAGGAGACACGTGTTTACCCCACTCGCCCGCCTCCCACTTTGTTGAGTCTAGGACAGTTGACTCCACGTGTTGGCTTACCCTTGACTCTCCCACACATATTTTGGACACAAATTTGTGCCCTCCACACGCGCTCATTTTATTATTCGTATTGTAGAGGAAGTCGCTGCAGCCTAGTGAAGAGGGAAGTAAGCTATTTTAGTTGTCAGCTTTATATTATCTTCTGTAAGCACACTTGTTGCCGTGTACTTACCTGTAGTCGCTTTCACACGCCCACACGGCTAAAACAGTTGTTGAGAGAAGTATTAAATATTCAGAACCAAAACAACATAAAGGAAATACTTCTATAAATTTGAGTGAATAAATCGTGTCTGGTTATGAAAATCACGGAACATTAATTATTTTTACATAGAAACTTTTTTCTTCGTTTATGTTATATGACATTTTCAGAGAAAGTTTGCACATATGTGTGGACTAAATTGTCCATATTGTTATTTTACAGTATATGCATTACAAGGACCCTTGACTACATCATGATTTATTTGATGTAAAACCTGATGCCATGTTTGTACTGGTGCAGCGGTGGTTGTCTTGTGAAAAGGGGGAGGGGAGGGGGCGAAGAGTTCCTACCATAAGATGCCCCGCACTCAATAAGTTCTGCGGTGTTTACACAGACTCGTACGTTAGAGCGAGTCGACAACCTCACCACCTGGAGGACGGCCGCGAGGGGGGTGGGGGAGGGGGTCACCTTGTGTTTGTTTACAATTATGTGTTAGGCGGAGGGCGTTGCTGGGGGTGTGTGTTGGGGCACCGCGTCGGGTCTCTCTGATCTTCCTCCTCATACCACCTTTCATCTGTTGCTTCACTCTAGTTCCTCCACCTCTCACTGTTTCTTCGCGCCCTTTCTTCCCAGGAGGGAGAGAGAGAGAGAGAGAGAGAGAGAGAGAGAGAGAGAGAGAGAGAGAGAGGTGGTGCTGAAGTCGTCACCTGACACTCCGTCTTCTCCTACCATGTTCTCGAGGAGTCAAGTTGCTTTACCTCGTCCTCCACTTCTCACACACACTTGGCTTAAAACTGTCGCTGACACTTGGACGACCCGGAAGGAGTGAGAGAGGAGGAGGAGGAGGAAGAAGAGAATTGTGTTGCTTGGAAAGGTCTGGAAGTAATGAAATAGTGAAAACGAAGTCGCGTTGACAATGTTAGTCTCAGGTAAATAAACCGTACGACTGTTGGCTTGTAACACACACACACACACACACACACACACATGTAAGCTTATACTGAGCGGTGTAAATATAAATGGTGGTTTGATGGTAGAGTAATACGTATAGCACAAAGACAGGATAGAATAAATAGACGGTGGTACAAAAATAAGGTGGTGTAAATAGACAGTGGTACAAAAATACGGTGGTGCAAATGTAGTGGTTCAAAGCTCGTGCGAAATGGGGGAGGTGGAAAGAAATAACTCCTGTAGTAGTAGAAATATAGTGTTGTGAAAAGACTGGAGGTATATGAGAGATGGCTGACTCAGGAACGGGGGAAGAATGACGTGGAGGCAGAACTTAGTAATGGCGTTAAGTGTTCTTGAATAACTTAATACCGGAAGGAAGGTTGAGAGGTGAAGAAAATTAAGTGGTGTTGAATACAGCAAAGAGCATTAAAGTGTGGAGAGATTCTGAAGTGGTTGGAAGTGTGATGTGTCAGTCAGTCAACAGGAGTCGGGCGTGTGTCCCTCCTACTCCACCCTACCTAACCCCCCACCGCACCCCACCCCACCCCACCCCACCCCACGTCCGTCCGTACTGCTGCAAACTTTCCTGGGAGGACAAATGTCAACCTCATAGTGGTGTTAAAATATTCACCTCGTCTTAATGTGTGTGTGTGTGTGTGTGTGTGTTTTGGGGCATATTTTAAAAAGCGATAATTTGACCACATATAAAAGAAGATGATGAGACTCGGTATGTTGATCTTCAGTTACTTCCATTATTAAACATTTTTCCCTTTAATATTTTGTGAAGCTGTGACAATTTTTGGTTTCTGTGGCGACGAGGGACATGAAGGCTCAGCAGCGGTCACCTCGTTCTATTAAATGGTGTTAGTATTTAGTGCACTCCGTCCTCTGTGGCTCGAAGGTGTTGTTGTTGTTGTTCCTTCATTGTGTGTCACCGGATGTCAATACATAACCCCTGATAATGAGCCGCCCTAATAACAGTCGCCTTTAACCCGGCTCCTAATCGATCGGTTTTGCTGCCACTTACGTTGTTCCCTTTCAAGTGGTGTTGGAGCAAAAAAAGTCGTATCTGTGTCGTTGCTTTCATTATTGAGCGCCACTTAAAGATCTGGTTAACCTGATGTAAGCGCTCAGAGTAGTTCACCGCTTCCCACTTCTCTACCACATTAGTCCCGCTTCAGCTGTCCTTCCTCTTCAACCCAACTCAACCTAACCCAACCTACCCTAACCTAACCTAACCTACCCTAACCCAACCCAACCCAACTCAACCTAACCCAACCCAACCCAACCTACACCTAACCTAACCTAACCTACCCTAACCCAACCCAACCCAACTCAACCAAACTCAACCCAACCCAACCTACACCTAACCCAACCTACCCTACCCGAACCTAACCTAACCCTAACCTACCCTAACCTACCCTAACCTAACCTAACCCTAACCTGTCCTTTCATCCCCCCCACAACTCTCCATCACCAGTCTGTTAACCTCACTCCTAATGTCATATCTCCCTATTCTTATTTACTCTCTTCCACTTACCTCCAACCACCACCATCAACACCATCAACCACCATCAACCACCACCATCAACCAACACCATCAACCAGCACTACCCACCACCATCAACACCATCAACCACCACTACCCACCACCATCAACACCATCAACCACCACTACCCACCACCATCAATCACCACTACCCACCACGATCAACCACCATCAACCACCACTACCCTCCACCATCAACACCATCAACCACCACTACCCACCACCATCAACACCATCACCCACCACCATCGACCACCATTATTGTAGTCGTTATCCTCTTCCTTGCCAACACACTCTTCTTCCTCCTCCTCCTGGTGACGTGCGCTGCAGTATGTGATGGTGACGTGTACAATAATTAGAGCACATCTTCCGGGGATGTAGGTCAGTCGGTAATGAATGGCAACATTGTAGGTCATGGTTAGACGAGATATTTGTCAGCCCCTTTCTACTAAGGTGGTGCTTGATCAACGCCACGGCTCCCAGGTATGTAGGTATGTGAGGCGTGTGTGTGTGTGTGTGTGTGTGTGTGTGTGTGTGTGTGTGTGTGTGTCTGTCTGTCTCTGTCTGTCTGTATGTATGTATGTGTGTGTGTGGGGGTAATGTGTGTGTGTGTAATAATAATAATAATAATAATTGACGGTTTATTGAAAAAGTTCTGCAGTGTATGTGTGTGTGTGTCTCTCTGTCTGTCTGTATGTATGTATGTGTGTGTGGGTGTGTGTCTCTGTCTGTCTGTATGTGTGTGTGTGTGTGTGGGTGTGTGTGTGTATGTTTGTTTGTGTCTGATAAGGTGTAAGTGTGAGTGAGTGTTAATGTGTAATTGTCTGCAAGTGTTAATGTGTAAGTTACGTGTGATTCTGTTATGTATTCGTTATTGTGTTTTTTGTTTTGTTTTTGCTTCTTTGTGTTTGATAGTTTTCCATTACACGTCTGAGGCTTCGAACCGCTGGAACGAAACAGAGACTCTGAGCATTACATGAGCTTGTCTGGTCTCAAGTTCCAAGCTACTCGGAACCCGGTACAGCTTTGAACAGTCATGTATCGTGACGTTGGTATATGACTGTATCTTTGTTTACATATACATACACGTGTGAGTATGTGTGTTTCCTGATGTGTCATTCTCACAAACACAAAACAGATGGGCATATAAATGAGAGCAAGCAAGCAAGCAAAGCAGTAAAACAGATAGTAGTAGATGAGTTTGTGGGGTGACAAGTGATAAATCAAAGGGCACACACACACACACACACACACACACACACACACACACACACACACACACACAGTCTTATCCTTTTGTAGGCTTCCTGAAACGTATGAGCTTTCTCGCTCTCTAAGCCAAGACACTGCTCCCTGTGGCCTGCTTACTCGACGGTGATTCAGCTTGGTGTATGGTGATCCAGCTTGATTTATGGTGATCCAGCTTGGTGTATGGTGATCCAGCTTGGTGTATGGTGATCCAGCTTGGTTTATGGTGACCCGACAAACTCTACGGTACTCTATCATGATCCACCACGACCTGCTGTGATCCACCACCCACCACGCTGTGATCCACCACTACAACATGTTCTCCCATGATCCACCATGATCACCCGGGACTGACACTGAAGCCCCCCCGTGATCCTATATGCTCCACCATGATTGAATATATTGCTCTATGCTTCACGGTTTCACCACTACAAGATCCTCGATTCTTCAGTATGTTTCAACGCTGCCACTATATTCCATCATGTCCCACTATGATACAATGCGCGTCATAAATGCTCTAGTTACCTAATAATATGTTCTGTCGTCCCTCTTTTGTCGTCCTTTATGCCCCCCCCCCCACCCCTTGAGTCATTATCCTCAGCCATTGCTTATTAGTCTCCACTATGGCCAAGTCTTATACCTCATTATCTCGTCATTTTTAGTCCTCCATGACCCACCACCACCACCAGCTGGAGGAGGAGTAGGAGGAAGCAACACGGTCCAGCTGAGCCCCTTGACGTGACACAGAAGGGGACGTGACACAGCGTTAGAGGGGACCACACCGTAGCCAATTAACAAGTGTAACGAAGCATTATGGGTGCGGCGCGGTGGCACTACTGAGACACTGCATTTGGACCTCAAGACCTTCCTCTTCCCTTTCCCTTCCCTTCCCTTCCCTTCCCTTCCCTTCCCTTCCCTTCCTTTCCTTTCCTCTTTACCACCAACTCCCGTCCACCCTTGTTAGATGTCTTACTTTTTCTTGATCCTGTGTAAGCTTTCCACCTTCTCTCTCTCCATTACACCTTTTCTCGTGTGGATGCCTCTCTCCCTGTTCTCCCTGTGGATGCCTCTCTCCCTGTTCTCCCTGTGGATGCCTCTCTCCCTGTTCTCCCTGTGGATGCCTGTCTCCCTGTTCTCCCTGTGGATGCCTGTCTCCCTGTTCTCCCTGTGGATGCCTGTCTCCCTGTTCTCCCTGTGGATGCCTGTCTCCCTGTTCTCCCTGTGGATGCCTGTCTCCCTGTTCTCCCTGTGGATGCCTGTCTCCCTGTTCTCCCTGTGGATGCCTGTCTCCCTGTTCTCCCTGTGGATGCCTGTCTCCCTGTTCACCCTGTGGATGCCTGTCTCCCTGTTCTCCCTGTGGATGCCTGTCTCCCTGTTCTCCCTGTGGATGCCTGTCTCCCTGTTCTCCCTGTGGATGCCTGTCTCCCTGTTCTCCCTGTGGATGCCTGTCTCCCTGTTCTCCCTGTGGATGCCTGTCTCCCTGTTCTCCCTGTGGATGCCTGTCTCCCTGTTCTCCCTGTGGATGCCTGTCTCCCTGTTCTCCCTGTGGATGCCTGTCTCCCTGTTCTCCCTGTGAATGCCTGTCTCCCTGTTCACCCTGTGGATGCCTGTCTCCCTGTTCACCCTGTGGATGCCTGTCTCCCTGTTCTCCCTGTGGATGCCTGTCTCCCTGTTCTCCCTGTGGATGCCTGTCTTCCTGTTCTCCCTGTGGATGCCTGTCTCCCTGTTCTCCCTGTGGATGCCTGTCTTCCTGTTCTCCCTGTGGATGCCTGTCTTCCTGTTCTCCCTGCGGATGCCTCACTCCCTATCTGCCCTCAGGGATTTCTAAACCTCTCTTCCTCTCACAGGCGTCTTTAATCTTACCTTCCTCGCCCTTCCTGTAGGCATTTCCTTCTCTTCCCCCTCTTCTTCCTCCTTCTCTAGACTTCTTATCTCCCCTCCCTTCCCCCCTTTCATCTTCTCCCCCACCCCTTTCCCCTTCACCCCTTTTCACCACCTCCCTTCACCCCCTCTATTAAGCGCGACTCTTCATTCCTCTTTCGTCCATGCAGATGTTTCAACCATTTCCGGCCCAATGTACACATGTTACCAACCCTTTGTGTCTGCGTCTTCCTCTCTGTCTCTTTCTGTCTGTCTGTTTCTCTCTCTCTGTCTCTCTCTTTCTCTGTCTCTTCGTCGAGGTCGTCTGGTTGGCCCGCCCCTCACATAACAAAGCCAACACGTATAAGAGGTTTTGGCCTTCGTAATGGATGATGGTTATTTAGATTCTTACTAGTGAAAAGATGTTGTTCTGGTGTTATTTATTTGGGTAATTTTGGTTTTGTTTTTTTATTAAGGTTGAAGAGACGGATGGGATGGTGTTGGAAAAGGTGTGGTGGTGGTGGGGACAGGTGTGGTGGGGTTGGGGACAGGTGTGGTGGGGGTGGGAGGAGTGAAATAGGGTTGGGATAGGGATTTTGTTAGGAGGAGTGGGGTGAGTGGATGAGGGGAATTAGGTCGGGTGGAGTGGGGTAGGGTTAGGAGGGAAGGGATGGGGAGTTAGGAGGAGTTTTAAAAGTCGTATTTCTGGTTAATTAACACTCGGGACATAGGTAACGTGTGAGCTGATCAAAGGAAACATTTGGCGTTATCTCCGGACAACTCTTGGTCGTATTTTGCACAGAACATTTAGCTGTATTTATTTTTTTATGCACATTTTAGTTTTTAAAGATAAATTGTAAGTTAATATTTAAAGGGAAAATATCTGAATAAGCTTTGTATGGGGGAATTTATATTAATTTAAAACTATCCAGAAATTTGTGTCCTTAGCCCGGAACTTACAGCGTTGTTAATGTTTGTTGTTGTTGTGCCAAGAAGTGTATTGTTCCCCGTCTGACAACTTTTCTCATTATCTTGGAAGGTCGCTAAGATTTCACAAGAGTCACACTTGAACCTGAAGCTTTATTTTTCTGACGTGTGTTTGATATTTCCTTTAATTAGCCGTCCTACGTGTGTGTGTGTGTATGTGTTATGTTTTCAATAGTAAGAGAAACAATTAAGACCCGGCAATTATGTGTGAATGAGGCAGCGGTGATTTGACATGACTTTTTTTATGCTTTATTATTTGCTATACTGTTTTCTTATTCCCACGCTACCGTTAATATTCCCACGCTAACGATAATATTCCCACTCTACCGTTAATATTCCCACGCTACCGTTAATATTCCCACGCTACCGATAATATCCCCACACCACCGTTAATATTCCCACGCCACCGATAATATTCCCACGCCACCGATAATATTCCCACGCTACCGTTAATATTCCCACGCTACCGATAATATTCCCACGCTACCGTTAATATTCCCACGCTACCGATAATATTCCCACGCTACCGATAATATTCCCACACCACCGATAATATTCCCACACCACCGATAATATTCCCACACCACCGATAATATTCCCACGCTACCGTTAATATTCCCACGCCACCGATAATATTCCCACACTACCGTTAATATTCCCACTCGTTCCCATGAGCTTCCTAACACCCTAAAAAAATATAGAATGCGGTATTATGAGATTTAATTTGTTTTTATTTAAAGTGTTCTGTGATCACTGCCTTGACCCAGTCCCAACACTCGTGAAATAGCAGGTCATGTCCCTACCACCACCACCACCACCTTTTAATGTATCGCCAGGGAGATACCATATGCTCGTACCTTCAAAGGGGCGCCACGGGAGGGAGGAGGTGGGCGGGTGAACGTTCATCTGCTATAGCTCTTTGTAAGCATGTCATTGTGTGAGGTTGAGGAGGAACATCAAACGCTGTTCATTTCTCATCTGCTGGCATTTTAAAGAGAGAGAGAGAGAGAGAGAGAGAGAGAGAGAGCAACAGGATGGAACAGAACACCATAAGTACAGTTGTTTACATGTACTGACGCTGAGGTTAGGTTAGGTTAGCCTCACACCGTACCATCGTTGTACTATCTTTCTCTCCCTCTATATTTTTTTTTTAATTCCAGTGTCGTATAATTCCCTTTTAAACTTATTATTTATCACCAAACTTAAAATAATAATAATAATAAAGAGATAATGCTCAGAGACTTATGGCGGGGGATTCCCAAATAGCACATTGATTGAGGCCATGATATTCTTGCTTAGGGTTTTGGCGGGAGTTAAGACATGGTGGATGTGACGTGGTGGTGGGTGTTGGAGGTGACAATATGACGCCAGGGAGGTGTACAAATAACCCGGATAAGGGGAACTGTGGCAATAGTGGTTGGTACTGTCCCACCCCTCCCCCCCCCCCCCCACAACCTATCACCCCCACCTACCTCCTTACCCCACCACCTCCACCACTTACACCACCACTTTCCCGCCCTCCACACTGCCAAGTACCAATTTTTATAACCCGGTCTTCTCTCCTCCTTTCTCCCTCCCTCTTTCTCTCCCTCTCCCTCTCTTCCTTTCTCCCTCCCTCCCTCCCTCACGGTGGAAGCGGCAGGGCACACCCATCAACCTATTATATATCCTGGCACAGTCTACGGCTCCTTTCTTTGACGAGTTCATTTAGATTTTTACGACGCTCAGGTGTCGTCGTCGTCAAATTAACACAGTAGTGGTCGTGACGCTGATGGCCTTATGGTCGTTGTAAATAATGCTATATAACCAAGATTTTATTTCCTTAAAGAGTAAAGTTAAAATATAGAAAAAAAAAATGAAAACTAAAACAAAAACACTAAAAAATAAGTTAAATAAATACGAAGAAAAAAATCCTCTACCCAATTAATAGGAGTCGAGTCACACTTATACATCACCCGCTAATTTACTTATGGTTTGTATAACGAGAAAAGGTTCCATAGTCTGACATTTACAAACCGGATATAGTATTACTCCTTTATATTTTTCTTTGCAGTGATATTAATGAATCTGTATTGTAATCCGTACTTATATCGGCCCTTGAAGTAATATTTCTGGGTGAACTTATTAGAAATAGAGTTTGTTAACGCCTCTATTAAACTTATTAATACATACACATGACAGATTAAGGAAAGTGTGTGTGTGTGTGTGTGTGTGTGTGTGTGTGTGTGTGTGTGTGTGTGTATTTAGAGCACGACCCCTGGACCTTGTGCCAAGTGCTGACGTTTATTGTTCAACTGTTGACAGACAAACTACGAAGAAAGGTATACGTCACATAACACACACACACACACACACACACACACACACACACACACCAAGTCTCCCTTCCATCACAAATTTTGTAACAATGATAATACAGAATAATAATAACATCCCCTGATATAACACAACATGGCCCAGTAAAACCTGACCTAACCTGACCTAACCTGACCTAACCTGACCTAACCTAACCTAACCTAACCCCATAACCTGAATTAATATACTAAATAACAATAACAGGCGAAACACAGCAAAACTCTCAACCAATCATAACAACACAATACATAAAGTTAATTAAAATATTTATCGTTCATCTGGATATGTTGAGGGAAGGAGCCAGTGTTGGAGAGAGAGAGAGAGAGAGAGAGAGAGAGAGAGAGAGAGAGAGAGAGAGAGAGAGAGAGAGAGAGGCGCCAGTTAGGTTATCCTCTCAGCGTTCACCAGCCACTTCAACCATCACATCTCCACGTCAAGCCGCGTTATTTTTTTAGTATTATTTATTTATTTATTTATTTGTTTGGGGGGGGGGGGGCTTCGTTCAGTCAGCCCATTACCTGCCCCGTCTAATCTTACTCATTATTTTTTTTGGGTGCCCGAGGGATATATAGTTTTTAAAGTGAAGCTTATCAGAGGTAATGACTAGTTACTGATTGCTCTTGTTAGTGGTTAGTACTTAATGACTCTGAGACAGTTGAATTGCCTAATTACTATACCATAATAGTAACAACAACAATAATAAGGAAGTCATTTGTATTCTCCCATCGTAAAGTGTGTGTGTGTGTGTGTGTGTGTGTGTGTGTGTGTGTGTGTGTGTGTGTGAGTGTGTGTGTATCGTTAGGTCTGACAGCCGGGTGGTCGACCACGACGGGAAAGCATCGTAAAACTTTCCTAGTGTTTATTTTGTCATGGCACCGTCACTTATTAGCTCTGACGCTGTAAGATAAATACACACACACACTCACACACATACACACACACACACACACACACACACACACACACAGGTAGAGACGGTCATAAGCTGTACCTTCTTGTTCACTCTTCCTCTCCCTGTTACATCCGTCCTGGTCATGGTGTGTGTGTGTGTGTGTGTGTCGTGTTCCTGTGTACACTCGATACCTGATACTGTCTCACACACACACACACCTGACACCCAACCACCCCCACCTATTGTATTGTCCTTACCGCCCCCTGTGTGTTCCTCCCTCTCCTACACCTAGTTTACTTCTTCCTCGTCCACATCTGACATAACCACTACTACAACAACCACTACTACCACATAACAATAATACCAACAACAATTCCAACTCCTTTACCACCAATCTTCTCCACAAAAGACCACCATCATTACCACCACCACCACCACCACCACCACCACAACCACTACCACCACTACTACCACCACCACCACCACCACCATCACCACCACAAAAGGACTACTACTACTACTACTACTACCAACCACCAGCTCAAGGACCCGTGCCTGGAGGATGAGGGGAATGAGCATCCTTCACCTTGGGAGTGAGGAGTGTTGTCCTTCCCTCTCTCACTCCCACCACTACTCCTCCTTAACTGCCTCGCACGATCCACACTTAATAATGTGTCCTATCAACTTTATTTACTCACGCCGCCAGCAGGAGTAGTACGGTGTGTGTGTGGGGGGGGGGGGAGGGGTGGGGCGACGTGAGGGTTTGCTGTGTGTGGGAGGGATGTGGGGCTGTGGTGTGTGTGTGTGGGGGGGGGGCGACGTGGGGGTTTGCTGTGTGTGGGAGGGATGTGGGGCTGTGGTGTGTGTGTGTGGGGGGGGGGGGAGGGGCGACGTGGGGGTTTGCTGTGTGTGGGAGAGATGTGAGGCTGTGGTGTGTGTGTGTGTGGGGGGGGGTCGACGTGGGGGTTTGCTGTGTGTGGGAGGGATGTGAGGCTGTGGTGTGTGTGTGTGTGGGGGGGGTCGACGTGGGGGTTTGCTGTGTGTGGGAGGGATGTGGGGCTGTGTGTGTGTGTGTGTGTGTGTGTGTGTGTGTGTGTGTGTGTGTGTGTGTGTGTGTGTGCCCTCTTTCATCTACATAATTCAAGAGACTCCTACTCCAGTATCATTTAAGTTCTTCAAGGTTTTATCTTTGTTTAGTGTTTGTCCCTAAGAGTACAAAGCTATAATTGATAAACTCTCATTGTATAATTATCACCTTCACTTATTCCCCAACATGAGTTATAGATGAGGAACCGCGTGTTGCGTTTGAGGTGGTAGGCAGGTGTTTAATTGGTTGACGAGGGAGTTGAACAAATCACCTGGAGAGTAGCGTCTCTAATGAACCATCGTCAAGTCGTCGGGAAATTAATGAATTATTGTGGATTGGATGAGTGAGGTGGGGGGTAGGGTGGAGAGAGAGGGGGGGGGGCAGGTGTAAATTAGAGGGGTGGGTGGGAAAGGTTAAGGGTGAGGGGTGTATAACGTCACCCCTCACTATCACCCCCCCCCCCTCCATCTTGTCTTTTTCCTTACCCCTCTCCTTCACCTCGCCTGTGTTTATAAATACTTACAAAAAAATACAGACGTGAAGCCTTGCCACAGTCTCTTAAGCTCTTCCTCATTCACTCTCTTTCTCTCACCCCCTTCCCCCTCTCACCCCTCCCCTCCTCTCTTCTTTCCCTCTCATCCCTCCCTCCTCGCACCTCCGCCTCACTCCTCCCTCTTTTCACAACTCCCCGCTCTCATCCTTCCTTCCTTCCTCTCTCTCTCTTGCTCTCCTTCCTGTCCATTAACCTCCCGCTGAGTCACAGACAGTAATTATCTCATTGTAGTTAGTGTTGAGGTGTGTAGGATTATGTTGCTGCGTGGGTGAAGGTGTTGGTGGCCGTGATGGTGAGCTCTTGATATTGTGTTGTCATATATTTAACACGTTTGGTGGTGTGTGATGGTGAGGTGTGTAGGATTATGTTATGTAGTGATTTGTATCAGTATGTTATGGTGAGGTCCCTAATGACTGTATACTTCTCACAGGAGCGCCGGGGTGAGCACATGTAGCGGGGGACATGAAGACTCGGGGGACCTGCAGGACCGCAACAACAACAATAACAACAACAATAACAACAAGAACATCACCATGACCAGCGAGGATCTCCTGCAGCCCGGACACGTCGTGAAGGAGCGATGGAAAGTGGTGAGTACAGCATGAGGGACCTCTGATGGCTCTGGTCTTACGTCTGGGGAGGCGGATCACTGGCTCTGGATTCTTGTTGTGTTTTTTACCTGATGTGGATTTAAGAACACCTTTAAATGACTAAACTTGACGTAAGATACATAGATGGTGTTCAGAGTGGCTTTTAAATGTCACTTAAACTATACTGCAAATAGTTATGTTCTCCCAACATCATTTACGATAATTAGTAAGGAATATTAGGTAGTATGGGCCTTGGCATACAGACGGGAAGGGCCTTAGACAAGTTAATGTCCAGAATACTAGGAGTGAGAAGCAGCGTGACTTGTTACACTTGGCAGGTATCACCAACGTGTCTTCAGATGACACTGTCACGCATGCCATCGTATGTACCCGCGGTGAAGGCTCTGTGCTGGCTGGCGTCGCGGCCGGTATTTCCGGGAGATATGGTTCAGCGTACCTTGAGCCCAGACTGGCACTTTAACTTAAAGACGTCAGCGCGGTAATTGCACAGGTTGCCAGGACGTATTTATAAACGGATATGAAGGTGAAAGTCGTATTCATAATGTCAGAGACGCGTATTACTAAAGGTGTCAGAGAGATGCGGTGTTCATGTTGTCAGTGACCATTTCTACCATAGGTGTCAGAGATGCGGTGTGGTCATGTTGCCATAGATTTTGTTGTAAGAATTTTAATAATAATCGTATTTAAGAGAATACTGCCAATTGATAAGAATTATGAGAATAATTATTACAAAAAAGAATTCAAATAAAAACAACACAAATACTGAGAACGATATTAACAGTTACTTTACCATTATTATAATGATAATAAGTTACTGTAATGATAATGATAATAAAAATAACAATAATGATAATACTTATAATAATAATATAAACAATACTGATAATAAACTTCATGTTTCCTCGGTAAAATTCGCCATTACATACGACAAATTTATTTTTCTTAACTATACAGTATTGAGAGACCGGGGAAAAACATGGGGGAAATATCAGCATATTTACAGCTTCTAACAGGTTCACTATACCTGGCTGACTGACGTACTGATAGCTGCCTCAGGTCGTTGTCAGTTATTATTATTATTTTTAGTAGTAGTAGCTGTAGTAGTAGTAGTAGTAGTAATAGTATTAGTAGTAGTAGTATTTATATTATTATTTTTGTTGTTATTATTATCATTATTATTGTTATTATTATTATTATTATTATTATTATTATCATCATCATCATCATCATCATCATCATTATTATTTATATTATTATTATTATTATTGTTATTTATATTATTATTATTATTATTATTATTATTACTATTATTATTATTATTATTTATATTATTATTATTATTATTATTATTTATATTATTATTAATTTCTTTATAATTAATGCTTCTATTGTTATTCTACCCGGATCAAAAACATACCCGCGAAACATTAGAGTAGTTTACTTAATTAAGTCAAAATATACTGAAATATAATATACAAACTCAATACAATATATATGAGTATACTTTTAATATTTTGAAACAACAGATTGTATTACCAACAAAGAAATAAATATCAACCTTTAAAATTTGTTCTTGTATCTACGTCATAGTGATAATGTCAATATATTTCGTATTTTATATAACACTCCAACTCACATTTACGTGTCAACAACAATATAAACTAAAAATAAACAATTATCCTAACCTAACCTAATCTAACACAGTCTTTAAATGATTCTATACCTTTTGATAAAATAACTATATATCACAGGAATTTAGTTACATCACTGTTTTGTGGAGGAGAATGAATGACTTTGGTTCAGGTACAACGAAATGTGAATGTATGAACACGTAGAGTTATGTTGACACTTCCTTAGCGTATAATAGACTCTCTTGAGATAACACAATACACCAAATGGTTTAACTATAACTAAAACATAAACATAATAGAGAGTAAGATCAGATATTATACTTGAGACTCAGCAACTAAGCTGACTTTGCATCAGACGAAATGATTACACAGAAATTTCAGGTGGGGGGTGGGTGGGGGGTGGTGGTGGGCGGGGGTGGGTGGTGGGCGGGGGGGGGGGGGGGTGTTAAGTGAGCATATCTAGTAAAGGTTGAGTTTGTGTTATATGGAGTCTATATTTAGGACCAGGTCTTTGTGTTTTAGCTCAAGTCAAGCCGTTAGGTGGGTTTTGACATCTTTAGATACAAGAAATAAACTATTATCTTATGAACCATTGAGAACATAATCTAATCGGACCTGACGTGGGCCCCATGCTAACCTAACCTAACTTAACCTAATCTAATCCAAGCTAACCTAACCACCACGATAATCAAGATTCCGATATGATACCATTAACAGCTTCATTTATTGCATTTAGTTGCTTAAACAACCAGAGTTTTTAAGGACAGCCGAGCATAATTACTAAAGTAAGCACACCTTCCGTAAGTGGACTCAGGGGAAATATCAGTATTGACGTCAAATGTTGTAATGTACCGTAACCAATTTTCCCAAACAGTCTGTCCACACCATCGACCGATTACGTCAGCACTGCATCAACACTCAGTCGCTCGACACCAACCACCAACTGTTTGTCGAATATTACCCAGGAATGTGAATTTCTTTTAGATAACGAGACATAACATAACAATAAAGAATGTAAACAACGAAAATATAGCCATAAAGAATACACATAAATTATTAGATAAATAAATGGTGAGAGAAGTTTTTGTATTCCGAGACTTCCACTTACCTTCACCAGCCCAGCGAGTGAACCCCTCGAGGATGTGACTAACGCGTCTGGAACAAATTTCGATAATTTGTTCCTTAATTAAACATCAGTAAACTGTATAAATTTCTATATCATTTTAACACCAGAGGGACGAGCAGTGAAGAAGACCCCACGACTACAGGAACCATCTGTTATCTCAGGGTTTTGCCGGGGAGGACTTGACCAGTTTTTAATTCGTCAGCGTCGCAGCTTCTTTCTGGCTCTGTTGTTTGTTCGTCCTCGCCCTTTGGGTCCATTACTACATAGATTTTGTTCTGTTTTATTTGATCATGAATGATGGACAATTTGACTGCTGGTCGCCTCGTTTTAAACTAGTCTGAGGAACTCACTGGAAGTATTACTAAACTTTTAATAAAAGGTCACATAACGTTTCTCAGTGAATTAATTTAATGTAGATTAAGTTCGATGCCAACTGGTAGAGCAATTACCAGAGTAATGCTGATTGCTGGCTTGGATCGTGAGTTGTGAGGGAGGCGGATTATCTGCAATGTCACCGGCTAGTGCCAACCTGAGCCAGTAGATGGCAGCAGCAGACGGTCGATAGGGGCTTAGCCCTTTTTCGCTGTTAGTCACATTATATATCGACGACAATACGTTTTTGCGGATGAATTAAGCAGTGGCGAGCAACTCTTTCTTAACAACGGCAGCACTCGCTAGTGACGTCATGTGACCGACCCCTGCACTACCATTCACCTGATCGATGTCTCTTATTATAATAATACTGTAACTATAAATTACTCATGGTTTTGTCACTCTCTGGATGTGACTTATAATACATCAGAATGTTTTATTATCATTTCATATTAAAGTCTTAACTTGGTTTTATTTCCCAGGAGTTGTGAGACAAATAACAAGGACTAGATCACTGTACCTGTAATATATGTAGTCACTCCATTTTGACGAATTAAAACATAAACAGGTGTACAGTATAGCTAATGTGTGACGATCCTTATGAAGTGAGTGGTCGAGATCCTCAGACAAGTGGGAGGATGACTGCCAGGGAATAGGATGCACCTGGACCTACACGATAATAACCCGAAGGAACCTATAACACATCATCACAACTCCTTAACACAGTCACCAAGAACAGTGAACATATCATATGGTAAAAAAAAATTCATTAGTAATAACTCGATGATTTAAACTTTGTACTTTTTTTAATGTCATCAAATTATATCTGAAAGCATCTTGTTACAGAAGAGTCACAGTGCAGCTAGAACACCAATAAAGCTGTCATCATTAAGGCTGTCATCTATGTGTCATGCAATAAAGGAGACAGTTAGTTAGTTTACGTCCTCATGTCGACGGTTTTTTGGGGGAAATTGAATCGACGACCTGTAGAAATTCTCGGTTTTGTTGACCTTCAGGACGCCAGGTAGCACGACACTGTACACCTCAAGGACACACTGACTTTATATTTATGTATATCCCCGAAAACACTTTTAAAAGTTTATTTCACTACCAAATTACCGAGAGTGTGGGTGTTTGCCAAGTTGTGGTCACTGGTGGTGGTCTTGTGGTGTAGTTCTTAATCTCCCCGTTGGGTTGAACATCCTACGCTGGGCTTTTCATACACCCACTGTACAGGGCTGCCAACTGATGCGCTCACCGTACAAAATAAACACATCCATGGTATAATAACAAGGGTATTCCTGGTTCTGCTGATTGCAAGCATCGAGTTATGTAAATATACTGGGGCAGAGGATGTGTCAGGTAGGTCGTGGATGGCCTGCAGGAGAGGCTTCCTGTTTACCCACCCACCAACAGCTGTTTACCCACCCACCTACAGCTGTTTACCCACCCATCTACAGCTGTTTACCCACCCACCTACAGCTTACCCACTCACCTACTGTTTACCTACTTACCCTCTCCCTGCCTCTCACTGTTCACCTGCTTACCTGGTTACAGTACGCTTTATAGAAGGCTCCTCCAACCTTCACTCGTCCACAACGGAAGATTCGTACCTCATTTATAACGCCGTCTCCCCTTGGCTGGGCACGAAGATGATTATTGGGAAGTAATAAGAATTGCATTCCGATCGAGAACTAATTATACTGTGGTTCAGGTTTTATTCAAGGCCAGAGTTCAGGTGTGCAGGTAGATCCATTAATTCGTCAGCGATGTGGCAGTAATTTGTATTAATATCTTTCCTTGTGTATGTATACCTGTACTAATTGTCTCAGGTATTAAATGGATAACTTCAGGTGAGAAAAGCCTGGTGTTGGACAATGAGTTAACAGTGCTCATACTGACACGCACATAACCGGATACTGATTCGCTCGATTGTCGTGTGTGTGTTTCAGCGGGGTTCATGACCTGAGTCCCGGCGCTGCAGAGGCAAGTTGTTGAAATGTTGATTATTGGCCGTCAGAGTGAGCGAGAAGGACCGCTGCCTCCCACAATGAAAAAGGTTCTTTGCCTTCATTTTCCACCCGACAGCTCTTAAATGGAATTCAAGTCTTAGGTTTCGCATTCCTTCCCCAGCGACGACTTATAACACTCGCAATAATGCTATCAGACACCTTGAAGATCACACAGTTCAGTCGTTCTGTTTATTGTCAAATTTCTTCTCATCTCTTTTGTGTGTGTGTGTGTGTGTGTGTGTGTGTGTGTGTGTGTGTGTGTGTGTGTAGAAACGTACGGTACTAGTTGTTTATCATCAGGCACACAATTAGGATTAGTTTTATCTTCGTAAACAGTGGAGCCGAGAAGAATGACGATAGAAATTAATATTATTTGAGGGTGTACTAAACCTTAGAATCACCCCAGAGGAACCATCACCCTAGAGGAACCATCACCCCAGGGGAACTATCACCCCAGAGGAACCATCACCCCAGAGGAACTATCACCCCAGGGGAACCATCACCCCAGAGGAACCATCACCCCAGGGGAACCATCACCCCAGAGGAACCATCACCCTAGAGGAACCATCACCCCAGGGGAACTATCACCCCAGAGGAACCATCACCCCAGAGGAACTATCACCCCAGAGGAATCATCACCCCAGGCATCACCTCAGAGGAACCATCACCCCAGAGGAACCATCACCCCAGAGGAACCATCACCCCAGAGGAACTATCATCCCAGAGGAACCATCACCCCAGAGGAACCATCACCCCAGGGGAACCATCACCCCAGGCATCACCTCAGAGGAACCATCACCCTAGGGGAACCATCACCCCAGAGGAACCATCACCCCAGAGGAACCATCACCCCAGGGGAACCATCACCCCAGAGGAACTATCACCCCAGAGGAACCATCACCCCAGAGGTACCATCACCCCAGAGGTATCTTCACCCCAGAGGAACCATCACCCCAGAGGTATCTTCACCCCAGAGGAACCATCACCCCAGGGGAACCATCAGCCCAGAGGAACCATCACCCCAGGGGAACCATCACCCCAGAGGTATCTTCACCCCAGAGGAACCATCACCCCAGGGGAACCATCACCCCAGAGGAACCATCACCCCAGAGGAACCATCACCCCAGAGGTATCTTCACCCCAGAGGAACCATCACCCCTGGGGAACCATCACCCCATGTGCCAATCTTGACAAACAACAGTGGGCTGAAAACTGCGAGTGTGTAAAGCTGTTCAGACAGGGACGCCAGACGGATTAACAGAGATGCTTCCGTTAATTATAGTACTGTCCAACTTTACCGGTGTTGTCATAGTTAGGAGAAATAAACCACCACTCCCTGTGTAATTGTTAAGTCGTTAAGTTAACACAGAAAAGAACAACTACACAAGATATTAGAGAGTATGAAACAAACTGAATTATAACATTGCACGTGTGGAGATGTTTTCATTAGTATACACTGCAGATAAGGTAAAGATGTCTCGCAGGGTTTCCTCATTCTGCTGGTAGTGAAGGTCAACACATAAATAGAGAGAGATAACAAATATAGCCACTTGTACCACACACACACACACACACACACCCACACCCTCTTCCTCTATAAAAACATGTGTTTGGTTTGGCGCGTGCCATTCTCTCCCTCCCAGTAATTATCTACATACGAACTTAAACCACCTCAGAGCTTCGTGTTTATTTACCAAACTGAACGTTGATTAATTTAATTGTTTGTGGGAGAATCTAAATGTAAATTAACAATGGTGCCAAGAATTGTCCATTGGCTGTGTTAAGCCGCACTTAAAAAAACCTCTGGGGAAAGTGTTGCGAGTCGATCAGGAAAGGTGGAAACTGGACTCAAGAACACGTCCAAAACCGATAAAAATCAATTTGAGATGGCTGGCCCCTGAGGGTGAGGAAGGAAACAATATAATATTCTTGGGTCATGAGAATAGTTCACCCTAGGTTTGACCTGTGACGTGTTGACTCTCAGTTAGGGTTTAAGCGAGACCCACCCACTGTAGTGTAGTGTGGCCGGGGACGAATGAGGGGGTAAGAGACACCGAGAAAAACGACTAATAAAAAACAGAAAGATAGACAGCAAGAGAAAGAGAGAGAGGGAGGGCGAGTGACAAAGAGGAAAGGAGAGAGCTAGAAAGATAAAATAATCTGGAAGAATGAATAAAGGCTTTGGTGCTTCAGGTGAAAAAGAAAAAAAAACGCAATTAAGGTGAAGGGGTTAGAAGGAGCACCCCCAACCATCACCTGGTCATAAACGTCACCACCACACCTCATCACCACCATAAAACACTCGTCTACACCCCTAATATGTAAAAGAGAGTGTTTTCCTTAGCTGGTGTTGAAAGGTTATTGCCGGTCTGGCTAAATATTATCCAACCTCACCATGCTCGCTTCCTCATGCTACTGCTACTTTCCTTCCTCCCTCTCCCCCTCCCACTTTCTTCTTGTCATCGTCCTCCTATTCCTTGTTTTATGGACGATTTTATCATTTCATCTTTTTTACTTCTCTTGCTGGTGTTTTTTAACGCCTGTGTGTGGTGTTTAGGTGTGGTAGTGTTGGTGATGATGACGGTGGTGGAGTGTGGTAGTGTTGGTGGTGGAGTGTGGTAGTGTTGGTGGTGGAGTGTGGTAGTGTTGGTGGTGGAGTGTGGTAGTGTTGGTGTTAAGGTGTGGTAATGTTGGTGGTGGAGTGTGGTAGTGTTGGTGGTGGAGTGTGGTAGTGTTGGTGGTGGAGTGTGGTAGTGTTGGTTGTGGAGTGTGGTAGTGTTGGTGGTGGAGTGTGGTAGTGTTGGTGGTGGAGTGTGGTAATGTTGGTGGTGGAGTGTGGTAGTGTTGGTGGTGGAGTGTGGTAGTGTTGGTGTTAAGGTGTGGTAATGTTGGTGGTGGAGTGTGGTAGTGTTGGTGGTGGAGTGTGGTAATGTTGGTGGTGGAGTGTGGTAGTGTTGGTGGTGGAGTGTGGTAGTGTTGGTGGTGGAGTGTGGTAGTGTTGGTGGTGGAGTGTGGTAGTGTTGGTGTTAAGGTGTGGTAATGTTGGTGGTGGAGTGTGGTAGTGTTGGTGGTGGAGTGTGGTAATGTTGGTGGTGGAGTGTGGTAGTGTTGGTGGTGGAGTGTGGTAGTGTTGGTGTTAAGGTGTGGTAATGTTGGTGGTGGAGTGTGGTAGTGTTGGTTGTGGAGTGTGGTAGTGTTGGTGGTGGAGTGTGGTAGTGTTGGTGGTGGAGTGTGGTAGTGTTGGTGGTGGAGTGTGGTAGTGTTGGTTGTGGAGTGTGGTAGTGTTGGTGGTGGAGTGTGGTAGTGTTGGTGGTGGAGTGTGGTAGTGTTGGTGGTGGAGTGTGGTTGTGTTGGTGGTGGAGTGTGGTAGTGTTGGTGTTGGAGTGTGGTAGTGTTGGTGGTGGAGTGTGGTAGTGTTGGTGGTGGAGTGTGGTAGTGTTGGTGGTGGAGTGTCGTGCACCTGCCTTAGTTCTTCACACCTGGCGCCGGCAAGATAAACACAGGTCCACCTTGTCAAAGGTTATGAGTGTGTGCGTGAAGGTCAATGGTGACGTGTTCCGGTGTGCTGGCGCCCTCACCTACACCTTATTTGTGAATCTTTACACCTGTTAAACGCCCTCACCTTAAGTGTTCACCTGTCTCCTTCTATACATTCCCACTGACACTTTCACTTTAAGTATTCATCTATATGCACACGTTTGCCACCATTTACCTTTGGGCTTAACTGTATAAGTGTAATGAAGTGTTGAGTGTGTAGTGACACGTGCACCAGCCAGCGACATGTGCCCTCAGTAATAATATGAAAGTTATTGTAACACCAGCGGTTGACAGCTACAAGGACAACAACTACCATGTGTCAACCATATTAAAGGAGATAGGCTGGTACAGGTGGTGTGCTGAGGAGCTTTAATATTTAAGGCGTAAATGTACACATGGAACAATAAACTGTTACGTCACGTCGTGTTGGTCTAGTACTGCACGTCTGTTAAACCAAACGTGGGAGGATGTTTCACTTATGATTATAGTGATGGTAGTGCCCAGTTTAATGAGGTGACAAAGAGTATTAAATGTGAGGGAGACTGAGTAAATACAGTGTGTGAGGAGAGCGATTAGGACGTCTAGTGTGGCCCCGAGGACACCCAGACCCTTTATGAGATCCAGGACCCAAGCGGCCTCAATGTTGCATCCAGGGCCCCGGCCACCAGGACACGGACGCTCCACCAGTCACTCACAGTCTATAATTAACTCTTCCTCTGTGATAATAATGCACAGTTGTATCTTATTAAATATTTCCATAACATGAACTGACTACATTACAAGTACAGTAGATAGTCACAGTATATTAGGTCATTGTCTTAGTATCCGACAGGCTCGAGGTCTCGGTAATAAATGAGACAGGATGTGACATTGATCCTGGTGCTTCATTAATGATAGAATTTGAGATAAACGATGTAGGCACAGTACACGGCAGGAGTCACACTGTGCGAGATAAGTAGTGCGCTTTGTTCTGTTCTCTCTTTAAGTTACTTTATTAAATAATAAAAACAGCGTCACAGGTACCTTTAGAGGGTTAAGGGTTATCATGTACAGTCATCCTACACAACAGGATAAATCTCGGGTAAATGTTCATATGAACCATTTATTCAGTGGCCAGATATGGAGTTAAAATATGGAACAACATTAATATAAATAACTTGGTGCCACACTAAATACTCACACCCCGTGAAGCACAAACTTCCTTGAGTGGGGAGACCAGAAGGCCGTGTCACAGGGAGGTCACTGGGAGACCAGAAGGCCGTGTCACAGGGAGGTCACTGGGGAGTCAGGGATTAGCTAATCTTTGAAGCTGTTTTACAGTATTTCTATTTGTCGATTCATTTTGTTGTTTGTAGAACAAAGTGTACAATATGGTATTATAAACCCGTAATTAAGATAAGTGGTAATGGTCAAGGAGAGAGTTTTAGACAAGATCAGTGGTTTGTAATGGGTGGAGCGCGCGGCGCGGCCTGGCTAAGCCGGCTCTGGCCTCACCACACCAGGGCTGGTGAACTACGAGGCGGGTTAATACACCACCGATTCATGGCATGTCCATTAACTTACTCCACCGTGAGCTGCCTCGCGTTTTATGAGGATGTGGCCACGCTAAGGGATAATGACGTGATCACTGATGAACTTGGGCCAGTTGTACAACCTACAGTAGCGGCCGTGTTGACACTTCGGAGTGATTCATACACACACATACCGAATATGTATGTATATATATATATATATATATATATATATATATATATATATATATATATATATATATATATATATATATATATATATACTCCCTTTCCTCCTTTTTTCCGCCAGTCAGCTGGCGGCGGCGGTGCTGCATATCCCCGCCTTTGATCTCGTCCGGGTACCCGAGTGTGTTGAACAAACACTTCTTCATTCGTAATAGTCCCACATTTTTCGTGTGAATTTTGTGTATAAGTCCGAGAAGTTACAACGACTTTGCACATACATCTTGTTTAACCTGAGGACGTCTTGGTTGCTTAGTGTGAAGATGTGAATTAATTCCCTCTAAGTTATCTATAATAATAAATATTCCATTAAATTATGTCTTTATTGTTAGTAAACGGAGAATTGACTGTTGAGAAAATGGGAAGTTTTACTTTAGGAGCATAATTTATAACTTCCAGAAAATAATCAACAATTATAATATTATAATATTACGGTGCGGTGCGGTGCGGTGCGGTGCGGTGCGGTGCAGTGCAGTGCAGTGCAGTGCGGTGCGGTGCGGTGCGGTGCGGTGCGGTGCAGTGCGGTGCGGTATTGTCTTTTAGTTTTTATTCTTGTGGCTGTAACTCTGCTGTGGTCCCTCAGGTGGGAGCGAATGTTCTTTCAGCTCGCTAGAATATTTTTTTCCTTAAAGTTGGTGAGATGTATAATATTTCTTTATTATTACAAGACGTACGAATTGTATCTGACTAAATACTTGTCCTCTGTGTTCATCCCATTGAACGCCTTTCCTGGCTCACTGACTAACACACTCACTGACGTGTTTGGCCATAATAAGAGACGTGTGTGTGGCCATAATGAAAGACGTGTCTGTGTCCATAGTGAGGGACGTGTGGTGTGTGTGTGTGTGTGTGTGGGGGGGGGGGGGGGGCCATAATGAGGGGCATTTCTGTGTGGCCATAATGAAGGGCATTTCTGTGTGGCCATAACGGGGGTCGTTGTCTGTAGTTACCATGGAGTATAAACAGGGTATTATACCTAATTATGTGAAGGAGTTAGTCTCTCTTATCTATGTTATTTAGGACCATGGGAGACTTCTAGATGGGTAATGCCTGTGTTTACCTGGGGAGTTATGTTGTAGAGTCTGGTAAACACCCCCCCCCCCCCCCCGTCCCTCCCCAGCTCTCTCTCTCCCTCCCCAGCTCTCTCTCTCCCTAGTCCTCCCTCTCCCTCCCTAGCCCCCACTCCCTCCCTAGCTCTCTCTCTCCCTCCCCAGCTCTCTCTCTCCCTCCCTAGTCCTCCCTCTCCCTCCCTAGCCCCCACTCCCTCCCTAGCTCTCTCTCTCCCTCCCCAGCTCTCTCTCTCCCTAGTCCTCCCTCTCCCTCCCTAGCCCCCACTCCCTCCCTAGCTCTCTCTCTCCCTCCCCAGCTCTCTCTCTCCCTCCCTAGTCCTCCCTCTCCCTCCCTAGCCCCCACTCCCTCCCTAGCTCTCTCTCCCTCCTAGCCCTCATTCACTCTCTAACCCTCTCTCTTACCCTCCCCAGCCCTCTATCTCTCTTTAGCCCTCCGTACCCCCCTCTCCCCCTCCCTAGTCCTCTGTCTCCCTTCTTAGCCCTCTCTCACTCCCTCCCTAATCCCTTCCCCCACCCTTCCTAGCCCCCTCTCTTCCTCCTTTCCCTCTCCTGGACGTGCAGTGTGAGAGCATAGCGATAGTCTCTTGTTTAAACACCATATGTTTTTTTAACACTGTCGAAAACTGCTGTATATATATATATGTGTCAGATATTGTTGTTTTGTGTGTCCTTAATCCCTTTATTTATCTGTAATTTAGTCATGTACAGTAAAACCTTTATTTAACGGACTATACGAGAGGAAAATCCATTATATCGAAGGTCCGTTAGATATGAAACCTCCATCTAATGAACTATACAGAGATGAAAGTCCGTTTTATCGAGGGTCTGTTATATATAAAACCGCCATCAACGATTATATGGAGAGAGAAGTCCGTTATATCGAGGTTTCACTGTATATAAATTTAAATTACGAGTAAAATTGGAGAGACTACACGTGATGTTTTCAGTGACGGGGAAACTACAGTAATACGGGGCCAGCCAGGTGTACTAATATCTATATTATATGTAAGCTGAGAGTATAGACGAAATAATCAATAAACAGTTGAACATCAGGTGGGCGACGTAGAGGGTATTATTGAGTGAAAGGAATAGTTTCATAATACAGGGCCAAGTAGTTGTTGTTTGTGTGTGTGGGGAGGGGGTAAGTCCAGAAATACTGAGCCTAGTATGTTTAGTGGCTGATCTGTGACGTCATAGGCCGCCGGTCCTCCAGGTGTGTTTATCGCCAGGTAGTTACTGCTGATAATTGTCTGTTTACTATCCACTGTGCAAATCACAAGTTAATCTAGTGAGTAAACTGATACGCAGGCATTCTAGGAACTTAAGTGTCCCGAGCACGAGGACACGGGTCGGCGGGATCTGCTGAATAACATTGGAAAGTTCACAGCCACTCTGCTAGTAGTTAACGTCCATTACCTGACCACCCTGCTTAAACAGTAACCTCCTGGCCTTCACGGGTAACTTAATTCAGACAGCGTAGCCAGACTACAGTAGCGGGTGCCACATACCTGTCAGGCCACACCAGGGTCACCTCATCACGCCTTTGCTCGCACAGGGTCACCCCACCACACCTTTGCTCTTACCAGAGCCAACCAGTCACACCTGGCACTCTAGGGCCACCACAACACATTTAATTATCACCAGGGCCACTCCACTGTACCTATCACCAGGGTCACTCCACTGTACCTATCACCAGGGCCACTCCACTGTACCTATCACCAGGGCCACTCCAGTACCTATCACCAGGGCCACTCCACTGTACCTATCACCAGGGCCACTCCACTGTACCTATCACCAGGGTCACTCCACTATACCTATCACCAGAACCTCCTCACCACACCTCGCTCTTATGATGACTATCCACACCTGTCACACCATCACCACACACGACGACTTCCAAGGAAGGTACATCTCCCGTATAATAATAATGGTTGCCCCTCGTGCAACGAGGGTGGCCGGCCCAAGGGCCACCTAGGCGTGAATTTGTTTAAGGTTTAGAAGCTGTCGCCAACACAACAACCACACCCTAAGTTAGCGAGTTGCATGACCCAGTGTCAAAAAATAGTCCTAGAAGACCGGACAACTCGCCAACTGCACTGGCTAACCATTACCCCGGAACACGATCCGCAAATCGATTACCATACAGGTTCCCAATTACTGCTGGGTAGACTTGTATACTGTCATGTAAGCTACTGTTGATTGCCTTCCACCGTGACAGGAGACAACTCAAACTGTAATGCCACCTAACTTGCCATTCCCTCCCGCTCTCGTTTATCTTGAAATGTTATTCAACCTTTAGTGTCGAGGCTGAAGGTGGCGGTCATCTTTAAGAGCGGGTCGTTGTAACCGATCCCGAAAGGTTCACAGACTTTCATACGAGATTCACTAAGTAGCCGGTGGTTTGAAAAACATTTACCAGATATTCGCTCATCGTTGACCTACGTTGACCTTCCTGACATCTTGGCGTTTGTCCCATCTTACGTGGCTTCCCTCAGATAGACAGCCTTGAGGTCATACCTCCCGCTCACACGCTAGATTAGAATCCCCCACCCAGAGGCAGGATGCAGGTCCTCCCACTGACAAACAGGCTGCAGGTCCTCCCACCCAAAGGTAGGCTGCAGGATAAACTGGGCAGCACTTACTACGCCGCAGGACCCGGAGCCACACCTGAGGCTCGCAACGTGAAGCTACATTAATTTCATTTGCTTGTGCCAAGAAGTCGGAATGGGCACATTTTCTTGGCATATGAAAATAAGAACCGTGTTGGTAATTACACACAGGTGGTGTGCAGGGGGTGCGTGAGGCCGGCAGTGGGCGGCGTGAGGGTCGTCTGGTACATAGGCCTAGTATGTCGTACACATCCAAAGTTCACTTCCGTCTTCTTGGCCCCAACACCTAGGCACGCCTGACCACGCTTCTTGGTATGTTAGCCTAAGCAGAAAGAATGTCGGGAGGGCAAGAAGCCTAACAGCCTCTTCCGGGTGTTCTTGCCAGACCCACAGACACTCGTGTGAGACAAAAAAAAAACTATATTAAAATGTCATAAATCTGCTTCGTAGGCTGGTGCCAGAGAAGCGGACTGTGGGAGAAGAGTGTTACGTGGATGGTTGTGTGTTCATTAGGTAGCTGGTCCACTTGTGTACCCGGGTCAACTCTCGTACTTTTTCACCGTAAATATAAAACTTTCCTCAGTCACACCCTCACTATAGTAAAACTTGTTCACTTTTTAGTACTGTTGTGGTTGTCACGGTAGATCACAGGTAGCTTCTTACCCTCTTGGTGTTGCCTTCCCACAGTGTTGTATAGTGTTTCTTATGTTTGTTGGCAACTTAAACAACGGGCTCGGTTATTAATACCAGCAGGCTGAGGACAGTTAAGGTTGGCCACACTATTATTCCGTCATGGCTGCCAAACTGGACCGTTGACGCTGTAAACATGTGCAGACAATTTAACGTTATCTTATTCCCGTTTGTAAATGTTGTTTATTGTTTACCTCTTCCTTAACTATGTGATGTTATCATTGTTTCTGGTACCTGCCTCTGTAGATGTTATCACACACTTTGTACACTGTTATAAACATCCATCAACATATACCAACGTGGGGGTAGATAATTATCGCAAAGTAAGAGGGAGGAATTGTGTATCCTTTTCCCTTCACACTGGTCGACGCGTACAAATCTTGCCCTAGAGGACGAACACGTCTAGCTCTGTGTGTGCGTGTGTCAGGGGGACCTACACGAATCTACGGACACGCTTCGCCAAAGTTCACTCACACCCTTTACAGAACTGGTAAAGTCAGACCAGCCTCACTAAACTCACCCCTACGTAAGGTATTGAAATGTATCATGTTAAAGAGTCGTGTATTGTATTAGTAGTCAGCTGTATGTTAGGTTATATTGCTTCATTTCTGGTTGTATTTTACGCAACAAAATTCCTCTGAAATATTTTGTCAGTACACGAACTATTACTTAGCTTTCATTTACGTCAATGTTACGTTGATGCAGCAAATAGGGAAGTAATCCTTGAACAACTCACCGAGTCTATTACGAGATAGACTATTAAATCTAATTGTTCCGCCTGTGTTCTCCATATAGGTATAAATAGCTCTGTAAACTGTTTGACCTGGGCGCTCTTCAAGGTGGTGTCGCAGGCCCACTGTTGTTTATCATTTTTGTGCATTAACTTGAAACTAACAACCAATAAATGAAGCTGATACTCTAAAATGTTACACCGATCATACCTACTATAATGCTACTACTACACCTGAACCTCGGGTATATAACATTTTAGACGCCTCAACAACCAGGCCTACTGAATATGGCCCTTGTGTCTTAAGAAAACATTAGCGACTCATCCTAGCAACGTACCACCACCATCCTGCAGTGTTAGTGTGGGTAAAGGACCTCGGCATTATCGTCTCTTTACTCCAGTGCTGATCTGATGGTCCTCTTACAGCTGACCATCCACTGATACCTGAGTTACTTATGTCTTACGATAATCTCTCATATGCTCGTGCTCTGACGTCTTCTATACCCAGAACACCTTCTCATGCTCCTTTGAATAGTTTGAAAATCGGTATACTTTTTGTGTTTACTCGTCATGTCTCACTCTCGTGTGTCAACACTGGCAGCTCACACTAACCAAACACTTTCCTCTTCACTCATAGAGACGTGATGTTTTTGTTGATCTGAATTAGTTTTTTTTCAGCGATACTTATGTCCATAACTGATTTAACTTATGTGACACCAGCTGCCTTTCACACACACACACACATAATGGAAACCTCTCGAAATCGAGGATGGCCAGCCCAAGGGCCACCTAGGCGTGAATTTATTTAAGGTGTAGAAGCTGCCGCCAACACAACAACCACACCCTAAGTTAGCGAGTTGCATGACCCAGTGTCAAAAAATAGTCCTAGAAGACCGGACAACTCGCCAACTGCACTGGCTAACCATTACCCCGGAATACGATCCGCAAATCGATTAACATCCTGGTTCCCAATTACTGCTGGGTAGACAGAGGCAAATGGCGTAAATAAACTTGCCCATAGTTTCACCCTGCCCGAGGATCGAACTCGGGTCCACTCGCATGCGAGGCGAGCATGCTGTCCATTCACACACACACACACACACACCTGGCGCTCTTCTGGGAGCAGCCAGGTCAACTGTTAAGTTGGCCCATACCAACCCCCTCCCCTGAACCCTCCTCCCCACCGGAATATCAACAAGTTCTCGCCAGAAGTTACAATTTCTTTTAGGAGAGGAATGGAACCAGTGTTGAACAGAGGTGAACAGTGCTTAAGTTAGTGAGAACAACTCAACAGTAACAGCCGAGTCGTACCAAGTTCACCTTCACTCAGTGAGGTCCCAGGTACCCAGTGATAACTGCCCGTGAGACCCAACAACAACCAGCGATGTGTTAATCCGTCTACAATAGGAAGGCCTGGGACCACACCTCACTCATATAACACCATCTGTGAGGGAATTACTACACCATGTCAGGTCCCTCATAAGGAATGACTAAACCACGTGAGGTCCTTCATAACACCATCTGTGAGGGAATTACTACACCACGTGAGGTCCTCCTAACACCATCTGGGAGGGAGTTACTATACTACGTGTTTGCTGTTCAACACCTACATTAACCTGTATGTTCACTGTATTTTCCGTTACCTTTCTCTAATGAAGGCTTTTGTTAAACCACCAATGTATGTAATAAGTCATTTATGTCCACACACACACACACACACACACACACACACACACACACACACACACACACACACACACACACACACCCACCCCTCTGTTCCCTGTATCCTCCCTGTGTTCATCATGTCATGTGTTCTCTTTGTGTTCTCTCCTGTCCTACTTCACCACTGCTTCCTTCTCGTTATTGTTGTTCCTACTATTCCCTTGCCACCCTCCTCCACACCCTCCCTCCTGCTGCGCCTATCCCTTGTGGTGGCCCTCCTTCGCTGGCCTCGGAGACGCTAGGTTGGCATCATGCCTGACCGCCTGTCACCTAGATCTTTTTCCAGGCACACATTCCAGATCATTCCATTTTTTGACGCGCCCATACCGCAGTGGAAAAAGATTTTTTCTTCTCTCACTGGCTGACCGCTGCATAAGTAACACCACCAAGTACCCGTCCTCGCCTCGCTGGCCCTGGAGGTGTCCACGACCAACACACCGTAGTTAAACATTCAGTGTTAGGTGCCCCATGTCCTTTAATTTAAGCCACTCGCAGAAAATAGAATCGTATAAAAACAAGTTAAATTACAGCAGTGAGGGGGGGGGGGGGGCAGAGGGAGGAGGAGGAGGCGGAGGAGCAGTCGTGTGCTCCCCTCCCCGCCCCTCCCACTGCCACCACATTAATGAAGCCCCGGGTGATGACTACAGGGTCTGGCGGGTTTTAGTCAGTTAGTTGGTGCGGTAGTTTTCGTGACCACTGGTATGCTCACTTCCTCACCAGCAGCCTTTCACTTCCTGGTCCTTATTAACTCTTATCATATCATTTCTGTTTGTAATTATAGTTCTAAAGTTAACCGACAGACTTGTGAGGGAATGTATAGCAGACGCCAAGTTTTATTTATTTTTTACGCCCCTGATGTTTATTCTATAGAGTGTCCAATATTGGTGTCTATTTTAACTTGTTGGTTTAGACTCGTGGCCGTGTGAGGAGGTGAGGGCGTGATGGCTGCCAGGAGAGGGCTATGGCTGGGTGTATAGGGTGCTTGTTTACAAAAAGTTATTGCCAGGATTTGAACATTTTGTGTCGGGGTATGTGGCCGTGAGGGAGACAAGGGAGTCGTGGCAGCTTTTGCCTTGATGGGAACCACCTCGCCCTCGCATGCACTCAAATGTTGCAATTGGCAAGTACCAGAACAACACCCAGGTAGTGAGATTAACAAGTGTGTAGTGTTACCTGGTGAAGGACGTCCGAGGAAACACGAATACTAGTGGAGGAAACGGAGGAAGGGGACGCTGGAGGAGGATGATGAAGAAGAGAAGGGATAATAAACTAAGGGAATGGAGAAAAAGAGAGAAAAGAGCAGCGTGGTAATGAGACTAAGAGAGAATTGGTAGGACAAGACCGACCTCGGTGTGTATGTAAAGTGTTGGGCTGGGGGGGGGGGGGGGTGAGGAACGTGGTTGCAATCGTCTCATTTGTGTGTTACGGTCAGAGGGCTCAGGGTCACATGTTTGTCCCTGTTAAACACACACACACACACACACACACACACACACACACCGCAAGAGGTCGCCAGCAGGGATGTATCAGTTATAATTTCACCGTCAGTTGTAAAATTATCCCTTGTGAACGGTGCTTAATGAATGGCGGTTGAAAAACTTAAATAAATACAGCAATAAAATGGACCATCAACATATTTAAATTTGCTGAATAAAAGTTGAATTATACTGAATTAATTAAATTTATCTTACGTTGAGGCCCGCAGATCGTGGTGATGTTAGTGGTGATAGTGGAGGAGTAGGTGGTGGTGATAGTGGAGATGGTGGTGGTGATAGTGGAGGAGTAGGTGGTGATGGTGGTGATGTTAGTGGTGATAGTGGAGGAGTAGGTAGTGGTGATAGTGGAGGAGTAGGTGGTGGTGATAGTGGAGATGGTGGTGGTGATAGTGGAGGAGTAGGTGGTGATGGAGGAGTAGGTGGTGGTGATAGTGGAGATGGTGGTGGTGATGGAGGAGTAGGTGGTGGTGATAGTGGAGATGGTGGTGGTGATAGTGGAGGAGTAGGTGGTGGTGATAGTGGAGGAGTAGATGGTGGTGGTGGTGGTGATAGTGGAGGAGTAGATGGTGGTGGTGGTGGTGGTGGTGGTGATAGTGGAGGAGTAGATGGTGGTGGTGATAGTGGAGGAGTAGATGGTGGTGGTGGTGGTGATAGTGGAGGAGTAGATGGTGGTGGTGGTGGTGGTGGTGGTGATAGTGGAGGAGTAGATGGTGGTGGTGATAGTGGACGAGTAGATGGGGGTGGTGGTGGTGATAGTGGAGGAGTAGATGGTGGTGGTGGTGGTGATAGTGGAGACGTAGGTGGTGGTGATAGTGGAGGAGTAGATGGTGATGGTGGTGGTGATAGTGGAGGAGTAGGTGGTGATAGTGGAGAAGTAGGTGGTGGTGATAGTGGAGGAGTAGATGGTGGTGGTGGTGGTGATAGTGGAGTAGATGGTGGTGGTGGTGGTGATAGTGGAGAAGTAGGTGGTGGTGATAGTGGAGGAGTAGATGGTGGTGGTGGTGGTGATAGTGGAGGAGTAGGTGGTGATAGTGGAGAAGTAGGTGGTGGTGATAGTGGAGGAGTAGATGGTGATAGTGGAGAAGTAGGTGGTGGTGATAGTGGAGGAGTAGATGGTGGTGGTGGTGGTGGTGATAGTGGAGGAGTAGGTGGTGATAGTGGAGAAGTAGGTGGTGGTGATAATGGTGGTGGTTACGGTGGTGATGTTCTTTTATCATAGTGTTTATTTACCAATATTAATCTCAGTTTAACGGTGCACCTTCTTAGCTTCACAAATACTAACTCTATAACTTGAACCATCACCGTTGAACCATCGTCACTAAGTAAATAAAACTATCATCCTGTTAAACCATCGACCATAAAGGAATAATTACCCCAAAATTCTCTTTATTCATCAGTATAATAATTTTTATATATTTTAAAAGTTTTGAAATGTTCCAATAATGATTTGTCTCATCATATTAATCGATCATTAAAGAAGATGGGAGGTGCTAAGTGTAAACCTCCTCCTCCTCATTCTTCTTCTTCCTCCTCCTCCCACTCTTCCTCCTCCTCCTCCCACTCTTCCTTCTCCTCCTCCCACTCCTCCCACTCCTCCTCCTCCACCTCCTCCACCTCCTCCTCTTCCTCCCGGGTCCATAAACCAGGAGGAATCATAAACCACAACCGGCTGTTTCCACCTGACTCCCATATCTCCCTAGCATCAAACGGCGGCCCTGAATATACCTGATTTAGCGTCATGTTGTCCTACCACCTGCCACCTTCAAATTAGTGGGGGGGGGGTGCACACCTAAAATAACAACCTCGCCATCACCCCCTATCACCCTTTCCCCTCCCACGTGATGTTGCTGGGGTGTGGTGGTGTGGTTAGGGGGTGTGGTGGTGTTGGTGGTGTGGTGGTGTTGGTGGTAAGGTTGAGTTATTATAGTGGTAGCGTCAGTTAATCAGTATTATGTTCCTTGGTGGTAATATGTCAGGGAGCAGTATCAGTTATAGGTCCTTGATGGTAATTCTATTTTATGACTCAAAGGAAACAGATTTTATTAGAGTTACTGGGAGTATTTATGAGGGAAGCAACTATCGCTTATATGTGGCAAATTGACTTACGTAAGATAGTTAACTAAATATACTATTAAGAAATGCTCATAAGGCAAATATTTGTATACCTTGATCCGACGCCGAGGGTGGTATAATAAAATGACCTTCATATACTGTAGGTCATAAAACGGCCTTTTTTTTAATCAACAATCAGAACAACTTTGAAACACACGTAGATGTTAAAACGTGTCCAGGCTGGCGAATGACCACAGGGGGGGGAAGAGATCAGCACTATTTGTTTTGGAATATTCAGTTTGTCTTAATCTTTTTTTTTATTGATAGCTTATAAAACCCCGTATTGTTATTTTTGTTTTACTGGAAAATATAAGTAGTAACGTGATTGTCTTGGGATAAAGAATATAAATTTAGTGTTATGGCGAAGTGAAGCTGGACTGAAGGTGCTGTTAGCCGTGTTACTTTGATGACCTGCAGGTGACTCGACAGATGAACTAGAGGAGGAGGAGGAGGAGGGGGGTCCTCCAGCAGGGGTTCAGGTGGTATAAACATGATGACTAGATTTTATGAGACTGGGGATAGTGACATTCCTTGAGTAGTTGTGTGTGTACTGATAGATACAAGGACTTATTAATTATCCTCATAAAAATAGGCAGGGGACAGTTCACCCAGTGGAATCTTATAATCATAAAACATGAGCAGGCTGTAGTGTGATTGTGGCGTACAGGTGTTGTAATGGTGCTGTTGAAATGTATTAGTGACTGTTGGAGGGTGTGCAGGTGTCGGGTGGCGCTGGAACACGGGTGTTGCTGGTCTGGAACAACTGTATTTCATCTTCCGAAGGTACCAAAGTTGTTTGCATGAGCCCTCACGTTGTTGAGGATGTGCCAGGCCCGCCATGATCTCCGTGCTTACTTTGGATCTCGCGGGGCCATTATGACCCTCACCACCACCCTCTGCCAGGCCTCTCCAAGCAGCCTCACACGTCAACCTCCACCCAACTTAACCACAAGGGCACGCACCCCAGGAAATTAACTCTCCCGTCTTCATCCAACTTGATATTCCAATAAAATTTTATTGAACGGGTAGCTCAGTCGCGACAAAATTTACGATATACAAATATCCTGAGTGGTTATTGTATCTTGGTGTACGTGTGGTGTGAGAGACAGTGTTGTGGTGTGAGAGACAGAGAGTGTTGTGGTTTGAGAGACAGAGAGTGCTGTGGTGTGAGAGACAGAGAGTGTTGTGGTGTGAGACAGAGAGTGTTGTGGTGTGAGAGACAGAGAGTGTTGTGGTGTGAGAGACAGAGAGTGTTGTGGTGTGAGAGACAGACAGTGTTGTGGTGTGAGAGACAGAGAGTGTTGTGGTGTGAGAGACAGAGAGTATTGTGGTGTGAGAGACAGAGAGTGTTGTGGTGTAAGAGACAGAGAGTGTTGTGGTGTGAGAGACAGAGTGTTGTGGTGTGAGAGACAGAGTGTTGTGGTGTGAGAGACAGAGTGTTGTGGTGTGAGAGACAGAGAGTGTTGTGGTGTGAGACAGAGAGTGTTGTGGTGTGAGAGACAGAGAGTGTTGTGGTGTGAGAGACAGAGAGTGTTGTGGTGTGAGAGACAGAGAGTGTTGTGGTGTGAGAGACAGACAGTGTTGTGGTGTGAGAGACAGAGAGTGTTGTGGTGTGAGAGACAGACAGTGTTGTGGTGTGTGAGACAGAGAGTGTTGTGGTGTGAGAGACAGACAGTGTTGTGGTGTGAGAGACAGAGAGTGTTGTGGTGTGAGAGACAGACAGTGTTGTGGTGTGAGAGACAGTGTTGTGGTGTGAGAGACAGTGTTGTGGGGTGAGAGACAGAGAGTGTTGTGGTGTGGATGGCTCAATAAGGTATTTGCAGGTATGTTCTTGCTGGAATCTTGTTTTTACCTGCCCGCCCTCTCACCACCACAACGCGCCTGCTTTATATATAAAATCTGCAGGAGTAAACTTTGCCAAATCTGTATTTGCTCTCCGGAAATGTTGTTGGTTGAGCATGCCAAGTGTGAAGGTGGGTTATCCCAGGTAGACCCGCCCGCATTACACCTCCACTCAGGTGTACCTCAACGAGAGTAGATAGTAGTAAGTGTAGCCCCTAAGGTGTGTCCCTTATAGATTAGAAACTAAAGAGTCATCAATGGTATTGGTGAAACTCAACGAAGAAAGTGGTTTTGTGTGGAGTTCCGGGGCTCCCACCCAGGACGTGTTGGCGTCCTCACCTTCTACATATTAACTTGTGGCTAAACAAAACGACCCCACCCGCTGGTATGTTGTCTGGTGAACACTTATGCTCCTGTACTCTGCTCAGGGGTTAGCTGGGTAAGCTTGCCAAGCCCAACATGAAGGGATTATTTCTCTGCTGTTGTTAATAATACACCGTTTGTATTACGGTGTTTTGCTACGTCTAGCTCTGTGAATATTCATCGTCTATGTGCACCGAGCAGTGTAATTATTGTCACGGATATAACTGGTCTTTGACAACCGGTTGGTGACGCGCAGGTCGGGGACCGTAACACTCTCAGCTTAGTAATTGACATTTCATATAGGATTACGGCGTGCCTTTGTCAGCGTTTAGTGACCCAGGCGGAGAGGTTGTGATGTCCCTCCTCTGAAGACAGCACTCACGTAATCCAGGATTTACCTGTAAGATCCTGGGGGTGATATAGCCTTAGTTGCCGAAGCCCCGACCAAAGCCCAATAACATCTTCAAGGTCTTTATAGTTTACAAATTACATTCAGTTTTATAGGAACTGAGTTGGCGTTATTCTCCTGGCTTTATTGTGTAAGGAAGACCAATGGCTGGAGTTAAACAGTCAAACCTGGGAGCAGCAGTTGGATCTCTCTTGAACCTCGAGCTGCACTGCGCCTCAGGTTTACATGCGCCGAACCTCCACACTGTATACAGATAATACTAAATCCATCTGCAGTAAATCCCAAAGTTTATTCCGAAAAGTATATTGAATATTTTTGTATGGCGGACAAATTTTACGATAGTGCTTATGTTTAACGAAATGTGATGTAGAACGTATTATAATCGTAATACAAACACTGGACTATTTATATACAGTAGCGCCGTAGGTATGTATCAGTTATTATCACTAACGTGCGATAAATATATTTCATGTGGTGGAGCAACGCCTGTTTTTGTGTTACCCACCTCGTCCCTCTGGATGGTGCGCCTGTGTGGTCCGCTCTTTAGTCGATCCCTCGATTTCCCAGAAACCCGGAAGCGACTCTTCCCAGCCTCTACTATTTCAGAGAGGCGAGCGTTCATATCAGTTGTTACCATGTCGGGTACTTTCACCTTTAGTGTTTTCTTATTTGTTGGAGTGAATAATCCAAGTTTATATGTACTGTACCTGCGACTCTGAGATTCGTGGGTTAGCTGTACCCCTTATCCCAGCGTGTCAAGGTCAGACATGTGGAAGGCCGGGCGCCATGCTGACACGCTCAGTGCGCACACGTCAAGTGAAAACTTTCACTTCCTTCGTCGTCGATGTGTAGGTTTACTTTATAAGTTGGTGTAACATTAAATAAAAAAATGGAAATTTATGAGTTTTTTCCCGATATATTAATATAACTGAGTGTCGTAGGTGTGTGCCTGGGTCTGTGCAGATAGGCCACCAGCTCTGGTGAATGTGCTTTAAGCCTAACATTACTTAGAGGAAAGTTTGCTCTCGGCTCGGGCCGTGTGCAAATATTTGTATTTTCAGAAGAATGTATACAGTATCTTTATAAATAGCTGCCGGTATGTTGTTAGTTTCATTATATATATATATATATAATTCTCCCCATAAAGTGTCTCCTCAGTATCACAATAAAATAAGATATACTGCGTAACGCCTAATAACCTACATTAACGACCAAACTTTATACTCTCATAAGCATTATCAAATAATTTAAAGTTACCTTAAAGTAGCCAAATATATAATGTTGAAATAACACTTGTGTACATATATGCTATCAGCCTCAGACCTGTACGAGACAAAGGTCTGCGCAGAACTTGTTGTGGCTAATGGTTGTGCGTTCTTAAGTATGAGTGAATCCCCTCTGTAATGAAAGGTCTTGCCCACCAAGTCCAGCCCAATAGTGTGGTCTGCTTCCTGCTGAATGGTTCTTACTAAACCACCAAAATGGTCATGAGCGGTTGTTCTCACAAGGTGTTTCGTGATGCTACTGTCTTGTAGCAGTGACCCGTATAATACTGTAGTGTACAGTACACTGTCTTGTAGCAGTGACCCGTATAATACTGTAGTGTACAGTACATTGTCTTGTAGCAGTGACCCGTATAATACTGTAGTGTACAGTACATTGTCTTGTAGCAGTGACCCGTATAATACTGTAGTGTACAGTACACTGTCTTGTAGCAGTGACCCGTATAATACTGTAGTGTACAGTACACTTTCTTGTAGCAGTGACCCGTATAATACTGTAGTGTACAGTACACTGTCTTGTAGCAGTGACCCGTATAATACTGTAGTGTACAGTACACTTTCTTGTAGCAGTGACCCGTATAATACTGTAGTGTACAGTACATAGAAGATTGTAGTTCAGCTCAAATTATGTTTTAAAATGTAAGAAAAAAAAATTCATTATTTGTCTAGTGTAAAGTTTTGCTTCTTAGTTTAGGCTCTCAGGTATTACAGTTTACTTCTGTCTTTAGTTTGTAATATCGGTAATACATTTACAATACATATTAACTGTGATTTAATTTAATTTATTTTTTATGATATGTTGTATCTCTTTAGTAAGACTTCGCTGATGTCAAAAGATTAACCCAAAGTGTTAGTAATAAAGATAATGTTCTTTATAAGGCTACACTGTCCACCCAACAAGTGTGTGCGTGTAATAATAATAATTAACGGTTTATTGAAAGAGCATGGCAGCTGCAAGGCTGAAAATATACAGTTACATAATTGGGGAATGGGTCTCTTGATTTACAAATAATATACAAGTAACATAAGTGATAAAAATATGATATATAATAACTAGGTGTGGAGAAGCTCAAACTACAGGGCATTTCAACATAGTGACAATGCAAAAAGTAAGATTGACTGGGAGTCAATACACACTGGTTGATTACAAGTTATTGATAATTTTTACAATGGTTGGGACTGGGCTGTTCTTATAGCGATCAGTTCGTGCTCGTATGGGCTGGATGCGGTTGTGGTGTCGAACAGCAATTCTCGGACGAGGGATCTTTGGTGGTAGTAGGAGCCGGTGTCTAGGATGGTGCAGAAGCTTCTCACCAAATTTACAGATGAGGTCGTTGTGATGGTCAGAGAGTGCCGAGATGTCAGTGTGTTGAGCGCTTCTTGATATGTGTAGTAGGAAGGGGAGGGAATAATCTTGCATGCCCTCTTTTACACTTTTTTCTAGGTGTTTACGTTGTGTGGCATTTAGGGAGGAAGACCAGGCAGGGCAGGCATAGGTGAGCTTGGGAAGTATGAATGTTGAGTAAACACTGAGGAGCTCGGGCGCAGGAACTCCGAGGGATTTGAGTCCACGGAGGAGGTGGAGACGGAACCAGGAGGATTTGATAACTTCACTGACGTGTGGTTTCCAATTTAATTTGTTGTCTATGGTGACGCCGAGGAGCTTAGTGGAATCGACAACCTGGAGTGTGTTGGGACCTAAAGTAATGGAAGGGGGTGGGACAACGTCGGAGGAGAGGTTGATGTGCATAACCATGGTCTTGGTATGGTTGATGGTGACGTGGTTGTTGGTGGCTCAGTTTTGGAGACTGTTCAATAAATCCTGAAGGGCGGTATAGTCGGGAACAGAATTGTTGACACTGATCCCAATGGTGGAGTCGTCGACATATTTCCAGCGAGCAGAGGTTTCTCTTAGGACATCATTGATAAGCATAAGGGAGCATAGTTCCCATCTTGGTGCCTTGGGGGACGCCACAGGTGAGTGACTGAACGGTGGAGACAGCACCTCGGAAGCGTACAGCTTGGCGTTGGTTACTGAGGAAGTCTGTAAGCCATGATATAAGATTTCTTCGAAACGTGTGTGTGTGTGTGTGTGTGTGTGTGTGTGTGTGTGTGTGTGTGTGTGTGTGTGTGTGTGTGTGAATTACTGATATAACAATTAGTTTTCTCGTGTATTTATCGCGGGTGAAGGCCAAAGCCAGAGTTTTATACACATGAAAACAATTCCTGGTATTTCATGCACTCATTCACTCGGGTCACAGCCAGTATCACAGTTAACGATGGGATAATTTTCGGTATCAAACTTACAAAAAACAAAAATATATCTGACGCATGAGAGAATGTTTCATGACCACCAAGAGTCAGCTGCGGCATCGTTTCAGTTTTCATTAAAATTGAGAGAGAGAGAGAGAGAGAGAGAGAGAGAGAGAGAGAGAGAGAGAGACACGCCGGTCACTATACAAACATGCTACACCTGTCACACGTTTAGATTTCATCACGACAACACTGAAAGAGCTTCGAGCCTCACACGTCACCGCCAAGAGGCCTGTCTCCCTGCTGGTGTGCGTAACAGGGAGGTACTACCGCCTGGGAAGATATTGGAAGCATAATGTGTTGTCTAATGGTAGACCATGCTGCCATATGGCATCACGAAAATTATGACCAAGTCCCAGGTTGCTGATCTGACTTTCTGCCTCATTTACACACAATTGCAGGGTCTCAATTGTCTCTCTTACTATTGACAACACAACATACATATATTGTTTCTCACTTTTGATCTATTTTATTTTTTTATTTCTTTGTGGTTCTTTATTATTATTATTATTATTATTATTATTATTATTATTATTATTATTATTATTATTATCATTATTATTATTATTATTATTATTATTACATTTTCGCCCCCCCCCCCCCCAGGCTCCGATGTGGGTCAGTGACCTGTGCCTGCGTGTGCTAATACATGTAAAAAGAAGAAAAAAAAAAGAACTGCTTTTTACTGTACTCCGCTCCCCACTAACCCGCCTGTCATAACATACTAGAAGTGTGTTTTAATTTTTGTAGCGTTCAATCATGTAGAGTTGTAGACTATATCCACTAGCAGCACTTGCGATATACTGTACATACTTTGAAAAGTTCCAAAATTATTCAGCTATATTAATTTTCCCCAGACTAGGCCTATTCAATTGACAAATATGAATATAGTTCATACACTAATGAATATATAAATGACCCTTTGTCGTATTGGCAGGTCACAGTTGATGTCCACGCTGATGTAATCCACTGTGCAGCATCAGGCTCCATTAGTCACCCTCTTACACCCACCCTCCCTTCCCAAACAACACAACTCGTCACAACAGTTTGCTCGGCCTTTTTTGTCCACAACTGTCGGGAGCTGGAGTACCCTGGCCTGGCGCCCTCTGGGAACAACAACTACACGTCCACACACACACACACACGAGACGTAACCTGAGGCTCGTTAGTGGAGAAGTGATGAACACCGTCTGTGAGTCTGTTTGTTTCTCTGGCCCAGAATGTCTCCTCATACCAAGGCCAAGGAACGAGTTAGACGTCTTAAAAAAATATTTCATTCTCAATTTCACAACGTTATTTTGGTCTCAGTTTAGCCAACCCGCTACAAAGAAAACGGTCGAATTTGTGCCGATTTGGGAGGAAACCTTATTGATTTTTGTGATCCAGACCAGATATGAGTGATACAAGTCCTCCATGTTGCCTCCCTCACTCATACCTTGGTGGTGGTCATGTTAGTAACTAGTAGGGATGCAGGTGATATTGGTGATAGTGATGGTATTGGCACTAAAGGTGATGGTACTGGCACTACAGGGGATGGTAGTGGCACTAAAGGTGATGGTAGTGGCACTAAAGGTGATGGTAGTGGCACTAAAGTTGATGGTAGTTGCACTAAAGGTGATGGTAGCGGCACTAAAGGTGATGGTAGTGGCACTGAAGGTGATGGTAGTGGCACTAAAGGTGATGGTGGTGGCACTGAAGGTGAAGGTGGTGGCACTGAAGTTGATGGTAGCGGCACTAAAGTTGATGGTAGCGGACTAAAAGGTGATGGTAGCAGCTCTAAAGGTGATGGTGGTGGCACTGAAGGTGATGGTAGTGGCACTAAAGGTGATGGTAGTGGCACTAAAGGTGATGGTAGTGGCACTAAAGGTGATGGTAGCGGCACTAAAGGTGATGGTAGTGGCACTAAAGGTGATGGTAGTGGCACTAAAGGTGATGGTAGTGGCACTAAAGGTGATGGTAGTGGCACTAAAGGCGATGGTAGTGGCACTAAAGGTGATGGTAGTGGCACTGAAAGTGATGGTAGTGGCACTAAAGGTGATGGTAGTGGCACTGAAGGTGATGGTAGTGGCAGTAAAGGTGATGGTGGTGGCACTAAAGGTGATGGTAGTGGCACTAAAGGTGATGGTAGTGGCACTGAAGGTGATGGTAGTGGCAGTAAAGGTGATGGTAGTGGCACTAAAGGTGATGGTAGTGGCACTAAAGGTGATGGTAGTGGCACTAAAGGTGATGGTAGTGGCACTGAAGGTGATGGTAGTGGCACTGAAGGTGATGGTAGTGGCAGTAAAGGTGATGGTGGTGGCACTGAAGGTGATGGTAGTGGCACTAAAGGTGATGGTAGTGGCAGTAAAGGTGATGGTGGTGGCACTAAAGGTGATGGTGGTGGCACTAAAGGTGATGGTAATGGCACTAAGGTGGTCGTGGCATTAATGGTAGTGGTGGTGATGGTAGTGATGGTGGTGGTGATGGCAGTGGTGTTACATGGCGTTGTCAAGCGATGGTGGCAGAAGAGGTGTCACTTGAGGGTGACAACAGAGGTGTCATGTGAGGGTGGCAACAGAGGAGTCACGTGACGGTGTCAGCAGTGGTGTTACGTGATGGTGGTAACAGTGGTGTCACGTGATAATGGCAGCAGTGGTGTCACGTGATGTTGGCAGCAGTTGTGTCACGTGATTGTAGCAACAGTGGTGTCACGTGATGTTGGCAGCAGTGGTGTCACGTGATTGTCCCAGCAGTGGTGTCACGTGATGGTGGTAACGGTGGTGTCACGTGATGGTGGCAGCAGTGGTGTCACGTGATTGTAGCAACAGTGGTGTCACGTGATGGTAGCAACAGTGGTGTCACGTGATGGTGGCAACAGTGGTGTCACGTGATGGTAGCAACAGTGGTGTCACGTGATGGTAGCAACAGTGGTGTCACGTGATTGTAGCAACAGTGGTATCACGTGATGGTAGCAAGAGTGGTGTCACGTGATGATGGCAACAGTGGTGTCTCGTGATGGTGGCAGCAGTGGTGGTGGCGGTACAGCTCCACCAACAAGTGGTGTGGCCACTGTATCAGGTTACCTACACAGTGGTCCTCAGCGCCGCCACAACACACCTTCTCCTTGCACACTTACCGCCGCCACTTAGGAAGATAATATATTTCTTACGACCACTTTAATTTCCTCTTAAGTCGTAGGTTCGTGCTATGTTAACCGACTTAAATGACGACATAAAGATACGGTAACATAAATGTTCCCTTGAGACATGTAGCTTGACCGGTGGTGGTGATGGTGATGTTTGTGGTGGTGGTGATGATGGTGCTCTCTCAAGGTATTGTAATAGACAATGGCTGTATAATATGGTTCTGTAGGTGTTGTTCTCTTGGACAGTTATCTTATTGTGTGTGTGTGTGTGTGTGTGTGTGTGTGTGTGTGTGTGTGTCATGTACAGGTTGTGCTGTGTATAGAGAGTGGTGAGGCTTGCAGGTGGGTGTCCCTCGCCACTATCTCCAGGAGCGTGAGTGATGGACTCCGCTCCTATTCATGGGTCCACACACACACACGCGCGCCTCTCTCTCTCTCTCTCTCTCTCTCTCTCTCTCTCTCTCTCTCTCTCTCATGAACAAGTATACATACGTGTTATAGATGTCATAATGTATAGTAATAGCAGACGTGTAAGGAGATGTTGTTTCCACAGTTACGGAAGATCGGCGGCGGCGGGTTCGGGGAGATATACGAGGGTCAGGACCTGGTGACCCGCGAGCAGGTGGCCCTCAAGCTCGAGTCTGCCAAGCAACCAAAGCAGGTCCTCAAGATGGAGGTGGCCGTCCTCAAGAAGCTCCAGGGTAAGTATCCAATCCACCTTTACCTAGATTATTATATGGCTTGTGCAGTGGGTCAATGTATGTGGTGAGGTGGAAGAGAGGCATAAGTGGAGGTGCGTGTCACCACTGGTGGACACACTCGTGGCCCGGCCACAAACACTCAGCAGGTAGAGGGGCAAACTTGAGGCAAGCTTCCTGAGTGACAGTTGGCGTCGTTGAATTTTTCAAGAAGTTCATCCAGTATTCAGATTTTTTCTTTTCAAATCTTTAAGAATTATTAAAGTTAGAGAGCGAAGAGATTTATTATAGAAAACAATTCACTGTTGACTGCAAAGGGGGCGTGGAAGTGTCTCTTGAAAATGAGATTAAGTCAGTGAGAGAACTAGTTATTAAGCTAATATATAATAAAATGGATTTGTTTAAAGTAAATAAATAACAGTGTGAGCATTGTTTCAAATTTTACGTCTTGGGAAATGAGCCAGAGGGCCATAAGAAGTCTATTTGTCAGCTAGACTGTGGGCTGTCTCTACGGGGAGACAGTTATGTATTAACGTGTGTGTGTGTGTGGGGACAGCCTGGGGTGGAGACGCTCCTGCTCTGTGCTTATTGAACACTCGCTATCAACACTTGTAGATTAGGTCATCTTCTCCGTCAGAATAAAATCGAAATGTCAAGGGTAAATAGTTTTGAAATTATGTTTACTGCATCTTGATTCAAGGTTATGTATGAGTGAGATTGTATGACATGAATGAAGACCTTCACCTAGTTATGCCGAGAGGAGAGTCTGGGAGCTCTTCATTTATCTTGCTGCTGCCATTTCATACGTCACGTGAGGACTATGAGCATACGATGATAGGTGGTGACGGTCGGTGTAGGTGTTTTTGGCTGGGGCACTCAGTCACCTGTGTTTACCTGGTCAAGCAGTAGTGCGTGGAGGGCGAGGCTGGTAAATTAGGGAAGGAGAGTGAAGACGGTGTGAGAAGCGGCACTTTGACCAGTTTTATCTTGGCAAAATCGCTTTCCTCTCACGTGAAGACCTTGCAAGAGATCGCATAACTTGCAGACGTTGCAGAGCCACCAGAATTCTTTAACCCACCGAGAACCTATAAACTTTACTTTGAAGAAGTTTGAGACTTCCTTGGCACTTACTATGAGAGCTGTAACTTTGTTTAGGTTTGAGGAGATGTATTTCTGAGTCACTTTGAAGCAAGATATGGATGTTGGGAGGACAGGCGGCCGGGATGGGCCGGCTGGTAATCGATGGTTACACCCCCAAGGTCTTGCTGGTATGGTCCCCGCCCACCCCACACACCGCCGCCCTCAGGTGCTAAACCCGACATAAAAGCTCGGCCCCACTCCACCATACTACAACCTTGGTCCAACACCTGTGCCTTACGTATATACCCTTTCTAGAGTGACCTTTTTTCTCACCATGAAAATCATGACTTGCAGTAGTTGGCTGGCATCCCAATGTTGTGAGGCGCGATCCCTGCCTGGCTGGATAATGAGAATGTTGCTGACGTAGCTCGCTGTTTCCATCTTTCTTGTCTAAAATTTCATGTTTGTGCAATACTCTTAAGGTATTGATAGCTAGTCTCCTTAAGTTGATGTAACATAAGTCATTTATGGTGTAAGAATCCGCTTCATAACATGATATGAACCGGTACGCAAATTAAGGAAATGGGCACCTTAGCTACGGTGACGGGAGCGATTTAACTTGGTAAACCACAGTGAACTAGCGTACAGTATATGAATATTGCATAAGCGTGTATGGGCTGACGTAAAATCTAATGTGGTCATGACTTAGATTATTCCCCCTTTCAGTATGGCACGTGGCTTGCCAGGCAGGAAGGATAGAGCTAAATATAAATTCATCCAATCCATTTTTTTCTGTGTGTGTGTGTGTGTGTGTGTGTGTGTGTGTGTGTGTGTGTGTGTGTGTGTGTGTGTGTGTGTATTAAATCTTATATTTGTTTTATATACATATGTGCACTTAAGCTTACATAAATATGGAAACTGATGGACTTCTAGTTAACATGTAACCTGTCATCTTATGTTTATTTGTACAGAAGCCTACACGTGACGCTGCAGGTGTATTAATGGTGTGTTGTGACGCTTGTACCACACAGGTCGTGAGCACGTGTGCCGGTTCATCGGGTGTGGCCGTAACGAACGGTTCAACTACGTGGTGATGCAGCTTCAGGCCAAGAACCTGGCCGAGCTGCGCCGTGCCCAGCCCCGAGGTGCCTTCAGCCTCTCCACCGCCCTGCGTCTCGGCCACCAGATCCTACGAGCCATCGAGGCCATTCACGAGGTCGGCTTCCTACATCGTGACATCAAGCCGGTGAGTTACTGAGGGTATCTCTCACTCTGGCTGTGTTACTTTACTCTCTTCACTCTTTGATAAACTGTAGGTATTACTGTATATAGTCGCCTCACCTTCAACATCGACTGCCCTTAAGACTTGTCATGGCTGGAGGTTGATTTCCGCTGACTTCGGTGGAATCCCTCGATTTGTCTTTCCCGACCTGACGTGGCCCTGTGAGTGGCTCTCGCCTTACCCTCACCACTCACTTAAGGTTTAGTATTTTGTGTCACCTTTAAGTGGTTGTAAGATGTTATGGTGTTTTATTATTACTATTATTATTATTATTATTATTATTATTATTATTATTATTATTATTGTTATTATTATTATTATTATTATTATTATTGTTATTATTATTATTATTATTATTATTATTATTATTATTATTATTCAGTGAGATAGTCTTTGGAAGATAGTAGAAGAAACAGAACACTTTCGTAACAAAATTATCAATATGTTGAACATGAAAGAACAAATAAATGTTCCTGGTACAGTATCCCTCCCCCCTCCTCTCTCTCTCTCTCTCTCTCTCTCTCTCTCTCTCTCTCTCTCTCTCTCTCTCTCTCTCTCTCTCTCTCAACCATCGTTAATACTTCTGTTATCCCAAAAGCAGACACACACAGCACTATATCAGACATTGCCTTTAAGTTATTTAACACACACACACACACACACACACACACACACACACACACACACACACACACACACACACACACACATCACGTGACAGGTGTAAGGGTCATCACAAGCACGTTAAGAATACAAACAAAACACAACACGTAGACAGTCACGTATCTAAACAGCATATGACACGAAGCAGGACGTGAGGCGAGCAGGCAGTACGTGCGTGTGAGAGAGGGGAGGGGTGGGGAGAGGAGGGGGGGAGGTGAGGAGGGGAAGGGTGGGGAGAGGACAGGAAAGGGGGTTGGGGAGAAGGGATGGGTGGAGTGGGGAGAAGAGGGGGAAGGGTAGAGATGGGTAGAAGCTAGTAATAGGTCGTGGTGGGTGAACTTGACGAGGGGGTGGGGGTGGGGGGTGGGGGGTTGGGGGGGGGTGGAAACATGAGCCGCGTGCCAGTGAGTGAAATAAATCCCTGCTTCTCTACTGCCAAATGACCTCCCCCCTCCCCCCCCCACCAGTCCTTGGCCAGGTATTATTGCCTCTGTATTTCTCGTTAATCTCCACACCTGGTCACTCCATGGTATTGCACACCTGGTCACTCCTTAGTATTGCACACCTGGTCACTCCCCTCAGTACTCCTTAACTTGTCACACCATGGTACTCCTTACTTGGTCACTCTCCGGTACTGCAAACCTGGTCACTGCTTGGTACTCCTCACCTGGTCACTCCTTAGTATTGCACACCTGGTCACTCCCCTCAGTACTCCTTAACTTGTCACTCCATGGTACTCCTTACTTGGTCACTCCCCGGTACTGCACACCTGGTCACTCCTCAGTACTACACACCTGGTCACTCCTCAGTACTACACACCTGGTCACTCCTCAGTACTACACACCTGGTCACTCCTCAGTACTACACACCTGGTCATTCTTCAGTACTACACACCTGGTCATTCCTCAGTACTACACACCTGGTCACTCCTCAGTACTACACACCTGGTCATTCCTCAGTACTACACACCTGGTCACTCCTCAGTACTACACACCTGGTCACTTCACTATACCTAGGTAACTCAAGGACAGTCAAGTTTACACGCAGGTAAAGCTATATACATTATCGTGTGTGTGTGTGTGTGTGTGTGTGTGTGTGTGTGTGTGTGTGTGTGTTTAGGTCATATTTACCGATAATTGCTTGGCGTAGAAACAGCAGTAGGGAGAAGAGGGAGGGGATGGTGAGGATAGGAGGGAGGGAGTGGTGAGGATAGGAGGGAGGGAGTGGTGAGGATAGGAGGGAGGGAGAGGTGAGGATGGGAGGGAGGTTAAGGAAGGCAGTGCAGAAGAAGAGGAAGGAGGGAGGTGAGAGGACTCCGGCGTCTCAGGAACGTTGTGTAACACGTCTGGCTACCTCCCCCTCCCGTCCCATCTTCCCCCCTCCCCCCGCCCCTTCTCCTCCCCGATAAAGTGGACAGTGAACGAGAGTAATTTCTTGGTAATAATAACAAAAATGATAATGATAATGATAATAATGATGATGATAAACCATTTTTGTTCATAATTTACACCAGCAGAAGGTTATGACTTATGAGCGAGTTGGCTAATAAATTTGACCACGTCTAATAATGTCATTATAATTTATCACTACCAGCCAGACTTTAAGTTACTAGAACAAAAATTATTAGAAATTAGACAGTGAAAATAATGGAAGGTTATTTTTATTATTATTATTATTATTATTATTATTATTATTATTATTATTATTAATCCTCTATAACACAATTTTAGTAATTTGTAAACATAAAGAGAAAACGAATAATGGAAACTTCAAATAGATAAAAACTAAACATATTACCAGACAAAGAAGTAAGTATCGTATGTCGACCAGAGTTAGGTGTTATGAGATGGACTCTTTCATAACACTGACATAGAAGGAATCACCACAATATAGTGACAGGAGATGAGACTCAACGGGACACTGAAATACACAGTGTGGGGGGGATTTACCGAGGAGTAAGGGGAGAAAAATAGATGAGAGAAGTCATGGTGTTGAATGAAGGGGAAAGGGGACAGATGGTTGTATCGGAGAGGAGAGGGGGGGAGGTGGGAGGTAGGTACAACTGGGAAGATGATGCGGATTGGTAGGGTTGAGGAGGACGAGATCTGGCTGTGAGGGAATTGCGCAGAATGGAAGGAGAGGAGGCGTGGTTGAGAGGGAGGAATGGTGCAGTAGAGAAGGAGAGGGGTGGGAGGAAGAGAGGGAATGATGCAGTGGAGAGGGAGAAAGTCGGTTGGGAAGGAGGGAAGGGTCCAATAAAGAGGGAGAGGAGCCGAGATGGGAGTTAGTGAAGAGGATGTTGTTATTTACGTGACTCAAGTTAACTAAACGAAGACTGCGTGAGGTCGTGTTATGGGAATTGCGAACATAAGATAAACAAATAAAGATGGAAAGCGCATTAAGGAAAGAGAAACTCCTGATTACAGTCATTGTCTTATAAAGGAGAGGAAAGGGGAACGGAAACATTAAAGTGAAGTAAAGACGTACAGTACATGTTAAGTAAGGTGAGGGTTGAGAAAGACAGTTCTCTCTCACCTTTGCTCTTCTTCCCCTCCTCTCCCCTCCTTTTCGGAGAAGACACTCACTACTTGCCAGATGTCTCCGCTAGCGGTGACGCTGTGTACAAGGATATCTTTTTAAAGCTATGTTGAGGGTCCTAGCAGACCGTGTTAGCTCAAGGGCTCGACCCTGGCCTGCTGACGCCCCCTTCTCCTGGCTGATACAATATTTGTTAGGAACCTCTCACACTCTGTGCCCCACATACCTCTATTTCATAAAGGTTGATATTGGTTATTTCCACCTTATCCATCGTACTACTCTAAGATCTTTGCATCCTTTACTTTAAAGCTCTCGATATTAAACCCAGAGCCTGTTTTATAAAGCGCTTCAGACACGATAATTTATTTCTGACATTATAGCCTTATCTGTTGAAGTATACTCTTGTGTTATATTCATTAGTCCAAAGAGGGGAGGAGGGAAGGGGATGTCATCAGAAGGAAAACGTGATGCACGTCACCTGAGGAAGGGCGTGAGACATGTCACTGGTGTAAGGTCGCAGGTCTCTGTATTCGTGTCTAGACCTGGGAGCCACCACCACCGAGTCCTGAGACAGGCGTAATGGACGAGGTTTGGCACCGTGGCCATGATTATTCCCCCACCACACCCAGCCCCGTTCCACCCTTCTTCCTGTCGCTCGTCTTGCCTTTTCCTGTCTTACCTCACTCAGTTCCTCCCATTTCTCCCCATTCCGTCAGCCTCGCATCATTGCATTTGACCCACTTGCTCGTATTCCTGCAACTCCGTCATTGTTTCCAGAGACCAACACTTAGTGGTCAACTGTTCTGGCCCTGTCGATGCCTATGCACACCTTAGAGTGGACGAGTTATGCCTGGTGAGTTCTGTTTATTATGCTTCATTTATTTCCAACCAAGTGAAACACTCAGACAATTTTGGTAATATTCTACTTTCACACAACCATGGAATCTTAGGTATTTTATCTTCACAATCAATAGTTTTAGACAACTCTAAGACACTTTTCTTCTTTGACGTTTAGTTCGCAAACTACTTATATATGCCGGGGGGTCCAGGGGGGTGGGGCTCCCGGTTAAGTGGTTAGGTTGAGTAATTTTTAAGTTGTTTGCGAACGAAACGTCATAGAAGAAAAGTATTTTAGAGTTACCTAAAACTATTGATTGTAAAGATAAAATACCTACAGTAAGAGTCCATGGTTGTGTAAAAGTAAAACTGTACCGAAAAATAGTAGCTTTAGTAAACAGGGTTTTCTGGTTGTTAGATAATATTGTGAAATGAAAGAAGGATGAAGTATTAACATGACTCTGTGTGTGTGTCTGTCATGGAAACTCTCCCCCTTACTATCACCACTAACACGACCCAACCTGAAAAAATCCAAGAATCCTCGTTAAGTAAACATCAGATCATCTTTGTAATGTAAGACCTATACATGCGACCTAACTCTCACGGTGACTTGTACCCTAACACACACGTAGTCAAGAGGAACACAGCACCTCAGTTACATCTATTGATTTACGGAAGTAGGTAATTGTGTACCCGCTCTAAAGGGAAGGTAACGTAACGTAATGCTCCACCAACATACTTTATCATCATTGTAATAATGACAAATGCGGTACCTGACCTCATATGTTAGTGATCACTTTACTCTAGGCGATTCTCTCGTCTACTGAAAAGGTTTCCTTCTTTCTCTCTCGCACACACACACACACACACATACCATTCTCCCACATGAGGGGTGCTGGGTGTCACACGATAAGAGTTGTAGTGTGTGGTGTGTGTGGTGTCTCCATGTCACACGATGTCAAGGCCAGTGTGGCGGAGCTCGTCTTGCCATGCATCAGAGCTGCCAGGTAAGACCCAGGGGCCACGAGTAGGTCAAGGACTCGTGAGGGGAACGGCAAAGTGGTGGTGTAGGGAGGGGAGTCTGGCACCTATCCGGGGTGCATGGGAGTGTGGTGGGTGGAAGGGGTGGCCGGGTGTGGGGGCGTTGCACCGGCGACACTGCAGGAGGGCTGCGGATCTTCACCACACCCACATTTTAACACCTTTATTGATTATAACTTTTATTGATACAGTATACGTTGTAGGAGAGATCATTACTTAAATAAGTTGCTTTGTTTCCATGTAAATTTGTTGGTCACACCTCACTCTTGTAAACAATTATGTATATCTTGAGAGACAGTTTGAGAATGTGATTGCTTCTTTATTTTTATATGAAACAAATTCTCTCTCTCTTTATACAGTATATATATATATATATTATATATTATATATATATCTATATATATATATATATAGTTATACAGTATATATATATATATACTGAAACTGTGTGAGGTATTTACTGTACACGCATACAAATGGGTCCGACTAATTACCCAAATGTAGCCGCAAAGAAGTCAAATAATGGTCCTAGATGAATAAATCGGACTGCCAATCACTTCTCGACTAGTATTTGGTGTCACAACGTCACAAAAAAATGGTAAACTTAATTTAATCTGAGTTAATAGATCGAGTGCATGTACCTAACCTAACCTAACCTAACCTAACACAACACAACTCAGATTAAATTAAGTTTACCAATTTTTTTTGACTTTATGACACCAAATAATAATCGAGAAGTGATTCACAGCCCGAATTACGCTTGTACGACCATCATTTGACTTCATTGCGGCTACATTTGGCTACGTTTGGGTAATTCCTCGCTCCGTCGGTACATGCACGCGATCTATTAACTCAGATTAAAGTAAGTTTTCCAATTTTTTGTGACTTTCTGACACCAAATACTAGTCGAGAAGTGATTAGCAGTCCGATTTATTCATGTAGGACCATTATTTGACTTCATTGCGGCTATATTGGCTACATTTAGGTACATTTGGGTAATTAGTCGGACCGATACAAATTGCTGTTTCTTCATGTTGCTGTAGCTTCATTAGCTATGTATTTTTTTTATTGTAACTTTTAATATCTTTACGGCTGCTGCTACTGGTTACAGTGTTTGTGTACAGTACTGCACAGTATATGATTGATTGTGCTACATTAAATTTGCTCAGTTATGTAGAATTGTCTCCCCACATTTGCATACTTTAATTATTCATGGAAATATTTTATCGACGGGGAAATGAGATGGGTCATCATAACACGCCCTGGTCTTCTTGCACTCCATTACACATATGCATGAGAATGCAAATCCCGCGGAGAAGCAAGGAAATAACTGGTTTTAATTTCAGTGATGTACAGTAGTCTATCAGTTCAATACTGAACTCACAAAACCTAACATAGTAACCTCTTGCCTGGTTCCTTATCATTCTAGGCTATGGTTTCTTAAGATACTGAAGATAGTGTAGTTTTGATGATGTACAGGTACTCATAAGTGAGTTTTAAACCAGTTTTTACATTAGCATCTTAGTTGGCTTCAGTACTAGTTAAAGGAATGGATGCTAAGATTTAATATGGCAAAATGAAAAGAGGATGCACTTCGGTCATGGTAACACTGTAGTAGAGAAGTGTACACTATTACTTGTCCTAATTTAGGACACGTGTCTTCCTCACATTAGGATTCTTAATGTGAGGAAGACACTTGAAACCAAATGTAAAAAGGATTTAGGTGTTTATTTTGACAATGGATTGAAGTTGTCATATTGTTGTGAAAAGGTGAATTTTGCTAATAAATTGCATATCTAGATGGTCCGTCTCATAGGGCTTTTCTGGAGTATGCTATAGTGCTCTCTAACTTGGAGTACTGTAATTCATTCTGTTTGGGCTCTAAGATACAGTATACTTCAAAAACTGCCGATTGATTGAGGTCATTCGAAGGTGGACCACTAAACTGGTGCCAGCACTAATACACCACACTTACTAAGATATTAGAATGTCTTGAATTGCCTAGTTTATGATATAGAAAAGCAAGGTGACTAACGAGAAGTTTAGAAGCACTTAAAAGGGCATAACCCAGTCAAGTGGAGCTAGCAGATGCCCGCCCCATTAGAGGTCACAACCTCTAGTTAAAGCTGTTATCGGTACAGAAAACTGGCTGAGTAAAATTTCTGTGAAGTAAGGATTGTGAACTCGTGGAATGACCTGCCAAAGAAGGTTGTGACAGCACTAAGTGTGAGCTCATTTAAGACCAGAATTAACCAACACATTCAGTACTAGCACTGGTACATTCAAGATCCCATGTATGCTCAGTATAGTACTTGCCAATACTGTAGCTTAAAACAGAGAACTGACTGACTGCCCGACCAGCTGGTAAGCTGAAAAGTGGCAAAGAGGATAAGTAAGTACAATTAGTAAATGTCAAGATGGCAGGTAAAGCAGTGGCAGCGCTTTAAATCTAGGGATGCCCAGTGTTCAGGGTCTAGCGATAGAGTTGTAACCATTTGAATGATTTTATTACTGCATTTGCATAATTTTATTTTTATATGTATACAGTAGTTATGAACACTAGTTGCATGGACACAGTTGCATACATATACTATATGTGTATTTGCATAACATTAGGATATTGATGATATTTCTTTTGTACATTTCAGTCCAACTTCAGTATGGGTCGCCTGCCTCACACCTGTCGCAAGACCTACATGCTGGACTTTGGATTAGCTCGCCAGTACACCAATGCCAATGGTGAAGTGCGAACTCCCAGAGCAGCAGCGGGCTTTAGAGGTAGGTGATACAACTTTAGAGTGTGGGAATGAGTGGATACAGTGCTCACCTTGTGGCCTAAGAATCACTGCTTCATGCCCAAGGCACCTTAGTTGGCCCAGCTGTGATTGGGCACCCAACTTAACAGTTGACAAGTACAGTTAAAAGATATCGAGTGTAGTGCTCATTGTGTACTGAATGTTTAGCATACAGATGATATGAATATAAATGTTTATGAACTGAGGAGGATCTACCTGTAAATACAACATATTGAGAGTACAGTACTGTACTACAGAGTATACACCACATTGTTTGAAATAGTAAATTACAACAGTATTTCTTATTTGTTAACAGGAACAGTACGATATGCATCCTTGAATGCTCACAAGAATAAGGAGATGGGACGCCATGATGACCTGTGGTCATTATTTTACATGGTTGTTGAGTTTGTCAATGGTCAACTACCTTGGAGAAAAATCAAGGATAAGGAACAGGTATACTCACCTTTACATGTCATACTTTGGTCTAAGTTTAGTGTGGCACAGTAGCTATGATTCATAAAAGTTATATTCTTTGGTTTAATCTGATCCCAATACAGGTATTGTACTGTATTTATTAAAGAAGTTATTTAAGTTTGTAATAACAAAATTCATAATACAGTGCAATTACTTTGCAGGTTGGCCTGATGAAAGAAAAATATGACCATCGGTTGCTCATTAAACACCTGCCCTCTGACTTCAAGCAGTTTCTAGAACACATCCAAAACTTAGATTATCATGACAAGCCTGACTATGCTGTAAGTGGAAACAAGTATTTTACATAATTTTTATTCATTGATAAAATGATGGAAGAATTTGTACCTTTATTTATTTAATGATAAAAAGAATCCAATAAGTTGCCTGAATAATTCTAAGCCACATTCTTATTCTTTTAGATGTTATCAGGATTATTTGAACGATGTATGAAACGACGGGGGATAAAGGAATCTGATCCATTCGATTGGGAGAAAACCCCCACTGATAATTCCTTGGGCACCACTACTACTACTACCCACGCTGTCATCACCAAGCCACAACATGCAGATAGGTATGGCTGTCTTTATGGTATTGCTCCCTCAGGTATGATGATGAATGTGTTGGCTGAATATATGAGGACATTGTACACCAGTTTTGACATCTTCAGTCCTTATTGTTGTCTTATATGTATGGTCTCAGTAATGGATGTTGACAATACTCCTGATTTCTTTCACTTTCAGCTACACTATTGACAGAATTAATTAATACAGTACAGTACTGTAAATATATGCCTGCATTATATAATAAATTATTATACATGATTTAATTTCATGACATTATTATGATTGCTTCTTTTGTGCACCAGTCGATTGGTTTATGGCGGAGGTGGCATGACGGATAACATGCTCGATGACAACGTGTTGGGTTCTGTAGACAATCAGGAAAATGTTGAGGCCCCACATGATCGTGAACATGACCCACGCAGACGCCGGCGACGAGACACCGTCCTTCACCAGCCACAGCCTAACATCAACCAGGTGCGTCTTCATCATTCTCAGTACTCTGTTCTCATGATGGTGTCATTCTTATTTAGCTTATGGCTGTCTTCATCATGGTACCCAATGTTTTACTGAAGCATTTAAACCATTGTGGTGTACTGCAATATATCTAATTAAGGATAAACATCAGTTTTTAATAACAGTGAGACCGCGGAGGTATGTGATTGATATTGAATCATGATCATCAAATCGTGGTATCAGAGAGGCACTCTTCAGTCAGTAAGTGAATGTTGGGATGTGAAACTGAGAGGGGCTGGTGGGGTAGCTGGACCACAGTAGCATAGAACCCACTGCTTACATCTCTCTGCTGTACAAACTTCCCACTCCTCAATTCATGTAACTCGTGTTAGTCTGGTGAACCCATAGACCACAATGTGGTGTTGTGGGATCCTGCGTCTTAGGTTCATGTCTGTCTCAGTATCATTGTCTGGTAATTCTGTATCTCTTAAGTAGTAAAAAGTAGAACGATTGCTAGCATCGATTACTTCAATGAGCACGTCTCTGCCCCCACTAGTTAGTACAATTGGCAAATACACCCTGCACTAGTAATATATATCACTGGTAGACAAGCTGCACCATTCAGATTAAGCAAAGCCAGTCCCAGCATTCAGTTGGTTATTGTGAATTTGGCGTCTTCAGCAACAGGTGGAGACTAAGGAGCGGGTGCTGAACGATAACAACGTCAATGCCAACATCATCGCCAACACTGAGAAGGACACCAACGAGGTGGAGATGTCACCCAAGAAGAGAAAGGTACAGCCTGCTCTCCCTCAATCTGGTCAGGGTGTCTTTGCTGTGGTTAGCTTTATCTCTGCTACTGTAGTCAGTCCTACAGCAATCTAGCCTGTACTGTCTTGTCCACTTTCTCTTATTCTGTCTCTCGTCTTTTGCGGCTCTAATCAGTGTTATTTGTAATGATGCTAACATACTAATGTAGAAGCTTATTGTAAGTAAAGTAGTCAGTTGTGTCATACAATAGTGAGTGAATCTCAGGATTGATATAATCAGATGCCTCCCCACCAACCCCCTCTGTATTAAGTATGTAACCTGTATCTTTACCCTCAGCCCTGAATAGCCTCCTCCATGTTAAGCTAAAGAAATGTTGAGTGAATTTCTTAACTTTAAAGCCACATTTGCTGGAGCCTTACAAAACATGGCTGTGAGGTACTTCTTATAAATCAAGATTTTGTTTGCTATACTACTGTACTGTACAACTAATAGTGATATTATTATAAGGGTAAATTGCCTGTCATGCTATATGTATACTGATCATGATGAAAGATGAGCCTTTATTAGTAACAGGAACTCATATTTTACTCGATAATTCAGGTATACTTGACTTCAATTGATCTTTTATGTTTGGGGATTTGAATTACCGAGTTGTATTATGGGTCACTGTCCAGGTGTCGTAAGATGAAAGCCAACCCAGAATAAGTTATATGAAAATTAATAATTACAGTATTTTTCATTTTTTAAAGAACAACTGTACTGTATATGTTTTTCAAACATTGCAGTTAGAAATTTTGGAGGACTATACCATAGATATATCAGATTAGTTAGGTAATAGTAGAAGAGTGTGTAAATAGTAAGAAGAATCAGATTATTTCCAGCTTTGAGTATAAGGAACTCTAACCTAGGTTCTCTGCAAACATTTTGCTGGTTTGGCAATTATTTATCACTCAGATACATCCCTCAGAATAGCATTAGTATTACCTTACCCTGTAGTATGAGAAGAGTAATACTTTCTCCAAAGTCTACCATTTGAGTATGTAATCAGAATCAAATATTAGAAACTTGGTAAAGAGAGCATTTCTACTTGACTGATATGTTTCTCAGAATCAGGAAGGATAAAAGTCAGCAATGTTTGTGCTGCATCTGCATAAATTATCTCATTCCCAATATGGTAATATTTTTTTCTCATTACAGTAATAACCTGCAGTTAATCTTAGGGTTGAGTCTCTTTAGCCATTAAGAGGCTCTGAGTCAGCACAATGTACTACTGTACATGATTTGCCTTGTTCCTTCCCTTGCACATGATGCCAGTCAATACCTTGTGCAGTATTTAGGGTGACCAGTTGCTCCAGTTTGGTTAGGCTTGCTTGATATTTAGTCATCTGGCTGCATTCATCTGACTTAAGGGCAGAACATTTTGTCTTGACTTTTCAGGTCAATCATAAAATGGCTGTGTGACTGCTCCTCAGTACAAGTAGTACTGTATCAGAATTATTTGTGTTTGCAACAAAGACACTCCTAGTAGTGGTTGACCAATGTACCTAGATTCTGCTTACCCTATAGAGTATTTTTTAATGGGAGATCTGTTCTTTTAGAACTACAGTATTCCTTTAGCATTCATAGTAAAACCTCTTATACCACACTGCAAAGGCAGAATTGCAGGTATATTTGATGTTAAAGCTTCATATTAATATTTAATATGTGTACAGACAAATAAATTAAATTATAAATACCTGTTCCAAAAAAATCAGATATTGCTATACTGTACAGGATATAAGAAATATTGCAAAACTGTTCAATGTATAGGTACTAGTCATACTGTATTTGTGTACCTACAATGGCATAGGGCATTATGTTAAACTTCCATGCCTCCATTTTCTGGAGGAAGAAGAGAGGGACAGAGGATTGAAGTGTCCTGGTAATTTTCCTTGGAACCTGGTCACCCCGCTTATACCACATCTTTCACTACATGCAGCTGACAGAACCATACCTATTTCCTTTAGTACATGCTGCATACTGTACCACACCCAATACCTTGTACTGTACCACTTCCAATACCATGTTTTACTGCACCTCATCCTGCATACTGTACCACATCCAGTGCAATGTATTATAACCATACCTGGCATTGAATACAATACCACAGAATATTTCACACCCTCCTAAACTGTGCATATTCAGTACACCATGTCACATCATGTAAACTGTACCATACACAGCACGCTATTCTATATTTGGTGCATTGTATCCAACAAATCATCCTGTATTATAGCTTGGTGAACTTTATATAAATATATAATATTTTTTCAACATCCCTTTATGAAATTAAGTACATTATGCCACATGCAGCCCTCATGTCATGCTTCCACATCCATCTTGTGCCGCCAAAGTGCTATCTACAACACATTATACTATCCCCAGCATACTAATACTCTACCATACCTAAAATTATGTGACCACTGTACTACACTATAACATTAACATTTATTTGCAACCCAACACCCTGCAGTATTTACATCCTTTACTGCATTGTGTATCACTTTCAGCATACCTTACTGTTCATAGTATGCTGTAGCACACCCTACACACTGTACCACACCCTACACACTGTACCACACCCTACACACTGTATCACACCCTACACACTGTGCCACATCCTACACACTGTACCACACCCAACACACTGTAAAGGTGGCATCACACTAGTACTTTTTCCATCAACTTTCCCTGTTTCTGTCGTTTTTTCCACGAATTGTAAATTTTTCGAGTCCATCTCACCCAGACGAAACGTATCATTTCCGCCTGACTGGCTTGCGCCAATTTCTGTGGTCAAGAAAAAAATTATACTCTACATTGAGGATAGTTATATAAAATAAATATCGAACCATATACAATAACTATATTTAATTTTAAAGGTATTCATTATCGCCTTTTTAATAAGTTGCTTCAGTGTAAATTTTTGTATTGATGTTGATATTAATAAATACATCTTATATGTTTACTTACATTGAACCATGTGTTCAACTTCTTCACAGCCTCTCTATCTATTCCTATGTGGACATACATCTCTGAAGAATACTTGATAGAAAATATTACTTTTTACTTTTACTTTTATCCTCTTTGGCACTGATCGGCTCATTAGCTGCTCGGGTGGCTGGTCACATCTCTGATACACACTGGTGGCAGATATTGGGCATACACTGGCTCTTGAATATATTTGAACCTGCTACAGTGTTGGTCAAGTCTGGCTTTGAATGAGCTCACACTCGGTGCCATCACAACACTCTCTGGCAGCTTGTTCCAACAGCTCACCATTCTCACTTGGAAAAAGGTTGCCCTCAGAGTTTTCTGGATTTGTGGCTTCTTCAAACCTTGAGCTGTGACCCCTTGTGGGGCGGACATCCAGGTACTGTATGTTCATTCGACCGAGTAGTGCCCTGTGAGATATTTATACACTTCGATTAGGTCACCCCTTGTCCGTCTGTAGTATAAGCTAGGTAGTTGCAGGCGCTCCAATCTCTCTGGGTAACTGAGGTTCCATAGAGCAGGCACCAGTCTGGTGGCCCTCCTTTGGACATTTTCAATCATTTGACAGTCCCCAGCATACCTCGGGGACCAGACGGGGTGACAATACTTCAGGCAGGGAAGCACCTCACTCTTGAAGATCATGACAAGCGACGGACCATCCAGATATCTGAACGACCTTCTTATAAGACCTTCCAGTTTTGTTGCCTGATTCACCTTTTTCTCGCAATGGCCTGAGAACTTAAGCTCATTGTTGACATATACACCCAGGTCCTTTTCACATTTGGTCTCAATTAAAGCCGTTAAATCGTCCTGTTGGGACATATGATACGCCTCCTTACTGTTGGTGCAACACAGGTGCATCCCTTTGTACTTCGTGACATTGAATCTTCGCAGCCATTTCCTCGACCATTCTTGAAGCTCAAAGAGATCTTTCTATACCTCTTCACAGTCTGTTTGGTTCTTAATTTCCTTAAATTTAGATCTAATCGTTGCCTGTGGGACCAAAGGAATGATAAATACAGTAAAAAAAATGCAGAGAATAACGGCATACAATGCCATCTTCTTTGTGACTGGGCGCATTCAGAATTTTTTTTTTTATAAAAGTGATGCATTAAAATGATGGAAAAGGTGCTAGAGTGACACCGCCTTAACACACCCTACACACTACCACACCCAACACACTGTACCACACCCAACACACTGTACCACACCCAACACACTGTACCACACCCAACACACTGTACCACACCCAACACACCATACCACACTCAGCACTCTTTATCCTAACTCAGCATATTGTACCAATACAGTATACAGTACAGAACTGCCTACTGTACTACACTTGGCTTTCCTTACCAAATTTGAGCCACTGGACTAAACTCAGCATTCTGTACCACTCATCATACTGTACCACTCATCATTCTGTACCACTCATCATACTGTACCACTCACCATACTGTACCAAATTCAGCATACAGTATATTATTAATCATCTTTAGTTACATCATTTTGTATCACACTCAGTACATTATATCAGACTCAGCACACAATTACCGAATCCAACAAATATACTGTACTGTACTGTATACATTTTTGTTTGTCCTGCCGTTCCCTGTACACCTTATGTTATACTTGATACAGCACTGCTCATGGTTATTTTTTACTCCCTTTCTTCTGATTTTCAAAGATTTGAATATCAATTTTCTCTCCTAACTGGGGATTAGAAAACACATCATGTTATGGTAATCTCAGTGCAATTTTGACACAATTTGAGCTTCCATTTTTGTCCCATATCCTAAGTGAGACAATTAGATATGCTTTCGCATCTCCAGTTAGGGAGAAATTCAATGTGCAAGCCTTTGTGGGGTCAGAATTTGAACTCTTTCTACTTCAATTTCTCTTAAAGTTTTTTATTTACTTTGTGACTATGTTAATCATGGTGGCTTCATTTTCCCTTGATCACAGGTAGAGGAGTTCACTTGTGAAAAGGAAGTAGAAGGTGGAGGCGAGAAAGAGAAGGAGGGACGGCTAGAGTGTTCCACTGATTGGGATGGTGATGCTGTCATGGCCTCCAGACAGGGACACACCACACCAAGGTACAGTATTGTGTTTCAACAAGTTGACTATTGTGGCAAGAACATACATTTAGGCAACATACATACTGTATTTGAACTTAGATATATATTTTATTGAAAATATATTTCAAAATTTAACTTATATTCTTTATTGAAAATAAATTTAAAAATTTGGATGTACTATTTAACATTTTTTTTTTATACTATAAAATTAAAATCTTATAGAGGAGCTGGTGGGGATGACAACAAGAACAGAAAGCCCCTAGCAGTGTTAAGGTTGTCATCTGTGGATACTGCAGCAGATGACGTAGACATGAATGTTGAACCAGCCAGTAAGAGGGATGATCAGGTAAAGATTTTTGTTTTTGAACATTGACAGTACATTAAAACAATTCCTTGGTCATGATACTACTACCCTGCCCAATTTAATATAGAATATTTACTTTGACTATGTACTCTAAAATCGTGCAGCACTTCAGACATTTACCGTATGTGATTTTGGACAGTTATTATTGTACTTTACTGTACTATATCAAATTAGGTAAGCATATGCATCTATGCTTCTTGGCTTTTATATAGGCCGATTACTTCCAATTCCAAATTTGGAAGTGCTTAGATATATATATATATATATATATATATATATATATATATATATATATATATATATATATATATATATATATATATATATATATATATATATATATATATATATATATACAGTATAGTATATATATAAATATATAATTATATATATTTATATTATTTGATTTTTGCAAGATCACATATAATGTCATTGTTCACACATTCATAAATTTTTTTCCTGTGAGCCTAACTGGACACACATAGTATTCTAGTTATAAAATACAGTACCTTCATTCCCTTCCTCCTCATCTTCAGTCATTTTAGAAATTGCCGCATTGAAAGTACAGTATTCCCTGTGTTGACCAAGGCTTGAAGCCACATGCTCTGTCGAGATTCAAATATTATACTATGCAGTCTTGTGTTGATAATTACTGTGTGAAATTAGCCCGTATATGGTTCAAGCCTCGGCCTGGACACAAGTGAGAAGGGTGTTATCCAGTGTTACCCTTACTATCAAACACCACAGGTTTCCCGGTCCCCGGTTTCCTCCTATATGCTAACACTGGATAGAGCACTCAAATGGCTAGTAAGCTGATAAGTGGCGAAAAGGATATAAAAACGTTAGACACAATGAAGAATGGAAATTATCTAAGAGAAACATTATAGCATATGCTTTTGGTTGCCTATAAATACCTTGAAGGTGTGTTGTTAAGTCACAATATGTATGAGATGTAAAGAATAGCTGATAAATGCTCACGGTTGATCCCTGGCTCTAAACAATGTCAGAGAAGCAACCTTGTCTTTAGTTTATGCTAGGAGCATGAAAATTAAAGACACTTGAACACAATAGTCCAGAGACAATTTGTTAGATATTTTTATTTTTCTGAACAAATTAGCATCATCAACAAACATATATATGGGGGAGTGAACACTATCAGGGATATCATTTATTGAATAGATAAACATCACACCAAGCACATTGCCCTACAGCACATTGTCCACATTGATACACATTATGATTTCATGCAATTGACTACCATGTATTATTTACGATCATAAAGAAAGTGAGTGTTCCATGTGAGGACTTTTCCCTGTACTTTGTATCCCTTTATCCTTATAAATTTGACAAGGACAGTTCAGTATACGTTGTCAATGTTACCACCATGTTCTAGGACCTGGGACCATATACCCTATGCCTCCAGCAGTTGTGCCAAGTTGGAGTGTCCATATATAATTCTGTACTGGCTTTCTTTCACAAGGTGGTTCCATTGTAGGCAGTCCATCATGGTATACAGTATTATGTATAATGCTCTCAAGTACTTCATATCCTATGCAGGTTAAGCTTACCGGCCAGTAATTATTCATCCAGTGGCAATTGACACTGTACAGTATATTTATTTAAACACTAAAGAAATGTTTTATGCTTGTAGAGATCTTTGTATATATTCAAAATATAATTAACTACTGTATATACTGCTCATGGAGGAAGAGGGTAGATACAATTTTCATCATGATGTTAAAAAAAATTAAAATAAAATTTCTTGAATGAAATTTTACAGAAGGGATTGCATTGCTCCTGGGTACCACTGAACTCTCCATCCATGAAATGGATCTTGGGGCCCATGGTTAGGGATAGGGATTGTCATTAGTATGGAAAGCCACAAATCTGTACTATATATACATGTACAGGTATTTAATCAAGACTAAACTGACCTACCTTATTTCAGGTGTTCCAGAAATCATTTGAGTGTCAGTGGGAGATGTCATAAAGGATATTAGTTTTATACAGTATAGTTTTTATAAATATGAAGCACTGTATAGTATTTGATTCTAATATATTACATATATATAGTATTCTGTGCAGGATGCCAGTTATGTGAGTTTCCAAGATGGTGGGCGGTTAGCGAGGATAGAGCCTAGTGCTGGAGGAGTATCACCTGGAGGATCCACACCACCCACAGAGGGCGAGTTTCACCCCCATGCTCGTGATCACACTCCACATCGTAGAACTCATCATAAAAGGTCAGTATGTCTACTCTGTAGTGTTACAAAACTTAGTGCAAGAATTAATGTACACAAATCACAAAACAGTTTAAGGATTTACTTGACAATGTACAGTATATCTCATATAACACTAACCACAAGATTTGTTTTCTAATACAGTGACAAGGCAACCAGACAATTGAAATATTTTTTGGCCCTCTTATGCTGCATCATATATGACTTTTCCCATATAATTAGCAGGTTGACTCTTATAGAATGATCCCCAAACACTCCTTTCACTGTACAGTATATACAGAACTCACATAGTCAATCTTTTTATATCTTACAGCAGTGCTTGAAACACTTGCAGCAGATTTATCTATTTCATTGACTCTTACTCAATTGAAACAATTGCCAGCTGCTTACACTATAATTTTGGGATATTTAGCATGTCATTAATAATATGCTGGTTATTGATTGTGTGTCTGTTTGGTTTATCTGGCACCAGGAGTCTTGGATTTGCGAGGTGAGATTGTCAATATGCCCTGCCCCCTGCTGGCTTAGCCGAGTCCATCTTCTCTGGCCTATAACTTGTGTCTTTATCCTGGCATTTTCATTATTTTAAGAAGTTAGTTTTAGAACCAGAGCCTTTTACCTATTACAGAGATATGATGATTCTTCTGAAAACTATGAATTGAATGTGTGTTACTTTTTACATTAATGAATATTTTAAAACTGGTAATCTGTTAGTTAGTCTTGCATAAATGTTGTCGGTTCAGTGTTCGTGAATTGTGACCCACAGCCCATAGAATAAGTTTATGTTAGTACTAGAAGGACTAAAAGTAAATTTTCTACTCTTAGAGTCAAAATGGTAATTTGACTGTGCGTTTTCATCAGTACAGGTATTGTACTGTATTGTCAGTTTATCACTTTAGCATTCCGTTGAAAATCATCTTCTGTTTAAATTCTTAATTGGCAACAAAATTGAGTTTCACGGGAAAATGAAAATACTGTACGTACTGTATTGTTAAAAGACTGGAAGAGACGTTAAAAATTAAGTACTGTACAGTATGAAACAATTAAGAGATACATTATTTAGGTTTGAAGATTAAAGCATAAGTAATAGAAATAGGTTTCTTATCTCTAACTTGACATTCACCGTCCTACTCCCCTCTGATGGTCAAATTTTGTAGCAGATCTCTGTAGAGATTTCATCATCTTTCTCAGTATTCTGTCCTTTGAGCTAAGATATTAGTTTAAAGTGGAGTTTTTACAGTTTGTTTTTATTCTTGCAATACCTCGCATGTGATTCAAGCACCGCTATTTTCCATATTCACAGTGCTTTAGAGAGATCAGCTCTCCAGTCCTATACTCAGTTTGGCAATAAGAAATCATTAGACTTGAGGGAAAATATTAAATGTAACTTCATGTTATTCCATGACACTTTTACCATGCTTCTTATCATCTGGCTCAGTACTTGCATCCCCATATGTAGAGCTAGGGAACAATGCAGTTTTACATTATCTGTCCTGTTAAGAAAATTTGCAGCCAAAATTTTGTTTGAGTGCTAATGTATTGCACCTGCTGGTTTTTTGTTTATATGCAAAGGATCTGTAATTCAGAGAGCTCTGTTCTGTTTGTATATACTACAGTAATGTACTGTATACTGTATCCTGATGATACTGTATTACATGTACTTTATGGTGCTCTCGCTATGACATGTATTATGCAGAGTACAGTACAGTATATATATATGTTTGATACTTTTTAGGGATAATTGTTTGATTAAGCTGTAAAATGTAATTAGTGTCACTAAATAGAGATGAATTTTTATTTTTGTTGTTATAACGTGATCAATATTACGTAGTTCTTATTCAGTAAAATTTGCGCCATTCAGTTTAAGATGTCATATACCATCAAAACATTACTAAAATATATATACAATAGGTTAAATAAGGTTAGGGTTAAGTTTGGTATGTTACTATTGGTGGAATTAACTTATAATATTTATTAGTACTGTTTAAATGATTCACACTATACAGTCGTGTTGGAAATTTAGTAAGTGTAACATTTAGCAATTTTTGATGCTTTGTAATTATCTCTAAAATAATACATATCATAAGTACTTATAAGCATTAGTATTCCCATCCATGTTTTGAATAAACAACAGGGGTACAGAACGACATTACCTTGGGATAGGAATAGTTTACTACAGTACCTTTCAAACACACTTTAATATGCAAAAGTCTAGCTTAAGAATGAAGTGTTGGTGAAACTTGATAGTATAATTTATCACAGGAAGGAGAGAATGGGTGATTACCGTATTGTGTTGTGTTAAGAGTCCAGACTAACCCTCCTCAGTTAGGAGAATGGCATCTTTTTTGTCTGGAGTGAACGCAGTAATATGTTATTATTTTAGTGTTAAGAAATAGTATTCTTTTTTGTACAAGATGCTGCATTATACTTTCAATTTGTTTCTTGGGAGTTCTTCAGTTATGCTTAAAATGTATATTTGTATAAGGAATCCAGTCTAATTGATATCACTGAAGGCTTCTGAAAGAAGGCCAGTTTCTTCTTGTTAGTTTTTCCTGGTTCACTGTGACGAGTAAAACACTTGTACCTTATTAGTCATCATTTTATACTATGGTCAAACAGTTGTATAAATCAGCTGCTTCAAAAGCATAAGGTACAGTTTCAACTCTTGAAGGAACTGATGCAATTCTATACAGTATTACCTTAAAGATATTCAGCATCTCTTTTAGCTTAAATCTGCATTATTTATTTTCACATTAAATAAAACACAATCCTACCCAGTAATTTTAAAGGTAAATTGTTATCAAGGCATTAATTTGTCTTTAAACAAGTTCTGGTAGTTATGGTACAGTAGCACATGAGGATTGCCAGTGAGATACTATCTATAAAGATTTCTGATTAGCGAAGTACAAAGCACAGTTACATGTATTTATAACTTACACATACTGTATATGATTGTTTTGTAATCACAGTGAGAATTGCTGATTAACTTTACAGTGTAGTTCTGTATTTCTATTACATTAAGATCTCACTTTATGATCTATTGATCTTTGTGAATGACATGCGAGATCCATACTATTAAGATAACTCATAGCAGAGGGTCACGGTATCTTCTACTGCAAAATACACTATCCTGACATTTATTGTTTTTACTGTAAATGGGAACCTCACCCATCTGAATGTGGTTCAAAGATTTGTTTATCATGTCATCACTTATCAGCTTACTAGCCATTTGGGGGGTATCCATTGGAATCCTGTGATATTTGGTAGAGATACACTGAACAACACTTCCCATGTGTGTCTGGGTCAAGATGTACTGATGTCCCATTTAATCCAGTGGTTAACTGAAGGTCCAGTAAGACCTTAGATCAGTGGTTGAAACTCATAGTAGACTCACAAGTTGAACCATTTTTTAGTTATGGATAAGTTCATATGTATGATCCTCAGGTCCTGTTAGGTCACAAAACTGGCAGTATCTCTTACTGAACTTGGCTTGTCTTCTTTTGGAGTAATGAAGTAGAGATAAGTCTTTGATCGATCTCTCTTGTGTCTTATTATACTTTAATGGTTCCCAGGTAAGGGTATTGGAAACAGTCTTTTGGCAGTATTTTACTCTGTGGTAAGAGTAAAGGGGTGTTGGTGGTACAGTAGGCTCTCACCAATAACGTTTAATAGGTACCTGAAAAACACCGTTATTAGCGAAAACGTTATTTGTGTGACATTAAAATACATGTAAAAAGGGTTCATTGGTGCCGCTGCCACAAGAATTTCACCCATTTTTTCCCCTTGAAGCCTCCTAACACTTTTTGTTAGCTGAAATAAAAAGAATTGCTATTCAATCATCAAAATAAAGAGTTTGAGTAATATAACACTTAGTTTTTGAGGTTCTTGGTGTGATGATTGTTCCGTATCTGAGGGCCGCTAACACTTGCACTGTCTTTCATTCTACAAGCTAACCATTTCACAAGAAAATGCTCTTTTATCACTAACAACCTGTTTCTATCGCCTTTATCATTCATAGCTCGCCTCGCATTCCCATCACTACCGAAATATTTTTAGCCAGCACAATACTCTTCTTGGTCTCCTCTAAGTTCCTCTTAATATTTCTCACTGTAGACTCAGGACAGTTCAATTTCCTCACTTTAAAAGTTCCCAGTCATTCAGGTGGCAAATCACTCCCTCCACCACCTCCCCTAGCCCCCACAGGCAAAAATGCGGAAGCCTTTATTGATCACCCACCCTGACAACCACTGGTTATAGTGGCGAAAATCTCACACGTGGGCGCAGCGCTGTATTCCACTGAGCGTGTGTGAGAGTGAGGCGGAGTGGATATCTACATCATCAACATGGCGGCAAACAAATGCTATCATTGATCCGCTCGGACGCTTCCTGTGAAATTTCCGTTATTCAAGAGAATCAAGACGTTATCAAAAATGGGTATCTATTGTAACTTACCGTTATTGTCGAAAACGTTATTGTGGAAGTCGCTATTGGTGAGAGCCTACTATACAGTGGTAACACACATACCTCTCACCAGTTTGTCAAGGGTTCAAGGCTTGGCCCGGACACATGTGAGAAGGGTGTTATCCAGTGTGACCCTGACATGTTTCACAGTCCCTGGTTTCCACAGGTAATAACACTGGATAGACCAACCCCCCCGAATGGCTAGTAAGCTGATAAGTGGTGAAAATTATATTAAAAAAAAAGTGAGAGGGAGTTCTTGTTACATTCCTCAAACTAGGTTCACTGTTGTTTGAAAAGATTCTTAGATTTACAAAACATTGAACATTATCAGTAATCAAAAAAATCCTAAATGGAACTTAAACAAAGAGTCAATTTATGTTGACTTAGTAATATTATGAGAATATTCATAACCTCCAACAAAGGAACAAGATTATTTTATGAGTAAACCAAGCAATAGGTGTCTCCCGATTTTTCATGTAACTAAACTATAGGGTCACAGTGGCTGAATGGATAGTGCCTGCCCTTTCTCCTTAGAGTTGCGTGTTTGCACCATGAGTACCCTCAATCAATCCAGCTGTGAATGAGTACCTGATTATATTGTTGGGTAGTGAAGGTTGTCAAATGCAGTGTCAGTCTTTCTGTCTTTCAATGAACCAGGGGCTTAGAATTCAGTATGCTGTATCCACATTGTTCCTAACATCCTGTTGGGCCTATGGAACCAACTTCAGCTTATCAAACATAAGAAGCTGAGAGCAATCTTAACCGTGTATGGTTAATGTAATTGTTTGCTGATTTAGGTTAGATTAAGTTATGCTCGGTTTGGAAAAAGTTCTGGAATTTTTTTTAATACTGTACCTGTACTTAACGAGAGTAGTCTGTCTCTAGCAGCCACCTGACAGTATTTCTCCATAGAAAATAAAAGATTTACTACCATAAGCAGTGTGTGGAGATTAATGGTACGAAATTGTCGTGTGTATCCATGACAAGCAGGGTACCACAGAACAGTGTACTGGGCCCATTATTGTTTGTTTGTTTCATAAATGACATGCCAGAAGTTATGCACCCCTCCATACAAATGTTTGCAGACAATGCCACGTTATTCAGGGAAATTAAGAACCAAACGGACTGTAAAGAGCTACAGAAAGATCAGCAGTACATCCGGTATTCAAAATGGATCAATACAGTACAGAGAATATTGGCAAGGATCCTAATCAAAGGATATCTCATAAATTTAAAGTGTTCCACTATTTATCTCATTTACATGAGTAAAGGTATTAACATATGAAAGTATTGTATACTGTACAACCTTCTCATATTGAAGGCAGAGGTTGTGTTCTTTGACTTAGGTTCAGATTGGTGAAAGGGCTACTTGTAGTGAAATCATTGTGTAAAGAATGCATCCTTCCATTAGACATATTAAGGCCTCCTGAAAACTGCATACTATGCCATGGACATATTTTAATAGTATGAATCTCACAGGTCTTTTGCTTCTTCTCCTCTGTCATAAAATGGTACTGTACCTCAGTCCATCATTTTTGTCAGCCAAGAAAAACTAAAAAAAAAAAAAGTCTTTACTTGTGCTGGTGTGAATAGATTATAAAATCCCTTAATTATATGTACATAAGATTAGTTGAATAGTAACAACATAATCAATCAATCATAAAAGTAAAATAGACAGATTTTTTATGAAATAGTATGCTTTTAATCATACCTTAAATCATTGGTAATATTCATCTCGGTGAAATATTATGACATTGATACAAGTGACTATGGATATAAGCCTCACTTAATCAGGGAGGTGATGGTGTATGTGTGCTACAGGGATGAATGCATTTTGAATCTTTGAATCTTTCATGATTGGTTGTGTCATATGTAAAGAAAAGTAAAGCTTTCAGTATTCTAGAGCATCACATGTACAGTAAAGCCTTTATATTGTTTTTAACATTTTAAAAATATTATGTAATTCACTCATGAAAAATCAAGTAGATAACCTTAAAAATTAATATTCTATGATACCGTATGTGGAATTGATGTGTTTAGTCCTTCTTGGTGGATGTGTAATTGTGTATGTACAGTATGGTGTGAATAACAGATTCTGGAAATATTTGTTTATAGAGCAAATTAGAGAAAGGCCATTGTTTTGTGAGAGAGTTGCAGTGCAATATATAGAAAGTAGATATAGGAGTTTTGTAGTTACATGGACTCAGGAAATGTGTTTTTATATGGACTAATGAAATATGTAGTTACTTTACATTGATTCTAAGGAATAATTTTTTATGTAACACTCATAGAGGCTAATACAGTACTGTACAGTAGTCTTAGTATTGTATGGCTTTGACACAGAAAAATAGCTGCCTGCTTATAAACAAAGATTTTAGTGATGTCAAGCTGCTGCTATCACCCTGAACATGATTTTACATTGAATATTATTTTAAATGTGTTATAACATTGGAGAAATACTCAGATGACCTACTCTCTGTTCCTAGGTTCCATCCGGTGCAACGAGCCAAATATCTGGGTCATAGAGACCTCTCCATCACACAGTTTGCTCTGGCTGATGATGATAATATGTCTCAGCCAGCTACTAAGGGTGGTGGATGTGGCCTTACTCTAGCATCACAGTGGAAATCACAGTTTGATGATTCTGAGGAAACAGACAATGAGCTCAAAGCTGACAATCTGCAGAGCCCTGAACACAAACAACGCCTAACTGTAAGTCACTTCTTGAGTAGCTTATTACTCTTCTCACTCTTGAGGACAATCAGTGCCAGTCTGTAAGTAAATTAAACATAGTTTAGTCTTCAGAAATAACCATCTCCAGAGGTTCCAGAACAGAAGGTATCACCATGTAAGTAGCCTCATGTGTAATTTAAAGCTAAAGCTTTATTAGAGTAGTAGATACTGTAAATGTGTCCATCTAATCATTAAATTGAACTTATTAAAAGCACATTGATTCAGTCATGAATGACAGTGCATTTTTGTGCCATAATTATAATAATTATATTTTGAACTGCATAATCTTCAGTGAGCACTGGATAAGCAAGTGTAATCATATTAATCAGTTACTCAAAGTCTGAATCCCAATGAAGACTTGGCTCATATACTGTACATGTAAGTATGTTGCTTTCCTAATTAATGTTTGTATTTATTGTTCATACTGCTCTTAATAACATGATAGAGAACACATTCTCAGACTCCAGCATACTTTTCTGAATTAGGTCAAATAATGAATACCCTAATATGCAGAACAGTAACATACATGAACACCAGGACATTCACACAGTGTTTGAACTGTGAGAAACTTTGAAAGTACATATTTTAGAGACTTGGTATAGAATAGGTGTCAGCCATTTCCTTAATGTGTGTGTGTGTAGTGAAGAGTTACTGCGCTAAGAAACACTTGTCGTGGCCCTCAGCTGGTGTCTCCTTCATCCCGTGGGCCTGATGACACCACCATGACACCTGTGCAGGAGGTGGGCACCACAGAAAAATCTCGGCGAGTTGGTACCGAGCTCTCCAGAATTAGTGAGGATGACCGTCACCGCTCCTCCGACCACCACACCCACACCCAGGTCTGATCCTTACTAATACCCAGCTTGCATTCCCTTTCTCTCAGACTTTAACTTGCTTAAACCCCCATCCTTATTGTTTACTGATCCAATGCTTTTCTGCACCATTTCTTGTCCGTCATCATGGTTCATCCCATTTTTGTGTGCTTTACCTCTTGTCACCTCGGGTCTGACCCATCTTTGTCTACCATATATCAAATCATGCTTATGGCCACATTTCACCTCATTCATATTACTGTATCTTATAATATGTACAGTAGCTAAAACAACTATCTCTGCATACTTTGTGGGAAACAATATGTGACCATGGGCGATAAATTTGGTTATATGAGGGCTGTCACTAGTCACACATAAAATTTTGGAGCATATCGACCCCCACCTGCACAGATAGTTGTTTTAACTACTGTACATATATCCCTTGTAACCTGGAATTGTTTTTACCACATGTTGTTTTACTTTTGAGGAAAAAGACAGATTTATACTCTACCTGTCTGAATCCATTTACTGCACATGACTTTTCCCAATGTGAACTTTTATCTTGTGTCCCAGACATTGTTAACATATCTCTATTGCTTCTGTCTAGCTGCTACTGTAGCATGTATGATATACAGCACAGTACATATATGTGTTCCTTGTATCATGTGTCTCCTAAATGTGTTTTACATGCCATACTTATGTGAAACTTCTGTTCATTATAATATGTTTGTGTGGTCATCCTTGACTTTCAAATCCTTTGTTTTGAATTATGTAATTCAACTAGATCTTCTTTAGAGTATCTTCTTATGTGTTCTATATGTTATATTTGCTGTTATAGTCAAGTGCCCATACTTCCTACCTCCTTTTATCTCTGTAACTAAGCCAAAGTTTATCTCCCTCATCTGATACTCATGCCGTTTATCTGGCCAGTAGTTGTGTTATGTGCAGTTTTGAAATTTAAAGTTTTCCAGTTTTAGTATTGTACATACAGTATTAAGAATATTAATATGAAGGTTAAACTAGCATTGGAGTAGGTTACGTTTTATGAAAGTGAAGTAAAGGTAGAAAATTTAGGTGAAGATGGAAATAGAGGAGGATATTTTGTTAACAGATTTATCAAGAACGTTTATAAAATAGAGAAAAGTAGAGCTTGGAACTATAGTATTTACAGTACTCTATTACAGGTATATTAATTTGAAACAAAGAAAATGTCTTAATGAATGATAAAAATAATGGTTTTAGTGATTTTGCAATAACAATGAATGAATTGAAATAAAGGTGAAACCAAATCTTGAAAGAAAGGTTAAGTGTGTATACAGAGTGTTCCAGAAGGTGTTATACAGAGTATTTCATTAGTTGTACAGTAGTAAACTTGAGGCACAGTACTGTACATGAAGATGGAGCTTATATATTACTTAGATTCCTTGTCTTACTGAAAGGAAATCAATAGATTGACTATGACAAATAGGGTAATGGAAAGGTAGTACTAAACTGCACTACAGTAAGACGAAATAAATTAAATTTCATCCTACATAAAAGAATTACGGTTAGTGAACAGTAATACAAAATAATTTATATAATACAGTACAGCTATAATATGCTGTACATATTTTATAAATGGTGAATTCCTTTTCTCTAACTTGAAAATGTTTTATTGCTTGATAGTTAATATTGTATGTTACCCCCAGTGGTTATGCAAATTGGGATTTGTAAAACTGGACAAACTTCAAGATTGCATGTAACATAGGTGACCTATCCCTGCCTGTGCTCCATAGCCCATTGCTTTGATTATCCTTCCTTACTAATCCTTTCTTGAATATGACCTGATCCACACAAATATGCTTGACATATCATCAGTTCTCTTGGTTTTAACTCATAACATACAGTACCTGTACAGTATATGATAACAATAAACACTCATATTCTCACACTGGAAGGGTCCTTGATGGTTTTTGTCAGTTTCATTACATTAGTCTGGAAAGTGTCTTCTTAATCTATAGGGTGGTACTGAACTTGAGGATTACTTTATTTATACCTGTACTATTGTTTCCTCTTATACAGTTACTGCAGTATTGTACAATATATTGGTAATGTATTTGATTTTTTTGATTGAACCAACTACAGTACTTAAAAGTTTAAAGCAAAATGTACAGTATTTCATTTCAATGAAAATACGAAATACTGTACAGGTGCATCTTTTTTATAGACAATACAGTACAGTACAATATACAGTAGTACAATAAAAAGTTTCTGTTCAGTTTCTGTATCACTACAAGTGAAGTATGGTACAAGGAACTGTAATTAAATTGAACCATAGTACCTGTGCAAGTACAATTTAGACAAGAAGGTGGTAGGGTTATCACCTGCCAATCCTATAATTTTTGTATGGTTTTGTATATAATTTCACAGTAAGAGGATCCTCTATACTGCCGATGACCAATTTCACTGGTCCTCACAGGGATAAATCAATTTACCATTGTAAAAATCAATAACTACATAAGTAATGTCATAAGAGTGACTTTCAGAGTCCAAAGGTAGAAGCAATATGACAGTCCTCTTGGTAAGGCTGAGTAATGACTTGGCTACTGTATTAAGTGCTTTGATTATACTTCATGTCAGTTTTCATAACATTAATGTACGTAATGTTAATTTGTAAGTGATGTACAATAAGGTGTAGATATAGTGTAATTTTATTTTGGGTATCATTTTATCTTTTATATATTAAGGGCAATGAAGAACAACAGTCAGTGATCTAGCTACCCTGAAAATATATGGAAAGTTAGCATTCTGCTTTCTTATGGTATAAGTGAAGTGCTTGTTGCTATTCAGTACTTGTAATAAGAAAGAAGATTACTGTACCGGTACAGAAAAGCATCTTAATTAAGGCCAAATATGTGATTGGTCATCCTTATTTTAATTCCAGGTGGTCTTTATTTTGACTTCAATTTATCTTGACTCAGTGAAGATTTAGTGAAAGTGATCTATATCCCTATGCATTGTATAATGTAATTTATTTCAGTAGGGTATTTCATAATTTTTTAATATTAAGATAAAAACATCATCAACTGAATCCTCTTTGATTTAATTCAATTATTTCATTAGTAGCATTAATTTAATTGGTCATGCTTTCATCAAAAATTGATTGATATGAAAACAGCCAGTACTGTATCAAGGACAGTTGGCACAGAATTCAGCAAAATTTTAATAAATGACTTCATCAGCAGATGCTTCATCTACAGTTTCATGCTTAACCAAGGCATATTTACTATACTGTACAGGTAGTTCCCGAGTTACGACCGTCTGACTTATGATCGTCCGCACTTACGAACGGGATCCCTATTGTACATTCATCACAAAAATTTTTAATTGAAATCTCAATTATGACATTACAGTATTTTTATTTTTCTATATTGTTTAACATCACTTTATTTACAGTATTTACATTATTTGTTATATATGAGATATTATTGTTGTTTTTAATGTGGTTTAACCTAACTTAAACTGACTTACCAACAAATTGACTTACGATCAGGGTCCAGGAACGTATCCCTGTCGTAAGTCGGGGACTGCCTGTACAGCAATCAGTACCTTTATATTGGTTAATCTGGACTCAGTGCTGGAAACAACAGTGCTCTTAATGGCTAATTACACTGGATATATTTGATAATTGGATTTTACTCTATATGTGTTTCTCCCACAAAAGGAGGGAAAACCCTATTCCAAAGACAGACCTAGCTAGTACTGGTGGTAAGAGTGGTAGCCAGTCTTACACTATCATGGATGTGTTTTGTGACAGTATCACCCACTTATAAACCAAGTCTTCAGAATGTTAGTATATCTGTACAGTACTGTATTTCAACTAACATGATTTGTATCATGGAAGTACCATTACATGTGTACAGTAATAATTTTTAGACTTCATCTCAATGTACGAATAACATAGTGTACAGGTACATACTACAGGTGTCCACTTTTTATTGAGAATATCTTTATATGTGTAGCAATGTATTGTCACCATATTATGAATCATTCAAATAACTGTTGTAGGAAATTTTTATGGTGAGTAAATTCAGTATAAATCATCAAGGACCTTTGACTGGTTATTAAAATTATTTTTTTTCTCAAATGTTATAATACAGTGGTAAAAGATCTTAAATTTATGTGCAAAACTCGTCTGTACTTTTCCATTACAAAAGTTTTCATTAACAAGAATACTTATATTTCTAATGACATATTATACAACACAAATTATCTCAGATTATAAGGACCTCAATATATCCTTTCGTTACAACATTCAGTCCATCATGTCCATATGTGTGTGTTGTGGCCGTGATGCACGCTAGTTTGAGTAACTAATTACCGAGAACTTACTTGTAACCTAGTGATACTAATTAAAACCTCATGATAATTATATTAGTTACGCGAGTGACATTTCTGCATTGGACTTCAACAGTTCAGGATTCAAAGGTGAGGAGGACCTTTATATTGATCATATCCAGATTAAATCTTTAAACTTAATCATTACTCAACCCATTGTCTCTAGAAAAAGTTATTGTATGATTCTGAAGTCCTCTTTTCTGGTTGAGCCCATAGTCATTCAGTTGTTATTATTGACCTGTCAGGTCAAAATCCGGCAAAGACCCCTGCAGTGGTAACTATGAACTGATTTTACAATCCCTCCCTACGTATCACCCTTTAAAAGGGAGATTTGAAGTGAGAATTGCCCTCTTTGAGAAGGAGGGCTAATAGTGCAATTTCAATCTGACCAGGACACACACACACTCACTATAGCTGCCATTTTGGATCTAGGATTGCCTTTTCATTTTAGTTCCCAGTTGGATACACATGTGTCCACTGGAGGAGGTAGGACATCAGAGCTGCTTAGCTTAGGCTTAACAAGGAAATGGGATTTCGGTATCATTCCTTCATTTCTGGACAGCCACCTCTGTCAAACAGCTCTTGTTGTTGCAACCAGCTAGAAAAGTGGGAGGAAACAGGCTAGATTGATATACACGATATACACTCCTTCAACGGGGTTAATCCAGTTACTCCAGTGTTATCCTTGAACATTAGAGGGAATTTGATAAAGTGATAACTAATGGTTCTTGCAGTAAGAGAATCACACTCCCTATCAAATCGTAGGCAGTGAAATTCTCTCAGAGAATGATACAAACCAATACCCAGCGGCCTAGTTCAGAAAGGTTAAACGTATGAAAAACAAGGAAAACCCCAAGGAGTGATCTCTGTTGTCTACCTGAAGTTAAAAACCCTCTCTTAATTTACAACGAAAATGGTGGGTAGATTGATGAATACCTAAAAGATCCAAATATCGAGTTTATGAAATTTATGATAGGAACAAAGAACCACATCCTCCTGTTTTCTTTGGCATGTCACTAGAGAAGGTGTGAGTAAAGGCTTCAGACAGATCTAAGACAGGAGAGGAAACATTATCCTTTGTGAATATCTGTCTGCTACTGTCCCAGTTTATCACGCTGACTCAGACTCAATGAAGGTCAGACCAGATTTTCACCCTTTGTATATGGGGTCCCCTGTGTTCTGAATAAAATCACTTGGCATTAGCCAAGTAAAGTATTAAAAGTAGCATCCCTTGAGTGGAAGGGCAACCTTTGCTTTAAATTTTCATTTTAAGTTTTGCATTTACTTTTATCCTCTTCACCATTGATCAGCTTGATAGTCACTTGGGCGACCGGTCACATGTCTGTTACTCACTGTTGGTAAGTACAGGAGGTCCCCGACTTATGAACGCCCTCCGATACGAACAGGGTTAAATTTGAAATTTACAGTATTTTATTTACGTGATGACCTATTTTTTACTTTCATTTGCTGTATGTTGTCATTCTATTTCATTTTTGTCTTAAATTAAGTGATTTTAGATGTATATAAGGACTTAGGCTATGTTAAAGTGGGATTTCAAACATTGTTCTCTAAGTATGGTGTGCACATAGCATGTGTTCCAACTTGTGTACAAATCCGACTTCAGAATGTCCTCAGGAACGGAACCCATTCGTAACCCGGGGACCCCCTGTACTGGGCATGTACTGACTCCTGAAGGTATCTTTACCTGCGCCGGTGTTCGTCAAGTTTGGTCTTGATAGAGCCCACACTCAGTGCTGTCACAACATTTTCTGGCAGATTGTTCCAAGAGTTTACAATTCTCCCTCCAAAAAAGTTTGCCCTCACAATTTTCTGGACTTGTGGCTTCACCAACTGAGCTGTGACCCCTTGTGGGGCGAGCATCTACCAGCTGCAGGCATGGACGCTCAACAAAGTAGTGCCCTCTGAGATGTTTATAAACTTCAATTAGGTCACCCCTTGCCCATCTATAGTATAAGCTAAGCAGTTGCAAGCGTTCTAATCTCTCTGGGTAGGTGAGGTTTCGTAGAGCAGGCACCAGTCTGGTGGCCCTCCTTTGGATATTTTCAATCAACTGACGGTCTCTAGCATATCTCAGGGACCAGACGGGGTTACAGTACTACAAGCGGGAAAACACCTCACTTTTAAAGAGTGTTACAAGGGATGGACCGTTTAGTTATCTGAATGAATTTCTTATAAGGCCTACCAGTTCAGTTGCTTGATTCACCTTCTTCTCACAATTGCCCAAGAATTTCAGTTCATTGTCAACATACACACACATGTTCTTTTCACATTCAGTTTCTATTAATGCTATTTTTTTATCTCGTTAGGACATGTGATATGTCTCCTTTGTTAGTATGACCAAGGTGCAGCCTCTTACACTTTACGACATTGAATCTTAGCAGCCATTTCTTCAACCATTCTTGAAGCTGATAGAGATCTTTCTGTTGCTTTTCACAGTCTGTTTGGTTTTTAATTTCTATGAATGACTTGGCATCATCTGCAAACATTTGTATGGAAGAGTATACAGCTTCTGGCATGTCATTTATGAAACAAACAAATAACAACGAGCCCACACACTGCCCTGTGGTATCCCGCTTGTCATGGGTCCACATGACAATTTCGTTCCATTAATCATTCTAAGAGTGATAGTTGTAATAGGGAGATATCATCCATTGTAAAGTCATTCTGAGAGGAGACTACCTGGGCCACCGACCTGTAGACTTTGATTTAAACTGAAATGAGAGCTGCCTGGTAGGAGGCAGCTAACCAGAAATGTTATTAACCAGTTCAGTTTACAATGGTGGCTTTCACTCAATTTTGCAATTGATGGACAAGAATGTATACAGTATTGCCTTATGAATCAAAGTTTGTTCCCAAGAGATAAAGGAAAATGCTTTCCTTAAATAACAGTATCATGGTTAGAAAAATTTGAACTTATGTCATACCAAATTGTGTGATTTTTGGTCATCCCCACTCAAACTGGTCCATACTATTGTCCAAAGAGTTTACAGCAGTCATATTACATTGATCAGTTTCTTGTGCAGGATAATTGAGGAGGTTTGAATCATAACTTATATAAGTTTTCCTCTTAGTATACACTGATATTCAGCAGTTCATTAAAGGTTAGTTATTACCAAATCCATGCTACTGGTATCTCTTTAATATTCTGTAATGTTCATAGAGGTTATTAAGCAACCCATTTTATGGTTTCCACTTTCCTTATAAGTTTCAGTTATTATATACTCTTAGTCAAAACGTATGGCTTATGTTGGTTTGCCTGGCATTAGTCCTGCATCAATATTTTGCTGATGGTTGTACTTGTTAGAATGACCACAGGTTGGTATTTCGCTATTAGATTATGGATTGCCCTGGGTAATATGGTCTAAGGGCTGTACTTTGCTGGTGTACCATTTCCTGCATTTTGGTAAAGAGTTCATGGTCTCTATTTAGCTGACTGGCTTATGACACAAAGATGAATACCTACTGTACTGTACTGTACTGTATGTTCACAGTTTGGTTTAAGACTCATTAGTTCATCCTTTATAGTATAATTTGTTTCACTTTTCTTCATAAATCAGGATGATTTTCATTGCTTTGATATGCAGTAACAGATAATACTTTTACTTTTTTACTTTTATCCTCTTCACCACTGATTGGCTCGTTAGCCACTTGGACGGTCAGTCACGTCCCTGTTACGCACTGTTGGCAAGTACTGGGCATGCACTGGCTCCTGAATGTATCTGAACCTGCTCCAACGTTGGCCAAGTCAGGTTTTGAAACAGCTCACACTTGGTGCCGTCACAACACTGTCTGGCACATTGTTCCAAGAGTTCACAGTTCTCATTCCGAAAAAGTTTGCCCTCACAATTTTCTGGACTTGAGGCTTCTTCAACCTTGAGCTGTTACCCCTTGTGGGGCAGGCGTCCGTCAGCTCCAGGTATGGACACTCGACTGAATAGTGCCCTTTGAGATGTTTATGCACCTCAATTAGGTTGCAGTTGCAGGCGCTCTAATTTCTCTGGATAGCTGAGGTGCCAAAGTTCTGGTACCAGTCTGGTGGCCCTCCTTTGGACATTTTCAATCAACTGACAGTCCCTACCATATCTCAGGGACCAGATGGGGTGACAGTACTCCAGACGGGGAAGCACCTTCTTATAAAACCTCACAGTTTAATTGCTCGATTCACCTTCTTCTCACAATGGCCTGAGAACTTCAGTTCACTGTCAACATACACACCCAGTAAATGAACATAGTTGTACACATGTTAACATTACCAGAATTGTAAAGAAAAACTAGTACTGTATACAGCAATGTATCACAAAAGTTTACAAATGACACTGATTTGCTTGTTCATAAACTTCTCAATATTCTTCAAATTTTTAAATAATAGTTACAAGTAAACTATGTATTAAAGAAATCTTTAAGACACACACTAATAGTCAGATGGGTAGATTTATCCAAAGTATTTTCCATTGCATGAACATGGACATCTTTCCAGTAGATAATAAGTTATCTTCAACAAATAGATTTTTTGTTTTATTGCACAAGGACAAACTAGCCTAGGAATCATAAGGTGTCGTATTTTAAATGTGAAAAAGAATGAGTACCATACTTATATACAGTACTGTACTTGATGAGATTAACAAATGTCATCCTTCCCTCCATCGTCTCACAACAAGTTCTTCAGTTACATTTTGTAGTGTTTAGTTTGAGGATTACTTTCCATATGAAAATTCACCATACTTATAGTCTGCATATAATATACCATCCAGCTTGTGATTTTCTTATACACCTGTATAACATTATTTTTTCTTTGTTTTATAAAAGTTGCTATTCATACATCATATTAAGCCATTACATTTTCTGTTGTTGATTTTATTTGTCTTTTATTTGCAATTTTACATATATTTTTTTGTATTAGAGGTTCATTGTGGGAGGTTATTATTTTATGTGCAGGTAGTATTATAATCAGATTTGTTTTTAATGGATTTTCTTTTAGCTTTTTATTCTATCTTATTATTATTTACAAATGTATATTTGGTATTTTTCTCTTTGTTCTTTAACTCTTTATGTATACATTTATTCATTTACTATTTTCTTAATCATGCAGGCATTTTTCCCAATAATTTTCAATATCATTACTGTATATATATATATATATATATATATATATATGTGTGTGTGTGTGTGTGTGTGCGTATATATGTTATACCCCTGCATATATAAAGGGGTGTACTGTTAAATTTGTTACAAGCTTGTGCTTAGTACTGTACCAAGAATTACCAATACTTTTCTTTGTTGAATGTGTGAGGTGAGGTGTGCAACAACTCCCCGAGTACCATAATCATTTAATTTAGTTCTAAGACACACAGGATGCATTAGGTTGTAAATGATCAGCTGCCACAGATTAAATCTCTCGAATATAAAGTTAATATTTGCTGTGAATGCAAATAATAATCAGTCATCAAAGTTTAAAAGTTGCGTAGTACATATTTTCCGATAAAATTATACACGTTTAGAAGGCATATTTAAGGTATCTTTTATCAAAGGTTATGAGAACACTGCTGTGAGAGAAGTAAAAAACTTTCTTTACCTGATCATGACTTTTTAGTGACATTTACACAACAAAGTCTGGTTATTTCTTTCTTCTCCTTTGTCTTCACCTCCTCTGTACTGTACTGTACATATCTTTTCTTCTTTCCGCTTTTCTGTGTTAATAATTGCTGAGAACGATCTTCATGCATTTCACACACATTCATCTCATATGCTGTGTTCTTGCTTCTAACTTTCTTGATGTTTTGGCTGTCACAGAATATAAGGAAAAGAATCTCTTAATAATTGGATGTAACTAATGATAATCTTTGAGATGTACATTGAAGCCAGTCCATCTTTTTCTCTTGATTAGGATTCTACTAATTTTGAATTATTGAACAGTTGTCACACTATAGTTATAGTACTGAACAATAGAAATCCTTGTACAGTAACATATGAGCAGAGAGACTTGCCAAGATATTTTGAGTTTTTATATCTTCACAACTCTCTTGCACTCAGAATCACACACTTTTGACAAAGTTGGCATCAGAAGGAATTTCAGAATCATATACAGTATTGTACTGTACTTCTTGAAATAAGTGACACCCCAGCCAAAGCTGGTTGACCTTTTTAATGAATCATATATTTTTATCTTTGATTGGAAACTTCAAGTCTTTCATAGGCAACAATACATTAATGTTAATTACCAGTATATATACTGAATATGTATTGTCAAGTAAACTGAGCACACATTTCACTGGGCAGAAAAAAGAATTACGTCATCTGGTTCATGTTTTAAGGGAAATAGCCAATGCTGGGAAAAGGGGAATCCATTTACTTCTTTAATTATAGGGCTTTCACCTGTAACCAAGGTGCAACCTTCTACTTTTTGTATTTATGGTTGATAATACACAAAAGCCAATGTAGGTTTTCATGTAATACGTGAAGATTTGCTCGTTAAGCCATCAAATTGCATCATGACATTCTTTAATGCAGAAGACTGTTGAAGCGATTTCATAGAAAAATAACTACTGTATACTGTATGTGAGAGCAATCAGTGTTATGATTAAATGTTGAGAAAAGTGGGTGTGTGCTATGAATATGTATGATCAATTAACTGTGCAGTATTTATGTGGCAATGCCTGATATAAGAGTAAGACTAAATGATTGTGAACTAGATTGGAATTGTGGTAATACAAAGTTGTTATGTCTTAATTGCACTAGACTCTTAATAAATATGATACAGATGATAATGAGAAATAGAGAAATTAGAGGTACTTTACAATTTTGGAAAATAGGAAGTGTTCCATATCTTCAGTATGGTTTTCAATCTGTATATTTCTTAACTTTAGAAAAATAATAAGTGAGAAAATTTTTTCATGAGTAACCAATGAAATATACCTGTACTGGATGATGAAAAAATGCTAAAGTAAGGATTTTTTTTTTTTTTAAACAGGGATTAGCCCACCCGGGCACAGGTCACTGACCCACATCGGGCCCTGGGGGGCGAAAATGTAATAATAATAATAATAATAATAAAAAGAAATACAAGTATGAAAAAAAGATAAAAAGTGAGAAACAATATATGTATGTTGTGTTGTCACTGGTAAGAGAAACAATTGAGACCCTGCAATTGTGTGTAAATGAGGCAGAAAGTCAGATCAACAACCTGGGACTTGGTCACAATTTTCGTGATGCCATATGGCAGCAGGGTCTACCATTAGACAACACATTATGCTTCCAATTTCTTCCCAGGCGACCTCCATGTTTGGTAGCTGCCTACAACCTACTACTTATATGAAGAGTAGAGAATATTTATAGGGTGATGGAAATTATTAGCTCATATATCTAAAGAAAAAAGAATGCAATATAAAGTACAGTACTGTATACTGTATAATAAGAATGATACAGCCCTGTATATTGATGAAAACATATGACAATGCAGTTTAAATTACTGTACGTACAGTATTATATAAGGGACAGAAGTAACCTGCTTCAGATCCATAATTTTCTCACTAAGATTTTTTATGCTAAAGATTTCACTTGCAGAATGTACTGTATGCAAGATTATGCTGTGATGTTTTATGCCTGACACTGAAAATAGGTATTGAGCCTTTTTTCTGTATGGTGCTCCAAGAAAATCTTTGAAACAGTTCAGTGCTGAATTGGCTACTCATATCTAACTCAATTAATAATCAAACTGCTCAAGAGGATATAAGACTTGTATTTGCTTAGCATCTATCAGGTACTGTACCATGTACAATATAGTGTACATTACCATTTTCTATACACTATATTGATTATTTTAATTTTAACGATACCTGCAGAAAGCTTTGATATAAAAATCTCTTGATCATCATATATATTTTCTCATGCACTCACAGTAAGATGGAATAGAGTGTTGTCCCTTCTAAGGTCACAGACACAAGAGCAAGATTGATATTTTTGTTGAAGAATAAAATAATACCTGCTGGTTAGGTTGTGCTAAAAGATTGGAAATTTGTTAGATTGAGAAATACCCCAGCGAGGAAATAAGTATACTGTAAAGACTAAGGAAAGATAGTACAGTATGGTATAAAAACAATAAATTATGTAATAAATGGGAAAGTGTAACATTTTTATGAGTAGTGTTAGGTATGAATGTACTGTGTGTGTGTATAGCAGGTCATTTGGTGGAGTAAAACATTTTGTTCATCCAGAAAATGGATCCATCAATGAAAGAAATGATTAACACTAACTCTTTTCATTGTAGTACTTCCATTGGCAACCAAGGCCAATTAATTCATCATTTAATTAATTAGTCATGTTTCTGTTGTAGTCAATGAAATAAATTGAATACTAGGGAATAGATTGCATTTAATCTATAGTAATAAACTTGAATATGCATTAATTCTTAAATGAGTAGCTTTTGGCTTGTACACATCACATACATTCCTTATAGTTCTTGCAATAAACAAATTTCATTAGCTTAAGTGTAATATACTTTATGTGAATCTCTTCATGTCATCATATTAGATGAACAAATATTACAAAGTTTGTGGGAGGACTTTTTGTTGTATTCATCACCTACTGCTGAAGGTACAGTATTTGATTTAGATGAAGATTAAGGCGGAGAGATGGAAAGATGGTGGAGTTGTTGCATAGGGTAGGTGTAAGTTTATGGGGTGGGAGTCACATGTCATAGATGGGGTGTAGCGGCGGCGTTGTGTCTGTGTTGTGAAGACCTCCTTGTGACGCCGGGTTCCCATGCAGACGCTGCGGCAGAGAAGAAGTGTGCTGTTTGAGGAGACAACATTACACGTGGTCATCTCGGGGCTCCACCTTCGATGCTAGCTCTGCCCACTCCTCAGCTAAATACTCAACCATTCCATTACCATGGGACCAACAACCATCCTAACTACAACTACTATCATGATAACATCTATGACCTGGAGACATCATTTGTGGATGACCTTGCCTTTAGGCCTGGTGGCCTAAGCTCAACGCTGATGCTTCTGAAATTGATGTCGCACAACTGCAAAACTCAGAGCAACGCCTGTTACTGGTCCTCCTCAGGTGATCCCCGAAGTGTTATCAGACGTGTCCCAATAACCGCATGTGTGTGTATGCTTTTGCTGCCCCGTGTGTACGCTAATCTCCGTTGCATCATGGTGTGTGCGTGGCTTGCAAATGTTACAACCATTAATACATACATAATATTGGCCTCAAGCCAAATCATAAGTAAGTAAAATGTATCTAAGTGTTATGTTAGCAAGTGGTCAAGAACCATGCATAAGGTGGGCTCTGCCGGTAACACTTGTGTGATGGTCGGTAGGCACTCAAACTGCCCAGAATGACCTTGGAGACTTGTGTTTTACGAGGATCCTTGGCCAAACATGTGACCTTCAGCAGTTTGTCATTTGCCAGAGACAGCCTCACACTTAAGCAAGTTAAAGATAATGGCATAAAGCATTTATGTATCTAGATGCATCATGTATGTATGTATGAAAATAAAATACTGTATATGTACTCTTCAATATACTCTTCAGTTGATATAATGCACTTACAGGATATGTTAGTAAATTCCTCAGCTATGTACTGTAATTATACTATGGGGAGGGCGGGAGCTGTATTTTATGACTGTGGTAAGCATTTCACTAATATTCTGAATATTTCTTATACCAGTTTATGTCTTGAGTATTGTCACTGAATTATCATTACAGTAGTTATCATTGATTCTTCTTTAGACTAATGTGTTTTGACCCCCTCTCAGGTGCCGGATGTGACGATGATCGGAGGCAGTGTAGCGGGAAGTCATGGCATAGACGAATTTCGTGTTGTAACAAAGGCATCAGGGGGATTAGAAGAATCTGGACCGGCAGTAGCTTGTTTGGCTATGGAGACTACAGGTGTACTGCAGGTTGACTTAGGAGGACAAGTTACCAGCCTTCCACGTGCCTGGTCCAACCCACAACTATCTAGTCACATTCGTCCTGGGCTGGAACCTCCATTGGTACACACTACTACTGTCACTGATGCTGTCTATGAATTAGATGTTGCTCGTGGTATTTGTGTCAAGACTTCTAGAGAAGGCTCTCCCCTCACCCCGGAGCGTCGGCAAAGCATGCCAGATATTGGGTTAGTTTTCATTGATTTATGTACTTTTCATTCTTCATTAGGCTTTTAGAATATTAAGTACAGTAACATTTTTGAGGACATATAAGTTTTGTATGATTGGGATCTTATACTGTACAGTGAATACTGCCGAGTCTGCATAGTGTATTATTTGGCATTTGGGTGACTGTGAGAGTGTTATTGAGTGTGTGACTTACTCACACACTAGATGGGACCATGGGACTTAAAAGAAGTGTAATAAAATAAAAAGGCATGATTTAAGGTGTGGTACTGTATGGGTGAAAAACAAAAGGAATTAAACATTAATTTACTATAAAACAACTACTCTGTACAACATACATGTATATAATGTAAATTTGTATGTACGCAAACAAGTAATTTTTATCCAACAATGAGACCTAAACTACCGCTTGGTTCGTTCATTAGTTGGAGCTGTTGTATTTGCACACATAGGAATCTTAGTTTACAGACTGATGTATTGTATCCGGTCTTCTCACTCTTGAACGTCATTAGTAGCTGCCGAATTGATTAACATTTGTTGGCATGACACTGGGTGTATATCGTCGACACAACACGATGAGAGACAGCTCCCAGCCAGGCCACAACATCAGCCTCCAGGACATCCACCTCTGCACACTAATTAACTCTTTAGTAATGTTGCCCTTATATTATTATTGAGGGCTACCCATGCTACCTCAACCGCAGCTGCTGTGTGACTCATCCCAACAACACTCTCAACTAAACTCAGGGACCAGCTCGAACCTAACCCGAAACACTAACTAAACCCAAATGAATCACCACCAAACCAACGAAGCATCAAAATTGCTACTCGTCTTGACAGTGACAATGTGGTTAATTTCCTGATTTACAAAATGATACCCCAAAATTTACTTAACCCCCTCAAAATAATTTATATTTTCACTTTGTTTATAAATTTTCATCTTTTTTAATGATTTTATCATAACAATCATTAGATATATGTGAACAGAAGTTTTAGACCAAAATGGAAGTTATTTCTATGCGAAGATTACCCAAAATGATGTATCCAAACATTGGATGTTTACTTTAGGCAGATGTAAATTAAGCAATACTCTGCTAAGCTTTCACCCATTTTCACTGTGCAACAAAATGACAAACTATATATTGTACTGTATTATGCAAGGTACTGTACAATGTTTAACTGAAGCTTGAATACTTTTGTATCTGGTGATGTTATGATTTCCCTGCCCAAAAAATACTTTAAACTACTTTACCGGTATCCCTCGCTATACAGACGTTAGAGATACAAAAATTTGCTTATATTAATTTCCTAAATTACCACATCTTTTTCGTGTTATGAAAGCTTCCCCCTCTTATACGAATTTGGGTTCCGGCAAAAATTCAAATCGCTCGCACCCAGGAGTCAGCTGGTTTGGTCCCCCCCCCCCGTGCTCTCCTACCAGGCTGAGGTAGGAGTTATGTTATGGTTATTTTTCAGCTCGATAAACTAAACTTTCTTCACTTTTTTTTTACTTAGTTACATGCATATACAATCCTACATACTTACAGTAATGTGCAAAAAAGGTAAAAGAAATAACTATCGTCAGGTCAAAAACATAAAGGGAATAAACATTTCGATGTGTGTGAGAGCAGGAGGTGAGCATTGCTAAGGGTCGGCAGAGGTGGTGTCCCCAACTGGGCTTGGTTGCTATGGTGAGGCAAGGCTTGAGGGCAGCCATTATCTATGCAAATGGCAGTTGTGTTAAACTTTCATTTAGCTTTTCCTTTATGGTTTTAGCTGTATATTAGAGTTTTCTTGTCATTGGGGAACCAAACCCTATTTTTCCTCCCATGTTCTTTTATTCACCATACAAAAATTCACTTAACAAATCGTCTCTCAGGAACCTAACCCCTTTGTATAGCAAGGGATACCTATATTGTGTATTTCATATATTTTTTCCAGTACATTTTATCTCTTGCTGCAGAAGGGATAGGTTTAGCATGCCTTGTGTACCTTTTTTCTTTTGAATTAATTCTATTCATTGGGTTCCAAATTGGTATACTGTATTCTAGTGCTAATGCCTATTATTTCTGTAAGTTTGGAAAACTATACATTACAAATCTTAAACTGAGTGGATTTATATTTTGCATACTGTACAGTATTTCATCTTGATACTGTATTTAGGAACTTTATTGCCAATTGCTATTTATTACATAATATGCATACAGTATTAATTTCAAATCCTTTCTTTACTTGAAAAGGTTTTGACATTTCAATATGCTGCCACTTAGGTAAAAAATATTGAAAATATGTTTCAGTGAATTGAAAACACTGATGTGTTAGAAGACTTAGTTTATAAGCACTGTACAGTCACTCTCCGAGTTACAACCGTACGAGTTACGATCATCCGCATTTACGATCATCGCCCTATTAAATTCTTTAAAGAAATAAATAGGACTTACGACCGTTTGTAATACAATGTACTGTACTTACAAACTACCGGTAAGTGTGGAGCACTCTACTTTGTTGGGTACACTGCTTCAGCTCCCCACTGAGCCAGCTAACTCGTGTTCAAAGAAATGTACAGTATACGTATTCCCTTTATGTGTTTGCCCTTATGACAATTATTTATTTTAATTTTCTTTTCATAATATGTATGTAGGATGGTGTGCGCATGTAACTGAGTAAAAATAATTAAAGAAAGTTATGTATATCCCCCCGAAAATCTGAGTTGAAAAACAACCATAACACCTCACTAAATTGAGAGTTCGTAATATCGGATTCTGTTAAATTGAGACAGGATACTGAAATACTGTACATTACATAACATTTTAAAATATGGAGTGAAAAAGGAAAAAGATGGGGGTAATTAGAGAGATGGGGTAGAGAGTAATGTTGCAAAGTGCTCCTCAACAGCTGATCTTTAACTTGCAACCACAGAGTTATGAACAGTTTGACTTACGATCAGAGTCCAGGAACGTATCCCTGTCGTAAGTCGGGGAGTGCTTGTATGTATTTATTACCATATGATGCATTACAATTAACAATTGAAATTAAGCTAAATATTCGGTTTTACGAAATTTAAATTTGGTCTATAGTGCAAGCAGTATCAGTTAGATGTTTTGCATATTCCCGTATAGTATACACTAAATTAGGTCTCTCTAATTTTGAGAATTGCCTTTTAGGAGAATGTCTCACTACATAATGGAAAATTATATTAGCAGATATAATGTAGAAAAATATTTTATATTAATTGGTTTTTCATAATTGACAACACTACTTTGGCTGAAATCACACCACTGTTAATTGAAACTCTCGCTTTTATCATATTAAGTAAACAAACATTTTCACCATTCGTTGTTTTTTCCCACTTTGTACCATTACTGTAATCTTCTCCTGTACTCTACCTGTTAAGCTGTTGCCTTTAACAGTGGGTGTGTTTAACACTCCTTTATCACTATAGTTGTGAAATAATTAAATACAAGTAAAGCACAGTACAGAACAGTACATACAGTACAGTACAGTACAGTACAGTACAGTACAATACAGTACAGTACAATACAGTACAATACAGCACAATACAGTACAGTACAGTACAATACAATACAATACAGTACAATAAAGTACAATACAGTACAGTACTCCTTTTAAGATTTGTTGTAATACCAGTGCCGGATCCAATAAAATTTGACCGATGCAATCTTTCAGTTTTTGTAGTTGCAGCTAGCCCAGATTTCAAAACGTCTCTGGAATTGGCCCATCGTATTTTTTAAATAAGGTTTGAGCCTCCTTAGTGTTGAGACAGAGCTCTCAGACTCCGTCGGTTGTGATGGGCACAACAGCTAGCACTTTCATGGCAGCCATCACATTAGGGAAGAGGATGGGGTAGACACTCTGGAGAGTGTCAGATGTCACTTGGTATATCATGACCAGCAGCCTGGTTTTTCTGCCAGTGATACTGCCAGACAGTCAACTCTCCCGACAGGTCACCTTACAGAGGTTTACACTCACATCACCTGAACTCCATCTGGGAGGCCCCCCTTGAGGCATGACCGCGCCAAGTGGTGGTCACCTTTGATAATGTCAGGTAGCACATTTGCCGATTTAGGCTAAATCGCCCTCGGATGTAAGTAAACCATACATACCATATCTTTTCTCTTCAGTAAGCCAGGATCTCGATATATATATTGCTTTCAGATATTCTTCCACTCTTAAATCTATGCTGGTAATAAATAAAACTATCAGTGATTGTACAAAAGGTCTGTATAGAATTCCATGTAAGGAATTATGGCGGTGAATGTGTTAGTTGCAAGGCCCGAATAACCATAAGGCTGTAGCCTTAGGCCCTCATGATATTGAGGCCCTCGGGTTTACCGTAGGCGTTAATTTGTGTTTCTGAAAATTAAATTTTTGTCACAAGTTCACAACTTCACAAGGTGGTTAATTTGTTCAGTAAATTACTTTTGCTATGTTTAGTAAGGTTCTACATTTATTAAATATATATAATATACAGTAATACATATATGTACCCCTCCCTGTTATCAGCCTTAGGCCCCTCACAACCTTAATCCAGCTCTGGTTACCTGACATTGTCAAAGGTGACTGCCACATGATGCCATAAGGGGGTATCCCAGCTGGAGTTCAGGTGATGTGAGTGTAACCTTACCTGTGACCTTATCCCAGGTTTGTCAAACCTGCCACTCAGGTACAGAAAATGACAGCTACAATCAAAAGCTGAATGGCATGCATGTCAACACTGACAATGAGATCACATTACCAATAGGTCAATTATTTGACCGATGCATATGATACTTTTGCATTATTCATAATTTTCTGATCGATGCAAGTGCATCGGTTCCATTGGCCTGGATCCGGCCCTGAATACTACAGTATATCACACCTATTAGATTTATTGTTTTAATGTTTCAATAGTCTTCCCTAAATTTTTCTCTTTCTGTTGCATTAATTTTTCACATGAACTTGATATGTTTATTTTTACAGTGTTTGTGAGCCAGAAGAAGGTGTAGAGGATGATGCTGTGGTAGGTGGCAAAATTGAATTCCGTGTACTTGATAAGGACAGAAAATTTTCTGAACCTGCTGGCCCCACCACTATAGTAACTAGCCAGACTCGGGTGTCTCGCCAAGAACTCTCTAGTGTAGTGCCTGCACCAGCTGCATTTAATGTTGGGGCTGAGAACCCACCACTACCACCACCACCATCCATGTTAGACCTGCCTCCTGGAACTACAAATAAATCTGCTTCCCTCCAATCTAGCCCAATTACACATCCTGAAGAACGTTCTGTCTATTACGATGCTCCGCCTCCAGAAGATCTGTCACAGCAACCTGGTCAGAAGACTCATAGTAAGAGTGGTTCACCTAGAAATGAACAAGAGGATGATGGTCATAAAAACAGTGAAACTTCAGACACACCACTCAAAGACAAGGGTGAGGGGCGAAGTGGTAAAAAAGACGATACTCGACGGCGACTAGGAGTTGTAGCTTTACCAGTAGTCATGGAAGATAATAAAGACCGTGATGCTGAATCTACTCGCTACGAATCTGCAGCCCATCCACCCGATACCAGCCGTTATGAATCTGCCGTACACGATCACACTGTAGTCACAACAGTTCAGGAGACCTCACGATATGAGACTGTTATGGGTGCTCCACTCCCAGAGTCATCGCGCTATGAAACTGTTATGGGTCAACGAGAGACTGAAGGAAGAACACGACAAGATACAATTTGTGATGAAGAAAAGTCTCTGTTGTCTGAGCGAAGAAAATCTCTAGAATTTGTTTTAGAAGAAAAGATTGAAAGTGATGATGCTAGAAAGATATCTGTTATCAATTTACATGATTTGTCTGCAGCCTTCCAAGTATCAACAATGATTAACAGGTCACGGACAGTGACACCATCAGTATCGCCGAGAGGAACACCACCACACAGTGAAAGTGGTGGCCGTCGTAGTCGATCATCCCGTCATCGCCGCTCCTGTGAGGATCTGTTAGAAGAGGGTTCTGAGGAGTCTTCCAAAACTAATACACCCCGGCCAACTGACCTACAGCCAAGATCTTCCCTGTCACCTGATCGGCAACGGGGAAATGGTTCAAGGAGATCACCTGCTGCACAGGATGATTCTTCTCAAAAAAGTCGCATTCCTGTGCCTATGTGGGCTCGCACTGCCAAAGATGGAGAGCCTGAAGGCAGCCTTAATACACCATCAGGTGGTAGAAGTCCACGGTATACAGAAGCAGAACGTGCTGAGGCGGCTCGTAGAATTTCTGTGGCCTTAGCAGAAAAGGTTACATCACCAGGTAATGAAGAAGATTCATTAAGCACACGTAGTGGTGTGTCAGAGCATCGATCGGGCCGTGAACGTGGGTCAGTAGCTTCCTGTGAATATCAGCATTCTGCCAGCCAAGAAGACCATAGTGAGGATCTTGCTGACCTTACACCAGCACTGCGTAGACGGCGACAAGGTGTAGACAAATATGTCACTGATGAGACACAGCTCAACCTTCGATTCCAGCGACGTCGCACTCGACCAATGTCTGACGTGAACCCACCGCCACCTGCTCTCTTGCAGTCCAGGAACCGTCAGAGGTAAGAGACATTTTGATAGTTTTTGTATTGTGAATTTGTATCACTGATGATCTAACCAATGGTCTTCCTGATTGTTTTTAAGAATTTTTTCATATTTATACATGAGCTTATCTCATCAGATCAGTAAGTGAATAAATACTGCACCTTTCTTTACTACCATTGAAACCACCAATTTTATAAGAACAGCACTGTTTAGTATTCCTTTTATCATTTTGAAATCACATTACTGTCCTGTACTGTATTAAGAAATTTATATTTGCTGAACATCAAGTACTGTACTGTAGCCCACTTTCCTCTAACCAGCCAATAACATAAGTACTGTACAACATTTGCCTTTCAAGAAATACTACTAACTCACAGGAATCACAAGAAAGGAAACAATATTTAGATGAGTAAAATTGCCTAGTTGAAACTGACCTTTTCATTGCATATGACCAGTATTTGTGACAGCGTTTTTTATTCCGTACACTGCAGGTGTGACATATATAGGTCAGGTACTTTAGAAATTACTGCACTTGCTCTTATGAACAGCAGGGGTTATAAATCTCTTCTGTTGGCACCACTTGATTTTGCTATTGAATGTGAGATATTCTTTTGAATCTGATAGTCAGTGTTCATCACGATGTCATGAAAGAGAGTACAGTACAACAACTGCACACTTTCAGGGTAACCAACCAAAAAGAGAATTTTTTTTGTCTATGTATTGGATGTAATTAATTCTGATAACTTAGAAGACAGTGATGATGAACCTAGTGTGTGTGATATGCTGGATAATGTAAAAGAAACAGTTGATGAAGAACAAACAAAATACACTGTAATGTATTTATATTCTTGTGATAATGAACCTGGCCCAGTAATTGTAGGTAACATTGGAGAGTGTAATAAATGTGAATCTGTAAATCAAGTCACTTCACACCACATCTATACACATTTGATTCAACAAACTCAGGTCTAACTTATGCATGTTTGGTAATAGCTGCCTCAGAGGCACTGATACCTGTAGATGATATGTGGGGGAATTCAAAGAGAAACTTACTCCTTTCAAAGACCTCTGTAATTATGAAAAGCTAATGGTATGAAGAGTGCTGCATAGGGAGATGATTAATTTTTTGGGCTCCCACAGTGAAAGGGGTAAGTGTTATTGATATGTGCTTAAAATGCTAAAATCTTGGGAGAAATGGAACATTGCTAACAAAAGATTAATTAATTATTGAGTACAGTATATAGAAATTATATTACAATGGTGGTCCTTGTTGAACTTTATATACTGTAGATCAGGGGTTCTCAAAAAAGTTTTCAACCAAGGACCCCTTATATACCATGACGCATACAAATATTGTCAATAATCAAAGAATAAATCATAGTCCAAAGCATTTGTTCATTTCAACCCAAATCCAAAATATCCTGCGAATTGGAATCGCCAAATCTCTCACAAACGTTAAACGCACTATTTCTCTCAAACTTTTCGCAGACCCCTGGGGGTCCATGGACACCAGTTTGAGAATCACTGCTGTAGATGAACAAATGAAATGTAATGTTTTTTCCCTGTTTTATCTTCAGTAGACAACGAGTGTCCATGATAGAAGCAGGAACAGGTGGTCGTTACTTCGACAGTGGACGAGGTGTGCCTTCCTACCTCCTCAAGCCTCAGCATGAAGATTCTAGTGAGTCAGAAAGCTCACACCCACGAAAACCACGTCCTCCCTCCTCAGAACCTCCATCTGCAGCCAGAGATGTTGCTGCCAGGTAAATTTTCCACTCTGTCTTTATTATTTTGCCTTCTGTGTACAGTACAGTATTTTTATCAGATTACCCTGTATGTACTGTATACTGTTTCAGGGATTCATAGTTTAATGTTCTAAACAAAATTCCTTGACTCAGACACACTCTTCTTTTTCCCATTAATCTGTTAAACATCTTTGGCTTCCCTTTTTGTTCACATTGAGTCTACAATTTAAAAAATAAAAAATAAATATTGTCACATATGATCTCTCCACATCATTCCTAAATGCTACAACTACCTGATCACAGATCTTTAGTCCACAGCACCAATACAGAAAGTCACTGTCTCTCACAAAGAATATAATTTCTAGCTCCCACTTTAATTCATTAATACACTGCTATTATACCAGACACCTGTGTCAGTATCCTTGGTTCTATTGTAAATTGTAATTTCTCCAGGAATTACCATATTTCCAATATTAACAAGAATACACCTGTACATCCTTAAAAACTTGGCTTTCTCCTTAGTGGACTTATCCATATTTTACATCTGCACATTTTACTCTTTATAATAGCCAATTGTGTCGACTCACAATGTTTCTCTCATTTATGGAATGGCACTCTATAGTCCTACTTATCACTGTCAGACAAATTATCAACATCATCACGCTTTTACGGCCATTTTCCATGCTTAAGTTTTTTAGCAATCTAAAGCTCTCCTCACACTCTACTTTCTACTGTTATTTCCTTGGTCATTGCACCAATGAAATGCAAATCATCAACCCCCTTCATTTCAGTCCATCACAACATACACTAATCCCCCACTAATTCTATATCTTTGGGGCTCTGGACCAATAATATTAGCCCGAAATGTCAAAGTATCCCATCAAGTCAAAATTATAACACAGTTCTGCACTTTTGCCTCAAGTAGTACAGTATTACAGTTTGAGAACAATTTGTGATTTTTATGGGATGTGTGTTTTGATGTTTGATACTGTACTGGGAAGCTGAGCATGACCACAGTCTTCAGTATAATGCCACCAGAAGGCTTCTTGCAGAACTGGGGTTCTTAGGGGTTTTTGAAAGCCATGATTAAGAAAAACAGGATGGGATTTATATCAAATGGTCCCCAGTGAATGGAAAGTGGCTTATGTGAGTCCTATCTTCAAGAAGGGCGATCGGCACTCCACTAACAACTGTAGACCGGTGAGCCTGACCAGCATAATATGTAAAGTCCTTGAGAGTATTATCAGGGATGCCGCAATGGAACATCTAATACGAAATAATCTTGTAAAGGATTGCCAACACGGTTTTATGCCGGGGCGCTCCTGCTTAACACAATTGTTCAAGGTATTGGATATCTGGACCCATTTTCTGGAACGGGGTGGTAATATTAACAATATTTACCTAGATTTTGCCAAGGCTTTCGACAGCGTACCCCATGAAAGGCTGAAAATCAAACTGGAAGGGTACGGAATTCGGGGAAATGTCCTAGCATGGATGGAAGACTTTCTACATGACCGCAAGCAGTGTGTGGTGATTAATGGCACGAAATCGTCATCCGTACCTGCCACAAGTGGGGTACCACAGGGCAGTGTATTGGGCCCGCTGTTGTTTGTTTGTTTCGTAAATGACATACCTGACGTTGTACACTCCTCCATACAAATGTTTGCCTATGACGCCAAGTTATTTCGGGAAATTAAGAACCAAGCTGACTGTGAAGAGCTGCAGAAGGACCTCTGTGGGCTCCAGGAATGGTCGAAGGAATGGCTGCTGAGATTCAATGTCACGAAGTGTAAGAGGATGCACCTGGGGCGTACCAACGGTAAGGAGGCGTAACATATGTCCCAACGGGATGAAGAAACTGCACTAGTTGAGACTGTATGTGAGAAGGACCTAGGTGTGTATGTTGACAATGAGCTGTAGTTCTCGGACCATTGCGAGAAGAAGGTAATTCAGGCAAATAAATTATTGGGTCTTGTAAGAAGGTCGTTCCGATATCTAGACGGTCCGCCCCTCGTAACGATCTTCAGGAGTTAAGTGCTTCCCCATCTGGAGTAATGTCACCCCATCTGGTCCCCGAGATATGCTAGGGACTGTCAGTTGGTTGAAAATGTTCAAAGGAGGGCCACCAGACCGGTGCCTGCACTTCGGCACCTCAGCTACCCTGAGAGATTGGAGAGCCTGAACTTGCCTAGCTTATACTACAGACGGGCAAGGGGGGGACCTAGTTGAGGTGTATAAGCATCTCAGAGGGCACTATTCAGTTGAGTGTCCTTACTTGGTGCTGGCGGACACTCGCCTCACAAGGGGTCACAGCTCAAGATTGAAGAAGCCGCAAGTCCAGAAAACTTTGAGGGCAAACTTTTTCGGAGTGAGGGTTGTAAACTCTTGGAACAATCTACCAAAGAGTGTTGTGACGGCACCGAGTGTGAGCTCTTTCAAGACAAGACTTGACCAACACTGGAGCGGGTTCAGGTACATTCAGAAACCGGTGCATGCCCAGTATTTGCCAACAGTGCGTGACAGAGACGTAACCGATCTTTTGGTGAAAAAGATAAATGAAAAGGAAAAGTAATCAAAGACGTGACCGATCGCCCAAGCGGCTAACAAGCCGATCAGTGGCGAAGAGGATAAAAGTAAAAAAGTAAACTAAATGACATGTATATGGTGCTGCTACTGCTGTTGTGTGGGTGCCTGACTGCTTTATCCTGAAGTATACATTGTGTAATGTGCACACACTTTATTAGTAATACTGTATAATAATATTGTACAGTAATGATTATCATATATATTATGATAATAAAGATGATGGAATAACTTTTCAACAAAATCAAAGTTCGTGTCCCTCTTTTAATGATGGGGTTGCATTCCTGAAAACTTAACCCTTAAGCCCCGGGTTAGGGTGCTGCTGGTAGTAACACCCCCCCCCCCCACCATGCGGGGATAAATTGAAAACAAAAATCAACTTTTCCAAAAATAATAATAAAAAAAAAAATGGCAGGAAAATAGGCGGATATTCTGGTGTGTCACCCAGGGCCTAAGGGTTAATGTTAAGCGAAATTATCGCTAAACAAAGGATAACAGCAAAGCACTGAGTACAGTACTGTACTCCCTAATAATAATAATAAATGAGTGCATTATATATGGTTTTGAAGTTGAACAATTGATTTATTAAGACCAAACTTCTATATATACGATGTGGTTCAGAGTTAAATGATTTAGTGAGCAAAAGGTGAGCGTAATTTGAACAAATTTCAAATTGCATAAGTCAAAAATGAAAACAAAATTACTATGATAAACAATAAAATTGATACATAGCGTATCATGAGATACAATAGCAAATATTTTACGTAAAAAAATTAAAAAATAGCTCCTTCCGCACTTAAACCATCGTCTGGGCGATGAGACATAATTCAGCTGGGCAGTCACCCAGCTGACTCCGAGATGTGTGTGAGTGTGTTTGTGTGTATGCCGTGATGTCACATCGGGGGAGGGCGCGTGGGTGGGTGGCGAGTCGGTGATGCAGTTACAGCCAACTTCCTCCACACATGCGTTCACTTCACACATATATACTCACTCATGCTTTTCATTTTCTTTATTTTATAATTTTATAATGTATTATATTTTCTTTATTTCTAACCCACATTAGAGTATTGTAATGATTTTTCCACAATTCTTATAATTACATTACATGTAACAATTGCAACATGACATCTCACAGGCCACTTCATCTCCATTTTTTCCCTTCCCAGTGAGCCAATCTATCTCTAAACTGAATTTTGACTTGACTTTAAGTAAGAAAGGGAGTAAAAATATTTTTATCACTAAACTGAATTAACGTTAAGTGAATTAACGCTAAGCGAGGGATACCTTTTTCATGGGCACTGACTGTCTTTCTTTACCCTGGGTTTCATATGTTTCTTTTTTCTTTCTTTTTTCCAAGCATACTGTACTCTTTTTAAATTTAATTTTGTGTGCACCAGTGAACTTATTTAATTTTTTTTTCACTTTTGAACTTTAAAAGAACTGGTAAGTACTGTATACAAGATAAGTGTTTTTTGTTTTTTTCTCACAAAACTGCATCTCCCATTATATAATGGAAGTCACGTGGTTATTTCAAGATTTTCTTGGACTACGTAATTTTATTTTCTTCAGACAATCTTCTTGAAAATTCTACATTGACAAAATATTGGATTACCGGTAACCTGAAATTATGATTTTTGAATACTGTATTGAATTGGTGAGGGTTCAGTGTCCTTTTTTTATTATCATGCTACCCCAACTCTGTAAGTTCCCTTAAGTTGATCTTCTTTATCATTTAATTTAAATTGTTCCATTTCTCAGTTGTGGAATTCCCTTCTCTCTCACATCTTTCCATTTACTGTACTTAAAACCTACAGCTCTTTTAACACAACTAAACTTATACAGTGCATATATGCATTATTATTATTATTATTATTATTATTATTATTATTATTATTATTATTATTATTATTATTATTTCACTATTATTATTATTATTATTATTATTATCATCTATGATGTACAGTACAGTACTTGGGGACCCTGGCTTGAATATACAGTGGAGTCTGTATTTACGTGGTCAATTGAACCCGTGGAGGCCCGCGTAAAACGAGAAACGCGTAAATGAAATAACAGAACATATGGGATTAATTGAAATAGAGACTGGGCCGACTCCCAAACTCCACTTTTTCCGACACAATACGTACCTTGTAGTCAAAATAACATCTTAATTTTCTGATGGTATGCACACACAATTAATAATTAAGAGAAATATCAATAATATTAGGTTTTTAACACTTTCGTTAGTAGAAAAGATGGCTGGGCACACGGGGATGGGAGGTTGGTTCCGAGGCAGAGGGCAGATTATTGGCCCTCACCTGTATCAATTGTATCACTATCCACCACAGAGGCTTGCAAGGCCTCTTTGTCAAACCCCTCAAAGTCCACATCCTCACTATCACTGACTTGGGCCGGCTGTGGTGGGTGGAGGGTGAAGAGTGCGGTAATGTTTTGATGACTGGGCGAGCTTGTGCGTACCCTGCCCGTGCCGCTTCCATCGTAAATGACCAAATTAACTGCGTAATTAAAGCATTTAATTCTGGCAAGGCACCGCGTAAATGACCAAACGCGTAAACAAAAGCCGCTTAAATACAGACTCTACTGTATGTCACCTTGTTAGCAACACTGGTCTTCAGAGGGCATAATGTCATAGTCCTTCAAATTAATTTCTTCTCAGTTACAGTACTGCACTGTTGCCTGATTTCACAAAACCAGACTTGAAATTTCATTGTACAGTACACCCTCAAGAATTCAGAATGCTTGAGACTGAACCCTTTATGGATCTCTGATTTTTCTGAATAAAAACTAAACATATACTGTACAATATATATTTATATATACAATACAGTACTGTACAACACAAAAAACACAAATGTAAAGCAATGACAATACACTACAGTTGTCTGCATCCAACTGGTTACTTAAAAGAAGGATAATTTTGCACTCCAACCTTAAAGCAGTGTGCATGAGTTTTTCAGGTACAAAATTATGAGTAAACTAGTCAATGTTATTTTCTGGGTTATTGATACTCATTACTAGTCTTAAGAAGCATGGATATAATTTTCATGCCCTTCAGAGTACGGTACAGTACAGTATAAGGCTGAGAACTCTTCCTTATCACAAATAGTTTACATGCTGTACAGTATAAGCATTCCAGCATTTCCATACATTAGAACAGTAAGCATTTTCTTAAGACTCTTTGATGTCATACAACACCTTCTCCACTGCACCAGGTACCAGGGTATGAGGAAAACACCCTGGAAAAACACTAGTCTTGTTTGCATCCTTAAATTTATCCTTTACTGTCAGGAGATATTTTTCACCATAAGCCTTTAATTAATAAAAGGCATGAAAGTGTTGAGGCTATTAACTCCTCCAACCCACTTCGAAACTCTTCCTTTTTCTGAATTTCTTGGTGTACTGTACAGGATATGTTTTAAAAATAGATAGTGTTTAATATTATATGTAATTAACTATCACACTTAAGAAATAGGGAGACATGGCCACTACGTACATCAAGTCCATCATGTCAAAACATTCTAAGTCAGTTTGTCATGTGTCTAAGTAACAGTGAATGAGTTTTTCATGTGTCTAAGTAACAGTGAATCTGTTATTCATGTGTCTAATTACAATAACAGAAACATATCTTTGTGCTTGTGTGTGTTGCATTTTTCTGCTCCACCTAACATTAGTAGTTCAAGCTGGTACAAAAAGTACTGAAAATATTTCATTGAAAATTATGATGCATAGCCTAGTCATGGTGGTCATCAGGTAACCAAACACGATTGTTAGATTATGATAAACCCTCACTCACTGGCTCTGTTGGGTTAATCTGTTCCTCATAAGACTACATCAACTTTGGTTATTCATAGACTCAATCTTAGAAAATAATTATTTATTTGACTTAATAACCCAAATTTTATTATTGTGTGAGTAACTTGAGAATTTTATGAGTTTATGCATTACAAGCTTACAGTATTTTAACCTTTTTTTTAATTTATTTTTTTTTATATAATTTTCAAAATAGCTCTCCATTCATAGATTTCCACTGAATTAAGTGACTAAAATTGAGTATAGATTCTTAATGAGGTGGTATATTGTAAAAGCACAGAGGTCCTTTGTCTAGGAAATTTTATTAAGAATCAGTTGCTGTATCCACCGTGTAATATAATCTGGTATATTCTGCATGCCAATTTTTAATTATAAAATGTCTTATTTTCTCAGTTTATATTAGTATTGTATGGTATTTAGCTACTCTTCAAAATATAACTGCCAAACTGTAATATAAGACTGCCACCAGATGTAACCATAGGAACATCTTCCAGTAGCTAGAATAGGAAATTAAAATTCAAAGACACAAGCATCATCTTTTTTTATTATTAAAACCTAGATAAAGTTTTGACAGATGGGCTCCCCCAAAAAATCAAATTTGAAATTAAATTGTTTACATGTATTTGAAGTTAAGTATCACTTGTATAAGTGGTTCTTTATCCAAAATAGTCAGTTCTTAGAAATGCTGCTTTGCATAATTTCACTCAATAAAATGGCTATGAGCAAATTGTTGATGAGGTAAATATCCAATTGAATAAAATGAAGCATAGAGAATTATGGAATAATTATAATTTAAAACAGTTACAGTAATTGCAAAATGAGTTAATGAATTGACATGAATTTAATATAGTATATATAATAACCATATATACTACTGTACTGTACTCTTCATTATAAAAGGAAAAAGAGAATATATACCATACAGTATATTGTATACCATAAATCCCACGACAAGCTTAAACATAAACATACAAAACCTCATGTAATATATCTTTTTTGTCCTAAACTTCATATGTATAAGACTCATTTACACTGCAGTGCAGCTTACATGATAAAGTCTTGACAGTGCCATAAGGCATTTAGTTAATTCATTTAAGTTTTTATAGCATTACAGTACTGTATATTATTTCAGAGTGTCAGTATAGGCATACTGTATTTATAAAGGATGTTTGTTCTTTGCTTAGATAGTGTCATAACCCCATTTGACTTGCCACACCACTAAACTGGTCCCCTATTGTCACATGCATAGACATCAGGTAGCTAGTGATGAACGACGGCATCTGATTGGCAGATTCGCCAACCAATGAGAGATGCTATCACAGTTCAAAACAAACATGGTGAAGGTGAGCCAGAAATTAGAATTTGTGCATATACAAATGTAACATTGAAACTGAAATGTCACCATATCTCATTTCCTATTCCTCAACAATTGAATTTAAGAATGAAACCACCACTACAGCTGTAGCTCTATTGTATTGTACACTAGCTGCTGAAACATTTGAGATTTCCTGTATCACATAGATGGAAAAGTAATTGAGGTGACGAGAGTTTACACACTGTGGATTCCAGAGGGAAGGCTACCAAAGGGAAACGTAAAGTTCCCCCTGTACAATTTAAAGGGAAAAGTCCTGAGAGTGAATGCAAATATTATAGTAGAATAATCTCTAGAATATACCAGGGAAAGTGTATGACAGGATTTTTTTTGAGACTTGTATCGAAAGAAGAGTGTGGGGGGGGGGGGGACAGTGTGGGTTGAGAAAAGCAGGGTATGTATGGATCAATTAAGTGAATTGAAGAGCTTGTGTGAAAAGTTTCTGGAGAAGGGTTAAAAGTTGGTGTTATTCACTCACTCTTATTGATATAGCATATGTGCACTGCTATGGTGTTCCCTTTTATTGACAAAGCCCCAAGACTTCTAGGTGGTCCATCCCAGTCACTTGACACACCCCAACATCACCCATCTGCACCACGTCTATCCCCTTAAACCACTTGACATCAATATCTTTAGATTTCTCACACACATTATTCATTTCTGAAGTTCCTTCATGTCTTAAATTTTGAATACTGTACTGCTGTACAGGTATCTCTATCATATTTAATGGCTGTCATGTTAAATTATGAAGTGAAAAGATCTAGGAAGTAAGCAAATAAGAATGAAAAACAAAACAAGACAAAACAAACTACTAAAACATTAGAAGCAGTAAGTAGTATCTCTGATTAGATAACAGAATTCATAATGGAACATAAAAGTCACAGAAACCCAACTTTATGGAAAGATAATTTTGTGAAAAAACATGCCAAACATTTTATTATAATATATATAATAATTACAGCTGTTTGTTGAGCTTGTTGCTTTAGTGCTAATGTGCTTATCTGTTTGTCAGTGGTTATTATTCAGTATTGATATCAATGTTTAAATAGTATGCATGTGGCTTAATCTGGTATACTGTACTTATATTTTTATGTTTTTATTTTTATTCAACATATTGTATCATTACAATTGCAGTGGTTCATGTTTAGTTATCCAGAAGAATGTATAAAGATATTATTTTAAAGAAATACAGTGTTACTGTACCTTCATAGAATATGTTTGTTTCAGGATAAGGCGGTATCGGCCTTTGAGTGCGGACAGCAGTGACAACTACAGGAGGCAGCACCACCAACGCACTGTTTCTCCAGACTGACAGGAACCTCGGCCCTAGTCCTCATCGGCAGGAGGAGGCGTCCAGCTCCCAGGCCTACTCACTTGCAGCTCCTCGCCCACCTCCCAAACACATCTCCATTCACACATCCACAAACGCACAAATTCCCCACCAATCACGTGTAATGTCTGTACCCGTGAGCTCAGTCGAACACAGTCTTATGGCGAATCATATTTTCAGTACCAGCAACCTGAACAACAGTTAGTATTAGTTAAGGAAACTAAATTAAAACACAGAAAAACAAGAAAATTATGTGGATGTTGGCAAATGTTTTTAAGAAGACGTGGCAAAACTTTGCCATTCTCATTACACAGAAATCAAGAGCTGAGCAGATGTCGTCTAAATCTTTTCAAACCACCACGTGTTTAACAGTATAGAAAATATTGCCAAATGGTGCTTTTTCCCTCTCATTTAAGAAAATTTGAAGCTGTTATTTTGCTTGGGAGAATTCATTGTAGTGAGAGGACTAGAAGGTGTGGATATTCTTATGTCTAGGTAGGTGAGAGAGAAAGGAAACAAGAGCAACTCCACTAGTGACCCCAGACTTGTAGTTATGGTACAAGAAAGGCCCTTTTCCCCTATATGCAAATTCTCTGCAGCTGCTACTGCGTGAAGCAGCTTGCCTAAAGGCTCTCAAAGACAGAGAATCTCTGCTGCAAATATTAGGCAGTGTGATAATGAACCTCAGTAGCTGCCAGTGTGACACATGGGGGTAATGTGTGGCTAAAGGTGATTGGAGAAGTGGACCCTGAGCTGCCAGTGTGGCACATGTGGTAATGTGATGGGGATGGTGGGAGCTGTTATCCTTAAACTGCCAGTGTGAGATTTGGGTCGTAAGAGGGTGATGGGAGCCAAGTGCCCTCAGTTGCCAGAGTAAGACTCAGGTCAGTGCAATGGGGGTGCAGCCGGTTGAAACATCACCTGCACATGGTTGTGATATTTGCTATGTACGTTCTGTGTACTGACACTCGCTAGGTTAGATAGTAACTGTGCCATCCTCTGTTGCCATTGATTGACTTTTTATAGGTCGTTCTGGCTACAAATCCCAGGTCATTAAAGTTATCTTTTAGCTGAGAAAGACATCAGTTTAAAAAATACTTTTAATGTACATTACAATTTAGATACCATACTTAAAAAGGCACCTATGGTCAAATGTGATGTAATATTCTTTAATGTTTTCTTCTGATCTAGGTACCTGTATTCACTTTAAGGGTTCTGGATAACTGTTGTAAATTTACTAATACAAGTTAGCCTTTGATATTGCTGTTAATGAACTATTTTGGGGAATAACTGCAATATTCTAGAGTGTCTCAGAGTATCTCTTGCATATTGCCCAAATACTCAGTAGCCCTTACACTTTGAAGCTTTGTCGTTTTCTCTAAGCTAACTACGAATGCTGTAAGTATTCCTGCAGTGCACATACAGTATGCTGATGATGCAGTTTGAATGTTTATTTGTTGAGTCAAGAGTTGGGTTCTGTTTTGTCCCCTGTGCCATTACCTGTGTTGCAGGTTTGTTACATCAACATTTCCCCTTCAGTAAAGAAAATATATTTGTGTAAATGCAGTGCTGAAAGTTGGCAAGCATAGTTAATGTGATGTTTCTTTGAGAATGCAGAAGAAAATGGTGTGCTTACCTTGGCTTTTTGGTCTTAGTATTGTGGGGAACAAATTCAGAAGTTACCGTAATGTAGTTTCACAGAGGAGACTGCGAGTCTAAAGTACCATGTCTGAATGGATGAAGGAGTTGAATTTAAGTTATGGTCAGTATTTATTTTTGGTTTTGGTGATGTAAGAGATAAATACAAACTCTGATTAATTTGATCTTTATGTTTCTGTAGTACAAATAATAGGGAAAATTTTAGTTCTCATGGCCTTTTATGTACTAATACTCTATAAGATCAAGAAAGCAAGGATTACTCAGGCCTTAGGTGTATCAGCATTGTAAGTTGTGTAGACTATTGAAATTTGCCTCTGGGATGAACTTCCTTCAGGAAGTATGTGATGAGATCCTAAAATAATGTATTTAAATATCAATCAAATTTATATACTGTAATGTGATTACCTATTTTATTAAACATAAAATGTTTTGTAGTCATTTTATGGTACAAAGCTCACTGATGTGTTAAAATTTTCAGAAAACACTGAGAGATATAAAACGATACACATTTGGAAAACTACTTAGACTCCTGATATCCATATGATAAAACAAGTCTTGATTGTACTAAATGTTCCTCTCTCTTTTACAAGTATTGTAGAGTTAAACTGTATTAATGGTGAGAGTGGATGGAGGATTGACTGTTATTGTCATCAGACAGAGGTTAAGAGAGGGTGGGTGATGACAAAGTTCTCTGAAATTAACCATATCTTACTACTGTCAGGATCCTTCATGTTCCACATTCACCAAGCTTAGGAACTGTATCTGTGCTGTGACATTTTACTGAGAACCCCCAAGTTTTATACATGGATTAGAAGTTGTAATATTTTACTTGTCAGTTACTATATCTGGCATAGCACATTTAATTATGGCAAATTATAGAGCTATATAAAAATGTCACCCAAATAAAGGTGCTTACCAACAATACATTCAACTGTTTGAGTGAATCAGGTGAAAAGTTAATAGTCATGCATTAGTCATTAATAGGTATGCAAGTGTCTACGTGAAAATATATTTATCAGTCATATGATTATAGCTGATATGAGATTTGGTATTTATTTAAATGCCTTGATTTTTAAACTAGACTTGTAGATATTTAATTCTTCTTGAATCTCATTTATTAAGCTCCTTTCTATGGGAAGGTTTTTTAGCTAAACTTAAGAAAATCATCTCACTGCATTTGTGGCTATAAAGATAACCAAGAGACAACCCTGAAATCAAAAGCAGCTTGCATGCAAAAATAAGTATTTAATTTCTGTCAACTCTGTACACTCCTCCTCTGACTTACAGTTTCCCAGACAAACCAACCACTTTGCAGACTATCGGTAACTTCCCAGAGTTATTGTTATAGAAATCATATGCCACAGTGCATATTTTATATTGACGACTTGCCTCTTATGTATTGTTGAACCAGTGCTTTGTAGAGCTTTGTTTTGTCTCCTGGAGAAATAGATTAGGGTCTTCTACATCTCCTTATAATAAAACTTTTGATTTAACACCCTGAAAGGTAAACACTGTACTTGAGCTTATTATTGCTTGGAGAAATTTTATGAACTTTGGTTGTTCCACAGAGGTGAATGGAGTTCATTTTGTTTCCATACATTATATAACTTGGAGAAGATTTTTTTACCTTCCCTGTATCTCCTGGAAGCTTGATATGGCTTTGTTGCACATGTTGGAGGTCAATTACACAGGGAATGCGCCAAGGGAAGTGATAGATGAGAACATAATGGTATAGGGAATGGAGAGAGCAAGTGTTCAACCATTATTTAACTTGAGGAGTGCTTGGTGACGTTCATAACCTCGCATTCGGGCATTAGTAATGTCACACATGGACTGTTCACAGCCTTTCTGGTGTTCATCAAGCTCTATGAGTTTGTATATGCGCATGTGTGATGTAAGGTCTGGCTATTGCAAAGTTAGGAACGTCACTTATGATACGTTCATGCAGCTCTTTTATATTTATTGTGTTAATGAGCCTTATGTTGGTGAACCTATCATGCAGTAGCAAAATAATCTGAAACATTACACAATCTTTAATACTATTTAAAAAAAAAAGATCATGTGTTACACTGAGCTTGTCTTGGTGAATAATTGGTTGTGACAGTGCAGTGTAGAGGTTCACCACGACCAGTCATGTTTGTCAGGTGTTTCTTTACCCACACATTTCCTATGACTTCTTAAAGTGTTTCAGTATCAGTAACGAAATTTACATTTATTTCACCCTTTTTTTATTCATGTGGTTACTGGCCGGATGTACTATAATGTCCAGATTGTATATTTTTGTTCTGTGTACTTAGATTGTTATTTACAATTAAATTATAGCAATGCCTTCTAATTGTCTATGTGTTTTATCCCCTTACAAATAGTTCATTATAAACAAACTTCTTTTATGAATGGGTTACTTACTCGTATGGTATGAAAATGAGACACAAGAGCTATAGTAACTAAAACAAAACCTTAGTCAACTTAAAACGAAAACAAATAATACTGGGTATAATTTTATTAAATTTATTTTACAGTTTAATTGGTGAAACATTTCTGGACAAAAAGTGATAAGATTCCTTAAAGTCCTTGTATAATAATGACCAAAAGAATATCACAGAGGGTATCACTAATACTATACAGTAAACTGGTTAATACAATTAATAAAACCAATTGTGGCCACAGCAAGCTGCCCAACACCTAGCTATGGTTCTGTGTCTTTTTAAGCTAAATTTTGGGAAAAAAAATTATATTGAGACTATGGTGGTACAGGGGGTGTTGGTGGTGCAGGGGTATTGGTAGTACACTTATCTCTCACATCCAAGCAGCTAATGAGCCGATCAGCGGTGAAGAGGATAAAAGTGAAAAAGTATGGATTTGAGTCCTGGCCTTGAGACACACATGCAAACGGTGTTATCCAGTGTGACCCTATCAAATAGCACAGGTTTCCTCCAGGTATGTACTCTGGTTTCCTGTAACATTAACAAAAGAACAGACCACAGCTAATCAGCTGATAAGTAGGTAAATGATAAATTAAATTTAATAAAATATACCACAGAAAAAAGTTACTCTAAGCATTCATTCCAAACATGTATAGTATAATCAATAACCCTGAACACTATTACAAATTGTTGTTTTCTGTGCTTTTGTGCAGTTCAGTCATACATAACCATGAGCTGATCAAAGCAATTACAGTACAGTACTGTATATGAATATAAATAAGGTGCATATCACTGGTTAAAGAAATTAGGTAGTAGGTAGTAGGCAGCTACCAAACAGGGAGGTACTCCCGCCTGGGAAGATATTGGCAGCATAATGTGTTGTCTAATGGTAGACCCTGCTGCCATATGGCATCACAACAAATTGTGACCAAGTCCCAGGTTGCTGATCTGACTTTCTGCCTCATTTACACACACTTGCAGGGTCTCAGTTGTTTCTCATACTATTGACAACACAACATACATACATTGTTTCTCGCTTTTGATCTTTTCTTTCATTTTTGTATTTATGGTTCTTTATTATTATTATTATTACAGTTATTATTATTATTATTTTATTTATGTTTTATTATAAAATTTATTTACTATGAATTATTATTATTTTTAATTATTATTATTATTATTATTACAGTTATTATTATTATTATTTTATTTATGTTTTATTATAAAATTTATTTACTATGAATTATTATTATTTTTAATTATTATTATTATTATTATTATTATTATTATTATTATTATTATTATTATTATTACATCCCCCCCCCCCCTCAGGCCCCAATGTGGGTCAGTGACCTGTGCCTAGGTGGGCTAATCCCCGGTAAAAACAACAAATAAAAAACTTACATCCCTCAGTTAGAGACAAAGGTGGAATTAAGATACACTAGAAGATGGATTTATAAATTGATGATACGAGGATCTAAAACGTCTCTCATAAGGGAAATAATTAGCAAATGTACGGAGAGTTGTACTGTACTTAGTTGAGTTGTCCAAAAAGTTGGCTTCCTCCTGGCAATGGGTAACGATTTTAGAATGATGTGCTCAAACCTGTGTGAGACAGGTCTGTACAGGGTACAGTATCTAGTAATCACCGTGATTGAGTTGGTGGTTGGCAGATTGATATACTGTATACTGCAAACACGTGAATGGACCCTCTTCCGTTGAAGAGGGTCGTCGTGTTTCAACCCAAGTTTTAAACAAAATTAGTCCTGGAGGATATCGCAGTACAGTACTTGACGGGGTGGTGTGGCGGTAAAAATAACTAATTCCAAGGTATAAACACTCGCGTGAGTACTGTATTGTCTTCTGAGGTGTTTCTAAACTTCTAATAAGTTGCCCTCCTATAGTATAAGTTAGACAATTAAAGGCGTTCTAATGTCTCCGGGTACCCTAGGTGATGTAGTGCAGGCACAAGTTTGGTTGCCCTCTTCTTTGGGCGTTTTTAATCAACTGACAGTCTCTAGCATATCATCACACAGGGAAGCAAACTGACTCTTGAAGAGCGTTACGAGGGACAGACCATCTAAGTAACGCCTTTCTGGATCAGGGTGTTAGCTGTCTTTTTACAATTTCTATATATTTATAATTTCTACTGCTTATCAGCTTACTAGTTGCCCAATCTGTTTTTTTTATTACAATCTTCATTATCTATTTACATGTTGACTATAGTTACAACTAGATAATTGTTCAATAATTTGTAAAATTTAGTTTATTGTAAAGGTATAAAGCAGTGGTTTGGCATATAGGGCCAATTGCAAGATCAGCCGTGGTGTACACCATGCCGTGGTACTCCCATGGTTGTTGTGCAAGAAGCGTTTTTTGCTAAAAAAAAATATGTACGATTCGTTATTGAAACGTGGGGAAATATCGTGGTACACGTAACCCCGCCCGATGATCACTGCGACGAAACTATTTTTGAAACCAAAAGAAAGAAAATTGATTTGGATGCACATAAAATGTATAAGTCTGCAAAGGAATAATATTTGTTATATGATATACTCCATATAGAACACACTTGTAGAATTGTATTGTTCTTTTTAAAAGCGGTCCATGTTTGTGTATGCCGCCAGCCTCTACTTGTCTCATCGCCGTTTATATCCTCCAAATTCGCCTTACCATAATAAAAGGTAAGCCTTTAACATAACTAATACAACTAATTTATGTGTAGAAATATATTGAAATCAAATTAAACTAAAAAAAATTCGTAAATGGTCTATTTGAAGAGTGGTGAGAACAGCTTCCTCTGGGATGGTCAATGACCTCCTTTATCAGAATTAATATCGACCCAATTTTCGTAATGAGGGCAATTAATAACAGTCCAGCACTACCAAAATAATTATTTCCTTAGTATAAATACTTTGTAGCATTTCATATTTTAATAAGTCCAAATATGCCAGGTAACTAGTGCTAGGTACTTCCCAGGCATGTTTCATTTGTGTATCAGTTTAACCACAATTTGCTACTAATAAGATAAATTCAGTGACCTAAATTCATGTATTATTTTTTTATTCCCTTAGTGACTCAATGTATTTCAAGAAAGAACTACTGTACGACTTGTTTGGGTCAACAGTTGGAGTGGTGATATTAATTAACTTTGCCATTCACAGTGGTAGAATCAAATGTAGATATATTGGCTTTGTATGTCCGTGATTTCAACAAAAATGAATAAGTCCTTCTAAAGTAAATGGAATTGATGATATTATTATTTTTTGGCCATTCAGCGAATTTAATGATTTTAAGTTAACCGATTTTTACCAGTTAAGTTAGGTTACGTTAGATTAGTTAAGTTGGGTTAGGTTAGGTTTGGTGACATTGAAATTATGTTTTTTCAAATGCCAAGTAGGTGGATGACCTAAACATTCATTTTACCAAATTGATTATGAGTAGATAAAAAACATTAGTTGTGTTTTTTTATAAATTCAGACTCCGTAAAGTTCAAATGACAATCACTTCATAATAGATGTTTCACCCTATACACTAAAGCTACTTTATGTAAAAGGAAACAATTAGTACCAAAGTGTATTGTTTAATACCAAAAGAAGTCATTGATAACAATATTTAAGGTATTACGACCTGGTCGTCGGGACGGAACACCGTCGTAAGTCGAGGAGAGACTCCCTTTACCTTTAATTGGTTTTTTATTACAATTCTTGGATATTCAAAGATAATGAAATTATGAATCTTCAATAAATGTGATATACATTCTAATGATGACAGCACAAATATGTCAGACTTGACTAATTAACTGTAACCAGAAATTAACAAAAGTGAATTTGTCCTTAATCCAACGTTTAAAATATAAAAGACAGTATACTTTATTTTATGATAGTTAAGTCAGTTTCTAGTTAGGTTAAGTTAGGTAGGTTAGGTTAACATTTTGATGTAGATCATTAAAATTTTAAAGGGCTTATAATTTTTGTTCTACAAATTTCTCCCTAAAAAGGGATAAATTTTTTGAGTGTGTGTTGCATATCAAACCAAACAAATCTGAGCTACCTAAGCTAAACTCGGAATTGGTTCCCAAACTCGAACAGAAAAATGTGGAGACTTTCCGTAAAATCCCCAAATTAGATGTTGGAAACTTATAAATATTAACCCTCATAAATAAAGATGTTTCAGAACTCGCAAATTTAACTAACACAATATTAATGACTTTATTTTCACTTACAGGTGGAAATACAGCTGACTATTCACCTTTCACCAATACTGAAGAGATAAATCTTGGTATCATTTGATTGATGGGGAATTTTTCCGGTTCCAGGGAAGATTTTGGAATTTGCTTTCTAACCTAACCACGGAAATGGTTCCCAGAATCGGAACAGAAAAATTTGGAGACTTTCCGTAAAATACCCAAATTACTCATAGACCAGAAAAAATGCAGTTTCTGGAATTTTCTGAACATATACTTTGGAGAAATCATAACATACTGTATGCCTTAATTATTATTATTATTATTTTTATTTTACACTCTCCATACATACATGGATATTACGTATTAATTTATTTGTGAAATTTGTGGATGATTTTTTTTAAATACTTTATTCTTGATCATCCATACATTATAACATATTCTGCTTTTAATAAAGGCTATATTCTGAAATAAGCATTATCATTGTATTCTCATCCTTATTATTATTACAGTACAGTATACTGTATATTAAACATAAAAAAATGCAGGAATGATTTGCAATTAACATTGCAGACTGTATTGAGGATATTTTTAAACCATTTAATTATCATCTTGTTCTATGTTTAACATTATTAGTTTCTGATTAGTTGGTAGAATTTCATGACTATATCTACTGTATATGGGTTCCACGACATTTGCTCACAAGATGAACCTAACCTAACCTAACCTAACATGTCTTCATTTCCATAATAGTTGAGTATATGCCTTGTAAAGAAGTGTCTGCACACTAACTATTTGAAGGCTCTCTGGTAGAGGATCCATATCCAGTATTTACATGTAATATTTTTCCAAATAAAAGACCATTTAAACAGGAGATACTTTTCCCCGACTTCTGGTTTAGTCCATGTCGTAACATATTGTATACATTTTTACTCCTGACATTGGGAAAGTGTTCATGTCTTGTTTTTTGAAAGGGTATTTATTGCATTACTATAATCAGGTGCAGAAAAGGAGGAAACACTATCTCAAGTTTTTATATCTTGTAGATAACTGGCCTTGTATAATATGAAAGTAAAAATTTTGGGATAAAGATTGTTTCCTGTTTGATAGAAAACTAACAGTTATGATGATATTTTTTCAAGATTTTATCCCAATTCATCTGTACAGTGAGTTCATCAGTCATAACAAAATTATAATACCTAATACTGTACTTTGGAATATTCTACTGACTTCATCCACAGAATAGGCCATAGGTCTCTTTATTACACTCACCCAACCCCAAGTTCATGAAAAACTTATAACTTTATTGTTAGATTTAATAAGGATAAAGAAGAAAGGGTATTATTGCATTTACACACAGTTCATTCCTATCACTAATCTATTATCATATTCGAATAAGACGTCTAATTATAAGATAATTTTCATCTATTACATTACCGGTGGAAATGTATAATAACGGAGATAGCTTTTCCAAATAAATTTATATTTTCTTCAATTATTTCCCGCCATTATCTCACGTCTCCTTCATACATCATGACGTGCATGCGTACACGTCACTCGGCCAATCAAAAGCGATTTTGCTAATTCAGAGTATATTTGGCCCAATCAAAATCGAGTTTTATTTTGGGTCTCATATTTTGCAATTCAAGTTCAGTTCCGACCATGGAGGTCTGGGATGGGTGTCACCTAAAGTATATGGAGCTGATTGTGAGTTTTGGGAAAAAAAAAAACGTAGATACTATAGCATTTTTTCGATCGCATGGTGTTCTTCAGTAAAGTGTACTAAGAACAAGACGGAATGTAAATATCGCAAAGACCAACATATGTGGTGTTGGGTAAGAATCCCAGAATGCAACGACGAACAAGAACCAGGCCGATAAGGTAAGAAATAGGTAATTCCAGCATATGGTGAGAGTCAGTTAAGTTAGGTCAGGTTTTGGTTTTTCTAGTGTTTTTTTTTTAGTCGCTAAACCACTTTATTCGGAAAACGTCAAACGAAAAAAAATCGCAAAAAAGGCTAATTTCCGCCAAAAATGAAGGTCATATTCGGTCTAAACACACAAATACACTAGACAAATATATTTTTTACTTGCTATAAGTGAACGGTGTGACAATGCAAAGTTACCGAAGAAAGGAACAGATATTACACTCAATTCCTACGTTATGGTTGTCACAGGCTTTATTTACCTATATTCACTGTAAATGATTATACTTTATTCCCAGAATTGGCTTATAATCCAAGAAAATAGGAAAATGAGGTGCACCTTAGCTTGGGATTCAAATTTTTTATGCTCGTAAATCGTGTAGCAAGAGCAAACGTTTCGTGCCACTGACAACGTTTTCGGGGTGCAACCAACCCCCAAGTCTTCCGGCAGTTGGTACACCTGACTACACTACGATGGCGGAGTAACAACAAACGGCAATCGGGTACCACCATGGCCCATTTTGAAAAATCACAATTTTTTTCCATTGTATTACAACCGCCGGGATACCACGGCATGGTATACACCACGGTTGATCTTGCAATTGGCCCATAGTACAACAAACTAGGTCCTCTCGCCTGTGTGATGTCAAGTGTCAACATAGCTCCGCCAAGGCCTTGGCTCCGTCCACCTGCGGGTAAGCATACTTTATACAGTACCATTACTTACTCACGTGAAGTTGCATATCATACCTTAATTTGTGTGTACTCTAATGTCTTTCCTTTTTTCAATCACTTCTAAAACAACTAGTATGCAATTGATCAAATTATGAATATCCGATTTTCGACTACAGTATCATGCATTTCTTTTAAAAGATTCAAATTTAACAAATTAAACCCAGACTAATCCACATAACCATGCTAAACAAAAATATATTCTAAGAGCGTTATTCGTTAGGTTACGTAAGGTTAGATCACGTTAGTTTGATTAGAATGATGTGGTCTATTAGTTTTGCGAATTTTAAAACTAAAGCTTACTCTTTATAAAAAGTGGTATTTGGAAAACCTGAGATTAAATATATAATGAAACTTGTGTAGTGAAACATATCTTCAACGAGTTTTGTTAAAAAATACCAGATGGTGGGTTAAATAGGCCGATAAATTGATCTTCATATTCAACATAAGAAATTTGATAAGATGTGATAAAAAGAGTTTGGGAATACTTGTTCTCCTGGCGGCCAACACTGGAGGCTTATCCTCAGCCCTGAGCGGTTAGCTCCGAGGCAACGCGAAGTCGGAGTGTAGTTCGGCAATTGTTTTGTGCGGGAAATAGTTGTAATGGCAAGTGTTCATCTGACAGGACGGAATGAGAAAAGCTGTTTTGAATATTAGCAAAATTTAAAGATCAGGAAAATGTTACACTTAAAGAAGTACAGTACTTATTTTGTGTTGAGCAACATTAGCCCATCGATGATGTCCACCCGTCGCCATTTTAATTCCCTTCGGTAGGTTTAGCTTAATTGTTTTTATCGTAGCGTATTAGCCATATATGTCACTTATGTTACGGGGGGCGTTGGGTAAGTTTTGGATAGTAGCCAGATTTCGAATTCCATTATTGTTTGCAACCACTACCTACCAATAAGATGAATTTCTAATACGACACTTATCTGAGCTGACAAGGAATAATGAAAAAAGCGAGGTAAGAAAAACATCCCATTGAAGAGTTCTGTTCTCGGCAATGGGTAAGCAATGAACTGAGGAGAATGATGCATTATGGGAAGGTCGAAAACTGGCGGTTAGCACCAGGAAGGTCAGATACTTTTACTTTTTACTTTTATTCTCTTCACCACTGATCGGCTCGTTAGCCGCTTGGGTGATCGGCCACGTCTCTGTTACGCATTATTGGCAAGTGCTGGGCATGCACTGACACCTGGATGCATGTGAATCTGCTCCAGTGCTGGTCAGATCTTGAAAGAGCTCACCCTCGGTGCCGTCACAACACTCTCAAGGCAGATTGTTCCAAGAGTTCACAACTCTTACTCCGAAAAAGCTACTACTCACAGTTATCCAGACTAGCGGCTTCAACTTTCAGCCTGTGATAACCTGTGGGGCGAGCGTCCGCCAGCTCCAGGTAAGGACACCCGACTGAGTAGTGCCCTTTGAGATGTTTATACACCTATATTAGGTTCTAATCACAAAAACCACAGGAAAAACTTTTTTTTATGGAAAAATCGAACACTGGCTACTATCATAATTTGACCGGACTTTGTTTATAGATAATTGGGGGGGGGGGGGGGGTAAAATTGAAGGACGCTTTCTTGACTAAAGTTAATTATGTTAACAGGTAAAGGTATTGGGACAGCAATTTTGTTTTAATCTATAGAACGCAAATCGGGTATAGGATTACAAAACTTGCGTAGAGCAGTGAAAACAACGTTTTAACTGCATGTGAACAAAAACATTTGGCGAATTCGTAACTACCGTAATGTGCTTTCCTTTTAACCTAAAAATTTCAAGAATGTTATTTTGAAAATTGAAAATATAATAACGTCAACAGCCCCACCGTTTGCTTTAAAATTTTATAGGGAAAAGGGAAACAGTGGAGAACCTTAGCTTTCGTCTTTATTCAAGACATCTTCAGAGCCAACTGAATTACACGGACAGAGAGAGGCTTAAGTACACAGGGTGACCTTATTAAACATAGGTCAAACATGATATCCACTAATCCGCACGTGACTAGTCGAGTTAAGTCGGGTAAAAAATATGGGACCCACTAATCATCTATCCTACATCTAACTCCCATGCTTTAAAAGCATTTTTAACCTTGGGCCACGGACAAATAAATTTGTGTAACATATTATCAGTTTTGTACTGACAATCACTAAGGTTTATAGAATTCAATTCCCTAATCAAACTAGCTTCAACCAGGAGTCTTTCTGTGACACATGATGATTTGTACACTTCTAAGCTTTTTTCCCAATCCATGGGATGATTATTGTTCGTAACATGAACGACAATGCACTGCTTTTAGATGTTGTTCTGATATTGTACTTGTGCTGTTTAATTCGGAGTTGCAATGCTTTCCCAGTTTGTCCTACAAAATTTCCATTACAGTTGCTACATGGATTGCAGTAAACACTTCCATTTACATTCAAGGTTAGGCTATTCTTGATTAATATATTGGTAATAGTAGAGTCATACTTAAAAACAACGTTAATATTTAATAATTTAAGGGACTGAACTAACGGGACAAATGTAGGTGCGCGTGATCCAAGTATATGCTGATTAAGAAGATTAGTAAGGGTTAGATCACTGACTTAATGACCGGAACATTGTGGACACCTGCTGTCCCCAAAACAACATACCGTACCTTACCATATGCACAATTAACATATGAAGAGAAAATGCTCCAAACCAGATTCACCAATCTATATGAATACACAATAACACACGGGTGGAGCAATGACAACAGAATATTATACAGGAATTTAAAAGAAGAACTGAAAGTCATAAGCAAGAAAAAACAATGAAAAATGGAACAAACTGATCAATGACACACAAGCAGACTTCAGAAACCCAAAAGCATTCTGGAAAAAAAGCCTAATGGGAACTATCCCGGAAGAAATTAGCTACATAAAGGACAAAAACGGAAGAAAGGCAACAGAACCACACGATAAAGAACCAATATTTAGAGAATACTGGAAGGACATATTCAGAATCAACTACGAAGACAATAGAAGCTTCTGCCAAGAAACAGAACAGGCAACTAGAACATATTTGAGCAGAACACATAGAAATGGACACCTATAAGAAAAATCAACCTCAATTCATTAAATATTAATAACCCAATAATTGCTCCATTAACCCAAAATGATATTAAAAAACAATAGCAAACTTTAAAAACGAAACACCTGGCATTAGCCAAATTAATAAACTTGTACTAAAAAATATTCCTGAGTTAATGATCGAACAGCTGAAAAATATATATATATATATAATGCCTCACTTGCAAACTGGCTTCTTCCCTACCAAATTTAGAATAGCCAAAATCAGACTCATCCCGAAAGCAGGCAAGAACCATACCCAAACAGAGAACTACAGACCTATCTCACTACTGGAAACACCCGGTAAAATATTGGAAAAAATAGTCAACCACAGACTCAGAAATTATTTAGACCAAGAAAACAAATATAACCCGAGACAGGACGACTTTCGGAAAAATCGAGGAACCAACACAGCAATAGCACTAATATACGAATCAATTGCAAATGCTGCAAGCAACAGAGACCAATGTAATATAATTCTAAGAGATGTATCAAAAGCATTTGATAAAGTCTGGCATGAAGGACTGAAGTTGAAAATAATCAAACTGGACATACCTTCCAATATCACAACACTTCTATGCGATCGTGAAGAATGTATCCGATCTACGCTAGGACATTTCCCCGAATCCTGTACCCTTCCAGTTTAATTCTCAGCCTTTCATGGGGGACGCTTTCGAAAGCCTTGGCAAAATCTAGGTATACTCGTATATTGTCGATATTACCACCTATTTCCAGAAATTCAGTCCAAACATCCAGGACCTTGAATAATTGTGTTAAGCGGGAGCGTCCCGGCATAAAACCGTGTTGACTCCTTTACAAGGCTGTTTCCTAGTTGATGTTCCATCATGGCAGCTCTTATAATGCTCTCAAGTACTTTATACACGATGCTGGTCAGGCTCATGGTCTATAATTATTCTTGTAGTGATAATCGTCTTTCTTGAATAGAGGATTCGCATAAGCCATTTTCCAGTCACTGGGGACCTTTTGCTCATCCAGGCATTTACAGAGCACGATCTTAAGGGGCTCAGCAAGCTTGTTGCACAATTCTTTTAACACTGGGGTGCACCATGTCAGGGCAGGGACTCTTGTGAACCTTTAGTTTTGACAGTTTATTTTTTATACCCTCTTCTGAAAACTCTGTGTAAGTCAGCGCTGTCAAACCGCCTTTCCTCAAACATAGGAAGATTGTTCGCATCCTCTCTTGTGAACACCGAGGAAAAGAATTTGTTCAACGCCTCCGCGAACGACCATCTCAAGCCTCAGATCCGATATGCTTACTCGCATTTTTAATTTCGACTTTGCGAAGCGGTAAAGCGCCTTTGGGTTTGACTTGACCGCACTTGAAATCTGCCTCTAGAACTCTTTTTCAGCCCTTCTACACTCTGATTTGACTTAGTTCTTGGATCTGGCATACATCCTCGTGTCCTGCTCATCATTTGCTCTAACCCACGTCTCGAAATCCTGAGTTTTTTATTAACTTTGTCGACTGCCGCATGGTTCATGTGTAATGGTCTCCTTGTATTCCTGGAGGCACTGGGTTTGGTCTTGGGTATATATTTATCGATTAAATGTTTAGCTTTACTGGCTATGGTATTCAGCGTAGTGTCTGCGTTCTTATATCTTGTGACTCAGGCCAGTGAATACCCCTCATCTCCTCCTCCATCCCGTCGTAATTGCCCTTGTAATATTTGAACCTTGGTCTGGTTTGTCATGAACCAAGTAACAGTTAAATCTGAAGGACAACATTATTTGGTGACTGGTGCCAATGGGGCTAGGTGTTCCAGCTTGGCCACCATACTCTCTTCGTTAGTAATGGGATGAGGTCCAGCGGTTTGGGTGTTTGCTCCCCTCTGTAGTGAGTCGGATCTCTAACATGTTTGAATAGAAAGTTGTCTCAGAGTTTTAACAAAAAGAGTAGCGGGGTTAGCAAGGTCTTTTGTCGTGGATTCGTTTCTCCAGTCGATGTTGCCGTAATTAAAGTCCCCCATGACAAAGAGGTGGCTAGGGTTGAGCGCCATTGCGTTGTCAATTAAGACTTTTAAGTTCGTTTGGTTTAATAAGCTAGAGTTTGGGTATCTGCAAGTACAGTCTCGTTCAAGATTCTTCGAACACTGCTGGAGACAGCTGGCAACTCAAGGTCGTTTGTTTACCTTAGTACGTAGTATAATATAATACGAAACAACAAAGCCCAACCATTAAATTAAGCAACGGGGAATTAAGTAACCGATCACCGATCACTTTTACATTTAATCATAATTTTTACTACGTACTAAAGTAAACAAACGGCCTTGAGTTGCCAGCTGTCTCCAGCAGTGTTCGAAGAATCTTGAAAGAGACTGTACATCCGAGAATGAACAAGTCTCTCCTTTAGTTTAATTTCACACCACTGTGATTCTTCAAAAACATCCTCTCCCCACTCCCCCACCTGGCTGACTCTAAGGTCTTTACTATCGTAGATAAGCACACCCCTCTTGCAAGTTATTTGAGAAAGGTTCGTAAATGAGTCATATCCGCCAATACTGAACTCTAATGCCTCCGGTTCAGTTCTCCTGTTTTTGTACAACAGTTCGATAACACCTACTATATCGGGTTGAAGTACCTTGAGTAGTGTTTCAAACTCCACTCTCTTATAAAGGAACGTTACAGTGTTAGTGTACATGACTTTAAAGCATTACCGAGCGATCTGGGTTTATGAATGTACCCCGAAATGCATCTTTTTTACTTTTTTATTACTTTTATCCTCTTCGCCACTGATCGGCTCGTTAGCCGCTTGGGCGATCGGTCACGTCTCTTTTCATTTATATTCTTCACCAAAAGATCGGCTCGCTAGCCGCCCGGGCGATCGGTCACGTCTCTGTCACGCACTGTTGGCAAATACTGGGCATGCACCGGCTCCTGAATGTACCTGAACCCGCTCCAGTGTTGGTCAAGTCTTCTCTTGAAAGAGCTCACACTCGGTGCCGTCACAACACCCTCTGGTAGATTGTTCCAAGAGTTTACAACCCTCACTCCGAAAAAGTTTGCCCTCACGGTTTTCTGGACTTGCGGCTTCTTCAATCTTGAGCTGTGACCCCTTGTGGGGCGAGCGTCCGCCAGCTCCAAGTAAGGACACTCAACTGAGTAGTGCTCCCTGAGATGCTAATACACCTCAACTAGGTCCCCCCTTGCCCGTCTGTAATATAAGCTAGGCAAGTTCAGGCGCTCCAATCTCTTAGGGTAGCTCCTTGCTAAGTTTTTTGCCTGCCGAATAACTTCTCATTTCTTACCCTCACTCACTAGGGTGATGCTGAGGGGGCGGGGTCTGTTCTGCCTTTGCCCAAGCCTCCTCAAGTCATGAGTGGGAACTGACAAGTTCCGAGCCTCCTCACAAATATTCTGAAAATTTATCTTATCTTGCATTTTCCTACTTTGTCTCCTCTGACCGGCTCTCAGGGATTCCAAACACTATTATGTTCCTGCGCTCGCAACATTTCCATTGTTCTTCCTCTCCCAGATCAGTAGGTCTACTAGTTGTCATCTTTTCTACACGCTTCTGCAGAGTCCCTAGCTACTGAAGGATCTGTTCGTATCCTGCATTACTCTCCGTCTCCTTTTGTGACCCTGCTACAGCCTGAGCATAACTCTTCCTCACTACTCCCTGTATTCTATCAGTTACTTCCTCAGTCTTGGTGAGGATCTCTTTCCCAACTTGCTCTAGCTTGGCAACCAACAAGGATCCAGCTTCATCTGTTTTCGTCCCTTAAGTTTCTCTTTCCCTTATGATCTGCAATATCTGCATTCGATAATTAGCATCTTTCTAAGTGTTTGCCTTAGTTCTTGTCCTATTGACGGGCAAACACCACCTTTAGTGGTTGTTTATTTTTTCTTACGAAATTTTGACTTTTTTCAGAATTTTGTCGCCTGTTTTATATCTGAAATTTACAGAGGTTACATAAAATAAACGATAGTTGAATTTATATACAGAAATAAGTGTAAACCGAAGAATAGTTGACGAAAGCGTTGAAACCAGTGTATCATTATTGTTGTTGTTACTGTTATTATCATTAATGTTATTATTTCTACAGCAATTGATCTTATAGTTACAATGGTAGTATACTCCTTTGAAATTGCCATAAACTGCCAACCATCTGAAGAAGGCTTCAGCAAGGCATAAAACATTATGAAAGACGACACGACTAATAAAATAAAATTATAAGATGTTAAGAACCTTTAGGTTAGAAAAATAAAACCAACAGCTGGCGGCCTATAGTTACTAAAAAAATGTAACAGGTCGTTTAAGAATAAGAGAAACAATGAAACACCTGCGTCAGTAAAAACGATTTTTTTTAAAGACTCCCCTCTGCACTCACCACTCTTTCACCATGCTCTCGTCCATTTGCCTTCGGTGTGCTCTACCTCGTTCACTCACCCACAGCCCCACACCCTCTCTCCCATGCTATGCTCCCCCCCCCCCCTCCCCGCCTACTTACCAAGAACCCAGCCCAATTTATTTTTCCTTTTAACGCGGCACATGTTCGAGACATTTTTGTCTTTATTGGTAGGAATTACTCAGATGTGCAACTATAGCCTGGCGTAGGTAAACAATATTTCCTCAGTGTTTATTATTATGTTTCGTAATCGAATGCCATATTGATTTCTCCATATCCCTGCCTCCTAATGAAGTGGATGATGCATGAACATAGGCCAGAAGCCTTAGTCAAGTATATTGTACTAAAAAAAAAGTAGTTCCGATAGAGCAGTGTAAAAAGAAGTAACCATTGGTGACATCGGCAAGTTAAATCTCCTTCTTGATTGATGACATGTTAGATAACTTGGGTTCACTGTTATGAATTCGTCGCGTCCATAGCAACCTGTTCACAGAAATTCTTGCAAAGAGACGAACTCATGCAAAGATTTTGTATTCATGGAAGGAAGTGACATTGTTAAAAACTTGCGTGTGAAGACGTTACCCAAGCACGTTTTCTTACCAACAACGTCGACGACATGTGAAGGACGATATTATGTTAATTTTGACATCTGGAAAACTTTAATCTTTGAATAAAATTTCAATTTGACTTGAAAAATATTCATTCCATCCATTTATTTTAACCCGTTTTCAATGTCGAAGATATTATCATGAAGACAGAGCTTGTAGCAGCCTGAAGTGGGAGAATACCGAGAGTCAGGAAGGATCGCTGCTAAGAGCTGCACATTTCCAGGTGTAAACTGTAATAGGCTCTTTCTCAGTACCTTTCGGTTATGACCTTATTGGCAAATCAATGGATATGAAATTTCCATGGATTGGTGGATATTACAATTTGTCGTATCTAAAATGGGTTGATTCATACATATCTGAAGGAAAAAAAACGGGGGAGGGGAGAATACCAGTCCTCGCACACCAGGCCATGCCGTTATTTCTTTACCGTGCTTGCCTTGAAACATTATCTCGGAAAACGTACAGAAGATTATTCAGACTGTCTAGAGTAGAACAACCAGAATACAAAGAAACACGAGGGGAGGAGCTGCACGTTCTGTGTGAATCGAAACTTCACAAAATTTTCAGTCGTAGTTGATAAAATTGAGATGCAGTTAACAAAGCGCATTAAGAAAACGAAGATGACATTGTCGTCAAATAATTATAAGCTCTTGTGGGACTGATTAGAGAAGAGAATGGTTTAGGTAACAAAGCACGACTGTGTACTTACATGGAGAAAGTGGCTTCACCGGGACAAATTTTCTGTACATAGTGAACAGTTCAAGACTCGCCACAAAATTTACAGTACCATCTTTTTTTTTTCTTCAGATTTTTCCTCCACCGTTTAATGACAACACTGCAACTGGTGAAGGAAATATGAACGGTTACGATCATTTATAAACCTCACTTATATGTGAGTAAGGGAAAAGTTATGGTCTGTCAAGGGAAGCCATTTAAAATCCGATTTAAAATATGAACCTTAAAACATAATGACCAGCACCTGAACTATATTAATTTCTTCGGCTGTTAATTTTCCTCCCTGTCCTACGTCTGGATGTTTCTGAATAAGAATCTTTGGCTGCCATCATACAACTGAATTAGCTTTAGACAGTCATACTGTTTGTTGAGGAGTGGAAGGAAAACAGGTGATCCTTGACTATACTAAGACGTGGTTTAACCTTTGTACTTTCCCTAGAGCAAGCGAAGAGGAATTAAACAACATGGTGGACTCTGGACGGCTTGAGAAGAACTTGTTTTAAGAGAGTGGTAAAGATTCGCGGGTCATTAATCTTTTTCTCTCGCTTTAGACCATCTGTTACACGTTAAAAAAAAGGTCACCTAAGGCTATTCCTCAAGACTTAGTCTTTCTAAAAGGGTAAAAAAAATAATGCACACGAAAGACCAGAATTAAAATATCGTTTGCAAATTTATTAAACTATCATCACAAATGCTGGTGAAGATTACAAAAGCAGTCGGCTTGAAAGACAAAAAGTTATACCAGCAAATATATACGTATATAATTTAGGAGATTTCAATGCTCACTATTAACACCAGAGAGGTCCAGTTTTTTTGGAGACAGATTTGCAATATTTTTTCTACTTAGTTTTTACATTAGTCCTTAGAAAGATGATAACGTCTATTAATCAAACACTCACACATGCTATATAAAGATAATTTGATTATCTTTGGCTTACCCAGACTTACAACCGTCGCCCGGGGGTGTGAATGTAGGTCTGAGGCTTGTGTTTTTGCTGCAGCGTTCCGGCACCTCTGGCCTCTATATTCTGTTTCCTGGAAGTTTAGTGTGTTGCTTGTTTTACTCTGTTTTCTGCCGGGTAAAAAGTTAAAAGAAAGATTCTGCTGAGCTTGTTCGTCTTTATTGTAGATAACACCTACTTTTAAGAGAGTTGGGTTACAGTTGTTAAGAAATAATAAACTTATTTTCAGTAACTATTAGATTAAAGGATTTCGTTTCAGGGATACTTCTGACAATATTCTGGACCAGAATTAGGAATATCTGTTGTGAGAGAACGTAATTAGTGAACCTGGTTCCACTTTTACATAAAGCTAATACCCTGAAGTAATAACTCTCTTTGTATTCTGTTTGGGGATAGCTACATGGAATTCATAGTGTGGCCAACGGAGTAGTGGGTGTGTGTATTCCATTATGGTGTGATACACACTGAGACTAAACATGTTCTAGCAACTATGATTGTTCTCAAAATTGAAATTTTCGGCTGTCTTATGTGTCAATTACCGTACTATATATTAATTTTTTCCAAGCATACAAACCTATTTTTAATATAATGCAGGTTGGCCAGGCAGGTGCTGCTCTTCTTGAATTTCTTAGTCAACAGCTGGGTGGGTAACTCGTTCCCATGGGAGGATAATAGTTCACCGAGGGGTGTTCAACCTGATGGTTGAATAAATGCGCTTGATAGTGTATATAGTGTTTTCTTCTTTCCTTGTGGTTATCAGCATATATATATATATATATATGCTGATAACCACCAGGAAAGAAGAAAACACGAAGTTCCCAAGCGCTTTCGTGTAATTCACATCTTCAGGGGTGAGTACAGACTAGATAGAGTAATGCAGAACAAGATGAACAAGATCACGCGCACCTACAGTGATTTACTTGCATATATATATATATATATATATATATATATATATATATATATATATATATATATATATATAATGATTTTTTAAGATATAATTTTTATTAGGTGAGGTGTTTCCTTGAAAATTGACAAATAGAAAAAAATGATTTAGATATTAGCTAGTATTACATATATGGATATGTAAATACACACAGCATACATACAGCGTGGAAAAACAAAAGTGAAATAAACATTTAAAGAGAAAATTCAGAAATACTCTTTAGTACTTGCTTGAAGAGATCTTCGTTTTCACGCCTGCGACGCCAAACAAACTCGCAGATACGAGTCAATCACGATTGGTTCGTTTGGTTAGGTTAAAAAATCATTTAAAGAAAAATGGAATCGGCGAGGAAACACACACACACACACACACACACATACATATATATATATATATATATATATATATATATATATATATATATATATATATATATATATATATATATATATATATATATTTTTTTTTTTTTTTTGGGGGGGGGGGGAGACCACAGTGCATGAAACCTAAGAGACCCGTATATACGTTGTATTAAACTTTCGTACTTTTCAGATGATTGATTTTCAATTTTCTGTAAATGTTTAATACAGATGATGGATGTGTGTATGTAACATTTTGTAATTGCTGAATAATTCGTCACTTTTCAGGCACTATCATAGATACTTCTCATAGAGGTGTTCACTTTGTGTAAACTCCTGCAGTGCTCTGAGGGTGTTTTTTATACTTGCCAGTCATTGAAATACATCATGGTGAGAGTGAGCCGTCTGCCGAGTTAGTGAGGCGTATAAACCACGTATACAGTATTATTTTCCAGATTTGAGTGTAGTGTAAATGACCTTATAAAAAAGTGGAGAGTAGGTATGCAGGAGGTAGATACACCACTTAAATAGAGACATAAGTTGTTGGGAAAGTGAAAGCTGAAACTATGAGGTGGTGTAAGGCGCAACACAGGAAATGGTTAGATGAAAAAAAATATTTATGAATAGACTATCGATGTGTGAGACAAAGGTAGACGGAAATAAAGGGTAAGCGAAAGTTAGGTGAAGGAGTGACTACTCGGTACACGGATAAGACGGATGTATCGAGGCGAGGAAGGAGAGGAATGTATGAATGCATCTTCAAGAGCCCCGGCTGACAATGAGGGTAAACGCCTTTGGCAGCAGTTACCACAAGATGTTTATCCATAGTCAGTCAATATCGATTCAAGTGTTGGTTTAATGAGAACAAGGGACGAGATCTCGTGGTGACTCAGTATTGTACAGTGAACAATGATTTGCTATGTCGATTTACTGTCAGATTCTTCAGACATAACCACGGGGAAAGTTGTTCTCTGAATATAGTGTCTTCGGCTCATCACATCAATGTCTCCTTAATCTCGTGGGTGCAGTGCTGGTGCTGTACAGTACAGCCGCTGTAAAAGTATTGATATTATAAACATTAATATTTTCCGATGATTAAACTTGAGGGTGAGGTCCTAAGACAGTTCACAAAATGAGCCGGGGAACCTGATTGGGCACCGTGTTCCACCCTTCCTGGTTCACATCGCCACTGTATAGCAATCACGGCTCTTATTGTTTGCATAAGATATTTATCACATTTGTCAAGGACCAATGTATCTTGCGTCTCCCTCTTGCTTAAATTATCTCGACGTGTTATATCAGCTCGATGTGCATTTCATTGTCATCCTGGCGTGAAGCTGGTGCTCAAAATGGTGTCAGCGTGACAAGCGTCAGCGTTTAATACAGCAAAGTGTCAGCGTGAGAGTAACAAGAATTTGGAGTCTGATAGAGTATTAGTGTGAAAGTAGTATTAGTGTAGTGGTAGTAGTAGTCTATGTACAGCGACGAGATGGTGTCAGTGTAGGGCCAGGAGGAGGATGTTAGTGTACTATCAATGTCATTTTTTTTGGTGTCAGCGTAATGGTGGTGTCAGCAGGAGGAACAGGAAGATATTAACATATATCATCGAATTCGCTGTTAGAAACTTTACATTAGCATAGTGAGAGAAGGATGGCAGCATGGTACTGTACTGTGTTAAGGTGTATGTTGCCTCCTAGCGTAATGGTTAAGATAGCACAGTGGGAGGAGGATGAGTATGACACGGTAAGAGTGTGTTGGGTAGTATGGTCTGGCTGTGATAAGCATCACTGTGTCAGTATGGGGCGCAGCATATTGCAAACGTAATGACAGTGTGCAGCATAGAATATAAGAGGTCGTAAGTGTTCGGGTGTGTAAAGGTAGTGCATTGTTGGTGTAAAGGTGACTTTCGTATGACTGACAGTGTGGCTTGTGCTTGATGCGGATGTCAGGGTGAGGGTGTCAGCGTCAACATTTTGACAGCGGTGTCTCTTGATGGTGTTGTCACATGGTGGGCAGCAGTACATGTTAGCTGTCAAGAGTGATGACCAAGATGGTGCCCCCCTGAGAGGCGGTCGTTAGTCGGTTGACAGCATTATGACGGTGTCAATCTGATTGGGAGCCTTGTGCCAACATTGTCACCCTAGTGGGTAGCACGTCATCAATGAAACGATGCTGGCAATGTAATGGTCTGAATGGTGCCAAACTTGAGAGCTTTATCAGTAAAATGAGCATTGTGGTGCCAAAGTGACGTTTTGATTGCGTGAGCATTATGGTGTCAGAGTGTCAGTGGTGTCAGTGTAGTGGGCAGCAGGGTGTCAGCGTGAAGGTGGTGGTGTCAGCGTAATGGCTGGGGCGGGCGGCGGCGGCATGGTAGTCAGTTCTCTCTGGGCGGCGGCAGCGCGCGGCTGACGGCAAGGAGCTCCGGAGAGCAGGCAGCGTGATCCCAGCCACTCGCTGCTCCCGTTTCGCACACGCCTCTCTTGCGTCTATCACCGCTACGTACTCACTGCTGGCAGGCTTTGACTTTCCGCGCTCAAGCAGGTAGTGCACCAACACTATATACAGAGACAATTAACTTCGGGGCACCATAGTCACATAAAGAACCACATAACCAGTGTATTTACTAAGTCACAAAACCTTGACTGACATGTTTGCTTCTGGTTGTGACCAAGTGTTAAGTGGGTGGTGTACACAGTTGTGATTCTCTGTACTTTCATGTGCGTTTAACGGTAAGCCAGTGTTACAACTTGTGGTTTGTGAAATGGCCAGAAGCATACTTTGGAAATTGTAGTTGTAATATATATTAGCAACTTAGTTGCTTGCAGTTGAGAGAGACTTGGTACTGGTAGTTCGCGCCTGACCGCCTTGACCCGTTTCGCGGAGTGCCGGTGAACCCGCGCGGGGCGAGTGTGACGCACCTCCCATCCCGCAGTTGGCTCTGCGACCTGCCCCAGCCTGACCTGCCCTCGCCCAACTCCCCTTACAATCCCCAGCCTTCCCCTCCCTGGTGAATTTACCGGAAAGTCAGAGCGTGCCGCACGACCCGTGAATTGTTATGTGACAATTGCCAAGATCAGCTGGAGCTTGAGGCAAGGTACTACGCTTTCTGTACACTAGAGAAACTAGTACCACATCCAGCGCCATGACACGGAGGGACGATGACTTCTCCGACGGGAAAAGTGTACAGGTAAGTTACCCCCCACTGCTTTACCCCGTCTCGCCAGCACTCCACCAACGTGCGTTATCTTGCCTTATATGCACCTCACACTCTCCCTCTTACACACACACACACTCTCTCTCTCCCCTATCATGACCAGTATATCTTTATTACGCAGTCTGTTATTATCTCTCTTTCTCCACCCCCTTCTCCTTAGTTTCTCTCACCTCGTAGCTATCTGTATGGACCCCCTCATCACTATATAGGCCACCTCGCCACTCCCGCCCATACACACACGACTCGTCTTCCGGCATGCACATATGTATATAGAGTCCATCATCTCACACAGTGTACCGTTCGCTCTCTACAGTAATCAGTTTAACTCGCGTCCTCTATACAGTCAGTCTCATCCCGTAAAGTCTTTTCTCTCTCATCTCCCACACACTATGTCTCAGACTCCAGACACTATCACAAAACCATACACAGGCTGTCTCTCACCCGCCACACAGGCTGTCTCTCACCCCCCACACAGGCTGTCTCTCACCCCCACACAGGCTGTCTCTCACCCCCCACACAGGCTGTCTCTCACCCGCCACACAGGCTGTCTCTCACCCCCCACACAGGCTGTCTCTCACCCCCCACACAGGCTGTCTCTCACCCGCCACACAGGCTGTCTCTCACCCGCCACACAGGCTGTCTCTCACCCCCCACACAGGCTGTCTCTCACCCCCCCACACAGGCTGTCTCTCACCCGCCACACAGGCTGTCTCTCACCCCCACACAGGCTGTCTCTCACCCCCACACAGGCTGTCTCTCACCCGCCATATAACCTATCTCTAAGCCCCTCGTCACCTTAACAGAGCCACTCGCTATTTTTACATAAACTATATCTCAAGCTTAACACAGTCTCTCTCTCTCTCTCTCTCTCTCTCTCTCTCTCTCTCTCTCTCTCTCTCTCTCTCTCTCTCTCTCTCTCTCTCTCTCTCTTGCACACACACACACACAAACAATGTCTTATTGAGTCTCTCCCTCCCAACACAGTGAGTCTCTCCCACCCAACACAGTGAGTCTCTCTCACCCAACAGTGAGTCTCTCCCTCCCAACACAGTGAGTCTCTCCCTCCCAACACAGTGAGTCTCTCTCACCCAACAGTGAGTCTCTCCCACCCAACAGTGAGTCTCTCCCACCCAACACAGTGAGTCTCTCCCTCTCCCTCCCAACACAGTGAGTCTCTCCCACCCAACACAGTGAGTCTCTCCCTCTCCCTCCCAACACAGTGAGTCTCTCCCTCTCCCTCCCAACACAGTGAGTCTCTCCCTCTCCCTCCCAACACAGTGAGTCTCTCCCTCTCCCTCCCAACACAGTGAGTCTCTCCCTCTCCCTCCCAACACAGTGAGTCTCTCCCTCTCCCTCCCAACACAGTGAGTCTCTCCCTCTCCCTCCCAACACAGTGAGTCTCTCCCACCCAACACAGTGAGTCTCTCCCTCTCCCTCCCAACACAGTGAGTCTCTCCCTCTCCCTCCCAACACAGTGAGTCTCTCCCTCTCCCTCCCAACACAGTGAGTCTCTCCCACCCAACACAGTGAGTCTCTCCCACCCAACACAGTGAGTCTCTCCCTCTCCCTCCCAACACAGTGAGTCTCTCCCACCCAACACAGTGAGTCTCTCCCTCTCCCACCCAACACAGTGAGTTTCTCCCTCTCCCTCCCAACACAGTGAGTCTCTCCCTCTCCCTCCCAACACAGTGAGTCTCTCCCTCTCCCTCCCAACACAGTGAGTCTCTCCCACCCAACACAGTGAGTCTCTCCCTCTCCCACCCAACACAGTGAGTCTCTCCCTCTCCCTCCCAACACAGTGAGTCTCTCCCTCTCCCACCCAACACAGTGAGTCTCTCCCTCTCCCACCCAACACAGTGAGTCTCTCCCTCTCCCTCCCAACACAGTGAGTCTCTCCCTCTCCCTCCCAACACAGTGAGTCTCTCCCTCTCCCACCCAACACATGAGTCTCTCCCTCTCCCACCCAACACAGTGAGTCTCTCCCTCTCCCTCCCAACACAGTGAGTCTCTCCCTCTCCCTCCCAACACAGTGAGTCTCTCCCACCCAACACAGTGAGTCTCTCCCTCTCCCTCCCAACACAGTGAGTCTCTCCCTCTCCCTCCCAACACAGTGAGTCTCTCCCTCTCCCTCCCAACACAGTGAGTCTCTCCCACCCAACACAGTGAGTCTCTCCCTCTCCCTCCCAACACAGTGAGTCTCTCCCACCCAACACAGTGAGTCTCGCCCTCTCCCTCCCAACACAGTGAGTCTCTCCCTCTCCCACCCAACACAGTGAGTCTCTCCCTCTCCCTCCCAACACAGTGAGTCTCTCCCACCCAACACAGTGAGTCTCTCCCTCTCCCTCCCAACACAGTGAGTCTCTCCCTCTCCCTCCCAACACAGTGAGTCTCTCCCACCCAACACAATGAGTCTCTCCCTCTACCTTCCAACACAGTGAGTCTCTCCCTCTCCCTCCCAACACAGTGAGTCTCTCCCTCTACCTTCCAACACAATGAGTCTCTCCCTCTACCTTCCAACACAGTGAGTCTCTCCCTCTCCCTCCCAACACAGTGAGTCTCTCCCTCTACCTCCCAACACAATGAGTCTCTCCCTCTACCTTCCAATACAGTGAGTCTCTCCCTCTCCCTCCCAACACAGTGAGTCTCTCACCCAACAGTTATTCTCTCCCACCCAACACAGTGAGTCTCTCCCTCTACCTTCCAACACAGTGAGTCTCTCCCTCTCCCTCCCAACACAGTGAGTCTCTCCCTCTCCCTCCCAACACAGTGAGTCTCTACCTCCAACACATGAGTCTCTCCCTCTACCTTCCAACACAGTGAGTCTCTCCCTCTCCCTCCCAACACAGTGAGTCTCTCCCTCTACCTTCCAACACAGTGAGTCTCTCCCTCTCCCTCCCAACACAGTGAGTCTCTCCCTCCCAACACAATGAGTCTCTCCCTCTACCTTCCAACACAGTGAGTCTCTCCCTCTCCCTCCCAACACAGTGAGTCTCTCCCTCTCCCTCCCAACACAGTGAGTCTCTCCCACCCAACACAATGAGTCTCTCCCTCTACCTTCCAACACAGTGAGTCTCTCCCTCTCCCTCCCAACACAGTGAGTCTCTCCCTCTACCCAACACAATGAGTCTCTCCCTCTACCTTCCAACACAGTGAGTCTCTCCCTCTCCCTCCCAACACAGTGAGTCTCTCCCTCTCCCTCCCAACACAGTGAGTCTCTCCCACCCAACACAATGAGTCTCTCCCTCTACCTTCCAACACAGTGAGTCTCTCCCTCTCCCTCCCAACACAGTGAGTCTCTCACCCAACAGTGATTCTCTCCCACCCAACACAGTGAGTCTCTCCCTCTACCTTCCAACACAATGAGTCTCTCCCTCTACCTTCCAACACAGTGAGTCTCTCCCTCTCCCTCCCAACACAGTGAGTCTCTCCCTCTCCCTCCCAACACAGTGAGTCTCTCCCACCCAACACAATGAGTCTCTCCCTCTACCTTCCAACACAGTGAGTCTCTCCCTCTCCCTCCCAACACAGTGAGGCTCTCTCACCCAACAGTGAGTCTCTCCCTCTCCCTCCCAACACAGTGAGTCTCTCCCTCTCCCTCCCAACACAGTGAGTCTCTCCCACCCAACACAATGAGTCTCTCCCTCTACCTTCCAACACAGTGAGTCTCTCCCTCTCCCTCCCAACACAGTGAGTCTCTCCCTCTACCTTCCAACACAATGAGTCTCTCCCTCTACCTTCCAACACAGTGAGTCTCTCCCTCTCCCTCCCAACACAGTGAGTCTCTCCCTCTCCCTCCCAACACAGTGAGTCTCTCCCACCCAACAGTGATTCTCTCCCACCCAACACAGTGAGTCTCTCCCTCTACCTTCCAACACAATGAGTCTCTCCCTCTACCTTCCAACACAGTGAGTCTCTCCCTCTCCCTCCCAACACAGTGAGTCTCTCCCTCTCCCTCCCAACACAGTGAGTCTCTCCCACCCAACACAATGAGTCTCTCCCTCTACCTTCCAACACAATGAGTCTCTCCCTCTCCCTCCCAACACAGTGAGTCTCTCCCTCCCAACACAGTGAGTCTCTCCCTCTCCCACCCAGCACAGTGAGTCTCTCCCTCTCCCACCCAACACAATGAGTCTCTCCCTCTCCCTCCCAACACAATGAGTCTCTCCCACCCAGCACAGTGAGTCTCGCCCTCTCCCTCTCAACACAGTGAGTCTCTCCCTCTCCCTCCCAACACAGTGAGTCTCTCCCTCTCCCTCCCAACACAGTGAGTCTCTCCCTCTCCCTCCCAACACAGTGAGTCTTTTCCTCCCAACACAGTGAGTCTCTCCCACCCAACACAGTGAGTCTCTCCCTCCCAACACAGTGAGTCTCTCCCACCCAACACAGTGAGTCTCTCCCTCCCAACACAGTGAGTCTCTCCCACCCAATACAGTGAGTCTCTCTCACCCAACACAGTGAGTCTCTCCCTCCCAACACAGTGAGTCTCTCCCTCTCCCACCCAACACAGTGAGTCTCTCCCACCCAACACAGTGAGTCTCTCCCTCTCCCTCCCAACACAGTGAGTCTCTCCCTCTCCCTCCCAACACAGTGAGTCTCTCCCACCCAACACAATGAGTCTCTCCCTCTACCTTCCAACACAATGAGTCTCTCCCTCTCCCTCCCAACACAGTGAATCTCTCCCTCCCAACACAGTGAGTCTCTCCCTCTCCCACCCAGCACAGTGAGTCTCTCCCTCTCCCACCCAACACAATGAGTCTCTCCCTCTCCCTCCCAACACAATGAGTCTCTCCCACCCAGCACAGTGAGTCTCGCCCTCTCCCTCCCAACACAGTGAGTCTCTCCCTCTCCCTCCCAACACAGTGAGTCTCTCCCTCTCCCTCCCAACACAGTGAGTCTCTCCCTCTCCCTCCCAACACAGTGAGTCTTTTCCTCCCAACACAGTGAGTCTCTCCCACCCAACACAGTGAGTCTCTCCCTCCCAACACAGTGAGTCTCTCCCACCCAACACAGTGAGTCTCTCCCTCCCAACACAGTGAGTCTCTCCCACCCAACACAGTGAGTCTCTCTCACCCAACACAGTGAGTCTCTCTCACCCAACACAGTGAGTCTCTCCCACCCAACACAGTGAGTCTCTCTCACCCAACACAGTGAGTCTCTCTCACCCAACACAGTGAGTCTCTCCCTCCCAACACAGTGAGTCTCTCCCTCTCCCACCCAACACAGTGAGTCTCTCCCTCCCAACACAGTGAGTCTCTCCCTCTCCCACCCAACACAGTGAGTCTCTCCCTCCCAACACAGTGAGTCTCTCCCTCTCCCACCCAACACAGTGAGTCTCCCTCCCAACACAGTGAGTCTCTCCCTCTCCCACCCAACACAGTGAGTCTCTCCCTCTCCCACCCAACACAGTGAGTCTCCCTCCCAACACAGTGAGTCTCTCCCTCTCCCACCCAACACAGTGAGTCTCTCCCTCCCAACATGAAAAGGACAGTCTCTCTTAATCCCCTCACAGCTTGCCTCTCTCTCTCTCTCTCTCTCTCTCTCTCTCTCTCTCTCTCTCTCTCTCTCTCTCTCTCTCTCTCTCTCTCTGTTTCTTTTTCTCTTGCACACACACACACACACACACCAAGTCGCCCACTATGTACAATGAAATCCTACGTTGTATTCATTTCCTATTTGTGTTACATCGTGATTGCCAGCGACGGGCAATGATATTAATCGCCGCCTCAAGTATGTGTTGGCCTCGGTAATATTTTTTAAGTTAACAAGAATAAAATTTTTTCTGGAACTAAATCTCTTTTGTAATTAATAAATAAAATAAAAGCATATTACGGGTGGAAATTGTACAGTATTAAATTTTTATATGACTAAAGCCTTTTGAGAGCTGGAATACTATTGAAAAAAAAAAATGCACCTGAAAAAGAATAAATTTTATGGCTGAGTTTTTGTTTGTAATAGAATAATGCTGTAAGGTTTTATACATACAAAACTCGCTGGTACTTGGTGAACTGAGGATGGTTGCGTGTTTTGTACCAAGGTAGAGTGCCGAGAAGTCACGCGATGATGTAAAGGAATCGAGATGAATAGCGAATGATGACTGTAGCGAACTGAATGTTAGAGTAAAGTGATGAATGAATATAATGAACAGATGACTAGTAAATTTTATGACTATAACGAACTGATGAGTATAGCGAACTGATGAGTATAGTGAACTTGATGACTATAGTGAACTTGATGACTATAACGAACTGATGAGTATAGTGAACTGAAGAGTGTAACGAACTGATGACTACCGAACTGATGACTAGTGAACTTTGGTGACTATAACGAACTGATGAGTATAGTGAACTTGATGACTATAACGAACTGATGAGTATAGTGAATTGAAGAGTGTAGTGAACTGATGACTACCGAACTGATGACTAGTGAACTGGTGACTATAACGAACTGATGACTATAGCGAACTTGATGACTATAACGAACTGATGAGTATAGTGAACTGAAGAGTGTAACGAACTGATGACTACCGAACTGATGACTAGTGAACTTTGGTGACTATAACGAACTGATGAGTATAGTGAACTTGATGACTATAACGAACTGATGAGTATAGTGAACTGAAGAGTGTAGTGAACTGATGACTACCGAGCTGATGACTAGTGAACTGGTGACTATAACGAACTGATGACTATAGTGAACTTGATGACTATAACGAACTGATGAGTATAGTGAACTGAAGAGTGTAGTGAACTGATGACTAGTGAACTGGTGACTAACGACTGATGACTATAGTGAACTGGTGACTATAACGAACTGATGACTATAACGAACTGATGACTATAGTGAACTGGTGACTATAACGAACTGATGACTATAACGAACTGATGACTATAGTGAACTGATGACTATAACGAACTGGTGACTATAACGAACTGATGAGTATAACGAACTGATGACTATAGTGAACTGATGACTATAACGAACTGATGACTATAACGAGCTTATGACTTTAATGAACTGGTGACTATAACGAACTGATGACTAAAACGAACTGATGACTATAGTGAACTGATGACTATAACGAACTGATGACTATAGTGAACTAATGACTATAACGAACTGATGACTAAAACGAACTGATGACTATAGTGAACTGATGACTATAACGAACTGATGACTATAACGAACTGATGACTATAGTGAACTGATGACTATAGTGAACTGATGACTAAAACGAACTGATGACTATAGTGAACTGATGACTATAACGAACTGATGACTAAAACGAACTGATGACTATAGTGAACTGATGACTATAACGAACTGATGACTATAACGAACTGATGACTATAGTGAAATGATGACTAACAAACTGATGACCATAGTGAACTGATGACTAACGAATTGATGACTAGTGAACTGATGTCTATAGCGAACTGATGACTTAAAGAGAACTGAAAAATGAATTGGCTTAGCTTTCAGTAATTGAGAATAAGTATGGCATTATTACCACACCAAGGTTATATAACAGTAAGTGTACGACTGTTGTGTTGACTTTGTCTCACGAATCTGGTGGCTGCGTGAGTAAAAGTTATAGAGTTCGGTGTATTGATTCAACATTATGTAGGATGAGAGTATGTAACGTACAGCTCTCACAGTTACGAGTAAATATAGTAAACGTTGACTTTTGGCCCCTGGGTCGAGCTTCGTCGGTAAGAGCTGTTACATGTGGGAAAAAATCATTCAGTGCCATCTTTTAGAAATTAGTTGTTACAAGTTTATAATCTTTGATTTTACCCCCACGTATTTAACTTCACCAGTTGAAATTATTTGGATATTGACTTGGGAAAATTTTAAGTGAAATTATGCGTTAAATTTGTCTCCAGTTATAAGTTTATAAAGTGAAATCGTCTCATAGATTGATATTTTCTCTCTAACTACAAATATTGAGAGACGTGTCATACGTGAATTTCTCAAAATGGTGGTCACACGTTTGTCATCGTTAGCTTTCTGTCTCAGATCGAACTGGTTTACCTTCTTTGCAGAGGATTTTAAGCTTCTGACGTGAGTATATATGACTGCTCTAACCTTAAGTTCACAGTTAAAAAAAAATATTTATATTTATCTCATGAATCAAACCGCATCAGTTAGCTACTATTGTTGTGTTGAGTTGAAAATGTTTTGAGACGAGATATCTTAACATCGCTATCTCGCGTTCTAAGTTAACCAGCAGTGGGTGTTACACATTATGAAACGTTGGATTAGTCCTGTGAGTCGATTTACATGACTAGGACACTGGTATATGGCTATTTACTTAGTGTCTAATATATATCTGTCACAAGTCTTATCTCTCGACGTTCAGAGTTACAAGTTTGGACTGTTTAGTGAGTTCCAATTACTGCCTTTCCTCATATGACTATTTTTTTCTTCCCAAGTGAGGCATAACACAACCAGCGAGGAATTCTTGCTTACTCTTGTTCATCGCCAAACTTGCCTCCTGAATCAGAGCATCAATCACATCTGGAAGTCGTATGCATTATGGCACCACACCCATTTCAGTGTTTCTACCTTCCTAAGACTCACTACGATGTTATTCAGGTTACATGGTCCTGCGGCTTCTATAGCTAGCTGAAGGAGAGCCGCAGGTAGCGTATGGAAATGTACCCCCAGTGTGCTTTACAATTTCCCTCTCCTTCCCAATAGTTTCGTGCTGAACATCTCACGTGTATGTTGATGATGAGTCCCACGCACGTTCTCTACCCTCAGTGATTGTCTGTTAGATACGTTATTTTTCCCCTTCTAATTTTGATTGTTTCCCATTTGATTCGATGTCTCACTTTCTCTCCTTGATAATTCTCACACATTCTCACTTTCTGTGCCTGGATATTTTTGCCCCCTTCACGTTGAAAATTCTCACACGTTCTCTACCAATAATTCTCTCATTTGTTGACTTGATAGTTGTTTCAATTTCTCTTCCTGATAATTATGGCCTCGTCTGATGATTGACTCAATTTTGGTGGTTCTCTCAAAATTTCTCTCCCTTTATTATTTTCACTTTTTTTTAACAGTTCTCTCCCTTATTAACGTTTGATAATTCTCTCACTTTCTCTACCTGATCAACCCTTACCTATCTACCTGATTAACTTTCACTTTTCTATTGGTAATTATCTCGCTTTCTTTGATAATTCATTCAATTCTTTTTTATATCTGTTTTTCCTTTTTTCCTTTCACTTTCTCTTGATAGATCTCTGTTCTCGGAGCCTGATAATCCTCTCACTCGGTCACTTTCTCTCTCGAAAATTTACCCCGTTTCCTCTTTCTCTTAGCTTGATAATTTTCACACTTTCTCTGCTTGATGAATCAGTCTTGTCTCTCTTTGATAATTCCCACACTGCCTCCCTGATAGATAATTCTACCGGTGCCTCTGTTTGAATTATTTCCTCACTTCCAATGTTTCATAATTCCATCACTGTTTTCCCTCCTTGATAATTCAACCAGTGCGTCTGTTTGATAATTTCAGCACTGTTAATGTTTGATAATTCTACCTTTACTATTGACCGCTTCGCTAGTGCATTCAGTCACCATTACTTTTATATTTCTTTCGGTACAGTCTCGTTAAATAATTTCCCCAATATTATTTCCCAGGTATTCAGGAGTCAATAATTTCTGGGAGTTGTCACACCCTTCTTCTGCCTATCTCGTGAAGGAAGAATTTTATTGTATCGATGCTATTAAGGAAATTGAAATGAAGTTGATTGCTTCTTCTTCCCCCCCTTTTTTTTTAAATGTAGACAAGGAAGTGTTGTGTAGTGAAGTGTCTTGGGTAAAGAATTTGTTTGTTGGTTTAAAATAGAGACGTCTGATTGATAGACCTGGTGAGAAGAATTTGATAGTAATGAGTGAATTTTTTTTTATCTTTTGTTTTCGAATTTTTGTTTCTTCGATGTTTTAATTATTATTATTTTTTTTTAGCTTTAGTTGAACTTTGAGAAATGAAACTTAGATAAACATATGAAACTTGGGCAAAGCTTATACGAGGTGAGGATGCAGCGCCTCCCTGATGTACTCGATGAAGGTGAGGAAAAAAAAAATCCAGAAAAAAAAGTATCTGCAAATGAGAAGTGAAATTAAATTGCTCGGATAATTTGATTGTCAAATGGTTTTCTCGAACAAATTTTATTCGTGTATTTTTTTTATTCGTGGTGAATTGTAAACTGGCCAATTAGAGACAGACTCGTTAATCTCGACACTCTTCCCCCAGACTGTTTGAATGGCGTGGCTTTGTGTCGCTTTAAACTTTTGGCTGTGTGAGTCACCCCCGTGCCTGCTTTTCATTACCTGACTGAAAATGTTTTCCCTTACAAGGGCCTTTTTTGTGCGGCTTAACTCACTCTATGACAAATTCTAAGTCATCCTTGTTAAACGTTGTTTATTGTAAGGACTTAAGAATTAGGTCAGTACCTACACATTCACGAAACTGAAACATGAATATAATCAGTAACTGTTGCCTGCTAGAGTACACACACGGCCAGGACCCACCACAGTGGCAGGTGAAGTGAAACATCGTGTTCGTTTCGCACAACAAAAGTTAATTTTCTCACCCGTGTTAACGGTCTTTCGTTGCACATTATACCAACGTTTTTAAATCTTAATTATCATGACTAATTAATATTCCTATACAATGAAAATGTCTGTCATTTATAACAAGCTTTATTGAAATATATATTTTTTACTTAATTTTACTCACGAGAATATGGCACCTGAAATAGTAACTTACTTTAAGATAACAAGAGACAAAATTCTTTATGATATAATTTGACAAATAATTTGATAGTTTATGGAGCTCTTATCCCTGATGAGGTGTTAGCGTGGTTATGTCTGGCCGATAATGTACCTTGAGCGAGTCGCTAATTGGCGGTGTTGCTGCCATTACCCCGTGACCTTCACTACGGTGTTCTGTTCTTCTTCCACGATATTTAATAAAGATTTATCATACTTCCTTGTGAAATTATCTTGGTTTTCGAGGCCAGACTAAGAATTAAGTAAGTACGACTAAACACGCATAAAGTTGTCTCAGCGTGGAATGGAATTTTTCTCGGTCAGTGTTCTGCTAGTTCTAGTGACATACAGAGTCAGTCATTCAGTGGACCAAGTTACATATAGAGCTGCTGGCACCTCTATTAAATGGGACTATACTCGGTTTCGCGTGTACAAAACGTGTTCTTTATAGTCTAGCACGCTCTATACCCCCGAACGCCCTCCATCCCACGGTTAAGATAATAATCAGATCATAACTACTATCTAACTCGTCCGAGCTCCTATGCAGACCTACAGTACATGTTCTTGTCAGGTTTCAAGGAAATCTTTCCATCCCTTTTAATTAAGATTTATGACGTTCACACTAAAGGCTGAGACCACGGACTGGCATGATTTCATACCACCCCGTGAGTTCGCTTGGTGGTATAATTGGAGCCAATACCTGGTGCTTGTGGGTGTTAACATTGGTGCTCACACTACAGAAGAACTTTACCGCTCACTGGGGCCTCCTGTTAATGTTGCTGTAAATCTGTTAATATTGTCGGCTGCCACGGTGTGCTGCTGTGTGTCTCCTGGTGGACTGTTCTCTGTCCAAAATTAAATAAATATGTAAGGATAGAAATAACAGCCGCATTGAATCGCATTTTTTTGTATTGCATCGAATGTTATCATAGTTCATCGTTTATAAAATCTTTCTTATCACTTTTTTTTATTGGTTTATTTCATGTTGCGTCAGAATATTTGAGGACCAATGACAATTTTCATTAAATAAAACTTCCATTGAGCTCTACCCGCCTCGCTGAAGGTTGGACCCTAACCCCCAGGCATCACAAGGTAGAGTTTAGTTGGATTCTTTCATTAAACACACACACACACATTCACACAGTCTAATGCTAAGATTTAAAAATAAGGGGTGCAGGTTTTTCTTAGTAGTAATAAGCTAAGGTTCTGGAAGTGTGCACGTCCGCAAGCGTAATGTGTAGAATACCCTCTCCTTTTCTTTTTCAAGTGGACATCGTCATTTCCCTACGTAAGTGATGTCCAAATGTACTCTTTTACCCATCGCCGTTGGTAGTGATCAATTGTGCTGACGGACAACCTTTGCAGACAGGTAGTGAGGGAACAATACATTGGCCTAGTGATACCTGCATGACAGTCCATAAAACAATAAATATTCCTTGTACTTTTGTTGTCACAGATCGTTGGCTTTTGGTGATGTTTATACATTATAGAATTTGTATTTTTGGGGAACTGTAACAAGAGTTGAAGTAATGATGACATTATTCATAGTCTATACAAGTATCCATCTTATTGTCCTGCCTGTTGAAGCAATATACAGATCAAAGTTTATAGCTTCCTGTGATTGTTACTCATCCAAGGCAAGTAGCCAAACGCTGCCGGGGGGGGGGGGGGGGCTCCAGTAGATGTGAGGCTCCAGCATGGAAAAGCACCTGTTGAAAATTGTTCTCTAATGATGTGGAAATATTCCTGATTTTTTCCTCCATCTGATTTCAAATGGTAGAGCAGATGATAGTAGGCCCCACACTAATTTATGCCCGCTCACAGATCTGTGCTTTCCACCACCTGTACTCCTCCCTACCTGTGCTTCCCTTCTCTTTCCTCTTCTTCGCCTCCAATAGACGAGACCTGTATTATAATATGACTCAAGTGCCTCCAACTGGTGTCTCACTATGTATTGTGTGTCAGCATTGTTCTATATTGACAACTAATATTCAACTGTCATGGTCCTTCACTCGTAACAAGGATATATGTAGTATTGGTCGTCCTACGCATTTTTGGGGGAGCTGTCGAGTTTACATGTTAGCCACAACACTCACTTACGGATGAGAATTGCTTTTAAATAATCTCTCTCTCTCTCTCTCTCTCTCTCTCTCTCTCTCTCTCTCTCTCTCTCTCTCTCTCTCTCTCTCTCTCTCTCTCTCTCTCTCTCTCTCTCTCTCTCTCAGTGGGGAGACATATTAATCTGAAGAGGACTTTGAGGGACATCAGTCTGGTTTTGAGAAGTGAGTGATCTGGAGATGATATTTACTTAATAAGGTAAATTAACAATTCTAGGACTAATAAAACTTCTATAATTAAGGTTTGCATGTACTTCTTGTCCCTCCCTCCATTGTCCTATGAAAGAAATATTAAACATGACAAGTAATTACACACGTCTCTCTTTTTTTTTAAGTATCGCGTACAGATATATGTGTTTTGTCTGCATATTACTCGACTCAATTCAGCCCTTGTTCAAATTAAGCTGCTGGGGTGGGAGTCATGCCTTGGATATATAATGTGTGTGTGTGTGTGGTAGCATCGACTCGTATTTTGCTTCTCAATATCCTCACGAGTTTGATATAGGACCAGCACATGTGAAAAGGGAAAGGTGTGTGTGTGTGTGTGTGTGTGTGTGTGTGTGTGTGTGTGTGTGTGTGTGTGTGTGTGTGTGTGTGTGTTCCCAACGTGGAGGATGGTGGTGACGACCCAGGGGAAAGGAGGCGTGTGTGGTTGCTTGAATGAACAGAATGGGGGGAGGGAGGGCGGCGATGGGGTGGCGTAGATGAAGGTATATTTGGATCTTGATTTAATGAGGGCTGGCATGGGGTATGTGTATGGTTTGAATAATCAGGAATGGGGTAGAGGAGGATGGGAGTTAGGTTGTGTATGTGAGGTTAATATGAGGGTTAGTTGAGACATTTGGGCATAGTGGATGGGGACATGGGGGGCATATGGGTAGGGTATTAGATGGGCATAAGGACGTGACATTGGAGGGGGCATATGGACATGGTATTGTATTATATAGGCCATGGGGTGGGGGGGGGGTCGGATGGTGTTCTTGTAAATGTACTATATTGAATGATGGCGTTAAATCCCACACTAATAATTTAATAAAGTGAACCCACCTGTAGTAACCCAGGCGATTGTGAAGATCTCGGCTATAAATATTTATGGAGGAGGAAGATGATGAATACAGTGGGTAATTAAAAAAAAATCCGCCACTTTTTCTGGAGCGCGGTACGTGAGGCTGCCGGGCCATAAATTCGTCGTTGTAATAGATTCCCGGGACTAAGGACTGACTGGTAATTAGGATCGCGGGAGGACTTAGCACCAGGTCAACCACTTGTACCCACACCTCCGTCAGACTCGAAATTGTACTGGTGCTTGTGGTGTGGAGCTGAGAGTTCGTAGAGGTATAATCTGTTCCTGCTGCACCTGGGTTCTTGTTTGACTGCACCAAACAACACACTTTACTCGCTTTGTTGTTCCCAAGTTGTTCCAGTTTTACAGTTTAGTAGTAGAAATAATAATGATGGTAATAATAATAGACTAGGGTAGTTCTGATACAAGATCTTTATTACGGTTAGAGTTGTTGTAAGACTCTAGTTATGTGAAGGTTGTGGCTGTCCTTCAGTGTTGTGATTACCAAAGGAGGCATTACACTAGTATGAATATTACCCGGTATATGTAACATCACAACACACATACTGTTAAATAGGGAGCATTAGGTCATTTTGCCATCAGTATTAAATAAAGCATAACAAAACTAATAATGTGGAATAGGTTCATCACAACACCTATGATTGCAACAGAAGGCAGTACATACCTTGCAATATTTCACAGCAAAATGTTTAAGGTGTGAGTCAGTTGCCGGGTGCTGCTGGTGTCAAAGGTGGAGGTGTTCACAAAGGTCGGGATTGTCAGCAAGTGTCTTCCGGTTGTGTTTACTCAGCAGTATAAATTATTAACTGGAGTATATACTGATTAATTCACCGTGATATTTGAACTCTCTGTACGGGCTGTTTACGATGTGTTCATGTATGTTGTTTTGTTTTCATAACCAGGGTGTTTCTCTTGGGAATTTCTCTTTATACTCTTGTCTATTGTTTACTATTTACAGTTAATGAACATACAGAGCAGATATTAGGGCTATAACAGGAGCAGGTGACGCTGTTACAAGAGCCTCTAGTTAGGATCAGTAGCAATTTCCTCTTAATTAACAAAAATGTTCGTCAAATACGATTTTTTTTTAGTGGCAAAGCTTACGATTTTGAGCAAAGAATGATGCACCTTTTATCATTATACGGGGGATACATGATGTGGGTACCTGGTCCACGTGTCGTGTGTACTACTTGAAGGTGTGTACTGCCTCTACCACCCATAGCTTCTTGCCGGCACATGTTTTCCCCATAACTAGAGAGGTGAGAAGACATCTACTTGAGCTAAAGCATGGAGGTGTCAGTAAAATTGAATTCAAAATTACATTAAGACTTTACAGCGACTCAATGTGTCGTCCTGAATCTAGTTAGAGGAAAAATAATTAATAAAGGGAGTTCCAGCGAGATGTCTGTTTACATGCAGTTTGATTACCATCGGGTTTGGTACACCGACTTCCATTCATTGAGTTGACACAATGCCAGAGTGTGGAGGTTAAGCCAACTTAAATTCAGACCTTTGCTTCCTCGACATCTCTTTAAGGACTCGTATTGTTTGTTTAAAGGTGGTAAATGATGTGAAATTGAGAGGACAAATATAGACAGGCACTAGCTGGCAACAGTGATAGATCGGAGAGCCATTGAAGTGAACGACAAAGAAGACTCTGTTTCACCAAAGCATTTCATAATAGCTTCTCTAACATTTTTCATTTCCTTTGTTCTCTTTTAATTATGATATGAGTTACTATTTACCTATAAATAAAAGGACTAATTAATTATGATATTCTATGCCTTCAGCGAAGTAATACTGTTTGAATTACTCATGTAATATTTTTGAGATTAAAAATTTAATTACAATGTTCAACACCCATGTGTAATATTTCAGGACCAAGTTCAATAACACTTTCATAAAGTCTAAAGTTTTTAGAGTCACACATGTACGGTAAAACATAAACACTGCTTAGTAGTCATTCACTAATATGTCTTTATAATGATATACTGTATAGCTCTGCCCAATCTGTCATTTTTACTGTTAGATCTTCCGTCACATTATAAGTTCCCAAGGCTTACACAGTAAATGTGCACCAGTAGGGTGTGTCATAGGAGGGAAGATCAGCTAAAACTAATGGCCCATCACTTTTTTGGTAGATTTTAGTGTATATAAACAGAAAACAATTTCAGTTTTAATATTTTGCAGCCTTTTGCTTGGTAAATTTTAGCGTGAAATTTATCGAAAATCTAACGTACAGCTGCATTAGTGCATTACAATTAAATAGTGAACATTGCTTTCTGACTTCATTCTTTAACAATCCAACTAACAATATTTTTTTCTGTTTCAGATTCTGATGCATTTTTAAGTTGATAATATTTGCGATGGCTGCTTGTGTCAGGACGAGGAACCAAAAATCCAGCCATCTCAGTCACTATCTTGGGTCTGGGAGAGAGCTCCTGAAGTCGGAGTTGCCTACATTGAGAGATGCTTTGAGATACGGTGTTTTAATCAGGCAAATCAGTGAAAAGAACCAAAGAACTTACACAAACAAAGACATTGCCAGTGATATGACCAAAGCTGTCTTGGCACAGTACACTCTGGCTAACGCTCAGTTCAAGCCTCCAGTCATAACAAGTCAGAAGAAGATTAGTGAGAGACTGCTAGCCAGTTGGGAAAAGGCAAGAGATATCTCTCTTGGGAGAGGAAAACTTGCAGTTAAGGACAGCTTTGCCAAGCAACTGGACCAGTTATTTGACATAATTACTTGCAAGTGCCCAATTGTTCTCTGTCCTGAGTTTGGATGCGATCGTGACTGTAAATCCGAGGCCCACATCTCCTGTATTTGCAAGCGTGAACTGAAGATTCCTGTGATCGAACTGGCATTTATCAAAGCACAGAGAGAGAAGACTGGCAGTATAGGGGCTCTAATGATTTTTAGCCAAGATATTCCGGAGTCCAAGAGACAGGAGGCTGCCACAGAGAGACAGAAGAGGAGAAGAGTTGCCGAGGAAAAGAGACTTGAGAAGGCCCAGGGTGAGGTAAAAAAGGCCAATGATTGGAGTCAAGCTGATTCAGAGTTTAATGACTTCCCCATGGCTGATCCGAGTGCTGACCAGGAGAATGGTGACTTTGTCCCTAACCCAGAAAATAATGATCCCAAACCTTCCAGGCATAACATTCGAAATAGGAAAGATATCCCGAGCATAGCTCTGGCCAGCATGCGACACCACACTGGTCTCAGAGAAACTGCAGAGATAGCAACAGCTGCCTGGATTGACGGTGGTTTGATAACACCTGATGATGTTCACCTGGTGATAGATCATAACAAAGTAAGGAGAGTTCAGGAGAAACTTGTCAGTAACCTAGAAGAGGAGTTTGATAAGGGGATAAGAGAAAATGGAATCAATTGTTTGTTCTTTGATGGGAGAAGGGATGACACTAAAGTGTTCATGAAAGTTGGAGATTCTGACAAGTTGTTCCCTGCCACGGTGAAGGAGGAACACTACTCCTGCTGCAGTGAACCAGGAGGGAAGTATTTGTGGCATTTCACTCCAGAGAAAGATGACATCAGGAAACCAGCTGAGATAGTGGCATATAACATTGTGAACTGGCTCAGAGAGAGGAACGTAGACCAGACCCTGCAGGCTATTGGAGGGGACAGCACCAACACGAACACAGGGCGGCAAGGGGGGGGTCATACAGTGGATAGAGCGGAAGATTGGGAGGAAGCTGGTCTGGATTGTTTGTGACCTCCACACCAACGAGTTGCCACTCAGACATCTGATCCAGGAGCTGGATGGCAAGACTCTTTCAAACAACAGATGGTCTGGTCCTCTTGGCAAGATGATGGACTCTGCCACTGAGTTAGAAATAAATCCGAGCTTTGAAAAAATCACAGTTGGCCCTCCACTCGTTGAGCTTGCACATACTGTCATTGACGACCTGAGTACTGACCAGTACTATGGTTACATGATTTGCAGTGCCATCAAAACTGGGGTCATGCCTGATAGACTTGCTTACCTGCAGATAGGTCCTGTCTCACATTCTAGGTGGCTCACAACGGCTCTTAGGTTCTGCAGAATTTGGGTCGCTCATCATAAACTGAAAGGGAACCAGCTTCACAACCTGAGACTTATTGTCCAATTCATCGTGAGTGTCTACTTGCCAAATTGGTTCAACACCAAGGTCAAGTCATCGTTCTCCGAAGGTCCGAGGCATGTTCTCTTCCAGCTTGAGCTCCTGAGGAGTCAGCCAAGGAAGGTTGTTCAGATTGTGGAGCAGACTGTGAGGAGATCTTCCTGGTATGCTCATCCCGAGGCAGTTCTGCAGACAATGCTCTGCAGTAAGGATGAGGAGAGAAGAGTGGCAGTCAAAAAGATCTTGGATATGAGACTTATGAGAGGATCTGGGCATGACGAATCAGTTGGTGACGATTCCTTCAGGGTCAGGAAGACTCCTGAAGTCAATCTAGGTGCCAAGACCCTCACTGATCTCATAGATCTGGATAACATCCAGGCTGGCAGTGAGCCCCCTCTTACCTGCAGCCTCACCAATGTTCAAGTCAGAGCTTTCCTGGACCACCCCATGCATGTCCCTGCCTGGCCCTCGCACACCCAGAGTATAGAGCGTTGTGTACAGCAAGTGAGCGAGGCCAGCAGTCATGTGTACAGCCAGGAGAGGAGGGAAGGCTACATCCGAGCTCAGGTGGTCAGCAGGGAGGTGATGAGTAGAAACAGAAGCAAGAAAGACATGTTCTCTATGGTGTGCAGCAACACCGGGTCGTAGTAGTAAAACCGGTTTTTGTATTTGATGATTTTGTTTTCTAAAGGAATATTAAATTTAATAAATGTGTCAAGATCATTCGTTTCACTATTCTGGATCATTTTCATCCTAATAAATTAACCTGATACATTTACTTTACTTTAAATAAGCTATTTAGTGGTGTTGGTAAAAGGGTGGGAATACTGAATTTTCATAAGATTTCAAGTTAAAATTTACCTAGCAAAAAATGAAAACTTTTCAAATCTGAAGATATCACATGATTCTGCACATAGAACTACATCATTAATACCATGGGCCGATTTTTCAAACTCAAAAAAAAAAAATTCGCCTCCGTATGACACACCCTAGTGCACCAGTCTTAATAACCTACACGAGTAACATGTTACATAACATGTGTTCTCGAAATAACATAGTAAATACAGTAGACAATGCTAAAGCTGCCTCCCGAAAGTTGGGAATGCTGTACAGATGCTGTAGCTACTTCACTCTTGAGCAGTTGCTTCAAGTTTATAAGGGATTCATTCGTCCTGACTTGGAGTACTGCTCTCATATCTGGGGTGGCTCTTCTTCTGTCCAACTGTTATATAGGGTGGAATCAAAGGCATTTCGTCTTATTATTTCTTCTCCCTTAGTTGACAATTTCTCTTCGCCGCAATGTTGCTTCACTCTCTCTCTCTTACAGGTACTTTAACGGGCAATGTTCGGTGGATTTGGCATCCTGTGTACCGCCGGCAAGGCCGGAGGGCTCGTAGCGCTCGTCTTTCCCGCGGTGCCCACCGTTTTTCTGTGGATGTCAGTCAGACTAGAACAACCTGTTATAGTACACCCTTCTTTCCTCACACAGCCAAACTGTGGAACGCTCTGCCCTTTTCTCTGTTTCCCTACTCAAACAATCTGTCTCACTTCAAAAAGCTGATTTTCCGGCATCTTCGTAGTGTAGATTAATATAATCTTCTCTTCTATTTTTAATTTCTTTTTACAGATACTCTTATGTCCCCCCCCCCCCCCCCCAGGGCCCAGCTGTGGGTCGATGACCTGTGCCCGGGTGGGCTATTCCCCGTAAAAAAATAAAGAAAAGAAAGGCTAATAACTATTACAAGGTTCGGCTTTAATGGGTCACACCTCTTACACTTTTCCTGTGGCACTTATAAACTTAGTGTTGCCCGCTTGAATGTCTGTTGGTAAATCAATATTATTTGGGAGGTCATTGAAGTTATCATACAAAAGAACTAGAAACATAGAGGGATATCATTAGTCCAAGCTTATTCCACCGATTGCACACACACACACATAAACACATCGACACCCTGTATGAGAATGTGTTCCCTGATACATGGCAGAATGTTTGATCATAATTTCATATATTTAGGTACGATTGATTCATATGAGGGATAAACAATCACACAAGAGATGAATGTAACTCACAATCATCTTTAACGTTAAATTAAACACTGGACCACAGTATGGTGCGTCATGTGGTGTTGTAGTGGTGTTTCTCTCCGGGCGTGAGTGATGCCGTTATTGCATTTATTCTGTCACCACCTGATGTTTCGCCCTCTTGTTTGTAGTAAATATCACGACTGCTGTGCCACCTGCAACACATGTGACAATGACGCCGCCACACACATTCATTTTTTTTACCAGCCCCCCAGCACTGTTCACTTACTGCAAGAACCGTCATTTTGTTGAGATAATTGGACACATTTGATTGTAATTGTGTCTGTAACGACCATTAATGTGTGTACTTTGTCATCAGCGAACAGTTTTTTTCTTAAGTATTGTCAATAACGATTGGTTTAATGTCTTAGTATCGTCAGCAGCGAACATTCCGTTATCTATCGTCATTAGTGGTTATTTTTTTTTATGTGTTGAATTTGTCACATGTGAACTGGTGTACAATGTTAATAATGATGTAATGATCAGTTAAAGGTTAGTGTGTCTTCTGTTGCTAAGTTCACACACACACACACACACACACACACACACACACACACATATTTCTTTGTATGTGTGTGTGCACTCCTAAAATGCCCCTTTAAAATAATTATTGCCGTAACGTTCACTTATTTTTATCACCCTCTAGCGAGCACCTGTCACGTTATCGCTCGTCACCGGTAGATTGAAGGTAGTTTTTGATCACTTCATAACGAGAGGAGGCTGGGGTCCGTAATAACCGAGCAGCTCCTTAATGACGAATTGTTTTATACCTCACTTGGCGCCAATTAGTAAATCACGTGTAATCGCTTATCAGGGTTCGTACTAATCAAGAGAGAATTAACACCCTCGCTGGGGGAGTTCGGTTATAATGGAGGGTAATTAGAAAGTGAACTAAATGAAGGTGAATGTGATAGTATGCCGTGAGGGGCGGGGCGGGGCGGGGGTCACTCCTATCAGCCTTTCTCGGACGCGCACAATTTAAGACGTACTGACATTAGGAAAGTCAAATATCCTTAAGGAACCGTCTGTTTAACCTTGGCTTTAGCTCTGTGGGAGAAATTATATATAACTACAGAATTGACACAACAGCCTCCAGGGAAATCATAATATTTACAGATTTTTGTCTTTAAGTGTGGTGATGCTAACTTAATGAGATCCTATCATAAAATATTCTCTTGCTAATGAACAGCTTATGAATTCATTTGTAAAGATTAATCTCCTGGGTTTTTGAAAAGATATGAGATGAGCAAGTGAGTGATGTAATGTTTTTCAAAGTTTCCTTGACGACTAAAAATGCTAAAACAAAACAGGAATCTTGAAAATTACTTAAGGTAAATTAAAAAAAATACAAGGAATTGATGTGTTATATTATAGAAATATTAATCAGCCTTTCTACACTAAACAAATACCTATTATATTGTTTCAATAAATTATTTAATGCATCAAAAATCTTAGATTTAATTAGGAAACTTATTTCTTATCTTGTAAGCACTTAAGACAAAGCTTTGTAAACAGACGAGCAATACTGGAATATTTTTACATTTACAGTTGAGCGGTTGAACTCCTCGTGTACAAGAATTCAATTAGGTAGGCGCCTCCAGTCTCACGGACGAGTGAAAACTTGGGAGCTTCTTATGTGAACATTTTCAATAAAACCTGACGTCTTTGGTGCAAGTCGTTCCAAATACACGAATTTAATACAAACATTCTTCAACGCTTGGTGGAAAAAATGGGTTACTAGTTTTGAAAGCATCAGAATTTCTCTATTACTTTTAATAATAACGTATAATATATATGAACGTCTGTGTGTCTCCACGAATGGGCGTGAATTAATTGATAAAATATTGTTTTTGTGGGATTAGTGTTTTTTTTTCATTAAACTTCATAAATTATGCACGAGGCGGGCAGCGGCAGCGTGTCAAGAACAAGTTATACCTCGTCACCAGGTCAGGTGTTACACGCTTTCCCTGTCATATGGTTGACGGGTGTGGCGCGTCACTCTTGTTAATTAATAAACAGTCTCGCAAGCTTTTTACATATTACGTTTCCTACTATAAAGACGTGCATGCTAAATTAGAATGGATAGACTGTTCACATTGTATTTATATCGGACGGAATATATAGTGGACAGGAATCGGTCACAAGTTGCGTTATCGTCTGCTGGTCAAAGAATTGTATGATTCAGTCATTAAATTTGCATTCAGTCGGTAAGGATTGGTATTCAGAAAGCTTAGAAATAACATCCTGTACTTCATTGCCTCCCAGAATGACCGAGTATCAAATATTTACAGACTGTAAACCAACTGATTATCTTGGGGAAGGATGAAACAAATTATTGTTTTACATTCACGAGTATTGAAGCGAAAACCTTATTACATATACAGGTACACCGGGAGACTCGAGACTCCTGGCGAAACTAAGTGGCTGCGACTACATGAACCTCATTTCTGTACATGGTTTAGTCTGCCTTTAATTCCGTTTTTCGTTTACTTGGGGTAACTCAAGTAATACTGCACCAGCACGTATACAGCTTGTTCTCTGCATATTATAGGCCCTGTTTCTGACTGTGTTTCTTCATTTTTGTTTTCTAAATTTCCTAAGTCTCTCTTGTGTATTATCAAAATGTCTTCTCTATTTCACAAAAATCTCTCTTACATGTCACCCAAATCTTTCCTATAACAAGAAAATAAATCATCTATAATATCTTCCCTTTACTGGCTTCATATATGGAGTTCATTTGTTCCACTGTTCGTCCTCCCCATTTTTGTGTTGAAATGCCCTTAGGTCCCGTGCTCCAAACAGGTCACAATTACAGATCTTTTAGCCCTTGACTCCTTCAACAGGTCACATGATAATGTCCCGAACTCCCTCAACAGGTCTCTTGTACCAGGCTCCCTCAACAGGTCCAATGTCCCAAACTCCCTCAACAGGTCCCTTGTACCAGGCTCCTTCAACAGGTCCCTTGTACCAGGCTCCTTCAACAGGTCCCTTGTACCAGGCTCCTTCAACAGGTCCAATGTCCCGAACTCCTTCAACAGGTCCCTTGTACCAGGCTCCCTCAACAGGTCCAATGTCCGGAACTCCCTCAACAGGTCCCTTGTACCAGGCTCCTTCAACAGGTCCCTTGTACCAGGTTCCTTCAACAGGTCCAATGTCCCATAAACTCCCTCAACAGGTCTCTTGTACCAGGTTCCTTCAACAGGTCCAATGTCCCATAAACTCCTTCAACAGGTCCCTTGTACCAGGCTCCTTCAACAGGTCCCTTGTACCAGGCTCCTTCAACAGGTCCCTTGTACCAGGCTCCTTCAACAGGTCCCTTGTACCAGGCTCCTTCAACAGGTCCAATGTCCCGAACTCCTTCAACAGGTCCCTTGTACCAGGCGCCTTCAACAGGTCCAATGTCCCGAACTCCCTCAACAGGTCCCTTGTACCAGGCTCCTTCAACAGGTCCCTTGTACCAGGCTCCTTCAACAGGTCCCTTGTACCAGGTTCCTTCAACAGGTCCAATGTCCCATAAACTCCCTCAACAGGTCCCTTGTACCAGGCTCCTTCAACAGGTCCCTTGTACCAGGTTCCCTCAACAGGTCCCTTGTACCAGGCTCCTTCAACAGGTCCCTTGTACCAGGCTCCTTCAACAGGTCCCTTGTACCAGGCTCCTTCAACAGGTTCCTTGTACCAGGCTCCTTCAACAGGTTTACCTGTCTACTGATACTTGCCAATATTCAAATAGTGTGCATGAGTGGCAACTTCTCATGCACATTCATAAATATGCATCGATTCTTGTTTTACACAGAGCAGTATAACATAACATTACAGTTGTTTGTTTACATCACTACGTGCTTGACCAACAACTGTACTGAAATTACAAACAATATTTAACATTATGCCTCGACTGTGCTACCGAAACCCTCTAGTTGGATATGTTGACAACACCTATAGTTAAGATTATTAGTCACAGTGTAGCTCTGACGCCATTCCGACAGTCACCTTCTTACCGTAGATTTAGTGGGTCACTGAGAGGAGTTTTCATGCTTGTAGTTTAGGGAAACACAATTAGGTGTGTATCTCCGAGAAACGTACTGCCTAACTGCCCCCGCCCCCCCCCGCCCACCCACCTTAACCCGCTACTATGTGAATAAGTTTTCCCACATCGAGGTCGTGACTCATTAACAATTCACAATTCCTAAACGTAAACAAGTAGACTGACGAACACTCACTTAACCTCCTTGAAAATGAGGAGGGAAGCCCACCATAATTAGCCATATATATGAAGACCAGATACAGGCACGCAAACGTGTGTGTGTGTGTGTGTGTGTGTGTGTGTGTGTGTGTGTGTGTGTGTGTGTGTAAAATCTGTAGAATAAGTTGACGTTGATGATGAGTAATATAACAATATAAAAGTCCTTAGACTGTGTTTTGTAGTTTTAAATTTATTCTGTTGTAAATGTAAACAACAATAGCTACCAAGGTTTGGCCATCAACTGCATTAGTCATAAGTGACGAATGCTTTTACAGGGGCGGTGGTGGGGATGGAGTAAGGAGCCCGTGGTGTGAGTGGGCCAAATGGGTGCATGGGGGAGGGGAACTAGGAAGAATTTTCTTTTCAGTCAGTCAATCGGGGAAAAAAAGTTCACAACCTAGGACTAGAACTGTGTTATAATAGATAAAACAGAAATGTGGACTTTATCCTCGGAATAACACCTGAGCCAAACTTTCTGAATTCGGTGAACGACTAAAAAAAAAATATATGAAAGCACGGCAGGGAAAAAGCCTGGGAGCGTAGAGGCAAATATCATATTTTGAGGCGACTTTAGCGAGACGCATCAGCCCGGGCGAGGAGGCCACTGTTATGGTGGGCTGGGGAGAGTAAACACGATATACTGCCCCTTGTGTAACCTAAAACTTAGAGCGGTGATGGTTGGACCCGTTTACTGTATCACATTTAATCCCAAGATGTGTGTACGTCTCTGTCAACCCCCCCCCCCCCCCCACCCTCCCTCCCTTTATATTTCTTATCTATCATTTTCTGTGTTTTTCTGAAGTAATATTGTTCAAGAGTTTCAGTAACTCCTTTCCAAACACAGACAGACAGACAGACAAAGATATAAACTTAGACAGTCAGAAAGTGACAGACAAACACACCTAGATAGACAGACAAACAAGGACATACTGTATATAACCAGGGAGACAGAGAGACACAACCAGACAGATGGACACGTATCCAAAACATAGAAATCTAGATACGCAAAACCAGTCACAGGTTAGACAGACAGATAAAGACGGAGGCACAGGTAGAGGCAGACATATGGAGAGGGAAGCAGGTGACTCTCGGGCCACATCATTATATTTTCTCAACAATTTCCTGATATTCCAATTTGTGGTGACGCTTCAGGCAAATGGAACTCTAAAAGGGAAATGTTTCTTCTTAATTAATTTACTGTATTTGAGGTGTCGTCTTTATTTTGATTATTGTTATTGTTCTTATTGGTTGATTATTACTGGTGGTGGTGATATTATTATTATTATTATTATTATTATTATTATTATTATTATTATTATTATTATTATTATCATTATTGTTGTTATTATTATTATTATTATTATTATTATTATTATTATTATTATTATTATTATTATTATTATTTTTATCGTTATATTACTATTTTTATTATTATTATTATTACTCCTTTCATTATATCCCAGGTGATAGTCCTGAAGTGAAAACTAGACAATTTTGTTCTTAATAGTTTTAGAAAAAAAGTATGTATCTTGAAATTATATATATTTTAATACCTTTGTTATTACTATAAAATACAGTGAGTAATACATATCTTTTCCATACATATAGAATTAAATATTTATAATCATCCTTGATAATACCTGTTAATACTTTTCGAATAAGAAATTATTTAGTACTCTTGTTAAAGCAGCTACTACTATAGAAAACTAAGCATTTACTATTGTTAATGTTCGTGAAATGCAAGTGACCAAAACTAAGCAGCAACAAGAAAGTTTGAACAAGACAATGCCGCAAGGGAAAGTTCCACCACCTGAACTTGGACAATGAAATATCGACTGGCAGCGGGTACGTGCACTCACACCCCTGGCTGGCAAGTGTCACGCCATTGACAATCGAGGCTGTTCACTCGTACACACTCGAGTTTCTTGGCTGGGCTGAGTGTCATTAATTACTGACCTACTGCTTGTATTTAGCGTACGGTGTCTCCAGAGTCATCAGCCACTGGACTAACAACAGAGCGGTGAAAGAGTAAACAAGGAAGTGAATAAAGAAGAAATAGTGTTGAACAGAGAAGAAAAGACAAGAGAACAGAACAGAAGAGGCTTTACGGATAAGAGGAGAAACATCTGACTGAAAAGAGAATGTTTTATAGATAAGAGAAAGAGTTTTACAGATAAAGGGAGAGGGAGGTTTATAGACTATTGTTTTATGCTTAAGATAACGTTTTAAAGATAATAAAATATGTTTGAGTTAAGAGATTGATTTATGGATTAGAAGATGAATTTTTCTATATGATAATTGCTCAATACTTTGCAGATAAGTGACGAAATTTTTTTTCAAGAGGAATAAATATGTTAAGAGATAAAAGGTAATAATTTATAAACGATAGAATATTTTACAGGTAAAAATATGTTACTGATAAGATTATATTACTGATTAATGAATGTTTTTCATATATAAAAATATCACATGAAAAAGAACAGACTAATGACATTGAAAAACCATTAAAGGCGTAATATTATGTAGTGATAATATTAACGACACCATAAGAAAAACTCACCAACCAGAGAGAAATGAAGACTGCTCCCTTGGAATGGCATTTTCCGAGACAGTAATCACGCAGAGGAAAAAAAAGAGGGGGGGGGGGGGAGCGTCAACAATTGCCTGTGTGAAGAAAAGAGCAGACTCTCCAGGGTGATCCACTCATTCTTTAAGTAGGACGGTCACGCGCTCTAATTACAACTTCGTGTCGTCGGAAATACCAGGGCGTTTAATGGGAGTCAACGAGTAATGCATTTATACAACTCTTTTGAATTTGTTGATTTTGTAATTGACAGTGTGGATGTGGGAACACGCCTACAGGAGCTGGGGGGTGCGGGTCGCTGGGGGTGCGGGTCGCTGGGGGTGTAAACAAGGTCGGGGTATTTTTTGGCTTCAGATAAAATTAACCCAAGAATCGGTCGGTAACTAAGTCTAGATTAACGTTTATGTACAAGAGAAGGAAGGAAAACTTGGCCACAATCTTGGAAATTTAGACTGATTTGGCAATATGCAGACGTGAGTCGGAGGCAGCGGCGAGGAATGTGCATGGCTGTGGTGGGGGATAGCCTGGTTTACGAGGGGATACCATGACTGTCCGGGTGTGGGGCCTCCTCACCACCACACAGCTCCACCTCCTCTCATCTTTGTCCAGTTTTATACCAACACATCGTCTGAAAGTTCCACGAAATATACGCTACCTTTACCATTTAATTTACCTTAGTTGAAATAATAGCTGTAGTTTAGTTAAGTTTAAATATTTGTACGTAATGGTGTAATTTACGTTCGATAACTTGCTTTTCTTTCCTTGCATAACTTCGTCGTTTTGGTTTGATCCAATTGCGGTAAATTTGCAAAGGAAAAAATTACGTGAACTATTGAATTTTACTCAAAAGTTTCCCGATTCGATTTGGCCAAGTTGCAGACTCTGGTGGAAATGTCAAGTGTGTTATACAAGGGTAACTTTTACTACCACCTGCGTACAGGAAAAGGGTCGATACACTTTTCAAGACAAAATATGAAGACATTATTGTGTGCACTGAACGGAGTAGTGTAGCTATTGTCTCCCAAGCTGCGGGATATTGATATTAAACTTCTTTTCTTGTGAATTTGTAATATTAAGAAAGCAAAAAAAAAAAAAAAAAAAAAAAAAAAAAAAAAAAAGAAACACTGATGGCCGTATATAATAAAGAAAAAAATATATTTGTATGATTATCTTTATTTATTATTCAAGAGATCGTCCACAATCCCCATCGCTCGTATGTAATATTTGTTCCTTAGTTCTGTACACTAATCACGGAGAAATGAGACAAGGGTCGTTGTAGCTATTCACTCCTTCCCACAGACCGAAAAAGAATGTCAACAGTTTCGTCTGGACGTAAACAAATCACTTCAAGAATCAATCATATATTTTGAACAGTACTGACTGGTGTGTGAGAAAGAGTCCTCATCAACACAACGTTTATATTTCATGATGACAGACTGATAGTGGGCGTGAGGCTGTGTCATGTTTACATCAGTGAAGGTTCTGAGCAATATTTGATTCCATAACATACGAACGGAAAATCTGGATGATAATTACGACCCTGTACCCAATTATCGGGAAGCCTATAATTATTACCCTGTCTATTTTCTTTCATTCCGTCCGTCTGTTGTCAACACTTCTGCGTCCGCCCGAGGTCACTTTGCCCGGTTGGAGATTAACGCCTGTCTCGCCTGCACAGTTCATAACCCATGTTCAAGGTCACCCGTGGAATTCAAGGTCAGTGTTCTCTGAAATATGCACGTGGCGGTGTCATTTTACTTGTTTCATGTGGAATAAGAGAGTGATTTCGACCTGCGGCACATGTTTCCCAGTGGCACTTTCAAACCTGCACAGGAGGAATAAGACGATGCTGAAACTATCACCAGGGTCTCTGAGTAATGTAGCACCTCGAAAAACTCCAGCCGGTCCATATCCATCCAAAGTCCCTCATTCAGTCCATAGGGTTGATACAGTCATTCTTAATCGTCGAGGAAGTCCAGCTGCAGCAATGAAGGGACGAGGCAGGGGTGGGGTGGGGTGGGGTGGGGTGGGGGAATGTTACATTACTCAGCGGGAGCAGTGAACCACAACACGCGCCCCCGAGACTTCGTACATAGTTTGTGGCTCAGAAACAGTGTTTGTTCTTAGTGGACGATATTGGAAAAGTTTTAACATTGTTAGTACGAGTTGGCAGATTGTATTTTTTTTTTTTATACATCTTCAGTAGAGATAGTTTTCCGTTGTACTTCCTGGTTTGAGGGGATTTGTTGATACAGAAATGTTATGGCCTCTCGTAGTTTAAAAGCAGGTTCTTAAGAGCTTGTTTAACCCTCAACTCTTGTACCGTATCTCTTGGTAGGTGGCTGCCGTGACCTTCATTACCATTCTTGTGGCCTGTGTGTGATTGTGGCCCCACGTCTGACGTCTATTTTAGCCTCCTGAGTTTGACGACCTAACCCCATGAGCACAAGGACTAATATATTGAGTATGAAGTTTTAATCCTTAATAGAAGGAGCCAACACCCCTTGAGTCACAGTGAATTAGATATCTCAACCCCTTGAGTACGATGACTTATTGAGGCTTTCCTTGTGTGATGGACATTTCACAGTCGCTTTACCTCAGATGTTCTTCTGCTAATGGACAATTCACCTGAAACTAACGAAGAGAACTACTTGACCTGAATCTTCAGTACTTGTGTAAAGCTTTTATCACATTAACCTCTGGCTGCTGACTGGTGTAAGACTCCCACATAACTTGTCTTACGAATTATCCAAACAAAGTGCTTCCGTGTTGAGACCTTTCTGGATAATGTGACTTTATGTTAAGGGATTCCCAGACAACGTGACCGTGTGTGTGTGAGACACCTCAAGCTGTTGTGATCTTTTGTTCAGAAATTCATAAATAGAAACTGCATAAGAGATTGTCAGACAAGTTCATAAAACACACAGTTAAAGAATTCGATTTTATCCCGACTCGACAGCTTCCTCCTTGATGACACTAGGTCAGTTGTTTATAATGTCCTCTGGCCATCCACCTGCTGATGATGATAATGTCGAGAAGCTTAGTAGAACATTTTGGTACTTCCTGTGCTCATGCTGTAAAAGTCGCGGTTTCAGTCAGACGTTCACGCATTATTCCCTCGTTTATTTAACAAGGATCTTGGCTGTCTTATGAGACTGTGGCACAAGTTAGCGATACGTCCTGTGGTGTATTCCAGGCTAAGGGATGGGAGACCAGGGGGAAGCTAACGTGTGTCACCTGTTGCTACCTGTCCGCCACTACATCCCCCCTGCCCCTCCACGGTAATATGCTTCATTTAAGAGTTTATTCTGATAAGTTGACAAAAAGTTAAAACTCGATTGTGTTTAAACCATTGGTGAATAAACTGCAATGGACCTAATTACATTTTTGTTTATCCTTAAGTTTTATTTTTAAAACTAAATAAAAGAGAAGATACGATATTTTGTATTGCAGAACTGTATGGAATTATATTTTGTTACCTAAGTGTAATTTTATTATTTTACTTTACACTGAAATTCAGGAGACGCTGCGGTGTTGACAGCTCTGGGTAGTGGTGGGGGGGAGTTGACCGACTCACCTGGAGGTCAGGGCTGCTCAATATTTCATCAGTCAACTATCATGAATATTTTGATGACGGTTGACACTTGTTAACATTCAAATATATTCCCACATGAAGCTACGGTTTAAACTTGTCGTCTTATTTTTCTCCATCTCGTCTCAGATGACTTGACTGTATTAAGCAGATGTTAACCCACCAAGCCAGTTTCTTTCTCACAGTCAGTGTTGAACGGACAGATTCAGCTATAGATGAAATCAATACCTTGTTAAACTTTGTCTTACTCGCGGATAATAGTGAAATGAATTAGTGATAATTAGAGTAATAATCATTTGTCGTTGGACCAGCACGTACTGTATGAGGTGTGTGACTCCGCAACGACCTAATCGCTAACTGATCCAAGAGTCGTCCAACGCACGACATCTGTTCTCCGTCACCGGTGTGTAAAATGTTGGGTGTGTATCACAATCCTTATTTTGGTTTATTTTTTCTGTCTTTTAAATGTACAGTAGCTCGTACACAGGTGACAATTATATATATATATATTTATATATATATATATATATATATATATATATATATATATATATATATATATTATATATATATATATATATATATATATATATATATATTATATATATATATATATATATATATATATACGTTAGGGTTATGTCTACTGTTGTAAAAAAGTAAATAAAAATACAATTACATCTGGGTTCCTCCTAGGGCTTGGAAACCTAAAAATCTGGGACGACGTTCTGGTAGGAACTTAATTTAAAATTCTTATCTCCAATGGTATTTTATTTCCTTATTTCTCCTTTAAAGATGCGTGATATTGATTTTACTAGTAGTGTGCTGTCCGATATTATTTTGTGGTGTCTTAAATTTAACATATACTGTATATTATGTTATTTATAACAACATATTTTAATCCCGTATAGATGTATGTTTTCGTGCGGGTTTAAAACATTATCATAAAATCATGAATATCAAGACAAAATTAATATAGTTTTAACTTATATTTTCTTGACTTCTGGAGAACATTATTTTCAGGACATTAATCTTGGGTTTGTGTTATATACCGTACTGCCTTTTAAACATTCCCACCAGTTTTGTTTCCATTGTAATATTAAACTTGTTCATAATACCTCGTCACCGTTACAACATTATCAGCACAACTGACTATATACAACATGGTGTGTTTTCGTGTCCTAGGGATGGCAGGAGAGAAGGTATGTATTTATCATTAAAGAATACATCTTTAAATTACTACCATTGCACGCGAAACTAGTGCGGTTGAAAATGCAATCCAGGGCTGTATATTGCCGTGTCAGGACAAGGGTTTAGTAGGAGAAAGAGAGCGAGGTAAAATTGTGTTGAGTAATCCCCTGGATCACAGCCCGGATTCCCTAAGGTTCGTACATTAAATCCCCTTTCCACCTCCTCCTTCCGCCTCCACCCCTCCCATAACTGGAGATTTGAGAACTTATCTGTGCGGGCTATTCAAGTATGTCCCAAATAACGCTGATATAACGCGAAGACCCTTAAATACACTTGTTATCTCGTCCATAGTTGGTAAAAATATAGACGGGGAATCGATGAGAGTGGCTAGAGGCCCCTACTACTAATGCGTACATCTGCGTGCCACTCCCGTCGTCGCACGCATTTCTCACTAACCTTTATTTCATACACAGAGGGTAATCTTGTTGTTTGCCTGGTCATGTTATGACTGTCTGTCGAATGTATTGAGGTTTTTCTCAAAGTGATAACATATTAAAGTCTTTCAATGGATGTGAACTAGTGGAGAAGGAGGAGGTTTAATCCTTGTTGACATACACGGGTGTGGCTAGTGAGGCATCACCTCGTGTTGTATGTGAGCAGCGGGATCAGTGAACTGGCATGGTGTCTGTACAAGGCCGCGTGCCTGAACCATCCAGTGTTGAGGGGAACTCGTTCAGGTGTAACAGACGAGATCATCTTGTTGAGGGCGGGTGAGCGTGACGGGAAGGTCACAGTCGCCGCCAACACTCTGGGGCCTCATTTTCCGCAACACATTCTCCCCGCGCTGTTGTGTTTACAATAAAATCACTGCAGTGGAGGGGAGATTCGCGTAGAAAATTTAAATTCAACACTGCCAAATATTGGAAAGATTCGTTATATATTTCTCAAACTCTTATTTCTCATCTAGAGTATCTCAAAAAAATATTATATATGAAATTAAGAGCGCGGAAGACAGTTATTCCGCATCCCAAGACCATCACATGAGGTTCACCTTTATTTTCACAATTTATATTTCAGTACTTCAGAAAACTAGTAAAATCTAGGCATTTACACGGCACCAGAAATAGTTTCCTGCCTAGCAGAAGTACACTGTCTCGCCCAGTGTCAGTTTGTGCACCTCACATGTACTGCATGGTACAGGAGTTGTGTAAATACGAAACTAATTATTTTGGTCAGGTTCTCTTAACAACTAAGGTTATTTTCACCGTTGATAGAAACACGAGTGTGTAAGTGACGTTTCAGGCGACAAAGATCAACCACAGTAATATAAGTAGTGTAACCCGGAACTCTTGTGCAGTATTCGAATGTTGAATATTTCTCAAATGGATATACAGCATGACAACGTGTCTGACTGACTCAACCTAAGCTGCTACTTAATAATAGCGACCGACAAAAAACTTGAATCTATAATAGGTGTAAATAAGTCCTCTTCTTGATAAATCTTGTGTTGTTTACTACAAGAATGGGTGATCATTGTGTGTTGACCATCGCCATTAGCTCTTACTTTTTTTTTAAGTTGACGAAAGATATATCATTCGGCGTTCATTTATTGCTTTACTTGAGGGGGGGGGGGGGGTCACTTATCAACCTTAAGAGCTTCTTATATCCTGTAACTCTCGGCTGGCGACCTGTGTTGACATTAATGCCACTGACAGATTTCACTAATAAGTTCCATTCGTGGTAAATTTTGTTTAATTTGGCCAATGTTTATGCGATAGAATATGAATTCCCAGAGTGAGTCCTGTACATTAATTCTGGGCATTATTTAAAGTGTATACACATCATGGCGGTGGGTACACGTATAGAGCCAAATATGAGCTAGGTTATGGCGGGTTGGAAAAAGGATCTTAAGAATTTTCCACGGGTAGTGTGTGAGAGTGCAGAGCCTAGTGAGGGGGTCCATTGCCATGCAGCCTGGGGTTGAGGACCTGGCACGGCTTGTCCCCAGGAAAAGCTTGGTGTTGGAGCCAGAATGCTTCTCCTGCTCCCTGTCGGTATGTTGCTGCCCTGAATGTCGGAATGCCGGAGTGGGGAATGTTTGAATTTTTATCTTTAACTTTTGGTATGTCACTATTAATATTGGGGATATCAGAAAATGCTTTTAGGAATGTCGGGAGTGTTGGTAGTGATGTGGCAGTTTGGTGAAAGTGAATTGTTTTAAGTTAAGTGAGGTGAGGGTTGGTGATATTAGTGGTGAAAGGTTGAAGATGTTGATGGAAATATAGGAAATGTTGGTGATGAAACTTTAGAATGTTGGAGGTAAAATATAGAAGATGATGGTGATGAAAAGTTCAGATTGTTGGAGATAATGCAGTAAAAAAATGATGGTGGAGAATCATTAGGTTGTTGGTGATGCTGATATCAGTACGGTGGTAATTAAATGGCAGAACTAAGTGTTGGTGTGCTGGAGACTGGCACTAGGACAACACACCTCTTAACTCACAGTATCTAAATAATTATATGAATATTTTAATAATGAAAACCAGAAAAAAATAATAGTAAGAATACCTGGTGAGATGCTTTAGCTGGGTGATCGTTTTTATTTTTGTTGTTGTTTCATTGTGATTTTTTTTTTAATTTATTTAGGATTTTTGACAATTTGACGCCAGAGGGAATATAGGACATGTATTTTTATCCCGAGAAAAAACAATTGGCGAAATGGAACAGCAAGTTAACTTATTTCTCCTGATGTTTAGTGTGTTGTATTTTATTTAGTTATTTATTATACTCATTAGTGTGCAGCAACTTGAGGATAGGTATATTTAACTTAAAATTTCTTACGTGATTTTATATTTTTTAGATCCCGTTTTTTATTCCCAGCTAGAACTTTAGATTTGGAAAACGATATAGTGTGGATTTTTTCATGTATGTGCAATCAAGAATTAGAATAAGATGAAAGAAAATCAACAGTATTTTTGGATAACTGATATTTTGCGTGTTTATATGTAGCAATTTAGAAAAATCTAATTCCTTATCAACCTTTGAGTATTTATGTTTTTGCGTATATATTATTTACAGAATTCATCAGTGTTTTAGTAACTTGTGGCTTTCTTTTTTTTCAGGTCAGTGATTCGGATTTTGAGCTGTGTTTACGTTGGCAGCGGCATAATGATGGGGGTCATCAGGTAGGTAATGGCCGGTGCGTCCATTATGTGTGGCAGGCAGGGACTCACCTGACCCTGCACAGGGATCCACACATGGTCCCCTACCTGTATAAACACACCTGCTAATTGAAACACACACACACACACACACACACACACACACACACACACACACACACACACTTGAATGGACAGATGTACCCAAACAGCAGATAGACAGATGTGCAGACGAAAATGTATAAACACGATACACTGATATTAGTACACAAACAGCGATAGATAGATACAAAGTGAGCAGTCCTTGGCTCCGAGGAGGCTAACGGGAACAATAATATCGCTACTGTATTTCATTGACAAGCAACCTTTGCAAGCGAATATATACGTAAAAAAAAAAAAAGTATCGCAAATGAAGTAAATTGATGCTAATGTAATCAGTACTTAACCCAACATAACGTAACCTCTCTCAGCCTAACACGGGGTTATGATGTGAGAGGGACTTTAGGTAGCGAGTTATATTATCATGAATAATTCGGTGGCGATATTTTGTCCAGTTAAAAGTAGTATGATGGGTTTTTGTACTGTGGTAAATAGCCTTTTGGGTTTTTAGGCAGTGAGATTTTTGCAGTGGGTGTTGGGTGGCTTTTGTCCGGTGGGATTTGGCTCACGAGAACTCTTGCCCGTGCGCCTGCCTCCAGGATTATTCTCGCGTCTATATTTCACGCCAGCGAGACAATTTGGCTCATGAATTCCTGATAATGATACAGACGATTCTTTGTGATGCACTGCCGCCAACAACCTCGGGCGAGGGCACCACACGTTGAGATTACTTCATAGAGCGCTCCTATGTGTCACCAGGATGGCTGTGCAATAACCCAAGACGCTTTTATAACGCCACTACACACACACACACACACACACACACACACACACCATATTCCAATCGCTTCAACCTTCCATCCATCCGTGCCTCATTCCGCCTATTTCTCGTTCGTCCTTCTGTCCATTCGTTTGACCATCTTCCCGTACGTTAGCATCTACGTCCACTACACATCCATGAAGAATTATAGCCAAGTTAATATATACTTATTTTTATTACTAGACATGGAACATCTCACTGTGTGCCAAATATCTGAAGGATATGTAAGACCTCGACCCGATTATATTTTTAACGCGTCTTGGAGGTTGTGGTGACGCTAATGTCTGATGAGGAACGTTACTTGGCTCTGTTTACACCATACACTGTTTATTTACACCATACACTATATTTAAACCATACACTGTTTACACCATACACTGTTTATTTACACCATACACTATATTTAAACCATACACTGTTTACACCATACACTGTTTACACCATACACTGTTTATTTACACCATACACTGTTTATTTACACCGTACACTGTTTATTTACACCATACACTGTTTATTTACACCATACACTGTTTATTTACACCATACACTGTTATTTACACCATACACTGTTTATTTACACCATACACTGTTCATTTACACCATACACTGTTTATTTACACCATACACTGTTCATTTACACCATACACTGTTTATTTACACCGTACACTGTTTATTTACACCATACACTGTTTATTTACACCATACACTGTTTATTTACACCATACACTGTTTATTTACACCATACACTATTGATTTACACCATACACTGTTTATTTACACCATACACTGTTTATTTACACCGTACACTGTTTATTTACACCAGACACTGCTCATTTACACCATACACTGTTGATTTACACCATACAATGTTTACATATATATTTAGGACAGGGGATAATTTGTTGGTTCCTAGAATCATGAAAATATAATGAGGGCATTTTTTTATTTTTTTATTTATTTTATTTACTTGTTTTATTATTATTTGTTTTTGTGATTACGACCAAGATGGACACAACCCGGACGAGTATATAACGTCAACATGATGAATGTCGACGATGGTTATCACACCAGAAACAGAAACCCTTTTGGAATGGTGGATATTTTAGGGGGGGGGGGGGGGGGGAGGGACACGTGGGGGTAAAAGGTAGTTTATTTATTTCATTATCAAACCTTAGCTGGAGTGAGCCGATCAGACGGAGGAAATCAAGAGGAAGACAAAAGTTTCAAAGGTGGAGGGAGGTGGTTGAGAGAGACACGCCAAACACCGGGCTGTGGGAGGAGTGGCGGAGATGGATTCAAGAAGGCGAACTCCTGACTTACTGACTGACTGACATTTGGGAGTGGCTAAAGGAAGAAACAGAAGACAAACAGAAGAAAAAGGAGAATAAAAGAAAATAACAACAACTACAGGAAATATAAATGAATTAGATATTAGTTTTGAAAAGGGGAACTTTTTTTTTTGAAGAACAGAAAGAACACTACAAAATACGTATGTTAGGCCTCATTTGACCTGTGATCATTAGCAGTGACCTTGACACCGGGCACACAGGTTTGCCTTGGGTGTTCTGCATGTCAAGGCTTGAACGTGAAGTATCATCAAATGTCTGTAGTGATATGAGAGTCGATCCATTCCTTCATCTCTCTCTCTCTCTCTCTCTCTCTCTCTCTCTCTCTCAAAAATTCGGCTATATTCTGGGATTCATATTTTGTTTGGAGATTCGGTTATTATCGAATATTCGGATACTCTCAGAGATTCGAGTATTAAAGTTTTCCCCTCTGTAGAATATTACATTGATTTCAGATAGTCCCGATGCAAATTCGACGTTATTTTCACCTGCATTTTATTTTTCACCAAAGCTTATACGTGAATAAGTTTGACGAGTTGCCACATGTTCTGTTAAGGGTTATGAAGACTTGGGCTGCGAGGACGGTGGTCAACAGGCAAAGCTCTAGCATGGACACAGAGCCTTAGAATAACCGTGAAGCTCTAAACGATTGTACAGTTTAGGAGTCGCCATAGAGTTCGAAATTTACATTAAAATATTAGATCGATACAAAATTCTAAGTTGACCTCAGAACTGTGGAACGACAGCATTGTTCTTCATTAATTGTAGAGCTCTTTAATTACCTATGTTCTATATCGACCACAGAGCTCTAGAACTACCACAAGACTCAAGAGCAACTAACCACAGAGCTCTAATGTCAACCAGTGCTCTAGAATGACCTCTTGTGTTAAAACTCTACTTCACTGGACAATTTATCACACCTGTCGCTAAGACACTCAGGTAAATTAAGCTTAAATTCAGGGTGTAGATTCTCAGAGATTCCTACATTAAATTTTTCTCGTAAATGAAGATGTAAGAACTCACCCGACTGGCTGACTTGAGCTAGAGCAGATACGTTTAAAATGGCATTAAAGTTACATTAAGACTGCATTCACTAGATACGGTCACTTAGCGCCATTTGGAAGAGGCGGGGGGGAGAGGGGTAAAATTTGAACTTCCGGAATCTTTTGTGCATTCAGTTCCAGGTTCTCGTGTGATATGTGAGGTGTTTACTGTGGTTGAATGGGAGATGGTGTTAAAGGACGGGGGTATACTACATCACAAGGGACGACCTCTACTACTAGCAAGAGACGACCTCTACCACTAACACAAGGGCCGACCTCTCTCACTAACACAAGGGACGACCTCTCACTAACACAAGGGCCGACCTCTCACTAACACAAGAGACGACCTCTCACTAACACAAGGGACGACCTCTCTCACTAACACAAGGGACGACCTCTCTCACTAACACAAGGGACGACCTCTCTCACTAACACAAGGGACGACCTCTACTACTAACAAGAGACGACCTCTACCACTAACACAAGGGCCGACCTCTCACTAACACAAGAGACAACCTCTCACTAACACAAGGGCCGACCTCTTCTACTAACACAAGGGACGACTTTACTACTAATACAAGGGACGACCTCTCACTAACACAAGGGACGACCTCTCTCACTAACACAAGGGCCGACCTCTTCTACTAACACAAGGGACGACCTCTCTCACTAACACAAGGGACGACCTCTCTCACTAACACAAGGGACGACCTCTCTCACTAACACAAGGGACGACCTCTCTCACTAACACAAGGGACGACCTCTATAATATGTTTGTGTTAATAATTTCTGACACGTTCCAGCGTGTGTCGTCACGGATGAAGGTGCGGCGCGGCAACATTTGGTTAGTTTAGTCTTACAGTGATTATGGTGGGTGTGGGCGGTGTCTGGCGGGTCCAACCTTCCTCACTAATGTTACCTAAATAATGATATCATAGTTTATTATTAATGATGGTAACTGATATAATTTTTACCATTTCTTTTCACCTTATATACTAGAGAAATTGTCCAGCTACAGTATTTCACGTATAGCTGAGGAGAAATTAGTTATAGTGTTATTTCCTATGAATTATCTAAGATTCACATCGCAATGATGCCAAGACAATTTCCGTCGAGTTCGCTCAGCGCGGAAATCAGGCCAAGAACAATTTCTGGCTTCCCGCGTCGCCTCTTTTCTTAGATAACGAAGGGAAGTTTACCCCCCATGACTCCCGTCCCTTCCCCCGTCTTCCACCCCACCTTCTCTTCGTCGTCCTCGTCGCGTCCCTCGTATCTAAAGGGAGGGGTAAGGACTAGGGGAGGGGGCGAGGATGTGACTCTGACACTATGAAGTCAATCAGGAGGTTCACATTCAGGAGCGAGAGGCAGGAGGCGGGGCACCAGCCACGCTCCCGAGTCTCAAATGCTGCAATTAGTGGCTCGCGCGCCGCCCTGAATGATCGCCGACTCTGAATAATTTCGCAGATTTATTTTTCTGCTTAACTTGCTTCAAAGTCTCGGCAGGGAATTCCGGAACAAAGTTTTTCTTTTTTGTGGAAAACGTTTTAAAGGGTAGTGTGATATTTTCCTCCTCGGCTGTGTGGCCGTGGAGGTGGGGGTGGGTCCGGTGGAGCAGGGAGGGGAGGGGGATGTGACGAGTGTGCCTGGGTGTAAGATGGCCAGTGTGGTGTACGCCTTGTGTTATCCTCAATTGGGACAAAATGCGGCCCTTTTTATATAAATATACTAAATATGTGCGGGAAGCCTAACTCTCCATACCTATACAGTATTTGAATATGTGAGTGGATGTTTGCTGTGAATAAGAGACACGAGTGTGATAATGTGGACGTCAAAAATGGTGTCTGTGTGAAATCAATACAGAGAGGAAAATGTATGTGGTGCTTGTTGGTGTCTGTCAGCAAAGAATTGTCTGTGTGTATGTAAGGTCAACAAAGAGAGTAGGTATGCAAATTTCGTAGTGTATGCTTGGTGTAAAAAAAAAATTGCACGTGTGTGTTTGTGAGGTAAATACAGAGAAGAAAATTGCTCCTTTTGTCCATCAAAGATGTGTATTCAAGGAGAAAAAGATGGTTTGTTTACTACAGTGTTTGTTTAGGAAGGCAGAGCTCGTCTTTGTCTGCAGTGTCTTTTCAAGAGGAAGAAATATTGAAGACTTGGTGGTAGTGATGTTGGTGTTTGTTCCTTTATGGAGGCGATTGTAGAATTTTATAAGAACGTGTTTGAGAATTTGAGATTTTATGAATATCATTACTGCCTTTTATATGGTTGCTTTCAAATTGGAAATATATCCTAAAATAACAATTCCAGTATGATAGCCAACAGGGGAATTTTATGTATTTAGTAGGAAGTAACATTAGCTTTGACGGTAGTTGTGCGAAAGAAATCATAGCATGAATAGGTCAAGCAAAAAGAGGTATTTCATTAACTAAGAGACCTAATAAAAAGAGGACACGGTCAGGCCTGTTGTGTGGGTCAAACGTGGGCACTTTCAGCAGACACCAGAAGGAGGTTAGAGGCCTTTGAAATGTAGTGTTATAGGCGAGTGGTAGGAATAAGTTATAATGACGGGAAAACAAAAGAAGAATTACTAAGATTGGCAAAAACCTCAAGTGAAATACTTGAAATGTATAGAATAGAGATAATGAGACACTGTGGTCATATAATTAAGGATGAGAGGATAATAACAGAAATATTAATGAGTAAAGTTGGGGATAGGCTGGCCAGGGTAAGCAGAGACTAGGGTGGATGAATGAAAAAAAAAACTGGGTTCCTAGAGAGATACAAAACCTTAGACTTAGAGGATTGGTTAAAACAGCCCGAGAACGATTAGTGTGGAGGCCTGTGGTCGTCAACCCTCTGATATGGGTGTGTTTAGGTGGCCTTTTATATAGACATTTTTATGGACGAGGTAGTGGAAGGAATTGTGCAGTGGCATAAGTTGATGATAATATACAACATCCCGTAGAGAAGGTTGGACTCACTGTGCGCAATACATATGAAGGTTAATATACCTGCGCGTGTATGTGCGTCACGTCAACACTATTAATCTGGGTGTAAGAGTTGATGCCTTGGATACTTAATTGAAGTTCTATGTGATTTTTCCCCCCCTCAAATTTATCCTGCCTTAAATCATACACAAATTTGATGTAGTATCACATCTGTATGCAAATTTGCCTATAACATGGTGTATAAATCCTTGGGCCTTGCCTCAGTATGCCTCGTATAGTTACATAAGCGTTAAATAAAATACAGCCTGCATGAGAAAGAAGTTATGTTACATGAAGAAATGTTGCCAAGTATTACTATGGAAGACTTGCTCCTGTGCGGGAGGCGGTGACTTTATTGTGTGCAAGGGTGTGTGTCGTGTACCCGGTGTGTGTGTCGTGTACCCGGTGTGTGTGTCGTGTACCTGGTGTGTGTGTCGTGTACCTGGTGTGTGTGTCATGTACCCGGTGTGTGTGTCGTGTACCCGGTGTGTGTGTGTCGTGTACCCGGTGTGTGTGTCGTGTACCCGGTGTGTGTGTGTCGTGTACCCGGTGTGTGTGTCGTGTACCCGGTGTGTGTGTCGTGTACCCGGTGTGTGTGTCGTGTACCCGGTGTGTGTGTCGTGTACCTGGTGTGTGTGTCATGTACCCGGTGTGTGTGTCGTGTACCTGGTGTGTGTGTCGTGTACCTGGTGTGTGTGTCATGTACCCGGTGTGTGTGTCGTGTACCTGGTGTGTGTGTCGTGTACCTGGTGTGTGTGTCGTGTACCCGGTGTGTGTGTCGTGTACCTGGTGTGTGTGTCGTGTACCTGGTGTGTGTGTCGTGTACCCGGTGTGTGTGTGTCGTGTACCTGGTGTGTGTGTCATGTACCCGGTGTGTGTGTCGTGTACCTGGTGTGTGTGTCGTGTACCCGGTGTGTGTGTCGTGTACCCAGTGTGTGTGTCGTGTACCCAGTGTGTGTGTGTGTGTGTGTGTGTGTGTGTGTGTGTGTGTGTGTGTGTCGTGTACCCAGTGTGTGTGTGTGTCGTGTACCCGGTGTGTGTGTCGTGTACCCGGTGTGTGTGTGTGTCGTGTACCCAGTGTGTGTTTTGTGTACCCAGTGTGTGTGTGTCGTGTACCCAGTGTGCGTGTCGTGTACCCAGTGTGTGTGTCGTGTACTCAGTGTGTGTGTGTGTGTCGTGTACCCAGTGTGTGTGCGTGTGTCGTGTACTCAGTTTGTGTGTCGTGTACCCAGTGTATGTCTTGTCGTGTACCCAGGGGTCGTGCCCCGGGTATGTGTGTAATTAGTGGACTGAGGGCTCTTCCCCGTTTCGCCCAACGTAGGTTGTGGGCCAGGTCAGATTGAGTCAATTTGGGAGCGGAAACTCGGAGCAGCTCTGGGCAAGTCATGAAAGTCGCCGTGAGGACGATCTGCTGAATTTATGGGCCAGTCACGGCTCCTGCTTCCTTGTGGTGATGAGTGGCCAGTCCCCTCACATCCTCCTATTGACTGCTGGCAGCGCTCTGCTTATCTACCGCCTGTTCACTCTTGGCAACGTATTACTCTCTGTTGCCTCTTTATCGATTCTTACTCTGCTTTCTGTTTACTCCAGGCAATACTGTGTTTATCTACTCTGTTGGCTCCTGTCAACAGTGCTGCTTTGCCCCATGTTGACTAATAGCGTGCTTATCTGCTCCCTGTTTGTTCTTGGCAACACTACTACTCGGCCTCTTCTTGACTTTGGCAATGCTGTGCTTATCTTCCCCTGTTGACTATTGATAAAACTATGTTCATCGTCGCCCAGTCGGCTATTAACAGTGCCGTGGTAACCGCCTCTTTGTTCTCTGTTAACAACACTGAGGCCATTGTTTTCCGATTCACAGTAATAACGCCGTGGTCATTCATACCTTGTTAATAATGAATCACTGTTAACCACATATTATTCATCCTCCCCCATTTAACAACGAATACCTCGCTCTCCGTATTGACCATTGGTAACCCTGTGGTTCTCTACGCCTCATTTGATATTGGCAGAGCTGTTGTTTGAGCGTAGCGTTAGTGGGTGACGTATCAGCGGCCATTACCACCTGCCCAATGTGTTTCATGTTGACACAGTCCAGCTGATTTGTCGAGTGCTGGTATTAGGTGGCCGCGGGGGTAAGGTGATCTGGGGGTAGGTAGAAAGGTAGAAATTAATTGATGGGTGATAGATAAATAGGTTGATAGATCGATAGATATATGGGTGAATTAGATAGATAGATAGGCAACTATAGTACAGCTTTATGTTTGGGAGGTAAAGTTTTTCAGGAGTAAGGTGGTCTTGGGGGGGGGGGTGGTAAAGTAGTCTCTGGAGGTGGTCTTTGGGAAGGTGGCTTGAGGGATAAGGTGGTCTCAGAGGGAAGGTGGCCTGTGTAATAAGGTGGCCTCAGAGGGAAGTTGACCTGTGTAGTAAGGTGGCCTCAGAGACAATGTGACCTGTGTAGTAAGGTGGCCTCAGAAACAAGGTGGCCTGTGTAGTAAGGTGGCTTCAGGGACAAGGTGGCCTCAGAGACAAGGTGGCCTGCGTAGTAAGGTGGCCTCAGAGACAAGGTGGCCTGTGTAGTAAGGTGGCTTCAGAGACAAGGTGGCCTGTGTAGTAAGGTGGCTTCAGAGACAAGGTGGCCTCAGAGACAAGGTGGCCTGTGTAGTAAGGTGGCTTCAGGGACAAGGTGGCCTCAGAGACAAGGTGGCCTGTGTAGTAAGGTGGCTTCAGAGACAAGGTGGCCTCAGAGACAAGGTGGCCTGTGTAGTAAGGTGGCTTCAGGGACAAGGTGGCCTCAGAGACAAGGTGGCCTGTGTAGTAAGGTGGCTTCAGGGACAAGGTGGCCTCAGAGACAAGGTGGCCTGTGTAGTAAGGTGGCCTCAGAGACAAGGTGGCCTGTGTAGTAAGGTGGCCTCAGAGACAAGGTGGCCTGTGTAGTAAGGTGGCTTCAGAGACAAGGTGGCCTCAGAGACAAGGTGGCCTGTGGAGTAAGGTGGCCTCAGAGACAAGGTGACCCTATGTGTGGTAGTGGTCAGTGTATTGTTAATTAACGTCAAATTTATCGTCGCCAGATTGCACCCTGATTGTTGATGCAGAAGTCGTTAGTGTTAGCACGGCAGGCATAATGTTGCCAGAACGGTTCTCTGTTGGCAGAACTGGTACATGTATCACAGTGTTATTTTAACAGACCTTGTGTGTTGACAGTACAGTATTGTTTGTGTTGGTACATTGTTATGTTACATAGAACTGTTCAGTGTTGGCAGAACTGTTGGCACCGGTGTTACTTATGTTGATGAAACGCCTGTTGCTGTCTGCAGAGTTTCCATGACACTTGTTGATGGCAGCTGGACTGTTAAGCTTTTGTTGCCAGTGAAAATAATAATGTAGGTCTGGCTGGTGATGCGGTTGTTTGACTGACTGGCTGTGTTTGCATGGCCGGCTGGCTGGTGTGGTGAAACCATAGCTGGCTGGTGGTGGTGGTGATGGCGGTGCTAACCGGCTGGCTGGTGGTGATAGCATAGCCGGTTGACTGGTTGGCTGGCAGAGTTGGCCGGATCTTCCTGAAAGTCTTTTAATTCTCTGCCGCCTGCCGTAATTGATTTTGTAAGACGCTGTTATGAGGACTTGAGTTGTCGATAGTTGACGACCACCAGGCTGGTCGTCCCTCACTAGCTGGTCGTCCTTTTGTAGCTGGTCGTCCCTCGCTAATCGATCGTCCGTCGCTAATTGTTCGTGCCTCGTTTGCTGGTTGTTTCCTTCAGATGGTCGTCCATTGTTGATAGTGCCTTTGTTCCAGTCAGACGGATGTGTGCTGTTGTGGTCGTCCTTCGTGTGTTTGGTCGTACTGTCTACCAGCAATCTGTAATGGCTGGTTGTTCCTCTCTGGCTGGTCGAATTTCGGCCATAGTGTGTGTGTGTGTATGTGTGTGTGTGTCCAGTAAGATCTTCAACTAGAAGAAGAAGGACAACGGTAGCAACAGGAAGACCTTCAACTAGAACTAGGACAACGGTAACAACAGGAAGACGTTCAACTAGAACAAGAAGGACAACGGTAGCAACAGTAACACCTTCAACTAGAACAAAGACAACGGTAACAACAGGAAGAGCTCGAGTGGCCACAAGATGCACATGAGGCACTATAACGGAGGCAGCGGCACCAGGACACACACACGTGCCTGAACTCCATCATGGGACAGTAACAACAGAAACCAAAACAGTAACAACAGAAACAAGAACAGTATCAACAGAAACAAGAACAGTAACAACAGAAACAAGAACAGTATCAACAGAAACAAGAACAGTAACAACAGGAACAAGAACAGTAACAACAGCAACAAGAACAGTAACAACAGGAACAAGAACAGTAACAACAGGAACAAGAACAGTAACAAGAGAAACAAGAACGGTAGCGACAAGAACAAAAAAAGCAACAAAAGGAACAGTACCGGGAATAAAAACAGCAACAAGAATAAAAACAATAACACGAATAATATCAGCAACAACAGGAAGAACAAAGACAGCAGCAGCAACAGTAGCATAAGGAGGAAGAAGAAGAAGAAGAAGAGCGACCCAGCAACAGGTTGTTACTTCGTTGTCAAGACTCTTAAGTGTGACAGCGTAGTCTGGCCAGGCCCCATCCCCTCTATGTTCACCCACCACCTCCCTCCCCAGTCCGTATACACTGTAACTTACACACTCCGCCGCGCCCCCGTCGTTCTGCCTGCCTTCCTCTTCCTCCTCCTGCTCCTAGCTCAAGGCTCCTCTCAAAACTTACATGCTAACTCCGGCGTTAAGCTAATTAGCGTCTCATTGTGATCAGGAAATGGAAACACCTTTGTGGATGTATTCCAATGGTGAAATTGTGGTGGTGTATATATTTTAGGCTTTAATTGTATACCTCCTTCTTCCCCTTATTTTTATTAGGAGGATCAGCTAATTTCATAAAAAATTAGCGTAAAGCGTGGGGGGGGGGGGGGGGAAATTACGAGGATATTAAGAGATTCAAGGAAATGTATTTTAGATGAAACTTTCACTGTTGCTCTGATATTATCCCTTTATATAATACAGGGATTGGGGGGGGGGGGGGGTATTGGTAGGAGTTTGTTGCCCTGGACCGACTAAGATTAGGTTTGGTCAGATGACGTTTGGTTCTGATACCGTTAAATAAGTTACGTTATTTTGTCTAGATTGAGTTTTCTTTGTTTATAAATAGTTAGAACACATTTTGTTATTTATTTTCCTTTTACGTTAACTTATGATGGGAGTACATTATTCACCCCGCTGCTCCTTCCTGCCCCGTGTAATTTTTAGATCGTATGTTTTTTCATTAATCTGATGTTACTTGATGAGTTTATGTGAGTAGTCCACCAGTAACAGTGTTGGGGTGTGGTGGTATACAGTGACGGTCTTTGAGTATCACAGTAAATACTTGCTGTTCGGGGAGACAAATAACTGGTAGCGTATCGTATTTTGGGAAAGTGGATCCTCCTATTGAGAAGCAAACACACAGTTACGTCGTAGTGTTTGTGAATGGCATAGTGTGTGTGTGTGTGTGTGTGTGTGTGTGTGTGTGTGTGTGTGTGTGTGTGTGTGTGTTTTTTCTATTCGCCCTTGCCGTTTAATCAATGATGAACCGATGCTAGATGACTCTCTGGTTTGTTCAGGTACTCGATTGTTTGCAAGGAACGAATGGAAAGGTGTGTGTGTGTGTTTGTATGGTGGTCCTGTGTATCATTGTCTGTGTGGAACCAGCTGATGGGCTACCAGTGTGTGTGTGTGTGAAGACCTTTTATAAACCTGACCTAATGGATGTTTTTTTCTGTTGGTTATTCTATGATTATATGTACTCAAGCCTGTTCTAGCGTGTACTGGACCGGGGGATCGTTGTGACATATTACATGAGTACAGTACACACACTTGGTATAAACAATTATCTTTCAGCAGGAGTCCGATGAAATTGGAACTGAACAATGCTGTTATCTTGCTAGGGTTGGTAGGCGTGATTGTGAGGCATGATTAGTGAATAACAGTATGCCTTTTGGGTGTCATTTAGTTTCTCACAGGAATTGTAAGGATAGTTTTTTTTTTCTTACCGAGTGGACATGATTGTATACATGTTGATGTGTGATTTGTGTACATAGGTGCATAATTACACAATTCATATACAATAATAGAGAAAATGAAAGCAAGCAAATACTATTACAATATTTACAGCCTTTAACTCTTAACTCACTCCACTCCCTCCTCCCTCCCCCCTCTCACCCCCCCTTCCTAACCCACACCCCCCTCCCACCCCCCTCCCATCCCTTAAAAAAAAATCTGGCCTTCATGTCCTGGAATATACAGCCAGATCCATTCAGGATAACAGAGTGAAGTGTCGCGGAAAATAGAGTACCTCTGTTTCACACCTGTCCCTTTTTCCTGTCTCATGCACGACCCACATGTTGCTAACAGTGTTGGCTGAACTAAAGGGAACACCGCTGGTACTGCGTAACCTCCTCCTTGTCCTGTATTCTCGGTCCCTGATATGTGAATCTCTTATCAGTGTTTAATTTTGTCGTAATTCTTTTGGACGGTGACTGAACACAAGCTATAATTGTAGTAGTAGTAGTAGTAGTAGTGGTAGTTGGTCTGCGGCTATACTAACTTATCTAGGGTAGGTACTTTTGTATTAGGATAGTTAGGGATGAAAATAGTGGTGAAGATATGGGCTATAGCGGAAGATTGGAGGTTATAATCAAAGAAAAAGTAATAGTAGTAGTAGTCGTAGTAGGCAACAGTCACTGAATGCCGCTTAGATCTGCGGCTCAACTAACAACACAGCTAGGGTAGCTACTTATGTATTAGGATATTTAATTTTAAGGTAATAAAATGGCGGCGAAGGTGTGGCTATTGGGGGAGGCTGGAGGCCACGTTTGAAAACAAAATAAAATAAAGAAGTCGTAGTAGTAGTTAGTACAGTAGTAGTATTGATACACACACACCTCTCTCTCTCTCTCTCTCTCTCTCTCTCTCTCTCTCTCTCTCTCTCTCTCTCTTCCCTTCTATATTGCCAACTTCATTGTTTGTTTTCACGGTGTGGTCCTAACAATCTCATGTCTTATTACGCCGTTTATCATCATTTCTCTTATTCCACTTTTCCCTCTGTCTCCTTCCATCTCCTCCCTCCCTCTCCGCTCCCACCCACCTTTCTTTCCTTGTCTCTCCCTCCCATCCTGTCACTCCTTCCCCGCCCCTCTCATCATCTCTTTCCATCTTCCTCTACTCCTCTTCCTCCCCTCCTCTCCCAGTCTCCCAACAGTCGCATCTCCATCTGGGTCTCTTCGTAAAGAATAGGATTTTCAGAGATGATTTTTCACGTAGCCTTTATGACAAATGTGACGGATGGGATCTCAGTATGAAGATCGCCTCCCGCCATGAATGTGATCTTCCGGGGACACTACTTATACCTGACTCCTCCTGCCAAAAGAACAATGATCCTCGTCTGCTGCTCCTTAACGAAAATTTGCCAAGTCAGTTAAAAAAAAAAAGTAAGAAAGGACAAAAAAATAATTAGGAAGGTACTTGGGATAATGTGTGATGCTACTAAGAATGAAATGAGTAAGGGTGTATTGAATCGTCATTGTACACGTAAGAGTATTGTTTGCTGGGTTCTTTTAGAGGCGTTTTTAGAATCTATTCAATCTATTGTGCATTTGTGATTCTTCTTTTGGTTGGTTGGACGCCATTATCATCTGAGTCTGAATTCTCAAAGATTGTCCGCTTATTTTCCTTCATAATTAGTGTTCATAGAAGGCCGTCTGCTTCAAGGCGAGGTTTCCATTACATTGTTACCGTTATTCTCGTCTCTATCTTTGTCCTGTTACTTACATGAGCCAGTTAGGTCCTTCCTTGCATCTCCAGGAACAAAGGAAAAGTTAACATATGAACTTTTCTTTTCGTGGGAGAGAGGAGGGAGGAAGCCAGACCCTGATATAGATAATGAGAAGCAAAGGGAGAGATGTAAGTCTCATTTGTGGGTAAATGAGAAGACCACCACTGAGAGAGAGAGTGGCCAGGCAGCGGAGGAGCTCATTTGGAAAAGTGAGTTTGCCAGTAGTACGTTTATGTGAGTCATGAGACTAGATGGTGCATTGATGTTTGTGACTGACGTTTCCAATTTGGAGTTAGGGGAGGGGAGGTTAATCAAGGGTATGTGAGAGTTAGGGTGCTGTTAACTTACCCAAGCTGGACCAGGGCGACTATAACACACCACTCACACCAGTCTCACGCCTTGAGGTAAATCAGACTGGGGATAAATACACTAACTCCGAGACTTCAATACACCAGGCTAGCTTCCGGGTATACCAGACGAAAATTATGTTCAGGAGACTACACCAGAGAACACCAGACCACACCAGAGGAGAGTAGATCCTTATACATATATGAACTGCTTAGTTATCCGTTTTTTATCAGTTATAAAAATTTATCTTATTCTCAACAAAATTAGATAGGGAAATTTATTATTGATGTTCCTAAAAACTTGCATTAATTATTTGTATATATGACGTTATAATGCATGTAAACGCATATATACAGTACATTTCTTCGATATAAAGGGATTTTGTTTTTATTTGGGTGGGACCAGGCGAGTAATTTTAATTATTATTTATTTATGTATTTTACGAAATGGCTACTTGGACTTAAGATGAAAACTAATTCGTTCAGTCCCGCTGTAAGCAAGACCACACCAATGGAATCACGTGCAAATTAGACACCCTAGCTTATTTCACTTGATAATTAAACAACCTAAGTCTAAGCTAACTTAACCCTAACCAAACTGAACCTAACACAACCTATGAGAGAAAGAAACTGGAGTTTCTAATTTTCACGTGATGTTCAAAATAAACCGGACCAAAACGAAGTAGCTACGTCAGACAGCGCCAAATTACAGATGACGGCGCCTAGATACACTACTCGGCCATGCCCCATCAACTGAGATACCAATCAATACCTAAACAAAAAACAAAATAAATAAAGAAATAAACAGAAGGGGTTTTTATATCACAGTCGACCTCATCATAATACATGTGGCTTCGGATTCCCCCATAAAATATCAAATTGCCTAAGAACGTTCCAAACTCCTCGACAGTGTGTGTAAACAAACTTGGTCAAGATATTATAGGTCCTGCTGCCTTTCCCTTCCCTTCCCTTCCACAATACACGGGAGCAAGACACAGTAGCTTACAAGGGACTGCAATACAATGTGTCAATTTACGCCATAATACGGTATAAATTACAACACAATTCATCAAACTACAGCACAATACACCACACTAATGGTTGCCCCTCGTGTAATGAGGATGGCCGGTCCCTAGGGTCACCTAGGCGTGAATTTGTTTAAGGTGTAGAAGCTGTCTCTAACACAACAACCACACCCCGAGTTAACGAGTTGCATGACCCAGTGTCAAGGAATAGTCCGAGAAGACCGGACAACTCGCCAACTGCACTGGCTAACTATTACCCCGGAACACGATACGCAAATCGATTAACACCAAACACCACACTACAACACCATACACCAGACTACAACACCAAACACCACACTACAACACAATATATACCACACTACAATATATTATACCACACTACAACACCATACACCAGACTACAACACACTACAACACCATACATCACACTACAACACCATACACCACACTGCAACACCGTACACTAGACTACAACACACTACAACACCAAACACCACACTACAACACCATACACACCACCATAACAGTACACCATAAAACCTACCCCCTGCTGTCATACACAATACGGCCGCATTACTAACAAAGAAAATGGAGAAAAGACAGAAAGCAATTATATGTTTTTTTTCTTTTTTAATTTTTTCTTTCTTTTTTCATTTTTTATTTTTTGTATTTATAAATTATCCTCTCACTAACTTGAAAGTCATCATTCACCGTGTTCCTTCATTTCTTCATTAATGTTCCTTCATTCCTTCATTAGTGTTCCTTCATTCCTTCATTAGTGTTCCTTCATTCCTTCAGTAGTGTTCCTTCATTCTTTCATTAGTGTTCCTTCATTCGTGTTCCTTCATTCCTTCATTAGTGTTCCTTAATTCTTTCATTCGTGTTCCGTCATTCCTTCATTAGTGTTCCTTCATTCCTTCATTAGTGTTCCTTCATTCCTTCATTAGTGTTCCTTCATTCCTTCATTAGTGTTCCTTCATTCCTTCAGTAGTGTTCCTTCATTCTTTCATTAACTGTTCCTTCATTCGTGTTCCTTCATTCCTTCATTAGTGTTCCTTCATTCTTTCATTCGTGTTCCTTCATTCCTTCATTAGTGTTCCTTCATTCTTTCATTCGTGTTCCTTCATTCCTTCATTAGTTTTCCTTCGTTCCTTCATTCGTGTTCCTTCATTCCTTCATTAGTTTTCCTTCATTCCTTCATTAGTGTTCCTTCATTCCTTCAGTAGTGTCTTCATTCTTCATTAGTGTTCCTTCATTCGTGTTCCTTCATTCCTTCATTAGTGTTCCTTAATTCTTTCATTCGTGTTCCGTCATTCCTTCATTAGTGTTCCTTCATTCCTTCATTAGTGTTCCTTCATTCCTTCATTAGTGTTCCTTCATTCCTTCATTAGTGTTCCTTCATTCCTTCAGTAGTGTTCCTTCATTCCTTCATTAGTGTTCCTTCATTCCTTCAGTAGTGTTCCTTCATTCTTTCATTAGTGTTCCTTCATTCGTGTTCCTTCATTCCTTCATTAGTGTTCCTTCATTCTTTCATTCGTGTTCCGTCATTCCTTCATTAGTCTTCCTTCATTCCTTCATTCGTGTTCCTTCATTCCTTCATTAGTCTTCCTTCATTCCTTCATTAGTGTTCCTTCATTCCTTCATTAGTGTTCCTTCATTCCTTCATTCCTTCATTAGTGTTCCTTCATTCCTTCAGTAGTGTTCCTTCATTCTTTCATTAACTGTTCCTTCATTCGTGTTCCTTCATTCCTTCATTAGTGTTCCTTCATTCTTTCATTCGTGTACCTTCATTCCTTCATTAGTGTTCCTTCATTCTTTCATTCGTGTTCCTTCATTCCTTCATTAGTTTTCCTTCATTCCTTCATTCGTGTTCCTTCATTCCTTCATTAGTTTTCCTTCATTCCTTCATTAGTGTTCCTTCATTCGTGTTCCTTCATTCCTTCATTAGTGTTCCTTCATTCGTGTTCCGTCATTCCTTCATTCGTGTTCCTTCATTCCTTCATTCGTGTTCCTTCATTCCTTCATTAGTGTTCTGTGGTGTTACGTTGTAGGATATACAGCAAATGCACTTCAGGTTGTGTTCACGGGGTTGTTATTCTTTGTGTTGTACTTTCCATAACCTTGTAGTGTGTGTGTTGTACTTTCCATAACCTTGTAGTGTGTGTTGTACTTTCCATAACCTTGTAGTGTGTGTTGTACTTTCCATAACCTTGTCGTGTGTGTGTTGTACTTTCCATAACCTTGTAGTATCATATGTGTTGTACTTTCCATAAGGATGAACCCAGTATAAGACTTTCACCTGTTCACTGGCAACAATTGAACAGTGTAATTTCAAAGACTTTTAATTTCGAGGCGATTTTTCGATCATGGTGAGCGATATTTACTCTCAGGAGCAGATTTATAGTTTCAAACATTTATTTTTGTGATGAAATATGATGCGCCAGAGATAATTTATTTTCCCGATATTAAGAGACTTTTGGTGAGAGAACCGTGATGGGTTATTGTGTGTGGGGGGGGGGGGGGAGCCTCCTGTGGTTGTGGCTCCCATGCTGTTGTTTTTAGTGTTATTTTGAACAGCTTCACTCTCAGGTAAGACTCAGTGTTCGGTTTGTGGCCATCATCCTCACCGCCCCTCCCAGTCTTCGTTGACCAATGTTGTTATTTGACGTATACTGTGTATGGTGATCCTCGCTAGCAGTCTGAGACGTTCGTTATCTGTTGTGATCTGCCAAATGTGTTCCTCACTATCGGTCCTGACTGACTCGCACTGTTAGATGTGTCCTTCATTATCACTTATAACTCACTAGCAGATGTGACTTTCACTATTCGTTGTGACCTTAAAAATTTTTGATGCCCCTTCTTGGCGCGTCACACTCTGAGTATCAGCCCGTCAACCTGGCGCTGATAGAACCCTGAAATAGTAATGTTGGGAAAATTGACTTGTTTCTTGCACTACCAAAGATGAATTGAATTTTGAAGCTCCATTCCTCGCTCCAATTCCGAACCCATTTTTACCCGTCAGTCGCTTGGTCATTGTGTGGGTGGTGGTGAGTCACCTTGTGTGTTGGTGGGCCTCCTTGTGTGTTGGTGGGCCTCCTTGTGTGTTGGTGGGTCACCTTGTGTGTTGGTGGGCCTCCTTGTGTGTTGGTGGGTCACCTTGTGTGTTGGTGGGCCTCCTTGTGTGTTGGTGGGCCTCCTTGTGTGTTGGTGGGTCTCCTTGAGTGTTGGTGGGCCTCCTTGTGTGTTGGTGGGCCTCCTTGTGTGTTGGTGAGCCTCCTTGTGTGTTGGTGGGCCACCTTGTGTGTTGGTGGGCCTCCTTGTGTGTTGGTGGGCCTGCTTGTGTGTTGGTGGGTCTCCTTGAGTGATGGTGGACCTCCTTGTGTGTTAATTTTAACTTCCGTGAACATTAAAGTTATTTCCTCAGGCAGTTTTGTAGACTGAGGAATTGAGGGGCGTCGGTGTAAGATATAAAGAAAATAGTTCAGATGTACAGTGATTGGTTTGTATCTGAAGGAGAGAGACAAGAGGCACATTGTGTACACCTGTCAAATCACGATAGGTAATTGACTAACGCCTCCCCAACAAGCTAATACTGTCTCACATTGCGTATTACCCGGTATTTCTGGCATTTTTTGTAGTGTTGTTCATTGTTTATGAGTTTATAAAATCGGGAGGGATTTTATAAAGTCGTAAGTAAGAGTAAGTAAAAATATTCTGGAGAATTTGTCTCTGGCAAGGATAATATACACATACTGTATACTTGAACAACGATCACAGAACCCTGACTCGACGGGACAAGGATAAGTTTTGAATGGAAGATAACATGTTTTGTTGGCTGCGTTGGCTTAGCCGAGGATCAGTGGTCCCTGTCTCTGTTGTGTGGCCGGCCTGAGAGTGAGGATACTGTGGCAATGCACAAGAAAAGCCGCTAATACGATAATTGTGTGAAGGAGGAGCTGGAGAGGTTGCTTAGTAGGGTAGTCTCGTGCGTTGTGGCTTCGCTCTATGTTGCTTCACACTCTTTGCCTTCACAGTATGTGTTGCTTCATATCTTCTCCACAGTGTGTAGTTCTAAGACACTGGCTATTGAGCTTCGTGGCGTTACACTGTGTACTTCCCACACGGTCTTGCTTCATAGTGAGACAAGTGTGGGAATACGAACAGGTTATTGTCCACGGATCGGAACTTCGAATGCTGTCTCGAATCACTAATGTACAATTTACCACGATAAAAATTAAAGCAGCTATGACATGTAGAATAAATCTGATCGTAATATGGCTTGAAATTGGTGAGATAGAGATTGAAATGTGGTGATATGTATATGAGTCCTGCTATCAATACTTTCTAACTTTCCTTCCATTTCTGCAGTCGACACCTGCCAGGAATCTCGAAGCCGTAACTCATTTCTCTGATGACCAACCAGTGCCGGTCGCCTGAACACCCCAGTAATCCATATCCAGTAATTCGCACGTCGAGGTTATTACAGTCACGCCTTTGTGGTTATCATAAGCTGTGTGTTATATTACAGACACTTGAGTTTTATAAATTGCACCAGAACTTCCGTGAGATTATCGCTGATGCAAAAGTGTAGTAAGTGTGACGTTCTTTTTTTTTTTTAAGCTTTCGGACTCGGATTAGTTTGTCGCGAGGAGATTTATTGAAAGGAAGATGAGGGATTATTAGGATGTTTGCTTGTATTTATATAGAATTTTGTAAACGAGCTACAGATCTAACCTAACCTAACCCATGTGCACACTGTTGCACTCTCCTAGTTCTTTGGAGAAGTTGATTACAGCCAATCTTCCCAAGTAAAAATACGCTCTTGAATACATGTAACCTCCCCCCCCCCCCCCCCCCCCCCCCGTTTTCAGTCACCAGGATGTCTGAGGGGCATTACTCTCCCCGGGAACTGATCGGTTACATCGACTTAAAGGTCAGGATTCTCACACATTCCTACAATAATGTTTTCCTCTTAACTAGGAGGTAAAAGAACTTTATTTTTGTAATCCGAGTTGATGTCTTATCTCAAGTCAGGAAGTTCGAGCTTTTCTTATATTTCTTGATTACTTGGGAGGGAAATAACACAGAATCACAGATGGCTGATTCTGTTGCGCACAACTTATTCCACGCCGAGGTTCACCTACTGTAATAGTACTAACTTCTTTGACTTGCTCTTACTATTGGCCAATCATGACCACTGAACGGGCCAACTTACCCACCAAGCTTGAAATAATGTGAAGCTATACGCTGAGTAACACGATGCAGACACGCTTCTTTGCTCCCTCTCCTCCCCTCTCTCTCAACCATCTACAGCTGACGGTGGCAGACTGGGTGTACAAACAACACTGGCGGGTGACGTGTTACATAACCATATTAGTCTAAATTTAGAATTTATCAGTAGATCAGGAAATATAATTTAATAATGGAACAAGTTAACAGACGGGGCAGTAAACATTTCAAATCCTAGGTCCCGACGTATTAACATTGATAATGGCTGCCTGAATTCTGTCTATCGGGCCACACAGCAGATACAAACTCTTGCACGTTGACAATAATCGTGTTGAACAGAACAGAAGTGTAATGTTTCTTTTTCCTGAGTGTTTGAGACGTATAAGACTGGCTCTTGATGACACAGTAAATAAAGAAGTTTGAGTCCGTGGTGTGACTGCTTGATAGAAATATGACCACCAATACGAAAGCTACATTTCACTAATATCTACAGCTCTATTCTCACTCTAAAACTACTGTTACTGACCTCCCTACGCAACGTCGTCTACTTGAGGTCCAGGAGATGTGGTCTTCGGAATCAGCATCGCTCCTTTAATAATGAAAACGCAATTCCAGGGATCATACATATTTGACTTGGTGAGATTTTTTTCTTCATTTTTTGACGCTCGGATGTATGAATTTATTTAGCATTTTCATTTTAACTTCCATTTTTCTTTTATTTCTGACAATTACGGAATTCCACATTTTTATTTTTTTTCTCTCCTTTTGATATTTCCTTCCTTCCTTCCTTCCTTCCTTCCTTCCTTCTTCTCTTTAATATTCCCTCCCCTTTATCTCTTCCCTTACCGTTTTCCTATTCGATCTTTTATTCCTTGTTCCTCCCCTTCCTTCCTTCCTCTACATCCTTCCCCTCTCTTTCCTTTCTCTTCTTCCTCCCCTCCCCTATTGTTCCCCATTTTCTTGTTCCTCCCCCTTCCGCTCTCAAATCTCCTTACCCTCTACTTTCCACGAGCATAGATTAAACACGTGGTATGAAGATGAAATAAAAATTACACCCACTTAGCTACAAGGTATAAATATCATGCTCTCTCTCTCTCTCTCTCTCTCTCTCTCTCTCTCTCTCTCTCTCTCTCTCTCTCTCTCGGTTTTAAGTGTAACCGAGTCATATTTATAGTGACCCACCGCGCTTGGTGAAAAGACTCGGAAGATTTAATTTTTTATGTTTTTTTTTGGGGGGGGGGGGTGTGCACTATAACAATGAACTATGAAAGATTGCTCGCTGCCGCCTTTGATCTCAAGGGTAACAAAAGTGGACGAACTTGCCTTCATCTCCTTGACGCTTGGTGCTGCTGCTGGCTTGACTCTACCCTTGCGTCGTTTACCTTTTTGCTCTTGTATATAACATGAGGACTCTCCTTATCATCAGCGCCCTCAACCTGAGTCAAGATCTCGCCAACTTCTCTCTCTCCACCCGATCTCATTCCCGATGCTTAAAAGGTCTGGAGTTCTGTACGTGTCATATATGGACTTCTACTTGTCAGGTCTTTACCCTTGTAGTTGTCAGGTCTTTACCCTTGTGGTCTTTACCCTTGTAGTTGTCAGATCTTTACCCTTGTAGTTGTCAGATCTTTACCCTTGTAGCTGTCAGATCTTTACCCTTGTAGTTGTCAGGTCTTTACCCTTGTAGCTGTCAGGTCTTTACCCTTGTAGCTGTCAGGTCTGTACCCTTGTAGTTGTCAGATCTTTACCCTTGTAGTTGTCAGGTCTTTACCCTTGTAGTTGTCAGGTCTTTACCCCTGTACTCATCAGACATGGATCACTATACCCCTGTCAGACATACATCCTCGTCCCTGTTAAGACATTGTACCGCGGTGTTGTGTACGTTGGCTTGGAGAGGTGGTAACTTTGGTGTTGAATTTGTTGATGATAATAATGATAAGTGGTGTCATCCCTTCTCTCTGTATTTCTCAGTTTAATAAAAAAAAAAATAAAGGATTACAGAAAAATAAAGAGGTGAGAAAACATAGTGTTAATCGTATCGGGAAAATCGAGTCTTGTTAATCCCTCATCAGCCACCTTCCCCACAGCTGTTATCCCAGATATAGAGATAATTGGTGCTTCCAGTTGTCCATAATAACCGGATAATTAATGAACAAATGAGTAAAATACTGAGAGCTATACAGGCACTGACCAGAGATTTTCTTAAGTCATCCATCGTGTTTGTTTATCCCCCTCGAGGAATTAATGAGAAGGTGTTTTTTTTTTTGTAGTTTAGTTTGGTTAGGTAAGGTTAGGTTAGGTTAGGTTAGGTAAGGTCAGGTTAAGTGTTTGGTTAGGTAAGGTTAGGTTAGGTTAGGTTAGGTTAGGTAAGGTCAGGTTAAGTGTTTGGTTAGGTAAGGTTAGGTTAGGTTAGGTTAGGTTAGGTTAGGTTAGGTAAGGTCAGGTTAAGTGTTTGGTTAGGTAAGGTTAGGTTAGGTTAGGTTAGGTTAGGTTAGGTTAGGTTAGGTTAGGTTAGGTAAGGTCAGGTTAAGTGTTTGGTTTGGTTAGGTGAGGTCAGGTTAAGTGTTTGGTTAGGTCAGGTCAGGTCAGGTTAAGTGTTTGGTTTGGTTAGGTCAGGTCAGGTTAAGTGTTTGGTTTGGTTAGGTGAGGTCAGGTTAAGTGTTTGGTTGTTAGGTCAGGTCAGGTTAAGTGTTTGGTTGTTAGGTCAGGTCAGGTCAGGTTAAGTGTTTGGTTAGGTTAGGTGAGGTCAGGTTAAGTGTTTGGTTTGGTTAGGTCAGGTCAGGTTAAGTGTTTGGTTTGGTTAGGTCAGGTCAGGTTAAGTGTTTGGTTTTGTAGTTTGGTTAGCTTAGGTTAAGTCAGGTTAGGCGTTTGTTTTTTGTAGTTTGTGTAGTATTAGGAGTGGACAGGTGGCTCATTCCGAGGTCCCACTTGTTTACTGCAATAATCTTCAGGTGTATATATGGCTGGGAACACCTGCCATGTGCACCACGTGGCTAGCATAACAAGAACTCTACTCTTTTTACCTTGATTTATGCCACTGTTATATTCTGAAGTATACTCAGGTTTGTGTGTCGTAACTTCTAATACACTTTTCATATAATCTAGTATTTGCGCCGCTAACTAATGATGTGGGCCCGCCATTATATCAAAGAGTGTACTGGGCCATGATCTACGGGACAGTACACGGGACAGTACACACCCAGGAGTAGATCAGTAGTCAGGGAAGCATTAAACTACTGTGTGAAGTATAACGTGAATCGAGTAATTAGTTTTTAAAGGAGAGGCTCAGGTCGGCGGCCATCACTTATTTTACCGTCATTAAAAACCAACAATTAATATGGCTCAGCTGGTCCTATTACCCAGTCCTCAAAATGTGGGGAGAGCCAGTTAATTGCTTCTTCCACCAAGCAAAATGTAAGATCATGTGTGTGTGTGTGTGTGTGTGTGTGTGTGTGTGTGTGTGTGTGTGTGTGTGTGTGTTAGATGGTGGGTCATACAATGGGATGGGTAGTGATGAATAACACATACCACTTTCCTTCATATCATCACACAATGACCTCTAATAATTCTCCCCTTACCATCACACAATGACCTGCAACAGCCTCACCATCACACAGGGGTAATTAGATTGGTAAAGAGTTAGTTGATGAGAGAATAAGAGGCTTAGTGTGCGCTCCTCGTGATTAGTTCCTCGGGGTTGTGCGGACACGATTCAATTTTGTATCAGCTTGGGAGTGAGGGAGGGGAGGAAGGAAGGACTGCTGATGAAGGGGGGAGAGAAGGAGGAAGGTTGGAATGAGAAGGGGAAGAGGGTAAGAGGGACTGCTGATGAAGGGGGGAGAGAAGGAGGAAGGTTGGAATGAGAAGGGGAAGAGGGTAAGAGGGACTGCTGATGAAGGAGAAGAGTAAAGGAGTAGTTGGAGTAGGAAGAGGGAAGAACTGGAGGAGTAAAAGTGGAGTAAGAGAACGAGAAGGAGAATTATTAGAAGGGATGATAATGGAAGAGGAAGAGGAGCTTAAGGAATGAAGAATAGAGAGAAAATGACTGAAGAGCTGGTGAGAATGGAGAGAGAGAGAGAGAGGAGAGGAAAGGAGGAGGTATTGGAAGAGGAAGAGAGGCAACGTGACCGGTAATGAAAGTGGGAGGGAGGAAGACTCTCAGACCCAATGACGAAAGAGGGAGGTGGAAATACTGGAAATGAAAGAGGGGGGGAGGGGGTGGGGATGGGAGGGGTGGGGATGGGAGGGGTGGAAAGGGATATTGGATGATTAATGATGTGGGAAGAAAAATAATTATTGTTAAAAGAGGAAAAGGAAAGGAAGGCACGTGGGATAGAGAGAGAGAGAGAGAGAGAGAGAGAGAGAGAGAGAGAGAGAGAGAGAGAGAGAGAGAGAATATTGATGGTAGGTAAAGGAGAGGAAGAACACGTGTATATACGCACCCATACACACCAACCAAGCTTTTCTTTTTAGTCCGTTTTTCAAACCTTTAGTGAAGAGGGAGTCATGCACCTGTCCTCCCAGTTATGTGTTGTGTTTTGGTGTGTCTTCCCTTCTGAGTGTTGCTCGAAGTTGTGTTCCCGCAAGACATGACCCTGAATGCTTGAGTCTGTAGATTTCAAGGGTAATGTGAGCTACAGGGCCTTCTTAGTTGCAATTAGAATGTAAGTTTGAAATATTCTAAATTTGCCTTGAGAATATATTTGATTTTTTTTTTCAGAATGCGACAATAAAATTATAATAATAAAACAAAAGAAATTACTCCTGGATTATCAGTACGATGTGGTCTTAAATTCCTCTTTGGATCTTACTAACATGAGCTGAATTTCTTCCTGATAGTCGCCAGAATGCAAGCGAGAGAGTCACGTAGACTGTCACCAGGACAGTAGTTACACATCTTGACAAAGGACCACAGACGACTGCGCCAGACTGCTATGATTGTGGAAGGTGTCCTCCCTCTGTCAGCGTAACGCGTCCAGGCTCTCGTGGCGGGGGGGCTGGGAGGCTGAAGACGGGCCAGGGGACCTATACTAAATATTGCAGCCTCAGCATGCTCAATTTTCTAGCAAAGTTTATTATGAAAATTAATATCGAAAGAAGAGGTAGTGGGAGGAGGGAGGGACGGGTGGGGGATGGGGAGGCTGTTCTGTAGGGAGGCATTGGTGAAGGGGGGGGTAAGGGGGGCGTAGGTGTCTGTGTTAGCTGTGGGGAGACAGTGGTATCGGAGGTGACTGTGGTGTGGTGGTGGGGGAGGTGTTTGTGCAAGAGGAGATAAGCGATACTCATAGCCACTTTCGGATTCTAAAGCAGTTTATACCTTCCCAGGCCACTTGCACATGCCTGGGCTGTTGTGTTCGCCTTCAACGTAAGTACCCGAAACTCTCACTTATCTTAAGGTACTTAATCCTCTCAAAGTTCTCACACATTCAATTACTTATCGTCATATTTAAATTATTTATATACACGAAGCTACTTCTTTGATACTTCCACATGTTGAACACATAAAACATCATGAAAATTACCCACCAAAATTACGTCACTGATATCTTGCGTGAGTCAGCATCTGTAGTATAATTATCTCCCTAACACCTTAACTGGTTCACAGATATCCAGGCCAGTACTTGATCTGTGTGGGGTACGTGACGCCAGGCTCACCTAGTTGACGCCAACGGTTGAATCTAGTTTGTTTTGCTGCAGGAGGCCATGTTGTGGCTTTAACTTCTCCACTGGAAAAAAAAAAACTCACCCAAAAGTCACCTACACTACACCATACAAGTCAACATCAACACCAACACACGTACGTCATGTTCACCCCACAAGCCAACACCACCACCACCACCAACTCTCGGACATCACCTTCACCCCACAAGCCACCACCACCACCACCACCAACTCTCGGACATCACCTTCACCCCACAAGCCAACACCACCACCACCACCAACTCTCGGACATCACCTTCACCCCACAAGCCAACACCACCACCACCACCAACTCTCGGACATCACCTTCACCCCACAAGCCAACACCACCACCACCACCAACTCTCGGACATCACCTTCACCCCACAAGCCAACACCACCACCACCACCAACTCTCGGACATCACCTTCACCCCACAAGCCAACACCACCACCACCACCAACTCTCGGACATCACCTTCACCCCACAAGCCACCACCACCACCACCACCAACTCTCGGACATCACCTTCACCCCACAAGCCAACACCACCACCACCACCAACTCTCGGACATCACCTTCACCCCACAAGCCACCACCACCACCACCACCAACTCTCGGACATCACCTTCACCCCACAAGCCACCACCAACACCACCAACTCTCGGACATCACCTTCACCCCACAAGCCACCACCAACACCACCAAACCTCGGACATCACCTTCACCCCACAAGCCACCACCAACACCACCAAACCTCGGACATCACCTTCACCCCACAAGCCATCATCACAATTACATTCTTCTCATTTTCACCATGGTGTGGGGGTGGCCCGCCCATCACTGTCCTCCAAAACACCACATTTCATGACCACGATTCAAGAATTCGCGAGAGCTGTCTAGGGCCCCCGCGGGAAAAACAGCTCGCCAGTTTGCTCCAGAATTTTGCGGATGTGTTTCCAGTTATGCTAATGGAGGGAGACTGCCTTGAGTGAAGTCTCCATTGTGGACCCGGGCGCAGATCGTTCTAGGCAAGAATTTAACCCGTCACTCACCTGTGTAACGTGATGTTTTCTTTTCTTATTTCAGGTGAGCAGAACAAGCGGGCAAGTTACGATTGTCGAGTGTCACGCCGTGTGTGTGTGTGTGTGTACGTTTGTCTGTGTATATCTGTGTGTTTGTTTAATGCTTCGTCATGCATGTGCATGTGTAATACTGCGCCATTCATGTAAATATGTATGTCTGTTGCCAGGCCGTGTATGTGTATATTTGTGTGTGTGTGTGTGTGTGTGTGTGTGTGTGTTACAGCACCGTGGTGGAGGTCAACAGAGGCGACACCAACAGCCTTGTTCATACAAATGGTAAAGTATTATTTTTCCAAAGCTTTGTGTTTTATTAGTATTGCTGTTGGTTACCTTTTGAAATGTTGCACAATATAAGTACAACAGGTAGTGTGACATGAGTATTGCATTATGAGAACAGTCAACACCAGTGACAAATTGTATTGTTTAGTTTAGCGCTCTGCTTTATTCTTCTTGCAATATATATATATATATATATATATATATATATATATATAACCATTACAATAGTAAGATTATCTCGTCCACTCAATGTACTTATTTTAAATATAAATATAAATGTATTTGCTGTACGTGCCTGCCAGCCACTGAAGCTTGGCAAATAATGGATAATCTGCCTTTGTCACTTTGGGGAAAAATTAATTTTAGTTTACGGTGCGTTGGAACTTTAGCGCTGTGTTATTTTCAGTTGCGAATTATGTTTAAAAAGTGAAATTAACTTTCCAGAGCGTGTGACGTATACTGTAGAAAGCGTCATTAACAGGTTACTGTGCTTGCTCGTCAAGACAGTGAAAACTGACTTTATTAGCATCCATTGTTGTAGTTTCTGAGCCCGCTGTTAGCTGTGAACTAAATGATATTGTTATTAATTATAATCATTATTTAGCCACATCATTCGGAGCGAGGTCCTCCACTACAGGCGGGTGGTGCCCGTCTTCCAGTATACTAATTCACTTGCCCACCAACCCACCAGTCCATCAGTGCCCCTACCGACCGGTTCACCAGTCCACTAATATAACACTCAACCAGTCTATATATATCATCAGTGTTCTTAAGTCTCTCTCTTCTTCCCGGTTTTAATGACGTGTATTGGAAAAAAAAATGCTTGAAGCACTTGACTTGACGCCCCATACCTTCCTAGGAACCTGTGGATTAGTGTCCTGTACTCAGCATCTGCACCTAACCCCGTCTGTCCGGAGACTGATGTGTTGTCTCCCCAGTCCTCGTGTCCAACAGGTTACCGGCACCAATATAATGTTCTGACTGGGAGGTGCGGGCCTGTTAGTGTCACTCACCCTTGACGCTAAAGCTTATCTTGCATTCAGTATCAAAATTTGGACACTACTGTATATTGAAGGTAGACGTGTACGAGAGAAGTACTAAGGGGATATGAATGTATGGATGAAGTATTGCTTTCTGCATACATATTGATAACATTGAATTCTGTATTTTGATTTTTGGAATGCATTCAAAGTGATCTTTATGTAGTGATAATTCTGATAGTGAAAGGACCGACTATCAATAGGTTAGTTGGTTGTAACGTGGAGGTCAGAGTTGTGAAGGACTACAATTGGAGAACAAGCACCACTGAATTCCTGTTAAATAAAATTATACATAAAAACATCCACACTGAGAATAACAGCCTCATAAATAGTGAATTACGTAAAAAATAGGAACTATATATGCTATACACAGGGACATCATAAAATGACCCCAGTCCCCCCACCCAGCACTCCCCTTCCAGTGGCCAACTATCTGTGAATAGTTGTGTGACAGCACCTAAACACATTCTCAGGCAGAATAAAATCGTTCTAATGATCAAGTTTGACGACAAAATATATTTAATTAGATTGGGAAGTTGAAAGCGAGAGTCACGTTAGAATATTTCAGAGTGTGGGGAAGAGGTTGTGAGGGGCAGGAGTAGCTAGGAAGGCGACCGTGGTGAGCAGCAGGGTACTGGGTGGACTTTTATATAAGTCTTATAATATGTTTAGAAGACGTTAATTGTTTATTTAATCTTGAAGAAATTGAGGATAAGAGAGAAGTCTTACTCCAGAGAAGAGATGCTCCTCAAGACACTGACTTGGCGAATGTTTGGTGATCCTTCACCAACACAGGGTGGTGTGGCTGTGGTCCTTCACCAACACAGGGTGGTGTGGCTGTGGTCCTTCACCAACACAGGGTGGTGTGGCTGTGATCCTTCACCAACACAGGGTGGTGTGGCTGTGATCCTTCACCAACACACAAGGTGGTGTGGCTGTGATCCTTCACCAACACAGGGTGGTGTGGCTGTGATCCTTCACCAACACAGGGTGGTGTGGCTGTGATCCTTCACCAACACACAAGGTGGTGTGGCTGTGATCCTTCAACACACAGGATAGTGTGGCTGTGATCCTTCACCAACACACAAGGTGGTGTGGCTGTGATCCTTCAACACACACGATAGTGTGGCTATGATCCTTCAACACACAGGATAGTGTGGCTGTGATCCTTCACCAACACACAAGGTGGTGTGGCTGTGATCCTTCAACACACAGGGTGGTGTGGCTGTGATCCTTCACCAACACAGGGTGGTGTGGCTGTGATCCTTCACCACACAGGATAGTGTGGCTGTGATCCTTCAACACACAGGGTGGTGTGGCTGTGATCCTTCACCAACACAGGGTGGTGTGGCTGTGATCCTTCACCAACACACAGGGTGGTGTGGCTGTGATCCTTCACCACACAGGATAGTGTGGCTGTGATCCTTCACCAACACACAGGGTGGTGTGGCTGTGATCCTTCACCAACACACAGGGTGGTGTGGCTGTGGTCCTTCACTAACACACAGGGTGGTGTGGCTGTGATCCTTCACCAACACACAGGGTGGTGTGGCTGTGGTCCTTCACCAACACACAGGGTGGTGTGGCTGTGGTCCTTCACCAACACACAGGGTGGTGTGGCTGTGGTCCTTCACCAACACACAGGGTGGTGTGGCTGTGGTCCTTCACCAACACACAGGGTGGTGTGGCTGTGATCCTTCACCAACACACAGGGTGGTGTGGCTGTGGTCCTTCACCAACACACAGGGTTGGTGTGGCTGTGGTCCTTCACCAACACACAGGGTGGTGTGGCTGTGGTCCTTCACCAACACACAGGGTGGTGTGGCTGTGATCCTTCACCAACACACAGGGTGGTGTGGCTGTGGTCCTTCACCAACACACAGGGTTGGTGTGGCTGTGGTCCTTCACCAACACACAGGGTGGTGTGGCTGTGGTCCTTCACCAACACACAGGGTGGTGTGGCTGTGGTATCCCTATAATACACATAAACATACAATTATTGGCGCAGTAGTAATTAATTGAGGTAATTATAAAAACACAGCCATTAAGTTATTCCCACGTGGCCACACATTATCACGTGACTGAGTTAATGATCTGGGCCGTCAGTGTCCGGGTATTTATATCACCAGTGCGCGGCCGAGGAAGCTATCTGGGGAAAAATTGTCATGGCCATATTTTGGCGAAATTGTCCGAGGTAAGATATGCAAATGTTATTTTTATGAGAAACCGCGCGTTATCGGGAACAGGTTCTGGTACTTTGAAAATGCTCGTTTTTTTTATATATGCGGGTATTGGCGGGGGAACGGGGCGATATTTGACGACTCCTTCACGTTTGGTGATTTGTTCATGAGTCTACCGATATTTAAACGTGTGTGAGGTGAATGTATGAGATGCAAACCCTTAAGTGAGATGTGTAGTTTTAATAATTGTTGTTAATAAAAGGAAAATTAATCAGACCTAAAAGTTTGAATATCAGGTCAATTGTAAACACTTAAAATTAATTGGTCAAGAACACAAACACTTGAGACGAGTCATCATTTATTTACTTGATTCGGGTGAGTGTCTCTGCCAGTCTGTCGTTTAGTTAATCCGGCCTCACTTACTGGTAATTGAACTGACAGTCCTCTGGTCGCGTGGCTTGCTTAATTCTCAAGAGGATAAAAAGAAAATTAATGTCTCCCCCGACACGTTGGCACAGTGTCATGTGAAGCACTGAAACCATCCCCATTGTCACTTGATTCTTTTGAAATGAAAGTGTCATTTGTTTTCTGTATGTACTATGGCGCATTTATCATCTGAGTTATTCTGTTTCTTTTTTCTACACTTGACCTTGTTGTGGTAGTCTGACACTTGACCTTGTATTGTTGTGGTAGTCTGACACTTGACCTTGTATTGTTGTGGTAGTCTGACACTTGACCTTGTATTGTTGTGGTAGTCTGACACTTGACCCTGTATTGTTGTGGTAGTCTGACACTTGACCTTGTATTGTTGTGGTAGTCTGACACTTGACCTTGTATTGTTGTGGTAGTCTGACACTTGACCCTGTATTGTTGTGGTAGTCTGACACTTGACCTTGTATTGTTGTGGTAGTCTGACACTTGACCCTGTATTGTTGTGGTAGTCTGACACTTGACCTGTATTGTTGTGGTAGTCTGACACTTGACCTTGTATTGTTGTGGTAGTCTGACACTTGACCTTGTATTGTTGTGGTAGTCTGACACTTGACCTTGTATTGTTGTGGTAGTCTGACACTTGACCTTGTATTGTTGTGGTAGTCTGACACTTGACCTTGTATTGTTGTGGTAGTCTGACACTTGACCTTGTATTGTTGTGGTAGTCTGACACTTGACCTTGTATTGTTGTGGTAGTCTGACACTTGACCTTGTATTGTTGTGGTAGTCTGACACTTGACCTTGTATTGTTGTGGTAGTCTGACACTTGACCTTGTATTGTTGTGGTAGTCTGACACTTGACCTTGTATTGTTGTGGTAGTCTGACACTTGACCCTGTATTGTTGTGGTAGTCTGACACTTGACCTTGTATTGTTGTGGTAGTCTGACACTTGACCTTGTATTGTTGTGGTAGTCTGACACTTGACCTTGTATTGTTGTGGTAGTCTGACACTTGACCCTGTATTGTTGTGGTAGTCTGACACTTGACCCTGTATTGTTGTGGTAGTCTGACACTTGACCTTGTATTGTTGTGGTAGTCTGACACTTGACCCTGTATTGTTGTGGTAGTCTGACACTTGACCCTGTATTGTTGTGGTAGTCTGACACTTGACCTTGTATTGTTGTGGTAGTCTGACACTTGACCCTGTATTGTTGTGGTAGTCTGACACTTGACCCTGTATTGTTGTGGTAGTCTGACACTTGACCTTGTATTGTTGTGGTAGTCTGACACTTGACCCTGTATTGTTGTGGTAGTCTGACACTTGACCCTGTATTGTTGTGGTAGTCTGACACTTGACCTTGTATTGTTGTGGTAGTCTGACACTTGACCTTGTATCTTACTGCGGTGGCATCCATCCAGGGCATTGGTCTTACATAACTTCATCTTTAAACCCTGTCCAAACTCTGTGTGTTTTACGTTTGTTTGTTTTTAGTATTTTTTTTTATTATGCCAATTATTTCGTTATTCATAATGGGTCAACGAATAATATAATTACTGAAAGGAAAGTCACATGCTTTGTCCAGTGTTAGTGGTCTTCATTTACGTTAACGAGAATAAATTTTGAATTGAAATAAATTGCTGTGGTTGTCAGGCTCCCCAATGTTTGTTAAGCTGATTGGTGGTATTATAGAAGTGTTCGATAATTTTGTTGTAATACTCTTAAAAATATTTCAGGAGTATTGTTTGTACCGAATGTGAATGTAAGGTTATAACTACTGAGATTTGATAAAGAAAAGACAATTGGGTCTTAGGAGTTACAAGGAGAGGAGTTGGGGTCTTGTTAAGTGACGAGGGGAAGTATAAAGTTTAGGAGTGAGTTAAGGAGTCTTTAGAGGGAGGTGGTGAGGGGTGTTTTGAGGGAGGGGAGGGTAGTGAGAGGTTTTTAGGGGAAGGGAAAAAAATGACGTTGGATGGGAGTAAGGGAGGGAGCATGTTTTTGAAGGCAGGCAGGTAGGTAGGTAGGTAGGTAGGTAGGTAGGTAGGCAGGCAGGCAGGTAGGCAGGCAGGTAGGTAGGCAGGCAGGTAGGCAGGCAGGTAGGTAGGCAGGCAGGCAGGCAGGTAGGCGGCGGTCGTCACCGCGGCCACAGGTGCCCCGCGAGACGCGCATCGTCATGTCTACCAGATGTCGGCTCACCGGCCTCATCGCTGCTCCCCCGTAAAAGCCACGTAAAACGAAATTGAAGTAGAGGAGTGATGAAGCCACGGGGCTCGTAGTCGGCGGCGGCGGGGACAGGGGTAGAGGTGGGGAAGCTGTGCTGACGGCGGCAGCAGCGAAAGAGGAGGAACAGTAACAACAACAGCAGCAGCAGCAGCTGGCGGCACAGACGATGTCTGGAGAGGTGCAGTGCAATACCTGGACGCACACCGCCACACTACTCTGCCATAATGTTTAGTCTTACCTTAACATAATTTTATGTTTTCTGCCATACCTTTTACAATAAGGAAGGTCACTGCCATGCGTTTATATTAAAGGTTTTTGGTTATGATATGCCAGTTATGTGCGTTCATTGTTGTCCATTATATAAAGGAAGTTTTAAATTCTAATATGGCTTTTGTGAGTTACTGCTCTACCGTTTACACTAATGAAGTTTTTACAGTATATAAAGATAATTTTGTATGGTCGCTTTACAGTTTTTGCCATTTAAGTTTTTAAGTTTAGATATGGAAGTTTTGTGCATCAATGCTGCATAGTTCATTTTAAGGAAGTTTTAAATTCACAAGATAGTAATTTTATTGCCTCTGTTACACACGTTTTTGTGTGCTGGTGTAACTATTAACATATTGTACGAGATTTTTCATTAAAAGAGTTTCTCAAAGTTGTGTTTGGCGTTAAGTAATGAAGGATTAAGCCATAGGATGAATAATTAGATAATGTTGAGTTTGTAATGTGTAATATAATACATAAAGTGGTGGTGACTGGTGGTGTGGGCAATAGCTGTTGTGGTGGGGCAATAGTGGTGGTGTGTGTGTGGCGGCGCGTGCCTCTCTGCCCCCATTATTGGCCAGCTCCGCGATCCAAAATTATTTGCAAAGGCAATATGAAATACCTATGGTAACTTACCCATGTTTGCACACGAAATTAGATTCTCCGTGCAGTGTGTTGTTAATACGCTGTGGGGGCTGTTGTGGTAAGTGTTGCTGGGATAAAACTTTTATGTAACGTTATTCTGTAGTATGTGTGACATTACCTGTGAGATTTGTAATACCGCCGGGAGGACAAAAGGCGTTATTTAGTTTATTATTGGTCGTCTTAAGTTTTAGTGTCGGTATTTTTGTCTGAATATATTAAAGTGTTGGTAGAAGACAACAAAAATCGTATGTAGACGTACTAGACATATACGGTGTGTACAGCTGTGGACAAAACTCCTGTTACACATCTGTTGCAGCTGTATTAAACCTTAGGTAGCCGCTGAAGGTCGGTGTCTTGTTCTAGCAGTTTAGATCCCAACCTCGGGCGTGTAACAAGACGTTTGTCCTTAACTATACAGTATGTCTTATATCCTGACTGACCAGAGGCATTGGCTCGATGGTATTATGTTAGCGGTATAAAATGATTTTGTAAGCGGTTAAAAAGATTTACTGATAAGAATAATAAATAAACACTTGTTAAAAACGGTTAGGGCGTCAGAGTCACGTCGGAAGTTATTCTGCACACCGTGAAGACGAACTATAAGCTGGATGACCATTTGTGATGCAACTGAAAATGGTGGGACGACGAACAAAAATACTTACTTTTGGTGAATATACGAACGTGTTAACTTAAAACTTTTACGCCGGGTGGTGGTGTGTGTAACGTGTCTGTAGTTAAATGTCGAGTTGTGTCTCCAGAAATGGTCAGGATAATCGACATACTGTAGCAGTGGAGGTCGAGAAGGGGCATAGTGACCTTTATCTGCTGACTCTTACTCCAGCAGCTGACATAAGCCTGAGGACATGTAGTCTGCCTTAACACACAGCTAAAGGTCCGAGGTGATTGAATAACGTTATTGTGGAACATATTTTGAGTATTTATCAACAATCTCATCCCTTCTTATAAACAAAGGAGTTGGTAATAGTTCTATGAAATGTACGTTAATACGAGTCGTTTTTACTTTTTCACTTGTAATATATACTTAATTAAACTATAAAACGTTAATGAAGAAGTTATAAATATATCCACCTTAGATTTAAAGTTCCTCTTACATCAGTCAATTTAGTAATTTTATTCGGAAGCGCCAATAGAAGTAAAAATAACTTACACTAACAATATCAGGCTATGGTGCACCATCCTGTGATTTGTCTCCTTTGGCCATAATTTATTTCATAACCCACCAAAAAAAGGTTATGACTTGAAGTGATTATTAAATGAAAAATTGAAACGCCTCTCGCTATTGGATAATTGACTCGCTGTCTCTAAAATATTACGTGGCCAGACTGACCTAGCCAGCAGCGTTATTTGATATTTTCAATTCGCTAAAGCAGACTTACGATTTCCATCTCATAAATTTTATTAAGGATTGTTGAAGGATTTTTAGCCCAGGAACCAAGATCCCTGCTTGTAAATCACTCAGCCTGTGATATATTGGAGAACAAGAGCCAACAGGTGTGGGCGCTAACTCCCGCCATTATACAGGTCAAGTTTCAATAATAGTACTCGCGTGCACGATGTTCTAATATACTGTAGGTCGGCCTTGATAATGCACGGTGCACACTTAACTAAGGTATGATCTTGTAATTGCAGGTGTTACTTAAATAATATAGATATTGTTCCCTAATACACGTCGGGTTTTTCTCAAGTAATGAAAGGTAAGATATAATACAGGTCGTAGTTCTTCTATGTAATAAAGATAACATTTCATAATACAGACGTTACAGGTCGCGCTTTAATAACGGAGGTAAGATTTCATATTACAGTTCAAACTATAATACATTGCTCAGATTTCTAAAAGATTAATGAGGTATTTTTGGGTGGGCCGTAAATGGCTTTTTAAGAACACACCTGACCGGCTGACTCTAATTTACGACACAAAGATGACAGGTAAAATGGCTTCCAAATGACGCTTAGACTTTACCGTAACTAGACACGTTCTCTCAACTTCCTCTACGGGGGGGGGGGCAACTTAAGAATCTTTAAGCATCTAAATCCAGGTTAATCCAGGTTGTTGTTTATTATTACACGGGATAGATCTCACCAAAGGGCGTCTGGCAGGCCTGAAGGAACGCGACACACAAACTTATCATCATTGAAATTACACACACACAAAAAAATGTACTTTCTGTAGTGGATTTACCGATGTTCATAGGGTGATTATTTCTCGTAGGAAGAGTGAATATACTTTAACTCTTGAATATGAACTTAAGCACAATCAAATAACACGAAAATATAACATTGAGATATACTAAGTCTATATTTAAACTAGATAAGATGACTTAATACCAGAAGAATAAATTTAACATGCGATTCTTAATTCATATGTATGTTAATTTTGTCACCTAATTTGTGTTAAGTCAATATATTTAGTTCATTAAATTCTAAATGTCATATTAATGTTATTTTAGGTGTTTGTTTGTGAACCCGACTCCTTTCTTAGTTACGAACCTTTGTGAATCCGACTCCTTTCTTAGTTACGAACCTCTGTGAATCTGGCTCCATTAAACCTACGAATCTTTGTGAATCCGACTCCTTTCTTAGCTACGAAACTTTGTGAATCCGACTCCTTTCTTAGTTACGAATGTTTGTGAATCCGACTCCTTTCTTAGTTACGAACCTTTGTGAATCCGACTCCTTTCTTAGTTACGAACCTTTGTGAATCCGACTCCTTTCTTAGTTACGAATGTTTGTGAATCCGACTCCTTTCTTAGTTACGAACTTTTGTGAATCCGACTCCTTTCTTAGTTACGAACCTTTGTGAATCCGACTCCTTTCTTAGTTACGAACCTCTGTGAATCTGGCTCCATTAAACCTACGAATCTATGTGAATCCGACTCCTTTCTTAGTTACGAAACTTTGTGAATCCGACTCCTTTCTTAGTTACGAATGTTTGTGAATCCGACTCCTTTCTTAGTTACGAACCTTTGTGAATCCGACTCCTTTCTTAGTTACGAACCTTTGTGAATCCGACTCATTTCTTAGTTACGAACCTTTGTGAATCCGACTCCTTTCTTAGTTACGAACCTCTGTGAATCTGGCTCCATTAAACCTACGAATCTATGTGAATCCGACTCCTTTCTTAGTTACGAACCTCTGTGAATCTGGCTCCATTAAACCTACGAATCTATGTGAATCCGACTCCGAGTTAACGTAATGAACACGTGTCTGTAGGTGCTTCTATTCTTTATTATAACCTTTGCCTCTCCTCTACATTAGTTTTGTTTACCCCCCCATTTCTTTAATATTATTCCTTTATTTATTATTCCCCTTATTTATCATTTTATCTCCCTTTCTCCTCTTATCGTCTCCCTTCCTAATTTTCTCCCCCTTTGTAGTTACTGTGTTCTTGGATAGATAGATAAAAAATACATACATACATACATACAGACAGACAGACAGACAGACAGATAGATAGATAGATAGATTGAGAAGAAATGAGATTATTATTATTATTATTATTATTATTATTATTATTATTATTATTATTATTATTATTATTGTTATATGAACCTAAAACATTCACTGGCTGGATCAGTTTTTATATAGATATACGTTATGCGGAATTAAATAATTTTAATTAATAGAGCTCACAAAACAAATATATATATATATATATGGTGTGAAATATTAAATGAATGATATAATGAAGCCCGTCACACACACACACACACACACACACACACACACACACACACACACACATAAATATTGAATACGTAACAGGTACAAAACAGGTATGAGAGTAAAATAAAGGAGAGGAGGGGGGTGTGGAAGCTTGGTGTAACTGTTGACCCCGGTACTGACTGGAGTTTCTGTGCGATCGCCTACAATTACACCTGGTACAGTTTGGAGGGTTTTGTGAGTACTGGCAGCAATGTGTTTGTTGACGTCGTAGTGCTGTATATTGAGGTGAATGGGTAGAAGAAGGCATTGCTTGAATTAATCAAGTAATAAAAATAACTCATTCCTGATTTCTAACTTTGGAAAACTTAACTAACTCTGAAATTAATTTTAGTCATCTTAGTTCTGGTGTCTTAGTCAGAGCATAGGGATGAGAGACTAATATACTGTGACTCAGCTCCAAAATTTTGTCTTGACATTTGGATTTATACCAACCTAACCTAACCTAACCTAACCTAACCTAACCTAACCTAACCTAACTTAACCTAACCTCTCCACTTACAAGGAATATTCACTTTACGACCATAAGTGAATCTCGACCTGGTTTCCACATCAGTTAACACCAGTGCAGGAGTTTTGTAGCTCATGGTAAATACGTGTACCGGATATTTCTGCCTTAGTAGTAGTAGTGATATAATTAGTAGTAGTAGTAGTGATAGAAATAATAGTAGTGTGGTAGTGATAGTATTTGTAGACTACTACTACTACTACTACTATCATCATTTTTTTTTAAAGACGCCTCCAGCCTCCCCCAATAGCCACACCTTCGCCGCCATTTTATTACCTTAATATTACATATCCTAATACATAAGTAGCTACCCTAGCTGTGTTCATCATTATCACTAGTAGTAATAGTAGTAGTGATAGTAGTAATGATGGTAATAGTAAATGTATTCAAATATTTCTTCTACACTTTGCGATCTCTGTTAGTCAAGGAGTGTACTACAGTCTGTGGCGAGGACCACATGTGATCACCAGTAACGGGGGCTCTAGTGGACATAATAAATCACCTGTGTAATGATAACGTGGACTAGACAGACCTCACATAGATATTAATGGGGAGTGTAGATGATGGACACACACACACACACACACACACACACACACACACACACACACACACTACTGTAAATCATTATTTCGTCCACTGTATTTTTTCAGCCTGTTGCTGCTGTTCTATAAAAAAGACGTTAATTATTATTATTATTATTATTATTATTATTATTATTATTATTATTATTATTTTTATTATTATTATTATTATTATTATTATTATTATTATTATTATTATTATTATTATTATTATTATTATTATTATTATTATTATTATTATTATTATTATTATTATTATTATTACATACATAAATACATACACACCGCAGTACCACAACCCCTTGCCCCTCGCGGCCCTAATTTGGTGAACTGGTAAAAAGATTACAGAGATTTTCAAAAATAAAATGCAACAACAAAATGGTTATTGCAGTGTACCTGGGAAATAATTGGGGAGGCAAACAAGCGCATAAAGCTAACTGATAATGAGGGCAAAATATAATAATTCTGGGGAGGTAAATGGCCTTTGAGTCTCTCTTTCTAGCACCGAGGGGGAAAAAAAAGCCAAATTGACCGTCTTGTCTCTTAATTACCTTAACCCTCTTTAGTACCATGACTTAACCCACTTGCTGTAATGCCAACGTACTCGAGGAATAATAATCGTATTGGAATGATTAAGACATTGTACTTGTGGGGTAAAGTCGTCGAACTCAGTGGTTAGACGAGGATGGTGAGATTGTGTAGTGTGATAAGGAGTGGAGAGCGGGCAACGGTACCTCCTCCACCATCACCTCCTCCTCTTCCTCCTCTCCTTCTTGCTGTTCATCGTCCCCCTTTTCTCCTTGCTGTTCCTCCCTCCACTTCTTCCTTGTTGCTCCTAACCCCTCTTTCCGCTCCTTCAACCCCTCCTTCCTCCTACCCTTTCCCATTCCCCTTACCCCTGTCTCCTCCCTCCTCCCCCCCCATTCTTCCTTCCTACTCCCCCCTTCCTTCGTCTTCCTCCCTCCCTCCTCCCCCGCATCAGCAGCTGTTGCCGTCTCCGGGCGGCGGGAACGGCCAGTCGAGAGCCTTTATTAAAACATGTGTCACTCAAAACGCGGCCGGCACCATCCTCGGCCAAGCTGAATTGGTTGTGTATCGGACCGATCAAGTCGTGTCCCACGTCGTTCAGAACGTCGCTGCTGCACCTGCCGTGTAAGGTCTGGTTATGACGACCTTAGCAGCTGCATTTGTCGTGAAGGGTACAGGCGCCCACTACTGCATGCGTCATATGGGGTCTGGTAGTGGCGACATCTGCAGCTGCATTTATCGTGCAGGATACAGACAAAAACGGCTGCATGCGACGTGTAGGGTCTGGTAGTGCAGACAGTTAGAGACGTCGTGTAGAGTGACTACTACAGCTGCAAGTGCGTGTATTCTGCTGACAGTGATCTCTGCAGTTACATGGACCGTGTAGTCTGGAAGTGAAGACTACTGTTGCTGCTACACGTGTCGTTTAGTTCAGTAGGGACGACCACTTGGTGCACCTGTTGCATAATGTGAGGTAGAAGCGACCGCTGCCATATGTGGTGAGGCTGTCGTACACGGTGTGCTGAAACCAGGACCAAACCTTCTGTAGATGTATCTGTCGTTTGCAAATCCCAGTACTTGATCAATTCTCCCGGGTTAAATTTTTTATTAAAATCAAGTTGTGTGTGTGTGGGGGGGGGGGGGGGGGGGGCACACGCATACAGTACAGTATTATAAATTTATTTTAAAATGTAAATACTAAAAATCAAAGTGCCGGGAAGGCCAGCAGGACCTGACTCGTGCCTTCCTCTGAAATTGTTAAAAAAATAGATATCCTGCGCATTCTCCTAAATTTTAGAGGGTATACCAAAGGGAAATGAGTAGCAATGTTTTAAAGGATTGTTATTATTTTCCATGTGATTGTTCGACCAACCCAGCTGTGGGTGAGTGATCCGCCATGATGGGTGGGTAATTTACCTGACTGCTCACCGCATTTGGTATTTACAGTAGGTTTATACTTTAGTTGCGGTAAATATCCATATGTACAGTATATATTTATTTCATTATAAATATTTACAAATTAAAATATTATGATCGGTTAAAATTCTGTATCAATTGGTTAGTTATGGACACTTTATAGTGTATGGTAACCTTTTACTCATGGCTTTTGACTTTAATTTGTTCAATGTTTTTATAACACCTGCTGTGAAATTTTGGTCAAGATCGAATTAAAATCGTGGACGCTAGACTTGCTTACAGACACACACACAGACAAACCGAATCGTACATGACAAATCATTAAATCTGCCAAGTAGTGTAATGAATGTATCAGTGTAAGTTACCAGAGGCCGTTGATCAGTTTCTTCTGGGTCGATTGTGGTCATCTTAAGCCTCTCAAAATATTTCCTCAGTTTTCGGGATAATAACTTAGATCAGCCGAGGGTTGTTTTTTTTTTGCGGTGGTGGGCGTTATATCAGCCTCTTCCACTGGGTGTACGAGGGTCTGTTCTCACCTCCACGATATTCTTACTGGTCGGGGACAGTATCACGTTCCTGCTCGTCATGATGGGTCGAGGACTGCTTTTCTCGTCAGTTTGTAGGAAGTGACGATGGTGGCCTTGAGATTTACTGTGTGGGTGTAGCATAATGTATCCACCTAGTGTGTACTGTAATGGATCCACACCAGAATACCTACACCCATACCCACACCAGAATACCTACACCCATACCCACACCAGAATACCTACACCCATACCCACACCAGAATACCTACACCCATACCCACACCAGAATACCTACACCCATACCCGCACCAGAATACCTACACCCATACGCACACACAAAAAACTATTTATTTTTTTACTTTAGAATTGCCCAGAGCCGAATACTGAGATAATAATATATGCTGTTAGTTAATGTGAACTATACCCTCTGGTCTGCTATCGTCTGTCGTAAAACATTTGCTGTATTCCACGTTTTTTCCTATATAACCTATGAATAGCAATTTGACTGTGACATAGGAATAACTTTTTTCTTTAAATTTAAGTAAAAGTTAAGATTACTTACAAAAATAAATCATAGACGTAGAGGTGAACAACAGTAGTTCTCACTCTCTGGCCGCTAAACTTAGGTAAGATCGTGTCCTGTCAACCCCTCCTAGAGTGTGTGGGAGAGCTGCACCATTACACCGTACTGTATTCTAGTTAATCTGACATCCTGTATAGGCACTGTGACGACATATTAAAGCACATATAATACACCCCCAAAAAATATCACCATCCCGAGCAATAAAGTCTTTGTGTTCCTAGTGTACAGACTAACCCCCTTGCTTCCTGTGTCGTGGGTTATTAGAGAGGGGAGACTCGCGTACTGCTGCACGATTATTGTGGCGCTACAGGGACAGGTTGTCTCCTAACACCGAGTATTTTAAAGTATATAGTTCATCACATAATACTACATGAGGTGAGTGAGTTACAGCCTCTCGACGTCGTTATCAGAGCAGGAGAGTCGATGGTTAAGGAGAGTATTGTTATTATGTTCTGGCTAAAGCTTTGGTACATAACCCTCTTTGTTACTCACGTTGAAGGGTCACCTGAGGAGGAGGGTCAGTGGCTTCACCGCCTGTCTGTCTGTCTGGTTGTGTGTGTGTGTATGTCAGCAACACAACTCATTTATGTCGGCAATACAATTCAGTTATGTCAGCAACACAACTCACTCATGTCAACAACACAACTCAAGAATGGAAAGAACAACAACGTGCATAAATATTGTCATAATTCCCTGGCATTCCCTCGAGTGTTCAGCGTCAGTAGGTCAGAGTTCAAGGTCACAGCTTACAATGAATTTCCTGTGTAGAGTGTGTGTATGTATGACAGGACCAGGCGCGTCAGTCGAGTACAGAGTAGCTTAGTTTTACGCTCTAGTGTTGTGCTAAAGCTGTTTTAACTTTATCGTTATGATGTAAAATGGACAATTCTTCTACCTCCTTCTCTCAGCGTCTGCGTCACTGTCAGCGTCCAGATTTAGTTGTAAGTGTGTGTGTGTGTGTGTGTGTGTGTGTGTGTGTGTGTGTGTGTGTGTGTGTGCCAAGATGTTAAAAGTGCCTTGGACATAAGAATCAATATCATGTCAACCTCTAAACCCCAGCATTTGACCCTTTGTGTTTTACATCAAAGGGGAAAAATGATCGATAGCAAACTTCGAGACTTTAAAATAACTTATGAACACTAAAGAACAGGGAAGATATGACAACCGGCCATTGATAAAACTACTGTATATTAAAAAATCCTACTGGGTGAAGACGCGACAAATACATGTACACCGTATACAATGAAACGAGAAACTGACAAAGAATTTAGGTGGGGAGCGTAGCGTGGACTGAGGTGGCTGGGCGGCCGTGGTGCTGCTTATGAGTTACTGGTAATAAAGTCACTCCCGCCAATACTTTAAAGATGTAATCATCGAGGCTGGAGCTCACGTGTCCAAATTTACTTGTGTGCGGCCTCGAGGGAGGGAGAGAGAGAGAGAGTGTGTGTGTGTGTGTGTGTGTGTGTGTGTGTGTGTGTGTGTGTGTGTGTGTGAAGACGCTGCCTGCCGGGAGGTGTGGTGTTTAGAGCGTGAGGGAAGGCTAAGAATGGTAGAATAGTTGTATTGTGAGATAGCAAGGGGGGAGGGGGAGGAGAGAAAGAGAGCGAGAGCGTTGTGCCAGCGAGTGTGTGAGAAGTAGTTTAGGAGATGGTGAGAGGTGGAGGCAGGAGGGCTGGTGTGTGTGTGTGTGGAGAGGGGCAGGAGGGCTGCTGCGTGTGTGTGTGGAGGAGGGCAGGGGGCAGGAGGGCTGGTGTGTGTGTGTGTGTGGAGAGGGGCAGGAGGGCTGGTGTGTGTGTGTGCGGAGAGGGGCAGGAGGGCTGGTGTGTGTGTGTGTGTGTGGAGAGGGGCAGGAGGGCTGGTGACGTAACGCTGCCAGTAAATGTTCTCTCTTTATCAAAAATATTTCATGTCTTGCCAAACTTTTACATCAGAACTCTTATTATGACCGTTCCTATATACAGTATGTACCCTCGTGAACTATATTACAGCTGTATTTTCTAACACCAAAAATCTTACTACCGAATTCTATTGCATCATAACTCTTTTACATCATACCTTTTCAGCAGAAGTTTTTACATCAGAATTCTTTTACATCAGAGCTCTTTTACAGCAGAACTCTCCCCTGTATACCAGAATCAACTCTCCAGCATATTTTCTGTTGGTCTTGTCTGGGAAGTTTTGCGGGGAAGAGCCCTCGACCATACAGAGGAGGATCTCGACCAGGATCCCTGCATCACATTCACGTCGGGGGCTGTGAGGCTGTAGTGTAGTCCCTAACGCATGGGCAGAAGGTCCCTAACGTAAACTATTACATTTAAATAGCCCAAGGAGTGTAGTCTCTCAGGTCAAGTCAGGTTCTATCCGAATCAAATAATCACAGTAATGTCATGCGTCAGATGTAGTCCGGCAGCCTTAAGGTCGGACTCAATTACAGTCAAATAGTACCATCATTCCCTCAGCCTCTCACATGTGCCAGTAATCCCTAATCCCATGAAGGAAGTCGTTTGGGATATACTCTCTCACTCATATAGTCTCAGAGTCCCCCACTCAGACTAGATTCGGGCTCAGCTCCGTGGTGAGGGAGGGGGAGGGGGGAATAGTCCAGAATCAGGCAACTGACCCAAGGCACTGTACCAGGGATCCACAGTCACTCAGTCAAGTCCAGGCTTACTTTATCCACACACACACACACACACACACACACACACACACACACACACACACACACACACACACACACACACACAGAAATGAGGAACCCAAAAGTCCTTCCTCAGTCAAGTCCAGACTCTCTTCATAAACTTACTCGCACAGAACCAAGGAGGCGTGTCTCTACTGAGGTCCAGATTTTCCTTATAAAATACACACACACACACACACACACACACACACACACACACACACACACTCAAAATGAGGAACCAAAAGAGATGAAAAAAAAGGACTTGGGGCGTTTTTAAAAGTTCTTAAATTCCACTTACTTAAAAGAGTTTAACTGTTTAATTATCATTACAACTTCGGTGGGACATTAATCCTTGGGTGTCTAGGTTCCTGCGGCCTGGTCTGAGAGGGATGTGGGGGGGGGGGGAAGGGGGGAACCGTGTGTTATGGTTGTGGAGAGGGAGAGAACCGTGTGTTATGGTTGTGGAGGGAGAGAACCGTGTGTAATGGTTGTGGAGAGGGAGAGAACCTTGTGTTATGGTTGTGGAGAGGGAGAGAGAACCGTGTGTTATGGTTGTGGAGAGGGAGAGAACCGTGTGTTATGGTTGTGGAGGGAGAGAACCGTGTGTAATGGTTATGGAGAGGGAGAGAACCTTGTGTTATGATTGTGGAGAGGGAGAGAGAACCGTGTGTTATGGTTGTGGAGAGGGAGAGAGAACCGTGTGTTATGGTTGTGGAGAGGGAGAGAACCGCGTGTAATGGTTGCGGAGGGAGAGAACCGTGTGTTATGGTTGTGGAGAGGGAGAGAGCTGTGTTATGGTTGTGGAGAGGGAGAGAACCGTATGTTATAGTTGTGGAGGGAGAGAGAACCGTGTGTTATGGTTGTGGAGGGAGAGAACCGTGTGTTATGGTTGTGGAGGGAGAGAGAACCGTGTGTTATGGTTGTGGAGGGAGAGAACCGTGTGTTATGGTTGTGGAGGGAGAGAGAACCGTGTGTAATGGTTGTGGAGAGGGAGAGAACCGTATGTTATGGTTGTGGAGGGAGAGAGAACCGTGTGTTATGGTTGTGGAGGGAGAGAACCGTGTGTTATGGTTGTGAAGAGGGAGAGAGAACCGTGTGTTATGGTTGTGGAGGGAGAGAGAACCGTGTGTTTTGGTGTGGAGGGAGCGAACCGCATGATGCTAACACCAGGAGGGTAAAGACATTATACCTGATACCTGTATGGTTTACCTGGAGAGGGAGTGAAGTCTTATGCGAGCTACTGAACAAGAGACTAAGCAAGAGAAGTAATTGGATTGTGTTGTGATTTCTGAGGCTGCTCGAGTGCTTTAGTTTCTCATGCGTGTAGTAGGAGAGAGAGAGAGAGAGAGAGAGAGAGAGAGAGAGAGAGAGAGAGAGAGAGAGATTGAGATTGTAGATAGTACTGTAGTTAAAGTAGAACGATTGTAGAGACAGAAATTGTAGATAGTAGAACGATTGTAGAGATTGTAGAGAGAGAAATTGGAGAGAGTTGTGTGTAATCTTACTAGGCCGAGAAAGTGTAATCCAATTTGGTTTAGCTGTCATCCTATACCTTGTAACTGGGACATTTTTGAACTATGTAACCAAAAGGTGAATGATTTCAGTAAACCCGCTACCGTTTCAGCTGTCACGGACGATTCCTGTTGATTATAAGGTTAGAGTCGTAAGCCACCCATCCACCCACACTCGATCCGGGAAACAGTAACAGTCGGTCACACCAGAATCAAGTTTGGGTGTTTGCTAAATCTGTAGTGTTGTGTGTCATTGGTCTTACTGCTGTATATTGTTGTGTGTTTACCCGAATATATTGGGTCCAAATCGCTTTTTTTTGTCGGGTTGTGTGTCTTTCACCCTTGACTTTTGTTTTGTTGAAGTTCATTATACTGAAATCCCCCCACCACCCCTCAAAAAAAAAAATATTTATTTATTTATTTATTTATTTATTTATTTATTTTTTTCATTTTTGTTGATGAGGTTATTGAATGATTCGAAAATAATGTCAAATATGTGTCTTTTATTTTTCAATTTTTAAATATGGCCAACCGGCGGGTCATTTTGGCTGTGTTTTTTTTTTTTTTTATCTTCCCACTTACTGCACAGAAATCATTGGAGATTTTTCCATAAATTTGGCATTAAGGCACAGTGGGTGGTTTTTGGATCAGTAAAACGATGGTGGACTGGCAGACACAGGTGGGGCTTGTATTGTATTGTACTTCTTATTACGTTGTATTTTGTCCATTCAATTCTCGCTTTTATCATTCTTTCCCAAGTGTGCGCGTATGTGTGTATGTATGTGTGTGTGTTTGTGTGTACGTATGTATGTGTGTGTGTGTGTTTATGTGTACGTACGTATGTGTGTGTCCAAAATTACTCAAAGAGAGGTGTTGCAGATTTGAAACAAACTTGGTAAGGTTGATGAATGCGTGATAAAATTTCACATGATAAACTTTTGGTGCATATTGCGCCAAACTCGACCAGGTGTTATCATGGCAACGGTTCACCCAACGATAATACCGAGTTCTTCTAAGGTTAGGAATAACGATGACATGAAAGTCTTCCACAGTGACTTCATCGAGTTAAAGAAACAGTGTCACTAGTTTGATATTTACCCCGCCATGATAACGGCTCGCGGGTGGGATTTGCCTCCACTTGGATTATTATTATTATTATTATTATTATTATTATTATTATTATTAGTAGTAGTAGTAGTAGTAGTATTAGTAGTATTTAATATTAAGGTAATTAAATGGTGGCGAAGGTGTGGCTATTGGGGGAGGCTGGAGGCCATTAAAAAAAAAAGTAGTAGTAGTAGTAGTAGTATTTACGTCATTATTACTTATATCAACATTATTATATTTGTCTGTTATTTCATAGTGATTATTATTATTAATATTTTTTTATTACTATTATTATTACTGTTCGTTCCTCTTTAAACGCCCCCCCCCCTTCCACCTTCGTTGTGTAGACCCGAGAGTAGTCTGTATATATCCTTGTAGCGGGCTGAAACCTCCAGTAGAGGGAGACTTATGTGTCTCAGGTATTTTTTCTCACAGCAATTGGTTCAAGCCGCCGCCTGGGGTCGTGTGAATAATGGGTGTTGCTCAAGTGTTCACTCCAACACACTCACATTGTCGCCCCCTCTGCAAAAATCGGGAGCGCTGTTAATAAACATTACTGCGTCCGTTCATAAGCGTTGGTGTTCTGTTCAAAAACGTTAGGGCATTTTGTCTAAACGTTTGACATTCCTGTTCATTACTGTAAGAGATATTATGCGTAAATGTTAATGAGCATGAACAATTGTGAGTTGTTCAAGAACGATTAAATATTTTGTGTTAACTTTTAGTCTTTCTGCTCATTAAAATATGAGTCGTTCTGTTGAAAAACGTTGAAGCATTTTGTGTCAGCGTTCGACGTTTATATTCAGTGAGGTATAAGGCATTTTACAAGCATGAACGTTGATGGACTCTTCATAAACTTTGAAGCGCTGTTAATGTTTTCACAGCAGCTCGAAATACCAACGTGCTGTTAATTTTCAGGAGGTGTCGTCCAGTGAAGCACAATAAGCTGCACATATCCACATGCAGCTCCTCTACCATGGTGAGGCCGTTTATCTACTCTCAGGAACCTTCAAGAGTGGCAGAATGTACCGTGTGCTGCTCTTGCTTATTGACCACGTTACTTGTCAGCTTAAGCCATCCTGACGGTCGCTCACATGACTCTCGCTCTAACATGCACAAGTGGTCTTTAATGTGCCTGAACGCGCGTCACTACTGGTCTAGTTTAGAAATGCAACAGATCTCTATCGATGCCGTCACAGCATTCATAAGCCGATGTTAAATTTACTGGTTCTTCGTTTTCTTAATAGGGTTGAGTTTTTACCGCAATAGTTATTAATTCACACGTACATAACCAGGAATTGCTGGTCTAACTGTCGTCAGATGGTTTTACCAATACCTTGAAAGGAATACTTGGAGATAAACGAGAAAATTCAGGAAGAAAGTTGTTGGCGGAAAATTGAGAGGACTTGGCAAAGTTTTGAAAAGAGCATTTCTTATTTCCCCGCCTCCCAGAACATCTTCATTAAGAAAATATCGAAAACGATCCGAGAAGCGGAGAAAAACGAATTCGGTACAAAATAGTGGCCAGACACGTGGAAGCATCAATAGAAGCCTTAAAGTAGTGTTCGTGAAAGCTGCCTGGAACGACTCGAGAACATTATAGGGATGATGAATACGCGTCCTTATCGTGGTGTAAAACTTGTACCGATAGCTAGAGTGTCTTTCAAGGTGGCTGTGGAGGAGTGATGAACGCCGGTGAAGATGAAGAAATTCGAGGTAGGGAGAGGAAGCGTCCCTGAAGAAGGCGGAAGTGAGAGAGTTGTGTTGACGAGAGAACTGCAAGAACAAACTCTGAAGGTGAGGGCGGTGCTAACTTACTCGTGTTTACTTGTTTAACTTTTTAACCTCTTCTTCACTTGTTGTCGGTCAGTTCTCTGTTGTAATGACACATACAGGGACTTGAATGTAGCTGAACATTTGCCTGTGTTGGTTACGCCAGTGGATTATTCCAGCAGTGCACAACTTTCACTTTGAAGAAGTTCATTCTGACAGGTTTCTGTGCTGTAGTTTCCTCAGCTTAAGGTTGTAACTTTCATTGAAGTGGCCATCAGCTAATTCCAGGTATACACATTTGACTGAGTAATGCTCATTGGGGAGTTTATCCCTCATTACGTCTTTCTCGGTAAGTAAGGCGCTTGAGGACCGGCGCTAGTCTGGTGGCTCTTCTGTGTATGTTCTCAAACACTTAGCAGTTCTAGTCATGCCTCGAGACCCACCACCGTTACAGCTTGGCATCACAACTCCATTAAAAGAGTCTAATAGACATACCGTTCGGATACGTATTCGATCTTCATATTAATCCGGATAACATGGTTCACTTGAATCGTAATTGCATTGTGTTTCACTAGTGTCAGTATATCCAGCGTGGCACTCTTCGTTATTATCATTACAGCCAAGATGCGTCCCTTTGTGTTCAACGTTAAATGCTAACATCCTCCGTTGAGGCCATGTTGAAGATTATGGCAAGTGTCCTGTAAGTGAGTAGAACTAGTGTCTAGAAGTAGCGTAAAGAATGAACGTGTAGTGTGAAGAAGTAGGGTTCTTGTCACGGAGGACGACGATGTACAGTGAGGAACGCTGAGAAGCGAGACCTTGTTACATCAGCAGGGCGTTGTGAGGGTGTGGGTGGGCTGGGGGAGGAGAGGGGAGGCTCAAGTAGCAGCAACGGCTCGTGGGGGCGCCGGAGACAATTTGGACGTGTGCCCGGACACCCAACACTAGCTGATCAATTCACTGTCACGCCCCACTTAATCGTCTCTCTCTGCTCTTGATGATAAAGCCCTTAAGGTGTCGACTTCACTAATTAGTCAAATTAAAAAAAAAAAGACCAGGTGTATTAATTACATAGACGTCACGATAATGTTATAATGTGACCCGTTATTATGAGAGAGTTGTGTTTTGACTCCAATCATACGTGGAGTAGTTCTTGACGTATTTGGTTGTTTTGCTCTTCAGTGTTAAAAGGTATATCATTATCCCATAGCGGTGTGTACTGTGTGTCTTATGGGATTACTACGACAAAGAATAATGTAACAGTGGCTGAGTCATTCACAGGAAGAATTAAATATGATTTCTCGTTAAAATGTGGAGTAAAGAGCGTGGTGTGATGAGGGAGGACGTTGACTTTGCCTTGTGTAGTGAGAGAGAGAGAGTAGTGGTAACGAAGGCAATGAGCGTCAGGCAGCCGGCATCCCAGGCACTAACACCCCTCCCCCCTTCCGGTCTCCCTGCCTCCTTGTAACATACCTCTTCTGATAAACACGGCTAACACCAACATATTATATACGGTAGATTATTAGTCATATATTAAACGTTTTTACTGTAATATATATATATACGGCATAGTATTAACCCCATTATATTATGGTAGAACCCTAAAATAGTAAGAACATTTTACGTATAAATACTTTGTTCATTTAACAGGCAAGTGGCGGTGCAAGAGATGGTCGTAAAACAAGTGTCTAACATTGTTTTCACAGCTCGTGTAACTTTTATCTGGCGGCAATAGTTTATGAAATAATTGTGCTGTTAAAAAGTTACACTCGGAACATTATAATTAAAAATCTGCCGACATTATTTATCTAAATTTACACTACCTGGAGTACATTGAGGGTGACTAGTGTATAAAAGTAAGGGTCTTATGTGTTTACTGAATAAGACTCATATAGGCTTCAGTATTGTATATAGGTTTGTGGTATACGTCTAGTGGCAATGTATTTTTATTATTTAATATGCCAGATATTAATAATATCTTTTGGGATAACATGTTTTTACCTTTCGATATTTTTGTGTTGATTTCATCGTTCGAGGTGACTAGTTTTGTCGTGGGTGTATTGTGATGTACAGTATATTAGCAACTGACCCCTTGACCCCCTGCCTCTTTCACATCTTTTGGATCCTTTACCCGGAAACGTAACTAAAATCCGGTTTACGCTCATCAGGTTTATATCTCTATTCCTGCATTAATGGTTTTGTGATAAAAATTGGTATGACTGTTTTTTTATGTTCACTTCTTGTGAGGTTGGTCCTTTAGGAGGCTTCTGCATGCCGTGGTCTGGTATTGATAGGAAGGAGATGTAAAACTTAGCTTCAAATTTTCTTCAGAACCACTGGAACAATTTTATGCGAGAGTTAATGCTCGTAACCATAAGGTCAGGAGAATAAAAGCGTTCACGAGTTGCTCCATAAACAATAATTGAGTGACAGTCAGAACCTTCACAAAATTGAAGACTATTCGGTATTAGGTAACTGTTCCGTATTAGGTAACTGTTCCGTATGAGGTGACTGTTCCGTATTAGGTCACTGATACATTTCACCTGCGAAGATTATTTTGTACAGGCTCTCTTGGGCGGCGATTTCAATTTACTACATTTGTAAACGTGTCCTGCAGTGAGTGACCATGACCCCAGGGCTCTTTTGTATACTTCACTATAAACTAAAGTGTGGATTTAGCGTGTGTTGAGTTCCTTTATCTTTACCATAATCACCCTGGCGACAAAACCTCACATCTTTACCGCATTACTTCTCCCCATCCAGGAGTTCAAATGTCTCAATTGGTTTACACAAAGTGAGTGTATGCCGCCACACTACGCTGTAGATCTGATCAAGTTTTCTCAGTTTCAGGAGAAATTGGAAGTGTGATGACGTCTATACTCAGTGTTGAGGAGCTCAGCCTGTGTGCATTAAAGACAAATGGACTGTGTCCTTCAGAGCGGGACGTAATTTCTTGTTTCCAAAAACCAAAATTGCTTTTGTAAGAATTCTGTCAAACAACAGATTTTTCTGCTTGAAATTTGAAGAGGAATGCATCATTCCTGCTCAGTTGCGTCATTAAGCTGAATCTCTACTGCCGTACTGAGCGTTCCAGTGAATTTAAAACATTGTTTTGTATTATGTGGTGTAATGGTCAGCGTCCTTGCCTCCAGACCAAATGGTCCCGGGCAGAGTGATATTATGGGCAAGATTTTTTTATGCCATTTGCCTCTTTTAACCAGTAGGAATTGGGAACCTGGATGCTAATCTATTTGTGGATCATATTCGGGGTAATGGTTAGCCAGTGCAGTTGGGGAGTTGTCCGGTCTTCTTGGTTTATTCTTTGACACTGGGTCACACAGGTCGTTAGCTCGGGTTTGGTTGTTGTGGTGGTAGTTTCTACACCTGAAACAAATTCATGCCAAGGTGATCCTAGGGCCGGCCAGCCTCGAACACGAGGGGTAACCATTGAGTGTGACTGAAGGTCACGATAAATATTTTCAAGTATTTACTAGACATATATTGCTCTCCCTGTTGCCGTAGTGAACAGTGGTGATGTGCAGGAAAATTACGCCCTTCCCTTCCTCTTACAACTTCCATTCAGTCATGTTAACTGAACTTGAAAACACACAATTTTTACACTGAAGTTAATTGAAATGGGGTGCTGCGGCCGAGTGGATACATCACTTGCCTCCTCTCCAAAGGCTCGCTGATACGCTCCTGGGGAACCCAAGTCATCAAAGAATGCGGACCTAACTTTATGGTTGGGAAGTGTCGGTCACACTGCATCCTTGTGTTCAGTTGGTATATCTACTCTTCCCCTAACTAGTCGTCAGGCTTATCATACCCAATATTACTTTTTCACTTAAGATATGTAGTAAGTTGTAAGAATTCCAAGCATTAGTTGTTAAGATATGTACAGTACATATATCTGCTTAAGTAGATATGTGTCCCTTTGAAATATCTCCCTGAAATATAATACGTTAAATTCTATAAGTCAGGTCTCTGGTTTACTGATAACTCACTGAAAATACACGACACAAATTAAAAGATTTTCAATAGATGGAATAAAATAGTTTGAAATATATTACGGTCGTCCACATTTCACTCCCGGGGTCATGATCCACCTCCACCAAATTCTTCTTTTTCAGATAAAATTGGTTTGCCGGAATCCAGCATTTTAAACCAGTTGACATCTCACCAATTTTTGATGTCCTGCAAATTATCGTCGGGTGTTTTATCTTGTGTGGAGAGACGAGGGTAAATTATTTTGCTTATATTAACTTGTATTTTGAAACTGGTCGAGTTATAAAATAATTAATGTAACCTTTTGAAAAAACTTAAAACATAAGAGCGAGTGTCCAGTATATTTATATTCGGAGACGGAGCTTTCCATTCGGGAGCCTTGACTGAACGAGGCTGAACTGAACAACACGGTGACTTACTGTACACGTGTATTACCACCAAACTCTGATGCAACAAGGTAGACAACGTTACATGAAGCACAACTGGTGGTCAAACACATGAAGATGTTTACTAAATCTAAAAGAATCCATAGCCAAGAGAGTATTATTAACACATGCTACAAAATTAGTACAAAGACGTAAATTAACAAAATTAATGAAGGATAAATATATTGATAAATAAGATATTAACAATAAAACCAACTTAATGGTGACAGAGATGGTGTTAAAATAATGGTATAAATTAATATTTGAACCCTTCACTATAGGGACGCTGCTTTTAATATTTTATTTGACAACGTCAGACGGTTTTATTTAGCTCAAAGGGGAGTCCGTACACAAAGGCTACTAATTACACGAACAATTAGAAATTAAAAGAGTTCCATCTGTAAAAATGAAACTAGTCAGCCAATATGTCAACAAGTGTATTGCTCTAGTTGAGTTGTTCAGCTGGAGTTTCCTGCTGGTGGTGTGGTGTGTGGGCGAGCGGTCAGTGCCTGGAAATAACTGAGTGATTGGTCGACTGACTGACGATGTTTGTGAACAGCGGACAGAGACGACTTACTAAAGTGGAAACTGGTGTGAAAAGACATCGTAGTTACATGAAGGTCACTTTATTCTATTCCAGTCATTTCTTAAAGTGTAAATGTTGTCGTGATGTGGTGAGATGGGTGGTGCCCCCCAACCTAGGTACGGTGGGGCCACGGTACCATTGGTCACGAAATTTGAATGTATACTGTATATAATTTTGATAACTATTATTATTTACCGTAAAGGAATGAGGAAGTGCACTCACCTACTGTATAGTCTCAGTGTGATTTCGTCGCCATATTGGTCATCATTGTGTGTGCGTGAGTTAGAAAAATGTGGTCTCGGATTTGGGAAAATGTTTAAATAGAAACCTTGGTGATCGAAATCCTAGTGGCCTACATGACACAGTGAACATCTGGTGTGAACACAAAGCTTAGTGAAACTCGTGTTCTCGTCCATGTCTCCTGTGATGGAACCCACCACCTCCAGTCGGCTCACCGCGCCACATTACACTCCCGCATCCTCAGCTCCCTCCTACTGCTGCTCCTCCTTCCTCCTGAATGGATGACAGGGGAAATATCCAGGTCTGTTGTCGCCAAAATTGAACTTTTCATAAAATGACGAATTGCAATATTCATTCTCGTTTGTGTTGGTGGAGGGGCGCCCCGCACAGTCTCGTATACTGTCTGGTGACAAACATCGTCGTGTTGTAGAATGTCATGCACACTTATACTAGGAAATGGTTTTTAAATAATTTTCTATGTTTCTTTTTGCCCCTGCTTTATTTTCTCAGGTATTAGAAAATTAATTTAAGTTATTCAAAATTTACATAATTTGTCCTCCGTGCGCTGTAAGTTGGGGATTCGTGATGTATAGTGAACCTTATCAGCGATCTGTTCCATTTACTAACGTACTCTCTTGTTTGTGTGTGTACAGTAGTGTAGTTGTGCTGAGCCTGATGCAGATAATGTCCTCACCAAGACTGATGGTTCATACAGACGACGTTCATCTTGAAAACTGTTTCACCCCGATTGAGCGGCGTAAAATTTCCTCCAATAGCACTGTAAAAAGTTTTAAGATGGTGTCGCCTTGAGGCACTCCTCTTCGAATATATACAATATCAACACTTAAGACGTCATTAATGTTCTGTGTCGTAAATTTCGAAGAAGGTGGATTTGATATAAGGGTCGTAGGTGGTGATGGTAGTTGACCAGTTGGTGGTGGTGGGTACTGAGAGAGGGAAGGAGAGGCATAGCACTTTAACTTCGCTGAATCCCCCGCCAACCCCCTCTACCTCCCGCCACCCTCCTGGCTCTTGCCACCCATTTGCGGGAGAGATTTTACGGTGTATGCACCAGCAATAGCCTGGTGGTTCCTGCTGCTGTTCTCCACTGTAATACTTGTGGCCAGTCTTGCTTTTACCAGGATGTCAGCCAGGAGGTGCAATATTAGTGTGCTTACTTGTTTACTCTATCACTCCTAAAACCTTGACCTGACTGTCCTGTTCTCCCCCATCACCAGTAAGGCGACAAACCTTGACCTGACTGCCCTGTTCTCCCCCATCACCAGTAAGGCGACAAACCTTGACCTGACTGCCCTGTTCTCCCCCATCACCAGTAAGGCGACAAACCTTGACCTGACTGCCCTGTTCTCCCCCATCACTAGTAAGGCGACAAACCTTGACCTGACTGCCCTGTTCTCCCCCTTCACTAGTAAGGCGACAAACCTTGACCTGACTGCCCTGTTCTCCCCCATCACCAGTAAGGCGACAAACCTTGACCTGACTGCCCTGTTCTCCCCCATCACTAGTAAGGCGACAAACCTTGACCTGACTGCCCTGTTCTCCCCCATCACTAGTAAGGCGACAAACCTTGACCTGACTGCCCTGTTCTCCCCCATCACCAGTAAGGCGACAAACCTTGACCTGACTGCCCTGTTCTCCCCCATCACTAGTAAGGCGACAAACCTTGACCTGACTGCCCTGTTCTCCCCCATCACTAGTAAGGCGACAAACCTTGACCTGACTGCCCTGTTCTCCCCCATCACTAGTAAGGCGACAAACCTTGACCTGACTGCCCTGTTCTCCCCCATCACTAGTAAGGCGACAAACCTTGACCTGACTGCCCTGTTCTCCCCCATCACCAGTAAGGCGACAAACCTTGACCTGACTGCCCTGTTCTCCCCCATCACCAGTAAGGCGACAAACCTTGACCTGACTGCCCTGTTCTCCCCCATCACTAGTAAGGCGACAAACCTTGACCTGACTGCCCTGTTCTCCCCCATCACTAGTCAGGCGACAAACCTTGACCTGACTGCCCTGTTCTCCCCCATCACTAGTAAGGCGACAAACCTTGACCTGACTGCCCTGTTCTCCCCCATCACTAGTAAGGCGACCCTTCAGCCACAAACAATAGTGGTTTACAACATATATTCCGAACATTTCTCGTCTCCGTAGCTGATGATAACGAGGTGTATTGGACATTTGTTTTGGTGGTATGTGAACGACTTGTGTACAGCAGGGAAAGCATGGAGGTACGACTTACTTATGAATCTCAGACTGTGTCCCCTCTCCCTGATAGAAGAGGTTAAGTGAGTTGTATTCATGGTATTGTCCTTCTTTGAGTAGAGAAATTGCTAACAGACATTATCCAAAAGAACATGAGCATTAGGATTACTGGGTCAGATTACGAGGTCAGTTGGCGTTGAAAGTCATTTTTTTTTCAGCAGATAATGAATTTTACGCGCGCCTACGTTCTCATAGGTACCAGGTGCTCAGGGACGTCATTGGGTCAAATATTGGTGTTGTGTGGCACCGGTGAGGCTTCTTCGCTTGTTTTCACTCATTTCCCTCACCGACAAATATTTTTCGAGGGTTGGCTGGTCACAGACAGATGGATTCAGCGCTAAATTTAAAGTTGTGTTAGGTACATCACAACCAAACTTCAATCATAATAATTTATGTATACACAATTGATGAACCGTTATCATCATGCTCTCGTTCATGGGATCTGTGATGCTGATGATAGATGAGATGCGACAGAACCCTCTGCCAATATAATTTACTGGTTAGTCAACATTGGAAATTTTATTTGGTCATAGTACAGGACATAATTCGTAATTGAGTTTGTTGTTGTTGTTAATAATAAGTACAGACAAAAACCAGATTATTTTCATCCATGACACTTTTGGCGTATTTTATTCATAACCGAAATATCCGGAGTTGAAAATCAGAAAATTACTAGAAAAGTGATTATTGCATTTGTTGCCACCAATCGAATCTCGGGATTTTTATTTGTATTTTCTTGCTAACAATAGTTTATACATTTCTAAGACACTTTTAATCTAAGACATTTAGTAATACGTGGTTGATAGCACCAACCAAACGTACCTAACCTTACCCTATTTCCTAATCCGGGGGGGGGGGGGGGGTACCAGCTGCATAAAACATATCTCGGTACAAGGTCGTTTGCGAGAGAAACTCCATAGAATAAAAGTGTCTTAGAATTGTCGAAACTATTGCTAGCCAAAAAAAAAAAAAAAAAAAAAATATCGAATTATGTTCTGTACTAGGGAAAAAAAATACAAGTAAAAGAAAAACATCATAATTATATTCCAGTAGGTCCTTCCCACCCCGACGGACGCTCAGGTTTGGAGGGGCCAAGTTTGGTTCGGATACAGTCAGTACATTCATTTAGGTTCAACTTAGTTTCAGCAGATTCAGTTTTCAGTGCTTAGAAATACTGTACTTAGGTCCAGTTTTATTAACAAAAATAATAATAATGGTGTAACTTATGATACAGCATTAAATTTTAATTTTATGAAGAAACTCAGGATAGGCTACCAAGCACGCTACCTGGGTTGATGAGAGCTGGTGAGGCTATAGACAATTTTTGCCCTTTTTATCAAGATTTTATATTACGAGTGTTCTTAACTTGTATTTATAAAGTAAAAAATATATTCCAATAGAACGTCCATTCATGTTTTAATAATGTTCCTTGGCTTAATACGTTGATGGAATATTGTGTATCAGATTTTTTTCTACTCGAGATTCACGAATTGATTTTAATTAAAGCACTTAAGGGAATTTGATTTTCTATGACATTGAAGAAAAACTCGTGAATTAGGTTGAGTTGTGATTGTTTTACACTCAAGTGGCTGATTGGCCAGATAATGCCTCAATATTCAGCTGTGTTGCAAACAAATTTAAAATACGAGTCGAGTCGAGTGGTAGATGACCTCATTAACTATGGCTTATATCAGTGCGCCATATGCAGGGGCTTATTTTCTAGTCATTTCCTATCGGCTTAGTAATGGCTGGGACAAGAGTTGCTTTGCTTGCTGTAATGCCGTTAGGTGCAGCGGCATAATATACTCTTGTCTCGTTTGTGCGATGGCTTATTGTATTGTGCACAGTGTGAGGGAAGCTGTAGAGACTGTCTGAGAAGAGGAGGGAGACAGGTGGAGGAGGTGGCAGGGCTTAGGAAGGAAGGGGGAGGGAGGGTATTGTGCGTTGGGAGGTAAGTGGTCCCCATTTCTGTGCGGCGGGTGGTGGCAGGTCCATGCTATCAGAGGCGTCCCAGGTGTGTCAGGTTTCATCTCCGCTTCTAGTGTGTGTTGGTTCAGTAGATGGCTGCTGCTCCTGCCTGCTCACCCACCATAAACTTGTTGTTATGTCACCGGTATCAGCCCCATAACTCGTCGTCAAGGACAGTTAGAACTATTAATGTAAACAACCCAAAAACCTCACTAACTACAATTTACTTTGAGGAACGATCATTATTGCACTGCACAATGATCTGCATCGATATTGCTGGGAATAAAATAACCTTGTAGCACCTCATTATTATAGAAGAGTGAACTGAATTGCTCAACGCTCGCTTTAACAATACACAAATATCTGGTAATTATTTCATTGTCATTTAGATACGTTGAATATTAAATTGTGTACCTGATTCATTCATGTAAATTTGTTAGACAATCGGATCATCCAAAAAAGAGCAAAGTGGATTAAGTAAGGAGTTGATTTATGATACTAGTCTTGTACCTTTGTAGTGTCTATCAGGAAATTAAAAGAATTAACGTATTATTACAGGTTTTACATCGGCAGTGTTTTATCTCGGTAAATCACAACGGGAGGATCCATCAGTTATAGGTCAATGATAATATGTCGGAACTCATATAACTGTGCTGCTTACTCTACCTAAGAATTACATCTGAACATTAAGAAAGAAACTAAAAAAAAAATGTACAACAGTTATGTATAATAAAAAAAAAATACTTAACGATGATTTTCCATATTTTACCTTTGGTCATATCAGTGGTGGGGAGGGGGGGAGGTGACAGGTTATGGAAGACTTCTGACGAGGAGGTAACGAGAGAGGGGAAGATGAGCTCGTCGTAATGAGAAAAGGGGAGCCTAACGTGCTTATGCTAATTGAATGAGGGAAGGTCCTAACTGTCTTTGGACATAAGAGGGGAAAATCCTTCGTGTCTATGGTGGCAAGGGGGGTGGGAGGGGGGGGTGAGGGAAGTACGGGGAATGTGGCTGAACCTATTTGTGTATGGCATGGAAGGGATGACTCCTGTACGTGTTGAGAGACGAGAACTGCAATACGGTATATCTCTTTCGTGACAGAAGGAGAACAGACCCAAGAGACGGTAACATCAGTGTGTGTGTGTGCAGGAATGTCCAGTAGTTCGAGGGAGACCGTGGAAGATGGATGAACCCGAGACAGCTGTCGAGGTCCTCTTTTGTCTTACCTTAAACATGCACCAAGACGCATCAGATTCTCAAAGGTTCTTAAGTTAATCATTATTCCTCTCCTTGGTGATGACGCCAGGACGCTTCTGACCGACTCACTTAAGCTACGGCATAAACAGATGTGATGGCCAAAGTGGCATCGAAATTATACCCTTGACTTAAACCTGAACCACGTGCGTTCTCTTACCTCCAGTGACGAGGAAGAAATATTACTGGATGAATCTTTTGAGAATGGCAGATAATGTTTTGAGAATCCTGACTATAATCTTTTTTTGAGATACCCAGAACCAGGTCATGTGTCTCTTGCATGTCTCACCACCTGTCTCCCTCGTCTCTTCAGTTGTCTCATAACGCGTGACGTGTATCCAGTTGAATGATGGATTTCAAGATGTTTTGGGCCCCAACCCTTGCTTCTAGTGGGTTATGGAAAGCACTGTCAAGGTATGCGGAAAGACGGGGCCACGACGTTAAGAGAGACAGAGACAGAATGTATTCGTGTTTGTGAGGGCGTGGACAGCTTTATGAAGAGTTCTGATTGGCTGTGAGTGTGAGGACAGCGTTATGAAGTATTCTGATTGGCTATGAGTGTGTGGATAGCGTTATAAAGTATTCTGATTGGCTGTGAGATTTTCAATAACACGAAGGGATTCTCTGAGGTGTTGGAAAACGATAAAACGTTGTATGAGGAATTTGGAGACATGTTACTGGGGAATTTCTGACGAGTGAAGGCGGGAGGAAATCGGTATCAGGGTGTCTTAGGGAGTTAATGAGGGCATTGAAATTGCTGCGAGGGATCATAGAATCTCTCTGTAATGAGAACATGAGAAACATAATGATTAATGTGAGAGAAATGGTAGGGTTTTAGGGTCATTATGGAGGCTCCTGGGGGTGTTAATGGGGGGTAGTAATTATTGGGAGGGGTGGGTGGTGGAACATGGGAGGTGAGAGTGTGAGGAGGAGCTGAAGCTGTGTCATGCAACCCAACCGTCGCTACTGTGCTCACCTTCCGGTACTGCTGCACTCATGTCTTGCTTCTCCCTCCGCCCTCTAAGGCTCTAAGCTGCCTGCAGTATTGCCAGACGTGGGGCGACCACCGCTGGCGAGCCTCTACCTGAATCAAACAGTTACGATACGAGCAGCTACAACAAACCCGCAATTACAACATGACGGCAGCTGCAATACAACTGATACAGTACAACTACAGCTACAGGAAAAGTGCTGTTACAGTACAACGGCAACTGAAATAGAACCGCTATAACACCTCAAAAAATACAAAACGTGTTCGAAAACAACGGCAGGAGAACAGCTTCAGATAAAAGTGTATTAACCACAAAGACTATCATAAACTAACTACACCTTAAAACACTTCAGGACCTAACTATCGCACGTTCATGTGATTGAACCCCGTGTAACTTGTGGGACACTGGCCTACACAAGACAGCATAGTGTCCCTAGTAATACGGCATCAACTAACTTATGGAAGTAAATAATGGTTTTCCGGCAGACTTACGTTCATACGTAAATAAAACAATAGATATATGACAGTTACCAAAACATCGGCAGTCAGCTGGTAGGAAGTCAGGCCAACCCCGGAATCAGGTGTACGCCACAAGTTAGTACGTCGTATTTGTTTGTATGGTCGTTGAGATACACTTTGTGGTGGTGGTGACCATTATGGGAGTATACTATAGGACAGGTATTTAGAGGAGGGGAACACCAGTCTTCCAATGTAGTCAATCATGTAATATCACTTATCATCTTTATACCTTATCCTAAGTATGTTTTTCACAACAAATTAAGCTTTAAAAGTAACACACAAAAGCGTTGTAGAGTGAATTGTATAGGTGGAATAGTGAAGTATTGACGTCATCTTGTAGGGTGATGGGAGGGGTATATTTTATTGGTGTGGTGGTTGTTTAGTGTTGGGGTGAGGTAATGTGATGGCGGAGTGATGGAAGGATAGTCACATGGGCCAAGTCTGACGGGAAAGTCTTGGAGCGAAAGTTTTAGGAACGTTGGGTGGGTAGTATCAAGTATTCATGCAGAAATTAATAGGAAATGAGTTCTACACCACGCCTCTCTTTTTCTTTTTTTTTTGCAGCGGGGTGACTAAAATGCAAACGCTGTCACTATACCAAAAACAGCTTTAGTGATATTTATTATTCATCGGGCGATAAGAAATTCTCTAAAATCTCAGATGATGCGCGTGTCATGGCTTTGTAGTGCAGGGAAGCAGGGGGAGGCAAATTTGTTTCCTACTGACGCCGCCTGTGTTAAACATCAGCTGCGGAGAAAACGTATTTTTCATCCATTTTATAATAGAGGAAAATATATAGGAACGGCCGTGTATCTAAGGAGTGGAAAAAAGGTAGGACGTGAAGGAGGGTATGAGGCGAGGATGAGTGATGGGACCGAGAACTAGGGTGTAGAGATGGGGCCGAGGACTAGGGTGTAGAGTGATGGGGCCGAGGACTAGGGTGTAGAGTGATGGGGCCGAGGACTAGGGTGTAGAGTGATGGGGCCGAGGACTAGGGTGTAGAGTGATGGGGCCGAGGACTAGGGTGTAGAGATGGGGCCGAGGACTAGGGTGTAGAGTGATGGGGCCGAGGACTAGGGTGTAGAGAGATGGGGCCGAGGACTAGGGTGTAGAGTGATGGGGCCGAGGACTAGGGTGTAGAGAGATGGGGCCGAGGACTAGGGTGTAGAGTGATGGGGCCGAGGACTAGGGTGTAGAGTGATGGGGCCGAGGACTAGGGTGTAGAGTGATGGGGCCGAGGACTAAGGTGTAGAGAGATGGGGCCGAGGACTAGGGTGTAGAGTGATGGGGCCGAGGACTAGGGTGTAGAGTGATGGGGCCGAGGACTAGGGTGTAGAGAGATGGGGCCGAGGACTAGGGTGTAGAGATGGGGCCGAGGACTAGGGTGTAGAGAGATGGGGCCGAGGACTAGGGTGTAGAGAGATGGGGCCGAGGACTAGGGTGTAGAGTGATGGGGCCGAGGACTAGGGTGTAGAGTGATGGGGCCGAGGACTAGGGTGTAGAGATGGGGCCGAGGACTAGGGTGTAGAGTGATGGGGCCGAGGACTAGGGTGTAGAGAGATGGGGCCGAGGACTAGGGTGTAGAGAGATGGGGCCGAGGACTAGGGTGTAGAGATGGGGCCGAGGACTAGGGTGTAGAGATGGGGCCGAGGACTAGGGTGTAGAGATGGGGCCGAGGACTAGGGTGTAGAGTGATGGGGCCGAGGACTAGGGTGTAGAGAGATGGGGCCGAGGACTAGGGTGTAGAGAGATGGGGCCGAGGACTAGGGTGTAGAGATGGGGCCGAGGACTAGGGTGTAGAGAGATGGGGCCGAGGACTAGGGTGTAGAGATGGGGCCGAGGACTAGGGTGTAGAGATGGGGCCGAGGACTAGGGTGTAGAGAGATGGGGCCGAGGACTAGGGTGTAGAGAGATGGGGCCGAGGACTAGGTGTAGAGATGGGGCCGAGGACTAGGGTGTAGAGAGATGGGGCCGAGGACTAGGGTGTAGAGAGATGGGGCCGAGGACTAGGGTGTAGAGATGGGGCCGAGGACTAGGGTGTAGAGAGATGGGGCCGAGGACTAGGGTGTAGAGAGATGGGGCCGAGGACTAGGGTGTAGAGAGATGGGGCCGAGGACTAGGGTGTAGAGAGATGGGGCCGAGGACTAGGGTGTAGAGATGGGGCCGAGGACTAGGGTGTAGAGATGGGGCCGAGGACTAGGGTGTAGAGAGATGGGGCCGAGGACTAGGGTGTAGAGATGGGGCCGAGGACTAGGGTGTAGAGAGATGGGGCCGAGGACTAGGGTGTAGAGATGGGGCCGAGGACTAGGGTGTAGAGATGGGGCCGAGGACTAGGGTGTAGAGAGATGGGGCCGAGGACTAGGGTGTAGAGATGGGGCCGAGGACTAGGGTGTAGAGATGGGGCCGAGGACTAGGGTGTAGAGAGATGGGGCCGAGGACTAGGGTGTAGAGAGATGGGGCCGAGGACTAGGGTGTAGAGATGGGGCCGAGGACTAGGGTGTAGAGAGATGGGGCCGAGGACTAGGGTGTAGAGAGATGGGGCCGAGGACTAGGGTGTAGAGATGGGGCCGAGGACTAGGGTGTAGAGAGATGGGGCCGAGGACTAGGGTGTAGAGAGATGGGGCCGAGGACTAGGGTGTAGAGAGATGGGGCCGAGGACTAGGGTGTAGAGTGATGGGGCCGAGGACTAGGGTGTAGAGAGATGGGGCCGAGGACTAGGGTGTAGAGATGGGGCCGAGGACTAGGGTGTAGAGAGATGGGGCCGAGGACTAGGGTGTAGAGAGATGGGGCCGAGGACTAGGGTGTAGAGATGGGGCCGAGGACTAGGGTGTAGAGAGATGGGGCCGAGGACTAGGGTGTAGAGAGATGGGGCCGAGGACTAGGGTGTAGAGATGGGGCCGAGGACTAAGGTGTAGAGAGATGGGGCCGAGGACTAGGGTGTAGAGAGATGGGGCCGAGGACTAGGGTGTAGAGAGATGGGGCCGAGGACTAGGGTGTAGAGTGATGGGGCCGAGGACTAGGGTGTAGAGAGATGGGGCCGAGGACTAGGGTGTAGAGAGATGGGGCCGAGGACTAGGGTGTAGAGTGATGGGGCCGAGGACTAGGGTGTAGAGTGATGGGGCCGAGGACTAGGGTGTAGAGATGGGGCCGAGGACTAGGGTGTAGAGATGGGGCCGAGGACTAGGGTGTAGAGAGATGGGGCCGAGGACTAGGGTGTAGAGATGGGGCCGAGGACTAGGGTGTAGAGATGGGGCCGAGGACTAGGGTGTAGAGATGGGGCCGAGGACTAGGGTGTAGAGAGATGGGGCCGAGGACTAGGGTGTAGAGATGGGGCCGAGGACTAGGGTGTAGAGAGATGGGGCCGAGGACTAGGGTGTAGAGAGATGGGGCCGAGGACTAGGGTGTAGAGTGATGGGGCCGAGGACTAGGGTGTAGAGTGATGGGGCAGAGGACTAGGGTGTAGAGTGATGGGGCCGAGGACTAGGGTGTAGAGATGGGGCCGAGGACTAAGGTGTAGAGAGATGGGGCCGAGGACTAGGGTGTAGAGATGGGGCCGAGGACTAGGGTGTAGAGATGGGGCCGAGGACTAGGGTGTAGAGATGGGGCCGAGGACTAGGGTGTAGAGTGATGGGGCAGAGGACTAGGGTGTAGAGATGGGGCCGAGGACTAGGGTGTAGAGTAATGGGGCCGAGGACTAGGGTGTAGAGAGATGGGGCCGAGGACTAGGGTGTAGAGAGATGGGGCCGAGGACTAGGGTGTAGAGTGATGGGGCCGAGGACTAGGGTGTAGAGATGGGGCCGAGGACTAGGGTGTAGAGATGGGGCCGAGGACTAGGGTGTAGAGAGATGGGGCCGAGGACTAGGGTGTAGAGATGGGGCCGAGGACTAGGGTGTAGAGTGATGGGGCCGAGGACTAGGGTGTAGAGTGATGGGGCCGAGGACTAGGGTGTAGAGATGGGGCCGAGGACTAGGGTGTAGAGATGGGGCCGAGGACTAGGGTGTAGAGATGGGGCCGAGGACTAGGGTGTAGAGAGATGGGGCCGAGGACTAGGTGTAGAGTGATGGGGCCGAGGACTAGGGTGTAGAGTGATGGGGCCGAGGACTAGGGTGTAGAGTGATGGGGCCGAGGACTAGGGTGTAGAGAGATGGGGCCGAGGACTAGGGTGTAGAGAGATGGGGCCGAGGACTAGGGTGTAGAGAGATGGGGCCGAGGACTAGGGTGTAGAGATGGGGCCGAGGACTAGGGTGTAGAGAGATGGGGCCGAGGACTAGGGTGTAGAGATGGGGCCGAGGACTAGGGGTAGTGATGGGGCCGAGGACTAGGGTGTAGAGAGATGGGGCCGAGGACTAGGGGTAGAGAGATGGGGCCGAGGACTAGGGTGTAGAGAGATGGGGCCGAGGACTAGGGTGTAGAGTGATGGGGCCGAGGACTAGGGTGTAGAGATGGGGCCGAGGACTAGGGTGTAGAGATGGGGCCGAGGACTAGGGGTAGAGAGATGGGGCCGAGGACTAGGGTGTAGAGAGATGGGGCCGAGGACTAGGGTGTAGAGAGATGGGGCCGAGGACTAGGGGTAGAGTGATGGGGCCGAGGACTAGGGGTAGAGTGATGGGGCCGAGGACTAGGGGTAGAGTGATGGGGCCGAGGACTAGGGGTAGAGTGATGGGGCCGAGGACTAGGGGTAGAGAGATGGGGCCGAGGACTAGGGGTAGAGTGATGGGGCCGAGGACTAGGGTGTAGAGTGATGGGGCCGAGGACTAGGGTGTAGAGTGATGGGGCCGAGGACTAGGGGTAGTGATGGGGCCGAGGACTAGGGTGTAGAGTGATGGGGCCGAGGACTAGGGGTAGAGAGATGGGGCCGAGGACTAGGGTGTAGAGAGATGGGGCCGAGGACTAGGGGTAGAGAGATGGGGCCGAGGACTAGGGGTAGAGTGATGGGGCAGAGGACTAGGGGTAGAGTGATGGGGCCGAGGACTAGGGGTAGTGATGGGGCAGAGGACTAGGGGTAGTGATGGGGCCGAGGACTAGGGGTAGAGAGATGGGGCCGAGGACTAGGGGTAGAGTGATGGGGCCGAGGACTAGGGGTAGAGAGATGGGGCCGAGGACTAGGGGTAGAGTGATGGGGCCGAGGACTAGGGGTAGAGTGATGGGGCAGAGGACTAGGGGTAGTGATGGGGCAGAGGACTAGGGGTAGTGATGGGGCAGAGGACTAGGGGTAGAGAGATGGGGCCGAGGACTAGGGGTAGAGTGATGGGGCCGAGGACTAGGGGTAGAGTGATGGGGCAGAGGACTAGGGGTAGAGTGATGGGGCCGAGGACTAGGGGTAGTGATGGGGCAGAGGACTTGGTGTAGAGTGATGGGGCCGAGGACTAGGGGTAGAGTGATGGGGCCGAGGACTAGGGGTAGAGTGATGGGGCCGAGGACTAGGGGTAGAGTGATGGGGCAGAGGACTAGGGGTAGTGATGGGGCAGAGGACTAGGGGTAGAGTGATGGGGCAGAGGACTTGGTGTAGAGTGATGGGGCCGAGGACTAGGGGTAGTGATGGGGCCGAGGACTAGGGGTAGTGATGGGGCCGAGGACTAGGGGTAGAGTGATGGGGCAGAGGACTTGGTGTAGAGTCTCTTGTGTAACTGTAACACCATTTATAACCTGCGTCCATTATATCGTGGTTTATGTAAGTCAGTGTAAGAAAACAGCAATCTTTGAGCATCCATAATGATATATAGTTACATTATCAGCACGACTCAATAACGTTGTTGTGGGATTCTCTTTGTTGTTATTTTTTTATCTGGACACTGGATATGACCCGAAACAACTTGTGGATAAGAATATCCCAGAGTTGACTTACAAGGCAGTAATGATCATAGTGTGTTGTAATGATACACGGAGTCTTTTCATTGATCATCTTTGCACTTTCTCTGTGTAAATCGTTTATAATAAAGATAATAACTTTTTTTACACTATATGAATATAGGATACATATAAAGATGCACAAACTTGAGATAAGATAGTGTATGCTAATGATACCAGTAACACTAATATATTTACCAGTAACACTATTATATTTACCAGTAACACTAATATATTTACCAATGAATAGTGACTCAGTAGAACGAAATAACTAGAATCCTTGCATTGACTTCGCTTTGTTACCAGAGCTGTTGGCTACTCAGTGAAGAGAGAAATATTGCAAGTCGTACTCCAACTTTTCCCCTCCCCTTCTACACTTCCACCGTAAAGTTTGGCACATGATCTCGACGCCAGTGTTGTACTGAGACACGCAGGCAGACTTTCACATGATAGTACATTTTGGGGCTGTGCTTCTCGTGAGACGTAACCGTGGGTGAACGCCGTGAAGCAGAGACAAGTACACACTACCTCCCCGGGTACACCCATGGAGAGCAGCGAGTGTAACACTAACTGGAGAACACTAATCCTGTTAGGCTGTAGTTGGTTCCTCCCCCTGGGGTTTTCTCTTCTCCTCCCACCCCTTCAGTTACCGTGTGTGTGCTCCCGCGCGCGTGGATGTAAGTAATGTCTAGTCATATCATAGTAGAGCTTCATGATTTTTTTTGGGGAGGGGGGGGGGGTAAATCCAGAAATGAAAACTATTGGCAGCTTTGGTAATTTAGTACTGTGTTATTGGCGTAAGCGGTATGTTTTCATCGGTGTATTCTGGACTCTCTCCTGGTATTAATGACGTGTACCCCAGAGAGCACAGTGGAAACAAACGGCGCTGAAATACAGAAAACAGGAAACTGCAGCAGCCCATCACCCGACTAAATCATACAGCCTTTGTTGTGTGGCCTATATACTACCTTTAATAGACCATCAGCTCTTGTTTGTATAACAGTCGCTGGGGCAAACACATTAAATTCTCGTAATTGATCCGCTCTGAACTATAGATGATAAGAGTGTATTGTTGTGTGTCTCTGGGTAAAACTGACCAGCGGGCGGGCGTATAAACAGTTGCGATTTTAATTACCACACGAATGAGGATGCCGGTAATATTTCAACTACAGCTGACCCGCGGTGTATGTTTGTATTGTCGACGAGATATTTTTATTCTCTTAATGCTTCATTTTTTAGTTGTGTTTCGTCCTCATGTTGTGAAGACTTCGGTAAGCAATCACAGCCCGTCAGCTTCGTGCACCACCCTGATCAATAATTCAATGTTATTTTTTCAGGTTCGTATAGGAGCTGATCGTGCAGATTGAGACTAATGGTGTACTGTATATGTAACGTGGTGGTGTGAAGCGTTACTTATGGTATCGTTACTAGGGTTGGCCTCGTAACAAGGACGACAGAACATATACAGTATATTGTGGTTGATGCGTGACCGTAGCAGTTGAAGTGGAGGCTGTAGTCTGAAGGCAGGATTGATTTGATCGGGGTCTTGGTGTACAGTTACCCAGTATTTGTTCAAGCTTGTTTTTCCGTATGCCAGAGTTGTTCATTGTCTGTTGTCGGTCTGTACAGTTATATAATGTTTACTGAGAGTTCATTTTGGACGTTGCGGTAACCATGGAGACGCCTCGCTGAATGACTTTAACAACAACAACAACAACAACGTTTCTGGCCTTCCTGCAGTTTTTTCTTTGTTTAATAATTCACCTCCTTGTGTGTCTCTGTCTGTCAGCCATTTCCCGTTACGTCAAGAATTTCACAGCGATTTAGAATATTGCAATAAATGATTGTTACGATTTTGTATGCCATTCACAAGGTCAAGGTGTCAAGGTCAGAGTCAGGACTCTCTTGATATTTCCACATGTTGTTGCGTTCAGGTTTGTTTGTGTGTCCGTAGTTATCGGAACAGTCGAGTAGTTGTGACGGGGGGGGGGGGGGGGGGGGGGTTATCGACCTAGTGGCGTATCTGTGTAGCAGCTCAGTTGGTTCTGGCAATACTGTTCTTTTGTTAAGTATGTGTGTTAATCACCAATGTCTCGCTTCCTTCAACACTCGCCGTTTTCACCAGCTATAATCACGTCTCATACCAGCCATAATCACGTCTCATACCAGCCATAGTCACGTCTCTCACCAGCCTTAGGCACGTCTCACCAGCCATAGTCACTTCTCTTACCAGCCATAGTCACGTCTCTCACCAGCCATAGTCACGTCTCATACCAGCCATAATCACGTCTCATACCAGCCATAGTCACGTCTCACCAGCCATAATCACGTCTCTCACCAGCCATAATCACGTCTCTCACCAGCCATAGTCACGTCTCTCACCAGCCATAGTCACGTCTCATACCAGCCATAGTCACGTCTCACCAGCCATAGTCACGTCTCACCAGCCATAGTCACGTCTCTCACCAGCCATAGTCACGTCTCACCAGCCATAGTCACGTCTCTCACCAGCCATAGTCACGTCTCATACCAGCCATAATCACGTCTCACCAGCCATAGTCACGTCTCACCAGCCATAGTCACGTCTCTCACCAGCCATAGTCACGTCTCACCAGCCATAGTCACGTCTCTCACCAGCCATAGTCACGTCTCTCACCAGCCATAGTCACGTCTCACCAGCCATAGTCACGTCTCACCAGCCATAGTCACGTCTCTCACCAGCCATAGTCACGTCTCACCAGCCATAGTTACGTCTCACCAGCCATAGTCACGTCTCTTACCAGCCATAGTTAAACCTGGTGAGCGTGGTTATATACCTGGTGAACATACCTGTGACAGTCGCCCACATTTCTCAGTCATTGGGCGCTTCGGTCTACTTCCCTGGGGCGTGGTGCCTTCCTCCTCCCCACCTGCTAACGGGCCCCGTACGTGTCATGAAGCTAGTCCTTACCTGTGACGTCAGTGTTCCTTTCTCGCACACCTGAGCTGCTTACCTGTGACGTCAGTGTTCCTTTCTCGCACACCTGAACTGTTACCTGTGACGTCAGTGTTCCTTTTTCGCACCTGAGCTGTTACCTGTGACATCAGTGTTTCTTTCTTGCACACACGAGCTGTTACCCGTGACGTCAGTGTTCCTTTCTCGCACACCTGAGCTACTTACGTGCGACTTTTGCTTCTTATTCACACCTGCACTTCTGAAGGACTACAGTGTTTCTTTCTGTTACCTGCGCTGTGACGCGGTTGACTCTGTTACCATTTACCGTTGACGTGATTGTTACTTCCTTCGCTGCTCATGCAACTTACCCGTGGCATGGCTGTTCCTCTGTCCGTCACCCTCGCTCCGTACCCATAAAATTCCCTTTCTTATATCCTCTTACTAGTGTTACTTACGTGTTACGTGTCGGTTGATTACTCGGTGACGCCGGATGCTACTTAAACGTGCACTTCACTTCTTCGGCTACTTACTCGTTTTAGTTAACTTTACGGTCACTGTAGCTTATTCAGTGACCCCCTGTTGCTGTTTAAACGAGTTACTTCCCCGTTACTTGCTTACATTTCTTTCTCGTTGCTGTTTAAACGAGTTACTTACTTTCCCCGTTACTTGCTTACATTTCTTTCTCGTTGCTGCTTAAACGAGTTACTTCCCCCGTTACTTACTTACATTTCTTTCTCGTTGCTGTTTAAACAAGTTACTTACTTCCCCCGTTACTTGCTTACGTTTCTCTCTCGTGGCGTACCTGAGCTTTGATAAATCACCCTCATTGCTACTTGTGACGTAAGTATTTTCCTTTTGTTACTTATGTTACTTTTCTTCATCCTTATATTAGACTTCACGGATACAAAAAGTTTGATTATCTAAATCCTCTTCTATACCTGTGTTACTTCTGCTGGATCACACATATACGCTAACAGGTGTGGGCAGTAACAGGTGTAGGAAGATGTGTAGTGAGCACCAACAGATGTGAGGAAGACTGAGATGCACACCGTTAATCACACTGCTGAATCATTGTCAGGTTGAACTCTTTTATTCCAGGTGGCGATGAGTGAGGAACCTGCTCGCACCCGCATGGTACACTGGTCCGCTCTGGATGCCTCGAATGATTGTCTTGTTTCAGTGAATCTGTATTATTTAACAAAGAAGGGGCGGGGTGGGGTAGGGCAGGGTTTTAAGATTAAGATTAGGCGGAGTAATATCTGGAGTTCTGGGGGTAAGGACTACATGAGGTTATGAAGTACAGGTGGAGTGGGGTACGTGATGGAGTTATGGGAAAAAGATGGGCTAGAACATACGCTGGGGTTATGGGGGGCAAGGATGGGTTTGGGTACAGGCTGGGTGCATGGGCCAATAATGGGGTGGGGCTGGGATGGGACGGGACCTGGGTTGGGGCTGGGATGGGACGGGACCTGGGTTGGGGCTGGGATGGGACGGGACATGGGTTGGGGCTGGGATGGGACGGGACATGGCAGGGACGACGTGTGGACGGTAGCGGGGATCATTAGTAAGCGGCACAGGATGGAAGTGACAGCCGGCCACCAGGGATATCACACCACACCCGCTCGCTAAAGATGCTGCCGCCATCCTCACAACACGCCTCTCCCTGCCTCTACTACAGCCTCCCTCGCCCTCCCTGCCTCTAATGTAGCCTCCCTCGCCCTCCCTGCCTCTACTACAGCCTCCCTCGCCCTCCCTGCCTCTACTGTAGCCTCCCTCGCCCTCCCTGCCTCTACTGTAGCCTCCCTCGCCCTCCCTGCCTCTACTACAGCCTCCCTCGCCCTCCCTGCCTCTACTGTAGCCTCCCTCGCCCTCCCTGCCTCTACTATAGCCTCCCTCGCCCTCCCTGCCTCTAATGTAGCCTCCCTCGCCCTCCCTGCCTCTAATATAGCCTCCCTCGCCCTCCCTGCCTCTACTATAGCCTCCCTCGCCCTCCCTGCCTCTAATGTAGCCTCCCTCGCCCTCCCTGCCTCTACTATAGCCTCCCTCGCCCTCCCTGCCTCTAATGTAGCCTCCCTCGCCCTCCCTGCCTCTAATGTAGCCTCCCTCGCCCTCCCTGCCTCTACTATAGCCTCCTTCGCCCTCCCTGCCTCTAATGTAGCCTCCCTCGCCCTCCCTGCCTCTACTATAGCCTCCCTCGCCCTCCCTGCCTCTACTATAGCCTCCCTCGCCCTCCCTGCCTCTACTGTAGCCTCCCTCGCCCTCTCTCCCTCTACTATAGCCTCCCTCGCCCTCCCTGCCTCTACTATAGCCTCCCTCGCCCTCCCTGCCTCTACTATAGCCTCCCTCGCCCTCCCTGCCTCTATTATAGCCTCCCTCGCCCTCCCTGCCTCTACTATAGCCTCCCTCGCCCTCCCTGCCTCTACTGTAGCCTCCCTCGCCCTCCCTGCCTCTACTGTAGCCTCCCTCGCCCTCCTTCCTCACAACTCTCTCCACTTCAACTAACACTATAGACTGCAAACTCATTACAACGTATATATACAGAGGTGGAGCAAAGGCATAAGGTATCACTTGAGCATTGGGTGCTTCAGGGACGACGGTGTGTGGAGTGAAGTATGAGACGGCAGTAAACGGGTGCACCATGTGTGGCTGGTGGAGGTACAAGTTTAGTCTCCACCTCTGTAAGTAAGGGAGGAGACAGACACATATGGGATTGTGGAGGTTCAGCCATGCTACACACTACACTAGGCGAGGGGTGAGACAACGGTAGAGGTGAGGTACTGTACACTGAGGGTGGAGAGGTCCTGGCTCGTCACATGCTGGTGTATAGTGCTGTTGTTACTTGGTGTTACTCTTGCCAAGTGCCGCTGCTGTCGAGTGTTGTTGCTGCTCTTGTGATTGTTACTTATTAGCTCATTTGAACGAGGTGCAGAAGAGCTCATGTTATACTCCTTGCGTCGTGGTGGTAGTTGCTAACAAAAGCCCTTTAAGGTTAGATATTTACCGTCATATTTCAGTAACCTTTATCTTAACTCTTTTTAATTTACTGCAGCCTCTACAAGCAACCGACGTCACTATCAGATAACACTTGTGTTTAGTTCTATTCTCAAGCTATAACTTTACATAGAATTAACTTCTGAGGCACAGAGGCAGCTTTGACTCGCATTCACCCCTCGGTAAAAGCTCGTAGCATTTACTCTAAAGTATTTTCTAATAAAATATTTCCGTTAACTTCTATTGACGATACTAAATAATTGTTACTAAACGCGCACCCTTTGCTCTCATTACACGCATGTTACAGTAATAGAAAATGGGAAAGTTGGAATTAACTGTAAGTAGTGAGCCAAGCAGTGCGTTATAGGGTGTGTGCGTGTGGGGAAGGCGCCTGTGTGCATACGCTCATGTATTGGTGACGAGAGGCACACAAGGTGACTGTTTCTTTGTCCTGTGTGTGTAGCTGATGTTTCGAGATTAGTGTTCGGGTGTCGTGTGTAGATGGGAGAGTGTGGAGGGCAGGGGAGCAGATGGGGGCAAGGGTGGAAGTAGGCATCTGGGATATGTTAGATGATGACCAGGTAGGAGGGCCTCACGGCGGTGCTTCTTTGGCATGTGGTTGAGAGAGCAGGTGGGCCAGGGATGAGGCACAGCTCGTCGGGTACTGGGGGTGAGGAGGTCTGGCCCTTATCCTCCTCTTGATGTATCACCTTTCCAACACACACACACACACACGATCGTGCATCGTTAACAGGCACACATCACCTACACACACTCAAACAGAAGCGTGACTCAGTGTGTGTTGTGGGGGGGGGTAGGCCCCGTCGCTGGAGGTTACCGCCACCAAGCAGATATTGGGCCGTGTAATAGCTGGGGTGTGTGCGTGTAAACACTGGTCGGAGCTGTAATCACCTGTTGTATTTTCCACAACATTATCTACAACGGAACGTTGCGCCAGCACTTCCCCTGACGGCCGGGCGTTGGTGCCTGAAATTTTAGTCTAACTCGCTCTACTTAACACGAGATTCCAGGGGACGTTGTGTGTGTTGTTCGGATCAGTCAAGGGGAATGATTAGTTAAGTTTACCTTGATGATGTAATTGGAATATTTAGTTCATTTACGTTGTTGTTGATGTATTTTTTACCTATTATAAGCGGGTGTACACAGAGGGGGTTTGGTTTATTTGTGTTGAGGAAATTTAAATCACGTTCTCGTTGTTACTGATGTGTTGGAGTGATTTCAGTCGAGTTGTGATGTCAGGTGCTGGCAATAAGAGGTGAGGGTGGTGAGTGACTGTACGTACACGACACGACACATCAATACACCATGTCACCACATCATACTTCACCACATCTCACCACACCTAACCTCACGTCATCACTTCCTGCCACGTCACCTTGAAGCTCTCCAGGTATGATTGGTTTCTTGACTGGTTGGTCGACTTGTCAATCTGGCATGAACATACGGCACTTAGTTGTATTGACTTCAGACGACACTCTTGTCATGAGCACTTGCCCCAGTCAACACACACACGTACGTCATGGGTCATCATCCTTCAGCAATCTTGTAAGTCCACTAAGAGCACAGGTTTTACACGCCCCCTGTTAGGCCGTCCTACCTCTGTCGTTAACTGAGTAGTGGAACCATATTGTACAATAATTATTCATGTTGTTGTTGACGGAATGAGTTTATGATGGAGGTATATATATACTGTGTGTGTGTGTGTGTGTGTGTGTGTGTGTGTGTGAGTGACCCGGTGTTGGGCCCTCCACTGTGTGCCCGGCGGCCAGTATGTGTACAGGGAGAACACTTCCAAGTCCAGACCTTTCTTCACCTCCAGGAGAGAGTGGCCCCGTAGAGCGTCCCACCTGAGCTTCGCCTTAAATATTTTTCACTCTGGTTTGAATAGCCATTGTGTTACCTTTACCGAGTCACGAGAGGTCAGTGCCCACCCCGTATAAACAGTGCCAACACGAGTAGTCAACGGCTTCTGCTGGCGTTCAGTTCCTCTCCAAAAATGGTATTCATATACTTGTTACTCCAGTTGGTTACCTGGATGTATGCTGTGCCGATTATTTGTGGTTATGATATTTATTGAAACCTTACGAAAACTCCTTTGGCCTGACCATAGTTGTAAATTGTGTACAGGAGTGAGCGGCATTTTTTTTTTGTTACCAGCAAAAAAACGACGAGTCAGACAAGTGTAGACGACATTTAAATGAGGCGCAGTGAGAGATGCAGTGTGTGTTAACAACGAGGAAAGCCTCCAATGCACAGGTTAATACTCTTTACGTCAAAGGCGAAGAAAATAGTTGTGTGGCCAGATTATAACACGGTGTGGCCACAGGGAGTGTTGTATGGCCAGATCATAACACGGTGTGGCCAGGGGGAGTGTTGTGTGGCCAGAGGGAGTGTTGTGTGGCTAGGGTAATTGTGTAGCCAGGAAAAATGTTATGTGCCTAGATCATAACACGGTGTGGCCAAGGTGATTGTTGTGTGGCCAGATCATAAGTGTGGTTAGGTGAGTGTTGGGTGTCCAGTTAATAAGTGTGGCCAAGGGGAGTATTTTGTGGCCAAGTTACTATTCTCAGTTGAGCCTTGAGTGTGTTGATTCATACGAGCGTTGAAATTCCCTTCTGAATACACTCTGACTTTCAACAACAGACATAGAGAGGTGTACAACATTAATAATACCTCACCCATACAACCCTGTCGCTGTCGTCGTCGTCTTCTTGTCGTCGTCATCTTCTTGTCGTCGTCTTCTTCTTATCGTCTTCTTATCGTCGTCATCGTCGTCTTCTTGTCGTTGTCGTCTTCTTGTCGTCGTCTTCTTATCGTCTTCTTGTCGTCGTCATCGTCGTCTTCTTGTCGTCATCGTCGTCTTCTTGTCGTCGTCGTTGTCTTCTTGTCGTCGTCGTTGTCTTCTTGTCGTTGTAGTCTTCTTGTCACACACACACACACACACACACACACACACACACACACACACACTTTTGTATCCTCTCATCCACTTCATTAGCAACACTTGGACGACCATACCCTTCCTTGTGTAGGCCACTTCCGGTTTCTTTAAACTTTTTGTACCAGACTCTGATGCTAATACTCTGATCCTTTCCGTGTGTTGTGACCGAAGCTCCGCCGATTTTTGGGTAACGGATCTGGATTCACTAAAGCATTTCACGCATTGTGGTGCCTTCCTTCCCCTGTGCAGTTGTCATAATAGGGATTCCATGCACCGACACTACCTGAAACAAACAAAAATTACGATATCAGTAAAATTAATTGTAAGTGAATGAGTCAGTAATCAAGCTAACCAATTACTAATAAAGTTTGATAATTAATTTTCTATCGTTTAGGTTCTTAATTAGTAGGGACAGTATTAAAGAATCAAGTAGTTCATATCTTGTATAAACACCCTGTATATGATGAAGAGAGTCACCGGGACTGTCTCCATATTTCTTTATGGTTCTCGCGCGTCTCCTCCATGACACAACACGCGGGGATAACTCCACGTTTCTCCATGCAGGATCGAATCAATCATTTTTTTATCTTTCTGTCTCTCTCTTTTCTTTGAATTATCTCCTTCCTATGCATGTCCTTCATAATTACCTTCCTATCTAATTTACCTTAGCGAGGAAAGGATGCATCCATTGTTCGTGACAGTAAATACGTCTACGGCCATTTTGAAGCATACTGAGTATATATATATATATATATATATATATATATATATATATATATATATATATATATATATATATATATATATAACCAGAGATGGGTGTCACATCCGATCCATTGCCTTCTTCACTATATTGCATGTACTGTACATATTAACTTGCAATAATTACTGATGCACCTCCTGCATGATCTCCTTTAGGGTTACTATATATCATGGACCAACTATTCAGAGCTATGCACAGCTGACTCACTATTTTATGGTTGTGTGAATAATTCAAATTGCAGCTTTGATTCACGTTTCAATGAGTCGTTATGAGCAGCCTACTACTCACTAAGCTTCAATGTCATGGTATTGGCTTTTTCAAGTTAATTAATTATTAAGGTCTTATAACTTCCTATCTTCTCAATTTGGCATAGTCTTCTCTTCCTATTATGAATGACTCCTCTCAGCATGTGTCTCTGGCCAACAACGCGGCTGGGTGTATGTCTTTGGTGGTTGGGTGGTGGTGGTGGGTTCTAACTCTGATTTTCTCTGCAGGAGCAGAGCACCAGCTCATCCTTCATGCAGCGCCTCCACCTCCGTCTAATGGTAAGTCCACCTAACTCAGGCATCTTGTTCTCTCACATGTCGAGTTCCCACGTCTGCCTCACAAACCTCAACTGACATCCCCACCTGTCATCTCTTGTCGACTTGCATCTGCTTTCATATCTGCACCTCACCTCTCACCCGTCTCCCTCCTGGTCTCATGACGAGAATATTGAGCCTCCTGTCTGCACCTCGGGACCTCTGCCAGTCACCCCTGGCTTGTTCTGCCCACCATCACACACCTGTCTCGAAACAAAGCTTCACACAGCTCGGGATGTGCGTAAGTTTACAGTGTGGCTACTGGGATGGTAAGTAATAAATACCTGGTGCTCGGTATTCATTCTGGGGACTGCTTATTTATATGAGTGTATTAAAGGAAGATGGGGTTAACCCTGTCCGTTGTCTGTATGTAGTCTCGTTCAAGATTCTTCGAACACTGCTGGAGACAGATGGCAACTCACGGCCGTTTGTTTACTAAATACTTAGTAAAAATTATGAATAAATGTAAAAGTGATCGGTGATTGGTTACTTAGTTCCCCGTTGCTTAATTTATTGGTTGGGCTTTGTTGTTTCGTATTATATTATACTACGTACTATAGTAAACAAACGACCTTGAATTGCCAGCTGCCTCCAGCAGTGTTCGAAGAATCTTGAACGAGACTGTACATTCATACATACGGATGACTTGCTTTTCTGAAACAATATTAACCAGCTTCAGAATATAATTTCCTTGACGTCATGCGGACATATTTGTTGTTGAACCGTAATGGCAGTCTTAGGAACTTGTTATTTATATGTCAAAAGAAACCCTTAGTTCATTGTGTTTTTGGGTGATGTGGTTTCCCTTATTGTTAATTCGGAAACAACTGCACTGTATTTGTGTCTAGAGAGTGTGATCACCACGTCAACTCTTGTGCTTCACCTTTGTAACATAAATACATTGTCATCTACCAACATGTGTATGGTTGTGAGGAAGAGGAGGGTGTCAATGCATAGCTGATCATGAGGTATATTTTCAGCTTTATATTTGAAGTGTTCAAACCTTAAGAGTTGTGTTTCATCAGACTTCGCCTTTTATTTACTTGTTAGTTGCGTGTGTGTCCAGACTCTTTACAAAATACCAACTATTGTACGTAATCTTTACTTCTTCTTTTTTAACGTGTATTAGCCCACCCGGGCACAGGTCACTGACCCACATCGGGGCCTGGGGGGGCGAAAATGTAATAATAATAATAATAATAATAATAATAATAATAATAATAATAATAATTCATAGTAAATAAAATATGTAATAAAAATAAAATAATAAAATAATAATGATGTCTATAATAATAATAATAATAATAATAATATTAATAATAATAATAAAGAACCATAAAGAAATACAAAAAAAAAGATCAAAGGTGAGAAACAATATATGTATGTTGTGTTGTCAATAGTAAGAGAGACAATTGAGACCTTGCAATTGTGAGTAAATGAGGCAGAAAGTCAGATCAACAACCTGGGACTTGGTCACAATTTTCGTGATGCCATATGGCAGCAGGGTCTACCATTAGACAACACATTATGCTTCACATATCTTCCCAGGCGGTAGTACCTCCCTGTTTGATAGCTGCCTACTACCTACTTCCCGAGTTTCTGACTTTAATCTTGACTTTGAAGACGCCACGCCTTGAGGATGTGGCTTTTTTCATTGATGATACGTTTAAGACCATTACGTGAAATGGCCTGAATGCTGGGGTTTACTGTGTAATATAACTGAGGGACAGAGGAAACCTTTCGGTGCCGACATACAACTAATTAATAAGAAATATTGAACTCAGTCCTAAGGTAAGAAAGTGGAGTAAAATAATATGTCTTTTATGTTCAGTCAGTTCCACGCCAAGTCACCTTAACGACGAGGGAGAGATGAATGTTAATGAGACCCCCAGAAAATGTTTGTGAGCCGTTGAGGGCAGTACAGTAACTCTTGGGTACTGCGTGTTGGGGATAGCGCGGGACTTACTTGTGTGTGGATTTGATATAAATTTGACTCTGGAGAATACGACAAGTCCTCTCGGTGTATATTTTCCCCAAAAAACTTTCAGTAGAAAAATTGCAGAGTGATGTAAAGCCGTTAGAATGAATCTCTTTTTCTGGGAAGGGAATAACATCCCTGGGGTCATGAATACACGAGTGGCCTTGTTCGACAGGCCTCGGGGGCTGTCCCTCGTAGTTCACGTGGCGACCATAAAAACCGGGATGTCTCAATTCTGCATCACATCCGCCTCTCGTCCACAGTCGGGTATAACGATGTGTTGGCCGCGCACCTGTGTCCAACCCAGTGGAAAGGTTTGATCATTAACAGGGAGCATTTGGCCTCTCCAGGGTAAGGAAAAAAAGTGTTTTCTCTTGTCCAAATAGCTCTTACCACGTCTTCAGTTTACGAATAGCAACTCCAGTTTCTGTGCAGTGCAGGATTTCTTGCGAAGCTGTTGTAATCAGTGTTGGCGTTAATGTTGAGAGTTTGAAACTTTGGTCGCTTAGAGAGGCGTGTGCGTGGTGTGTGTGTTCCCTGGCAATACTAGTGCTGTATCTGTGTAATTGAAATCTTGGGTTTTAGAGTGGCACTTGAAAGCATGTTATTAAGAGCGCCACTTAACTCGTTTGATGTACCCTGACTACCTATGGATATTCCCCTCTCTCTCCCTGGGATTTTTACCAGTGTAAGGTAAGATAATTTTAGCTCGAATTAATATTATCAGTAGCTAGTGGTCGGTATGCTGTCCATAGTTACTGTGAGGCTTGGTTATTGTTATTATTGTTGTTGTTATTATTATTGTTATTATTATTATTATTATTATTATTATTATTATTATTATTAGTTGTTGTTGTTGTTGTTGTTGTTATTATTATTATTGTTATTGTTGTTATTGTTATTATTATTATTATTATTGTTGTTGTTGTTGTTTGTATTGTTACTTTTTATAATATTATTAATAATATCAGTAATAATTATTGCTACCGTTATTATTATTATTCTTAATATTATTTTTTCATCATTATTATTGTTGTTTATCTTCCTATAGTTATTTTTTATAATTATCATTATTATTATCCTTATCATCGTTACCATTATTACTATTTGCTCTCCTCTCTGTGCCTTCGTTTTCTCCTTCTTTGTGTACAGCGAGTGTACAGTACAACGAAATGCGTTTTTGTAACGTTTGTCATATGTTTGAAAAACTCCACTCAAACCTGAAATGCTCTTTCACTTTTTTATTACTTTTTAGGACAAATAACATGAGGTTTATATATATTTTTTGTTTGTTTTTTATATGCAATGTATCCCGTTGCATCCCTGGCAAACTTTACGATTTTGAAGAGGAAAAGTTTGTGAGTTATGTGACAGACTGAGACGAGCAGGAGGACGACTCATCCCGCGGTCTGACCCCCGTGAGCCCCGGCAGGACCTGGCCACCGCACCTCACGACCCCCTCCTCTCCTCCTTTGAATTACCTTACCTCACCTCATCATTTTCTTTTCTCTTATTCACTCTGTCTCTATCATCTACCAAGAGAGAGAGAGAGAGAAAAAAAAATCAATTCACCGTGGCTGGTGATGGTGGAGGGGGGGGGGGAGGTCGTGTGTCTTACAGGCAGTAAAAGTTGGCACTGGGGGAGGAGGAGGGTCCATTGTTATGCTAACGCTGGGTTGGGCCTCCTCTTTCTCCTCCTCCAATCAAGGCCCCCTTTCGGCCCCTTAACCCCCTTACGGCCCCCTTACCCCCCCTTACAGCCCTCTTACAGCCCTCTTACGGCCCCCTTACGGCCCTTTACCCCCCTTATGGCCCCCTTACCCCTCTTACGGCCCCATTACCCCCTTACCCCTCTTACGGCCCCCTTACACCCCCTTACGGCCCCCTTACCCCCTTACGGCCCCCTTACCCCTCTTACGGCCCCCTTACCCCTCTTACGGCTCCATTACCCCCTTACGGCCCCCTTACACCCCCTTACGGCCCCCTTACCCCCCTTACGGCCCCCCTTACGGCTCCCTTACCCCCCTTGCGGCCCTTTAATTCAGGGTTATTGGTTAGGTTCGCTGTATTGGCAAGTGGCCGAACCTTAGGATGGTGGATGCCGCCTCTTGTTTGCCGTCTGACTGAGGCTATGGACTCCCTTGGACACCTCGATGAGAGTAGATGTCGTCTGGGTGAGAGTAAGAACGTTAATGGTCAGAGCAGGGTGGTGTGGCCCTCACTGGTGGCGTGGCCCTCACTGGTGGCGTGGCCGTCCTGAAGCGTGAATATTATAGGTCAGAGCTATTAAAATACGTTACTTTACAATCCTGAAATAAGAACATATTGATTCTTGTTCTTTATGAAGCTGGTTAGTGGAGCAGCGTAAAAGACTACCCCCATATAAATCACGTGTGAGAGAATAGAATGAAGTTCGAAGCCTTTGAAGTTTCCCAATAAATTAGAGAGCACGGCCGTTATCATTCAAACTGATTTACGCGGCAGTTCTCGGCTAAATGGTTATTATACAGCTGATCCTACGTGGGTTACTCGACGTAATCTGGCATTAATTATCGTTCAGGAAGAGTCACTTCGGCCTGCTGTTATATGCGTTCGAGACACAAATTAATGTTCTCGGTTCGGTATTTAGCGTACAGTGTATTTCAACATCATTAACCCTGACCGGTGGGCCCCTGTCTCTAGTGAGTCCCTCCTCCGTCATTCAGCCTTGGACCAGATGACTACAGTACTAGGTGATGACCACCACAGGTACCAGTTATCCCAAAACAGCGCACCATACTGTAAGATACCATAGTGTGTGTACTGTATATTTGTATCAAATTGTGATCATTATAATTAGAGTATCCTTTAGTCGTGATTCCTTTTGCTGATGTAATTCAGTCGTTACTTGAGCAGAACCTGTAGGGGTGTAGGCCATAATGAACCCATTGAACCCGAGTTGTGACTGCAGTTCATTAGACACGTGCTCTCGGGGATGACCGTCTTGGGGTGTTATTGCTTCGTATAAGGAGGTTGAACTGATCCTTGTCATTGATTTTGTTCTCGTTAATAGTAACTAACGTTGTGTCACACCTGGCTAGATTTGGGTCGCCCACAATTAAAGTTGGAGGCTTCCGTGATTGGGTAACTTAAGTCGAAAGTTGGATCAGTTCAGCCTAAAGTTGAATTATCTCCCCTGACATGGGTCATGCCTCCATAAATTTAAATATCTCGGGAAGTCTTTAGTATCTTAACTTCAGGTTGAGATGAATCATGTATCACCACTGTTATACCTGACCTTTAGGAGAAAGTGGGCGGCATTAGACCGGAGTGACCTGCATGACCTAGTTTTATCTGTTTCACCTGAAGCTTACATTGTCTGAAGAACAATGTTGAGTCCCAATCAATACGACTGTGTACTGCCTCTCGCCCCCCCCCCCCCCTTTGGCCCGCTGCTCTCCCTACAATGGGGGGGGGGGGGAGGGGCAGGAGCCGCCCCTGCCATATCGTTTACTACAAGTTTTCCGCGAGTAAACTGGGTTAGACGAGGCAATAAATCTTGACTGCAGCGGCCAGATTGGCGCTAATATCTAAGTGGATTTTCCCGATAAGCCGCCTCATTTTGTGATCATCCCAGCCAGGCTTTCATCCCAGGTTCCCAGCCCAAATATGCAATTATGAATGGCGCTGTCAGTGGTAACATTAAAGTGGAGAGGGGAGAAATGCCATCAGAGGTGGGACAATCGTTGTACGTTATGGCAGGCGCGCCACCACGTAATGGACCCCAGAACCCTACTAAAACTACCATGAAGCTAATACATCTCCGTGGACGTAATTCCTTGTTAGTCTTCAGGAATTGTGGTAGAGTGGTCCTTGGGTGTGCATCATGGAGGCAAATGAAGCCACGAGCTGCTGCAGTAGAGAAGTTATGTTAGACAACCAAGTTTCCGGGAGATTCTTCCGTGAGTATAAATCATAAGATGACCAATTAACTTTCACGTTACTTAAATCTGGAGAGTGATGAAACGTCACTGGGAAATATGTGAAATCTTTCCTTCATAATTGTGGTCATGGATTCTTTACTCTGCTGGCTGAGTTGTTATGGCTGGTCATCCGTCCGCTCTTGACTACGTTAGTGTGTGACGCCTCCCTTCATCAGCTGTATGTTTGTGAAGTTTCCCTTGCCGTCCCTCCAGACATCTATCCTTCCATCCATCGATTTAAAAGTAAATGTTAATGTGCCCTGCGGTGACTCTTAACATGTTTATCGGATTTTTTTTTTTTTTTGTTAAAGTGAGAAAAAAAAATCACGGGAAGTGAGCGTCACTGGCTGCTGCTTCTCACGGTCATTGACTTACCTTGAAAACAACAAGATTTGAAAGTCGACCCAGAGAAGGTTTGGGGAAAAACCTGTGAGCGTCTTGATACCGATAATGGAGGAAGATTATAAAGACCAATAACTTCATCAGATTTCAGGTAAACATCTCTTAAGTGTTTAGAAAAAGGGAAATCCGTCCGTCTTTCTCGCAGGTATGAACACTGCCTCCCTCACTCACTCAATAAGTGAACTTGTGTGTGCTTGTGTTTACTTTGGTATAAACCCAGCACGGCTGCCAGTACGTTTCTGTGTCCTCTGAAGTGCAGTAGTTTCATCAAAGTGGCTCGTGTCTCTGGGACTCTCGGTGTTCTCTGCAATATTTTATTTATTATTTTTTGTATTTTTCGTTTTCAGTAAAGACATTTTATTTTGTGTCTTGTGAGTTGTTATATTGAAATTGTGTATTGGAAGCTGATCTTAACCGGACATAATTATTCTCGAGAAAATCCAACTTGCCCCCCCCCCCTCCCCCAGTTGAAAGGTTGATTGATTAGCTCCCCCTCTCACTCCCCGACCCCTCCTGCCAGGTGACAAACACACACACCTCCTCCATCTTTGACAGTCCACTAGTCATTCCTGTCTGCAGACAAGGACGACCAACTCACTATCAATGAATCTTTGGATAGTGTTTTCTCTGTACGTTTACTTTGTGTTGCAATTGGATTGTTTATATTTTATTTTAAGCCCCAATGTGGTTTTTTTGATCATGAGAACTTTGAACCACTGATAACATTTGACTCACGAATTTGCTCAAGTCGTTAAAGGGTCATTTTTGGAACACTTTTGTTGGGTTTCAATATCCAGAAATACCGGCCCTATAACATGTTATTGGTGGTTTTGTACCCCTTGTTATGGGTCTGTAAGGCCCTGGAGGCGACTCATCAGAATACACGCGGATACGGGCAAAGCATGCGGTGTTTGGTCCTTCTCCACCATAGTGCCTGCCCGTGTCCCCCCCCCTCCCCCTCGTACAACACCTGACGGATTGACCTAAACGAGTAGCCTAGGTCACACCCGCAAAAGCGTGATTTTTTTTCTATCGACTTTGGTAGTTAGTGTGAGCCTCAGTACGGTTGACAGGTCTAAAGCGGAGTCACGAAAATTATAAATTCCATCCAGTCTCCTGTACTGGACTAGACCTTATAGTGATGTACTGAACGCTTTCGGGAGCCAATACTTTGTCAAGTCAATTGGACGACACACCTTACACCACCGGCTTGTATACACCTGTAGCGCGTCGCCATACGAGATAAGACGATGTTATAAATAAAAACCTTCGGCTACTGATAATCGCTGCGTATTAGCGATGGTTCGTCGTGGTTAACAGATTGGATGAACTAGGCCTGTCAAGCCAGTTCACGTGTGTGTGTGTAACTTAGCGTGTACGCATTTGGCAAGTAAGTGTACCCTGTGAATGATGTACTACAAGGACACAACTATTTCCTGAGGCGCCATCTCGCCTTAATGGCGTCGTTTAGTGGAGAAGGCGAGCGTTCTCAATACCTGCCACGGTAACTTCCATATATTAGTCAGCAGAGCTGGGCCCTTATATTTTAGTAAGTCGAGGGTCGTGCGGGTCTGTTGGAGCGAGGAGGTAGTGGGGGAGGACGTTGTTGATAGAGGCTGCAGGGGGCGGAGGGAGAGACTAAGGCTACACAACATGTGGGTATATAAGGAGAGCTGAGGTGTATAGCTACGGCGTCATCCATATTTTCTTTATATCTGTGGCAACAGAAATTATATGAACGAAACTCCGAGTGATATTGTGTGTTGTACTTAGGCGATGAGACCCAAGAGTTACTCACCACCACCACCCGAGAGGAGATGCTTCTTCTTCACCCCAATGTATTAGATGATCGATTACAGTAACTGTTGTTTTATGTGTGGAAACCTTCCTTATTATTATTAATACTGATATCGAAATCATGTCATCACTCTCACTGTATTATGATTTGTAATAGTTTAACAACTTATTTGTGCAAATTATACTGCAGATGGTTGGTTATCCCACAATTCGAATAGTGTAGAGGCTTATAGTGGCTGTGTTGTGTGTCTGTATCTGTCTGTGGCCAATTATTTACATTAATTTATTATGAAAGTGGTGATAATACAAGTAAGAAATATTCTATAGTATAATTTACATTAGTGCCGCAGCGTTTTCATAGCTATACAACTCATGGTTACGTTACGCGATAAAATGTTCAACTTCGAGTCGGGGATTTAATGTCGTGCCATTTTTTCCAAACAGTGTCCACTGTGTTGCCTGGCACAGACATTTTACTCACATACATCTTCAGGAGGCTGAGGCAAAAACTTTCTTCATCAGCAGGGACCTCAGCAGCGACCTCACACATCTTGTCCGGGAACCAGCCCCTCCCCCCTCCCCCCCCCCCCTCACCGTCCTGGGGGTAACGCCTACTACTCTGGACGTTTTTCTTGCCTCGAGTCTATACATTTTTATTGTCTCTTCCTCTTACTGGATCATCACATCATTACCTTGTGATTGTGACTTATTTTGTGCCTCCACCATTAAATATCACGGAACATATAGTTAAGCTCCCCTGTCCACCCGACCATCTTGCCCAGCGAAACTTTTAGAAAGTTATTTGCCTTCTCCCTGATACCCGGCGGCTGAATTTTTCAACTGGAATAAAATATTTAAGAAATAAGATGTATGTTTTGGAAGGGAAGTCGTCCTTTCTCGCTTTACCTTTACAATAACGGCTGCCCCTTCCTCACACGGTTCATCGCAACGATTGCCGCAGAACGCAGGCAAGGTACACAGTACTCGGGGTCACAAGAAGAAGCTACAGAGGACGGCTAATATACGATGTTACCAGTGAAGAAACCGCTTCTATTCAGCCACAGAGTTGTTTCATTGCTCACACACACACACACACACACACACACACACACACACACACACACACACACATACACACACACACACTCCAGCAACCCCAAGTCTCTGTACTCCAACTTTAATATAGTTTCCAGCCCAGATATGTTGCATCTTGCTCGCCATCACCTGGCCACTGGATCACATTCCAAGGAGAAAAAAATCTTTGGTTGCACTAAAGAAAAAATGCCCAAACTTAACCCAGGCAATGTTTTCTTTTTGTATTCAAGTTCCGCCAGTCTTCCTCTCTTCATGTGGCATCACTCGTGTTGTAATGTCTGTGTTCTCTACACCTATAGACTTAACCCACGTGAATTTTCTTCTCTTCTCTTGATTAAGTGTACATACCTCAGAATCGGCCCCAATTCTTCCCCCCAACATTTCGGATTATTGCTGCTACCACTATTTGTCCCGAACTTGAGGAAACATTGTCTGTGTACTGCCACGTCCATGAGCGGACTGTGATCGATCCATCTTCCCTGCATGATCCTACTAACCCAGTGGCCTTCGCTTGAGATTATGGAGAGCATCTTAAGCAGCTGTTTCCTTTGTCCATCGACCCTTCTTCCTCTCCACACCTCAGATTTTTGAGTCGTGTGCACTATGGTAAACAGCGACTCCCCCCACCCTCCTCCTCCTCCTCCTTCAATGTGATAGGCGGTGTGGTATCGGGTCACTCAGTCTGGTTGTTACTCCAGCTGCTTCATTGCCAAGTTCGTTCCTCAGCACACAACTTCTACTTGGGCCTTTGACAACGTTTAAAAAAATTCTTACCGTCGTACGTAGGGGTATGTGATGGTGTAGGGAGGTACGAAGTGTGATGGTGTAGGGGGGGGAAGGTGTGATGGTGTAGGGGGGCGAGGTGTGATGGTGTAGGGGGGGAGGTGTGATGGTGTAGGGGGGTACGAGGTGTGATGGTGTAGGGGGGTACGAGGTGTGATGGTGTAGGGGGGTACGAGGTGTGATGGTGTAGGGGGTACGAGGTGTGATGGTGTAGGGGGGGAGGTGTGATGGGGGGATGAAGGGAGGAGGGGTGTTCAAGGTAAGGAAGAATGGAGGAGCAGGGATAGGACTGGATGATGGAAGGAGCGGGAAGTAGAACTGGACATGACAGAGAGCAGGATTTGATGTCACAAGAGCCCGTAATATGGATTGGATAGGTATAGGATGTTGGTATAAACTAGAGGCAGTAGGTGGGGTAGGGTAGGTGGTGGAGAGGGAGGGAGGGAGAAGTTGGGTGTGTGGCGAGGGTCGTGTTTAATGGTACGCGAGATTGAGTCTGTGTTCCAATATGTGGGGGTAGAGAGCGTTGGTCTAATAAGCATGGTTGGTGGGGTGTGTGGGAGGGAGGGAGACGAGCTGCCACAGGGATTAACCAGATTGTGGCAAGGAAATCGCTCCATGAATCTGAATTGGCTGGGAATTGTCGCCGGAGTTTGACGCGAGGGGTGTTGAGAGAGGTCCGCGCCGTGTAAAAGGGTGTACCGGTAACTCCCTCAATAGCCTCCCTCGTGATGATCAGAACCGTGTCCCTTGATCCCCCCCCCCCTTCTTCCTCCCTCCCTCTCCCCATCTCCCCCTCCTTCCCATCTCCCCCCTCCCCCGTCTTTCCTTCCTCCCCTCCTCCCCACTCCCAATACACGTACAAAAACATCTGTTATTTTTATTTTTTCTTGTGTGCGTTTGTTATGTTGTCGACGTTGAAATTGATGAAAAGTCTTTTTTTATTTTCTGAATTCACTTTCATATTTTTTTAGGCTGATATATTACATCTCACAGACACAAATATCACTTTCATGTGTTTAAGAGGCGGGAGTGAAATTGTTGTCTCTGTTACAATTATACGATGTCTAATTTTTAATGACCATCATCTGGACCACCAGTTTGAACGTGTGTGTGTAGCAGCAGGGGGAGAGGGGGGGATGTGTTTCCCGCCCCGTCACCCACAACTCCACCCACTGCCTCCCCCACCATCCTCTACCCCCTCCACCACCCCGGGTACTCAAGTGTGGTGTGTGTGAAGGAAAGATAACGAGTTTATAACTCTTCCTGACGCAAACTGCCACCATTGTGGAGTCCACCTCAATATTTTAATTGTGAAATTTTATTCCATTGCTACTTGTTGAAAAACTAGAAGTAAGTTATTTTTGCTATATTATGAAACTCAGCTGGTGTGGGTCTTTCGTGGGCCGTGCTTATGTATTTCGTGTGTGTGTGTGTGTCTGTGTGTGTCTGTGTGTGTGTGTCTGTGTGTGTGTGTGTGTGTGTGTGTGTGTGTGTGTGTGTCTGTGTGTGAGTGTGTGTGTGTGTCTGTGTGTGTGTGTGTGTGTCTGTGTGTGTGTGTCTGTGTGTGTGTGTGTCTGTGTCTGCGTGTGTGTTTCTGTGTCTGTGTGTGTGTCTCTGTGTGTGTGTGTGTGTGTGTCTGTGTGTGTCTGTGTGTGTGTGTCTGTGTGTGTGTGTGTGTCTGTGTCTATGTGTGTGTGTGTCTGTGTCTATGTGTGTGTCTGTGTGTGTGTGTTTGTTGTGCGCACACCATTTTCGCAGGAATGTTTGCACACACACACACACACTTGACACAGGTTGAACTAATAATCCTTGATGTGTAGGGTAATGTTTGTTTGGATGCCACCTCCAGTATGGCACTATGGGACCTTCTAATATTTTTGTGACTGACTGCTGGGATTAAGGTTTAGTTAAGTGATGTTTTCTCTAAAGGCGTTCAATGATACTTGGCGTTTTCACCCTACTACAACCGCCACCTCACTACAGCGACCACCTCACTATGACGACCACCTCGCTACAACACACCACCTTACTCAAGTGACCACCTAATCACTTGGTATGCCGAATCAGTTTTATATATTTTTTTCAGTAGTCTTAGATCCACAATTGAAAGAAAAAAAATCGTTTTTCGGAAATCTTTAAGGACAAAATCCATTGGTTCTCATTTTACGCCCATGAAATAATTAATGACTAGAACCATTTTGGGATTCGCTATTTAATTTTTTTCTTCCGATGAGCCATTTATTTTTTTTTTTTTTTGCATCACAAGAGCCATTTTTTTAAGGTCACAGATTCGGGTCATTGGTGCCTGAATTGTGGGTCTGAAACTATCAAGGGTTTAGATTTTAGATATATTTAAATTTCGATGACAGTCAAATTTCCTAGGAACCGTACAGTACATAGGGAATTTGGATGATTTTCCCTGTGGATTGTATGTAACCTGTGGCCAAAACAGACCCATGAATCAATTAGAGACTTGAAGCAGTTTTATTTATTTTTTAATTTTTTATATAATTTCTTTACCCCACCACCCTCAACCCCCACCACCTTACCCCTCCCACCTCACCCCCCACCACCCTCACCCCCACCACCTCACCCCCACCACCTCACCCCCACCACCCTCACCCCCCACCACCTCACCCCCACCACCTCACCCCCACCACCTCACCCCCTCCCACCTCACCCCCACCACCTCACCCCCACCACCTCACCCCCACCACCCTCACCCCCCACCACCTCACCCCCCACCAGCCTCACCCCCACCACCTCACCCCCCACCCACCTCACCCCCCACCACCTCACCCCCCACCACCTCACCCCCCCACCACCCTCACCCCCCCCCACCCTCACCCCCCACCACCTCACCCCCACCACCTCACCCCCCACCACCTCACCCCCACCACCCTCACCCCCCACCACCTCACCCCCACCACCTCACCCCCACCACCTCACCCCCACCACCTCACCCCCCACCACCCTCACCCCCCACCACCTCACCCCCCACCACCTCACCCCCACCACCTCACCCCCACCACCCTCACCCCCCACCACCTCACCCCCACCACCTCACCCCCACCACCTCACCCCCACCACCTCACCCCCACCACCTCACCCCCACCACCTCACCCCCACCACCTCACCCCCCACCACCTCACCCCCCACCACCTCACCCCCACCACCCTCACCCCCCACCACCTCACCCCCACCACCCTCACCCCCACCAACCCTCACCCCCACCACCCTCACCCCCACCACCTCACCCCCACCACCTTACCCCTCCCACCTCACCCCCACCACCCTCACCCCCCACCACCTCACCCCCACCACCTCACCCCCACCACCCTCACCCCCACCACCCTCACCCCCCACCACCTCACCCCCACCACCCTCACCCCCCACCACCTCACCCCCACCACCTCACCCCCACCACCTCACCCCCACCACCCTCACCCCCCACCACCTCACCCCCACCACCTTACCCCCCCACCTCACCCCCACCACCCTCACCCCCCACCACCTCACCCCCACCACCTCACCCCCACCACCCTCACCCCCCACCACCTCACCCCCCACCACCTCACCCCCACCACCTCACCCCCACCACCTCACCCCCACCACCCTCACCCCCCACCACCTCACCCCCACCACCTCACCCCCACCACCCTCACCCCCCACCACCTCACCCCCACCACCCTCACCCCCCACCATAATAGCGTATTTCACAGTTTTGTTTCTAGTAACCTTCATTACTCTGTGTGTGTAATGGGTTAGATGTGCCAGTCCCATGTTACTCACTCACTCACATCCTATTTATTTATTCATGGGAAGTGGAAATTTTTTAATACCATTTATCGACGCTGTTTTCTGTAAGGTCTATAAGAAAGTAAGGGTCGACTCCATCATGTTTATGGCGGCCTTTCTTTAAAACGGTCAGCTGGGACAGAACACCATTGAGTTAGATAAGGACCGGCCATCACCATTTTTCAGAGGACCTTCCCATCACGTTCCTCAGTCGCTCTCTGGATCCTACCCAGCTATGCTCGCCCCCTCTAAGGAATTCTTGGTTAATCAGGGACTTCAATAACCTAACTTACGACTTGTTGGTGAGTCTTAAAGAAGATTATGTATAATATACTTTATGACCAGGAGAGAGAGAGAGAGAGAGAGAGAGAGAGAGAGAGAGAGAGAGAGAGAGAGAGGTGATATCTACTTGGGTCTTAGTGTTGAGGAGGGCAGAAGTTGTTGTCGTCCCCGTCTTAATTCTTCATCCTCGTCGCTCGGGTTTTCAGTTTACACAATCATCGGTCCTATGTTTCTCCCCATTGTTACTCTTGCTTCTCTCTTAGCCCTACCTGACTCATGTCTCCAGCTTATTCTTTATTGGTCGACAAAGTAGTCTGGGGGGTGGGGGGGAGGTCGTTGATCCCTGGACAGCTGTAGTCACGACAAAGTTGTGGAGGGGGAACAACAGTGTGTCATCAAACAACTATAATATGTCAATTTATTTATCGTCCGAGTAAGGAGAGGAAATGGTTAAGAACACCAGCGCGAGAAGTCACCAGCGGCTGACGTTCCTCTCTACCTCCCAGTGACACGCTCTTGGAAGCTACGTCAGATGAATATGCTCCCACTTTCTCAATGGCCAAGTTTTGTGGTAGGAGGGTAAAGTATGTGTCAGGCACCTCCATATATCTCCCCCACCCTTGTCGTGAGGTCAGGGACGCCCAGATGCAAATTGTTATCCAATGTCCTGGATTTACTGTGCAGGGGAGTTAGTTACCACTGGACACGCTGACTTTTTATGAGAGGGAAAGTGAGTGTTACCCTGTGGTGGGGTGAGTGTTAACATGGAGGAGTTAGTCTGTGGCAGGATGATGATGGAGGGTGAGGCAGGCGGGCGGCGTCACCACTGCTCCTGCCACACCGGTCGTCGATAAAGTGAGTAAATCTCTCACACTTCATTACGCCATCACAAGGCTCCTGGAACTCAGAGGGAAGAGTCTTTTATGGTCTTCATAGTAAACTTTACCTTCTTGAATGAGATGTCTGTGCCTGGAATATCCGAGTTTACAGCTCTGACCAGCCGGGGACCCTAAACTTTTTGTAATATACTTGCAATCTCTCACACGGGGAGGCTTATTGCTCCCTAAAGTGAACACGAATGATTTCAGCACTCGTTCTGTCTATATATTTAACCATTCTCAGTTTATTATTAGAACCTGGCGATTTTATTAGTCCTTGAAAATTGGACAACATACATCTACCTGTCAAATTTATTAGATATTGGGCTCACACTTGATCCTGCGCAGCATGTGGGTCCAGTGTGTACTCCTGTAGGTGCTGGCTTGGCTGTGGTGTTGACTCCTTGAGATTGGAAACCTTAAAACAGTTAACATGTGTGTATCATGGATCTCGGAAATGTGCATGTTTGTTTGTGCCAAATTTAAGAATATATTAATAATCCTCATTAATTATTGATGAGTTTGGTGTTATTAATATGTATTCCAGTAAACCTTGCGTCACCCCTTGTCTTAAACGACTCTTAATACTGCTCGGCCGACCAGTGATCCACCAAACTGTTTTTATTCTGTCCTGACAACCTACTTTGAGCTTGGTTCGTCTGTTCAGGTGGGCATATTAGCTGTGGTAATGTTGCCCAGAGGTGCTTCTACAATGCATATGGCTTGTTCAACTTCTGGAATTCCAAACCACTGTCCCTTAACCCTGACACCCCAAGAACAAGTGTGTGTATATTATCTTGCCGCTTGGGCCTCTTTAAGACAGTCATATACTCTGTTTTTGTTTAAGATTAGAAGATTACGAGAAGTTATTGGTAGTTAGTTTATTAGTTTCACCCACACGTGTTAGAGCGAATGATTAATGTTGCCACAGTTTATCATTTGGGGCGGACGGTCTTAATGAACCTGCTGTAATATCTTGTTCATTCGTTGTCTCGAAAGTTAGTAAATTTTACCGTCAGCAGTTATACTTATTATATATTTGGATTACTGTCTCATATCTGTACGAGAGAAAGCAACAATATGAACTACAGGAGAGATCGTCACTGTATGAGTAGCAGTAGAGGGCTGGGCTTAGTAATATCCTTCTTAGCTTTTGTGAAGGACTTGCTTTTACATAATATATGATTTCAGTACTAAACTTGTCTATTATTAAAAACATTCGCTTGTAAGTTAAGGCGGTTTATATTAAGGTTTAAACTAAGTTGTTACTGATGACTGTCGCAGCTGTCCCGTCCTCCCAGGTGCTGAACGTCACGACCTACTGCACTCACCATGACAAACGCCTCAGCATGTTTGCTCGTCGCCGGAGTTGCCTGGCACCCTCACCTAGCCTGAGACGCATGGCTTCCTGTGCTCCTCTCACTGCCCGCCGCTCTTCTTCAAACTCATATATCATCTGTAAACAATTGCCTTACCAGTAGCGGAAGAGACTGTTTGTGTGACACAGTCCTGGTTATCGGTCATAGTTTGATATTTAAGGCATATTTTATATAACTAATGTACAGTCACGAATTCAGGTCCGACTCAAGTCTCCGAACTTCTTGTCTACCCAAAGATGGCGCTTCAGCCTCTCATCTGGGTGTGGTATAGGTTCGAAGGAGAGTCAATGTAAGGTCATTTTGTTGGTGCCTTTACTCGTGTGGTTCTCTTCATCACCGTTTGAACCTTTACCTTTCGTAGTTACAGTTTATTGTCCACTGCTGGTGTTGATAATGTGTGTTGCAAGAGTTTGACTACAATCACCATGTTTATATGACCTTCATGCTCATACACATTCCGGCAGCCCAGATAGTCAAGTGTTGGGTAATATTCACGGAATTCCCTCCAGGTCATTGGCTTTGTTGTAGTCTAAAAATTATTAAGTCCTGAACCAAAGTTGGTAAAATTATCACATGCGTTAATTAATTCCAACTTGTGAAGCATAAGTTGCGAAGAAAGTATTTAGAGCAGCGCCATTTAGTGTTATATATAGTCACCGCGGGGAACAACCACCATTTATCTCAACGATGCTGTTCTTATGAGTGGCTGCGATTATTCTGGGAGCGAATTTTATTGCAAATCTAACCTTTCCCGGCAATATAGTACAGAGACAGCCAAAATAATGTATATGTATCCTCTTAGGTACTTCTGACCACCCTGGCAGTCGCTTAGTTTAACAAGTTTATAAGTGGGTCGACTAAGGTTGGGTTAGGTTAGGTCAGGTCAGGTCAGGTCAGGTTAGGTTAGGTTAGGTTAGGTCAGGTCAGGTTAGGTTAGGTTAGGTTAGGTTGGGTTAGGTTAGGTCAGGTCAGGTCAGGTCAGGTTAGGTTAGGTTAGGTTAGGTTAGGTCACGTCACGTTTGATGAATCTCAACCTCAGTATTTTCTTTTCTTTCTGGCGACATTCCAAGAAGTATTTGAAATAGGAAACTGAAATTTGGACACAATAGAAACCAAGTGTTTTGGTAGAAACTTTTTAAACTCGTATCGTATTGTACAGCTGCCCTCTCCCCACCCCACCCCACCCCATTCTACCTCCAGGTGTTGTGCAGTGTGGAGCGGTGTACGTTACTGCATGTTGAATTTCGTTAGATTGAGTCAACTTAGTTTTAAATTATCCTAACAAATAAGTTTATATGACAAAAAAAAAACATTATAGGTTACGCTAAATTACCGACTGTGTTCCCTTCGTTGAGGACTGCATGGATTAGGTTAGCATTTGTTTGTTTTTCAGGATGATATGAAAAGTGGTTAAAACAGTAATGGTAGAATTTCTGGTAAGATCTTTCCACTTCAGGTAAACAAGGAATGAATTTGATTTTAAATATTTTGCGGGACTTTGATTTTCAACGACTTTCAAGAAGAAAATTGTGAATTTGACTCATAAATCTCTCAGGCTCAAGTTCTTCATTCGTAAGATTATCCTTCATATCTTTAGTTCTTTTACGTAAAAAGAAAAAAAAAGAAAAACTCATTTGCTTTAGCAGTCACAATGATTATACATGATTCTCTGGGTGCATTTGGGCCTGAAGTCATCGTCCAGAAAGACAATAGTAACGTAACAGACCAGATGGCCGGTGTTGAGAGGATGTATCAACCTTCGAGGTGCTGGTGCAGGGACATACCTCAGCGTGTAGATACGGCGGGGCACCATCCCCGTAATCAGTACTATACCTTCACTCCCTCAAAGGTATAAACACAATGACGTCAGCTACTTCTCGGTTAATGAGAGTTATACTTAACGAGGAGTCTACACCTGTATGTCATCTGTTCCGCGTCATGAACTTCACAGTAATGACACAACAGCGTATATTCAGATGAACGTGTCATGTACCCCCTCCTCCCTCCTCCCCGCAGTTGGTAAATGACTAAGGCCTGAAAGCCCCCTCGGTGTGTGTTATTTTTAAGAGAGTATTGTTAAAAATGAACGAGTCTTGAAATTAAACTTAAGTTAATATTAGATGAGTGGTGTCCCCTGAGCGCTGGGCCAATTAGCAGCTGGGACACTTTTTGGTTCACAAGCCACTTAGGGGGGGGGGGGGGAGGGTTCCGCTGACCTCCCCCTTCTGTCTCTCTCTATATTCCCTGTTTATTATATCTGTCCCTCTTTCTACCCATAGTTCTCTCTCCTCTGTTCTTCTCTACCCCAGTTCTCTCTTTTGTCCTTCTCTCCCTTCCCCCCAGTTCCCTCTCCACTACCCCCCCTTCTCTACCCCAGTTCCCTCTCAACAACTTTCTCCCCAATTCCATCTCTGTTCTTCCCTAATTCCCTGCCTACGCCTTCTCTCCATCCCTCTCATCCATTCTTCTCTCTTCATCCCAAAGCTTTCCCTTATTCTTTCCTTCAATTCTCTCTCCTAATCCCTCCCTTTCTAGTCCTTTCCATCCCCCCCTCCCCCCCCCCGAATCCTTCTTGTCACATCTCTTCCCAGTCATCCTCCCATCTCCCATACATCACCATCACCACACGAAGCTTACACTACTTGATCTCATTAGGCCTTTTGGATTGATTTCCCGATATAGTATTCTACGCTGTTGTACTTCACCAGGGACCAGCATCTGTCGGTTTAAATGCCTGGTGGGGGGGGGGGGGGTGTCCCTCTACGCTTGATTTTTTAACATTCGTCCCGTCAAGCTTGAACTATTGAGGAGTAGAATTCTTGTCTACCCATACTGGAATGAATGTTTAGTCTAACAATTCCCATCATATTATTTTTCCTTCGTAATTCATAAAGTTAGTGGAATTTTACGAGTTGATTGTATTTTTGGAGGTGACTGATGGTAAGTGGTGATTGTTTTGTAATTGTGGCGAGGTTTGCCAGGTAACCGGTGTGTCGTGTCGGGTCACCAGGTAAAACTTGTGTGGTTGGTTGTGTTTTGTTGACGTCGCCTTGTTTACGTTGTCTTGTTTACGTTGTCTTATTTACGTTGTCTTGCTTATATTACCCTGTTTACGTTTCCTTGTTTACCTTGTCTTGATACGCCTCATGGCCACTCTGGAATGTGTTTTTCTTTCCTGTGGCTTTGTTTACTTATCACTTATAAACCTTTTTCAGCCCTCTTGGTATTGTTGATGTGTCTCTCAGAGGTGGCGGTGTTGTGATGATGGTGGTGATGTGATGATGATGGTGTGATGATAGTGGTGATGTGATGATGGTGGTGATGTGATGATGGTGGTGATGTGATGATGGTGGTGATGTGATGATGATGGTGTGATGATAGTGGTGATGTGACGGTGGTGGTTGTGATGTAATGATTGTGGTGGTGGTGTTGTGATAATGGTGGTGGTGATGATGTGATGATGATGGTGCTGTGATGATGATGGTGTGATGATAGTGGTGATGTGATGATGGTGGTGATGTAACGGTGGTGGTTGTGATGCAATGATAGTGGTGGTGGTGTTGTGATAATGGTGATGGTGATGATGTGATGATGGTGGTGTTGTGATGATGATGGTGTGATGATAGTGGTGATGTGATGATGGTGGTGATGTGACGGTGGTGGTTGTGATGCAATGATAGTGGTGGTGGTGTTGTGATAATGGTGGTGGTGATGATGTGATGATGGTGGTGTTGTGATGGTGGTGGTTGTGATGTAATGATAGTGGTGGTGGTGTTGTGATAATGGTGGTGGTGATAATGTGATGATGGTGGTGATGTGACGGTGGTGGTTGTGATGTAATGATAGTGGTGGTGGTGTTGTGATAATGGTGGTGGTGATGATGTGATGATGATGGTGCTGTGATGATGATGGTGTGATGATAGTGATGTGATGATGGTGGTGATGTGACGGTGGTGGTTGTGATGCAATGATAGTGGTGGTGGTGTTGTGATAATGGTGGTGGTGATGATGTGATGATGGTGGTGTTGTGATGGTGGTGGTTGTGATGTAATGATAGTGGTGGTGGTGTTGTGATAATGGTGGTGGTGATGATGTGATGATGCTGGTGCTGTGATGATGATGGTGTGATGATAGTGGTGATGTGATGATGGTGATGTGACGGTGTTGGTTGTGATGCAATGATAGTGGTGGTGATGTTGTGTTAATGGTGGTGGTGGTGATGTGATGATGGTGGTGTTGTGATGGTGGTGGTTGTGATGTAATGATAGTGGTGGTGGTGGTGTTGTGGTAATGGTGGTGGTCTGTGAGGCGTTTGTTGATATTGATTTCGTTTTGAAGTAGATTCTATTTGGGAGGAAATGTGGATTCTTGAAGCCAAAATTGTTGAAAAGGAAAAAGTAATTTGAGAATTGACTTTTATTTTACCCGTTTATATGGTGAAATGAGGTGCAAACCATCGAGTCTTAGGACAGGAAGCGAGCTATGTATCCAATGAGCCGTTGTAGTACTTGACCATAATTGCGGTGTTGTTAGTTTATTGTGCCTGTCTTGGTCTTTATAGAAACATACAAGAAAAATTCGGTAAAGAGAGAAGAGGAATCGCCAAATAAGCCGTGTGAGAGGAGTGTCTGTTGCGGATAAGTTAGTTTTTATGCTAAATTCAGAGGTGGTGTGGTGGGTGGGGGAGGGAGGCGGGGCTGTTCCACCAGGCATTAGTATTCACGCCCGTGTTGACAACCTTCTCTCTCCCGATTTACATCACTACTTGCCATTTATTTGCATGGGGAATACAACATCATACAGGGCGTTATTATTCAGTAGTTGTGTCTTGAATATACAATATATACAGTACATTCTGTGGATCATAGACGGCAGCATCATACAAGCAATATTACCCAGTACAGTGTGTGTTGAGGATCATTTGCTGTACGTATGAGGATATATTCGCGGCATACAACTAGTTTAATAATGGAGGGAATGCAGTATAGCGTATTGTGTTCTGTTTATGCAGAGCGAAGCCGGATGCTGTTATCAGTACGTCTTGTTTGATGTGTGTGTGTGTGTGTGTGTGTGTGTGTGCGTGTGCGTGCGTGTGTGCGCGTGCGAAAGTGACGTTCCATACCTGTATTAATATACAACATTTTGTTTGTATGTCTGTATCACACACAGCATAAACCTTCACGAAATTATATACATACATATAAAGGGAATAAATACATATATAGACAAAATTTAATTGTATTTCCGCCACCTTGGTGCACACACACTGTGAGACATACAAGCACGTACTGGGAAATAATGATATTTTGTGGGTACAGTAAAGAGGCACTTATTGGTGTTGTATTTCGCCTCAAAAGAATATCTCTCCATTTATCGTTTGCTGCGAGGTGTAGCTGCACAAATGTACCTTAAAATTTCAGTGAGCCATTAACGTAACGAGTTGGTGGATGCGAGGCTCCATCTCAAACGATAAGTTAGGGAGAGAAAGGTTATCTGTACAGTAAGCTCAGTCAAGAAGAGGTGGACTATTCAAACGTCTGGAGCTAGTGTGTGTGTGTGTGTGTGTCCATCAGGCAAGTTTTCACAAAATAATCGTACCGAGACGAAATTTTTAGACCACGTTTGTTAATTACTGGAGACTCTTAGTACCGTGGGAGTTATTGCAGGGGGTTCTCAGTACTGTGAGTGTGAGATTTATTGCAGAAATTTTTTTAGTCCGTGGGAATTACTCTGATAAAATTCTCGCACGTAAAAATGATAATGATTACAGAAATATTATTTTAAATTGTGTTGTCCTGTATTTGTAAAAAAAAATATTATTCTGCCATTAGTAATTTATCACAAAATACTGCTTCTCGGTTAATGCTGTTGAAGTGCAATGAAACTTTTAATGCTCTTCTGTCCCTATGCAATAAGATATATATATTGATGTAGTCATATTCTTATGACCCGTGACTTACCGCAGCAGCTTCGTCTGTTAATATCGAGGGTATGAACACAGCCAAGCTTGTACACTATAGACGTTGCTGCAGCAGAAGTAATGTACGATGTGTATTCTTGTAACTCAGTACGGACATGTCATTTACCACTGTGGCAGGTTTGTTGGTGCAGGGTTGTCATTAGAGGCTGCCGGCCGGATTAATGACCTGGCCATCGACCTCAAATTACCCTACCGATACTGTGTTTGTTGAGGCGTAGAATAGAAACTCTGTGTGTTTGTGTGTGTGTGTGTGTGTGTGTGTGTGTGTGTGTGTGTGTGTGTGTGTGTGCGTAATCATACCCTAAATGCTCTGTCTGTCTCTTTCTTTCTTTCTACTTTTCAATCTGTGTAAATGTCATAATTCCTCCGCTCCCATTTTTAGTGGGGTGGATCCGGGGACATACAGACCTCAAGGAAGAGAGGAAGTGGTGAGGGAGAGTGTTGCAGGGTGAGGGAGAGTGTTGCAGGGTGAGGGAGAGTGTTGCAGGGTTAGGGAGAGTGTTGCAGGGTGAGGGAGAGTGTTGCAGGGTGAGGGAGAGTGCAGGAAGCAAGAGGAGAGTGCTGAAGAGTCACACACACGCACTCTCTCTCTCTCTCCCTCTCTCTCTCTCTCTCTATAACTGTGTCTTTATTCAGTTATTCACTACTATTACTACTACTACTACTAATGATGTTGACGATGATGGAGTGGAAAGCATTGGGTTCCCTTGTGAGGTAACTGGCCGGTGGTGGAACAGCTCCCCTGTGGCCCAGCATCCCGCCTAGTAACCCACCTGGTCGGCCACCCTGTTATCATAGGAGGAGAACACTTTAAAATATTGGGGGAAGGGGTCCCTTTTTTTACGCATGATAAAATGACTAAAACAGATGATAAGATTAATTGGAGAAATGTTGAAACGATGGACTTAGGATGGAAGGAAAGAGTTTATGAAGGTAAAGATGCATTATATATGGCCTGTATAAGTGTGTCTGAGATAGGATTGCCCTAGAGTTTCTTTTGACAGTATTTTTTTTTTTCATCAGTGGAAATATATTGTAAGATTTACTTGGTGAAAAATACGTCATCAGATTTTCCTTATTGGAAGTACGTCGTCACAAGTTTGGTTGAGTCATAGTTTTTATCAGCACACAACTGTTGTGGGAGAGGCGTGTATGATAGGGGGGGGGGGGTGAGGTTGGTGTTTGTGTGGAGGGGAAGAACAACCCACGATCCGCTAACTCCATAACCTATTGTCAGAGTTTGGCAAAAAATAGGACGATCAGAGCAAGAACTCCCACTAAGACTCCCACCAGACAGCGACAACAACCATACATGGTTCCCAAAAGGTTTCCAAACCTCAGAAAGTCCATTACCACCCCCGATCTATACGGCCAGGCAATAGTCAACCTCCCTACACCAGCATACGCCAGTAGGGTCGACGGAATATAAAATATGACCCTCAGAACACCCATATATGGGGTAGGGTAGGCTTTAGCGACAAAGCGGTCAGCCAACCAGTAAATCAGCTCTAAAAAAATCACCCACAATAATTAACTCAGGACACAACCCTAAACACTCTATTTGCTTAGTTAATCCGCAGCAAAGCAGTCAGTCAGCCCGCCTCCTTCTACCTCATCCTAAATATCTTCAATTTCCGAACTATTAACTCCCTCTCCCCCTCCTAAGCTTCTTTCACCCCTTCTTTCTCTACAAACAATAACAACAACAACAACAACAACGGTGCAATCACACACTCCCGCCCTTACCATGGACTGTACATAGGGGTAAAGTTATGATACGTGTTCCTCTTTCTCTCTTTCTATTTCTGTAGTAGAGCTCTTGGGTACTATGAGCACTACACAGCTCAACAGTTGTCACACTACATAGAACAAATCAGGTGTATGCGTGTTTAGTTTTAACAAAATCCTAGCGTGTTCATCATAGTGACCGCTGGTGCTCCTGTTCATTACTTACACACGAGTCCTGACTCACCAACCAAACCTGACGTAATAAATGTCAAGTTATTAATTATTCTCAAGGAATCTGGCATTACTGTAACTTAAACGAAAACTTAATTTATCCTCATAGTGTAACTGACACTAACGTGTGATCGGTAAAGGACCAGGCACATGTTCTGTGCAGGACAGTGTGTGTGAGAGAGAGAGAGAGACGCGGTGGCCATTTAGTGGCCGTCGTGGCTGGTGACCCGCGCCCCGGGCTCGGCCAGCTGGTAACACATGTTTACGGTGTAGTAAAATATTTACCAGCGTGGTAACGAGTGGGTCAACACCGTCCTGAGTGATATAGAGGACCATAAGGCTGTGTGGTGGCGGTGCAGGAGGCCCATGACAGTCATGGCCTCTTGTTTGTCTTACACATCTCTATACGCTCCACCAATATGGGACGTGTGTACAGTATTATGTTATGGCTCCGCTAACAGTAACTCCCGAAAGTAAAAATGAAGATTCGTTATGCCGACAAACACGTTACATTAATACCTTGTCCTTAGGGGTCAGAGGTCAAGGTCACTATAATTAAAGTTCTTTTTCCGAACCTTAATGTCGGTTTTCATGCATCGATAAAACAAAGAATTGCAAAGGTGCCTTGTCCACAGGGAGAAAAAATTCCCTTCGTTTATTTGGGTCACTGGGCTAAAGGTGAACATCGGCATTGCTGAGGATAACATATTCAATACCAACATCAAAGATGGCTTTCTATGAGTCCCCCCTGCCAGAAGGAGAGGAGGTTACCGTTTATTTCAGGGTCAATTATCAGTCATCGGTGCTGGAAATAAAAGTTTCAATTGCCTTACGATAACGACTCTTTTTCGAGGCACAGATCCATAAGGTGGGCGTGTGAGTGCCTCTTGTTACCTCCTCTTACGGATTCTTGCTTCACACGCCTCTCTCTCTCTCTCTCTCTCTCTCTCTCTCTCTCTCTCTCTCTCTCTCTCTCTCTCTCTCTCCAACTTTTGATTTACGGAGTCTCGCCTTGCATAAAATCAATTATTTATTACTTTAATGAATCTACTGAGTAATTCCCCTTCAACCCACCCACAACTGGGGTGAGGTCATTACTTCTTTACTCGATCGCTTGGCCCTCTCCACCACTTGGCCCTCTCCACCACTCGGCCCTCTCCACCACTCGGCCCTCTCCACCACTCGGCCCTCTCCACCACTCGGCCCTCTCCACCATTCAGCCCTCTCCACCACTCGGCCTCTCCACCACTTGGCCCTCTCCACCCATCCCGTCTCTCCACCTCAACACTCCCTTTACTGCTCATACCTCCTCCCACTCCTCATCCCTCTCGCCTCAGCAGTCGGGTGAGTGGGGTGGGTACACAAAGTACAATACAGGAGTTAGGACCCCCCCCCTCCCCTCCCTCCCCCCCCCCAGATGGTAATATTGTTCCTGCGCGTGTCTCAAATTATTGTGCGTTTCGATTTTACTCCGCTGTGTCCTGTTCCATTCCAACAATTACTTCTTTTTTTTATCAATCGGAAGTTATTTTATCATCTCTATTTTTTAACAAACTTTTATATTTTTTTGAGGGTATTTCAGCAAACTTTTATATATATATTTTTTTTTTTATTGTTTTTTTTTTTGTAGTACTTTCGTCATTGATGTTTTTTTTTTTTTTATTTAGACATAAGGATGAACTGTTTTAATGGTTGATCCTGGCTGGTCCGGTAAGACGCTTAGGTCTCTTGTGTGTTTTAGATCTGAAGCTTTATTATATTGTACCAGTGTACTGTATTCCAGAGTCATGTTCAGCTGTGACTTCCTTGTTGATACATTCATCGTCATCATTACTGTTATTAATACAAATATCATCATCACCACCACCACCAATCATCATCATTATCATCATCATTATCATCATCACTCATCATCTCCTTTGTTAAACTCTGTAATTGGTTTTCACTCCTCGTTACTACCGCTACTATGTGACTTTTCAGGGTAAACTTAAGCCTGGTCTTATTTATCGCTTTTTCCATCAAACTTTTGAGAAGAAAAGTTGTTGTAATTATCAAGAGCCACTGAGATTCATTTCCTCCCAGCACTGGCACAGGTTCGATACTTGGACGAGAGGTGTGTTGGCCAGTGTGAGCCTCGGCGAACATGGCAGGCTTTCTCCGGGTACCCTGACCTAACCTAACCTAACCTAACCTAACCTCACCTCTTGGATGATCAGCCAAGAACGCCCAAGGAAGACTCATTTATCCTTGAATATTTTCCACCATCAGTTTTCCTTCGATGTTTCTATTATTTTTTTTTGCACTTCTAGTCAGTCATGTTTCTGTCTCTTCTTCCCTTTGCCACCTGCCTCAGTCCTCCCCTCCTCTCCGGCCTCTTCCCCCTCCTCTCCCCGGCCTCTTCCCCCTTCTCTCCCCGGTCTTTTCCCCCTCCCCTCCCCGGCCTCTTCCCCCTCCCCTCCCCGGCCTCTTCCCCCTCCTCTCCCCGGCCTCTTCCCCCTCCTCTCCCCGGCCTCTTCCCCCTCCCCTCTTCGGCCTCTTCCCCCTCCTCTCCCCGGCCTCTTCCCCCTCCTCTCCCCGGCCTCTTCCCCCTCCTCTCCCCGGCCTCTTCCCCCTCCTCTCCCCGGCCTCTTCCTCCTTCTCTCCCCGGCCTCTTCCCCCTCCTCTCCCCGGCCTCTTCCCCCTCTCCGGCCTCTTCCCCCTCCTCTCCCCGGCCTCTTCCCCTCCTCTCCGGCCTCTTCCCCCTCCCCTCTCCGGCCTCTTCCCCCTCCTCTCCCCGGCCTCTTCCCCTCCTCTCCCCGGCCTCTTCCCCCTCCCCGGCCTCTTCCCCCTCTCCGGCCTCTTCCCCCTCCTCTCCCCGGCCTCTTCCCCCTCCTCTCCCCGGCCTCTTACCCTCCTCTCCCCGGCCTCTTCCCCCTCCCCTCCCCGGCCTCTTCCTCCCCTCCTTTCCCTTACCTCTGGCATTCCTCCCACCTTTCCCCTCCCCCATCCCCCAGTCATCTACTCTCACACTACCAATATTCTCTCCTTCCCTTTCCCTCCCCTTCAACTCTCCCCTTCCCTCCCCAGCTCTCCCCTCCCCACCCCCATCACCTCTCCTCTAGCTCCCCTCCAACAATACCCCCTGGTCCACCATCCCACAACTCCAACACCAACACCCCCTCTTTTCCTCCCTCCCTCACCTCCAACACTTCTCCCTCACCTCTGGCACTCACCCCTCCCTCCTCACTTTTAATTTGCTGCACTCTCGCCGTCCTAGCATTTTGCTGCTATATTTCACAGTTATTTCTCTCTCTCTCTCTCTCTCTCTCTCTCTCTCTCTCTCTCTCTCTCTCTCTCCGTGTGTGTGTGTGTGTGTGTGTGGTGTGTGTGTGTGTGTATTTTTTTGTCTGTGTCTGTTTGTCTATCTTTCTATGCTGTCAGTTCTCTCTCTCTCTCTCTCTCTCTCTCTCTCTCTCTCTCTCTCTCTCTCTCTCTCTCTCTCTCTCTCTCTCTCTCTCTCTCTCTCTCTCTCTCTCTCTCTCTCTTCCACTCAATGTACGAGGACACACTCACTCGGCCTCACCAGCTGCTCCACAAACCCTAATTTAAGAGTGACTATATACACAACACCACTCCCCACACTCACTCACACGGACACTCTTTCTCCGCTCCGTCGGGTCTTTCAGCCCACCTCACTCACACGGACACTCTTTCTCCGCTCCGTCGGGTCTCTCAGCCCACCTCATCTACTTTGCTGCAGTCTCACCTATCTATCGAAAAGGTCGTCAATCTATCGGGAAGCGTCGGAGACCATCAATCCCCTTTTCCACTACCATCTGTCTTTCCACTCCATCTATCTTCGCTTTGCTTAGCCTAAGAGTTCGCCCCGACTTTGTTTCCAAGGCAAAGTTTGACTCGGGATAAACTCTGTGGTGTGTGTGTGTGTGTGTGTGTGTGTGTGTGTGTGTGTGTGTGTGTGTGTGTGTTGTTTTTTTTGTATCTGGTTTCTCTGTGGTGTTTATGTAGGTGTTTGTTAAGGTGTGAGTGAGAGCTTGACCTGTGGCTACCAGTTGTGGTCAGTTAATGGGGCGAGGTGGTGGTGGCGCCTCTCTGCCTGATTGAATTAAGGTAAGTGGGAAGCAGTTAATTGGTGAGGGTCTCTGGTGAAGGGGAGCGGCCGTCTCCAGGAAAAGTTTGCCCACTCCACTAGGGACCTCGGGGCCGCTAATGGCTCCACGAATTCGCCGGAGTAAACACACCCCAGGGTTCCACATTCTCAAAAGTTTCCTTCGTCGAATTTTTCCCCTAACTGGAGATGTGAGAACTTATCCCACTGGCTGACTTCAGTTACGACACAAAGATGGATTGTCGAAGTTTAGTACGCTAAATTACCCACCACCTCTATCTGGAGATGTGAGAACGTATTCAACTTGCCGACTTCAGTTACGACACAAATATGAATTCTTAAAATTTGTGCCTTGAATATTTCCCCGAACTGGTTCATTTGAGCTACAACATAAGTATTGCCGCCAAGATGTCGTCCAAATTACGCAGGAACTCTACTGGAACTAATTTTCATCTCATATACTGACGATAACAGACAAAATGTTAAGTCTAGGTATCTTTGGTAATCGGCACCAGTCCAGGGTGATGTGCGCCTCCCATTTCTACTTTATTGTTCGCCAGAGTTTTGTCGTTTTTTTCACCTCTGGCCAGGTTTGCAATATTGCATTTTTGGACTTTGCAGAGGAATTTGTGTTCCCATGATGGAAAACCGGCACTCATGGAAATAGTGACATTTTGGTCGTCATAGTCATTTAATCCTATAATGTGATGATATTAAATTTAATGGTACACTGCATTTTTTACGGTGCTTCGCCTTTACTGTGGAACATTCAGAATTATGGCCAACCTTTTTGTAACTTGTATGGGTTTACCTAATACCTCTCTTCTCCCCTCCCCTCTCCATCGACCCCCCCCCCTCCCACCCCCCCGTCGCTGGGAGTCGAATCTATGTGCTCGCGCTGAATTTTGCCCGTCACTCATTCGCGTCAGTGTCCTCTGCCCGCCCGTCACGCAGTCCCGTCAAATTCGCCCATGCCAGAACCCCAGCCTAGCCTCACACATAAAACCTGTGACGGGGTAACTTTTACGAATTGGTTAAAGTTAGGTTTGGTTAGGTTAGCTGCTGTTATAGATTAGGTTAAGTTAAAGGTCGGTTAGGTTAGGTTAGGTTAGGTTAGGGATATACGATTTATTTGGTTGTCAGTTTAATTTTTGTCTAGTAGGTTTAATTTGGGTTAGGTTACTTTAGTTTGGTTTGGTTTACGTTTGATTAGGTTAAATTAGTTTGGCTAATTTGGTTTAGTTTGGTTAGGTTAGGTTAGGTTAGGTTAGGTTAGGTTAGGTTAAGTTAAGTTAGGTTAGGTTAAGCTAGGTTAAGTTAGGTTAGGTCGATCAGGTTTACGTTAATAATCTTCCTATTTGTTACTATTCGGTATCGTTTGGCTTATCGTCTTCTACACTGGAAAAAAATCTGTTTTTTTTTTCACGCGGGATTATCCATTCAGGAGAGAGGTAGTGGCACAGGTTAGGCACTGGCACCTGTTACTGAAGACTTGGGGAAGAAGTTAGCTGCTCTGTCAACGCTCGAACTGGTGTGTGTGTGTGTGTGTGTGTGTGTGTGTGTGTGTGTGTGTGTGTGTGTGCTTTTTAGCTTTGTGATCTTGAGTCAGTTACACGGGGTAGTTATTCTCAGACAGGTAAGGTTGTTAGGTTCAACCATTACAGCCAGTGAACAACGCCATCATAGCAGCCAGCAGGTCACCCTCGTTAACGCCAGTGACATTGGTAGTATCTTCCGGCTAAAACAGCAGCAATAATAGCATCACTTGTCTTCACTATCACCAGCGTCACCATCGCTTCTCTTCACCATCAGGACATCTCCATCACCATTGGCCATGGATATTATCAGAAACGTCAGCGCTTGTCATCATCATTCATCACCATCATCATCATCATCACCATCATCACCATCATCATCATCGTCATCATCATCATCATCATCATCATCAGTACCCATCCTTCAGGAAGAACCTCGGCAGTAGCACCACCTCCGGCCTTCACCACTAAGAACAACAGACGACAGAAACATGTAGGATCCCCAAGACGCCACAGCGGTCACGACAACCATCCCGCGCCCACCGGAAATTACATCATTAACTAATCATATTAAATTCTAAATGGTGGATGAGAAGTGTGGTGATCAAATGATATGGTGATCAAAACGAGCACCGGTAGTAATGGAATGTGTCTAGATGGAATCACATGAGGATGGATATGATATTTAGACTGTGGTAATGGTGGGAGCGGGCCGTATCCGCGTCAAAGGCTCACTTGAGCATATTCTCTATACATGGGTGGTGGTGGGAGGGAAAGGGAAGGGGGTGGTAAAGAGCCCCTACCCCCTCTCTCTCTCTCCCCCCCTCCCAGTATCATCCGCTAATAAAACCAAAGCGGCTTGATGTGGCTCGTTAATCCTTAATTATTAGATTATGGAAATACCTCCCGCAGATTACTTCCACGTCCAAGTTGGGAGAGCCGCCTCGAATTTTGTTGCTGGGAATTACTATACTACTACTACTACTGCTGGTGCCGGAGCAATACTTGGGCAGCCAGTATCCCTCTCTGGTGGTCACGTTTCTCTTCTACCTCTCCTATAGACTAAAAAAAAATGGATTAATAATTTTAATTTTCTGTCTTGTTTGTTAATATAATTTTAATACGTTACATTTTACTTCTCGTTGTCAATAATCTACAACAATCTGTTATTGTCTGGTTAAATTTATTATAGTTGCGGCGGTAAAGGCAGTAATGAATTAAATGCGGTGAGTGTGTTGGTGGGCAGTTATGGCATGATATTATCCCGCCTGTGATATTATCCCGAGCCTCGCCACACTCTCTATATATAATCAATGTGCTGGCAGTCATCGGCCGGCTCATGGTCGCTACGAAATATATTCAATTCTTCTTGGTGTTTTTCTTATAACGAAATATAGAAACTTTAAAACAATGTGGTAAAGGTTAAATGTTACATCACTCGAGTTTATTTAATGTCTTTAAACGTCCTATAAATAATAAATGATCTGTATATATTTATTAATTTATTTATTGTAATTGTGTGTGATGGTGATGACTGGAATGGGCATCTCTTGTAGCGCTGCACCTTTAAGAAACTAACGTCTAAAAATATTATATGAATGTTAAGAAATTTTAGGAGACGTGAGTGTAGGCTGCAGGTGAGAAGCTCTGGGTTCTGAGGAAGACAAAAGGGAAGTTCCAGCGTCGTAAAGTGAGGAGGAGAAAAAAATGAACCGGAGGAGAGTGTTGGTATAATGCTCTGTCTTCACGGTGTATTGATGACGTGACGCGGTGTAACAGTAACAAGATGAACGTGTGTTGGTGATACGTTACAACATTCTGGTAATAACGGGGAGACAGCGAACCAGATCACGATCATAATTATCACGATTGTTGTAACCTCGGTAAATTATGACAGGGATTTATTTTTACCTAACAGTGGAATAGTCATTGTCCTGTCTGTTTGACGCTCGTGTAAAATCATGATATTTGTAATGTTATGGTTTTGTGAGGCCTTATTACCAGCTGATGCACCTAATGATTTGCACAGGTGTGTTGTTAAAACTGGAAGCACGAATAACGTACAGGTGAAGAATGTCATGTTTTGTACACACATAGAATAAGAAACGATGCTCTTGATAGTTCATACATGTATAGTTAGATATAGTGAAGAAGGTTGTAAAGTTTAGCAAGTAAATCCGTTTGGTTCAACAGTAAGGGGCGAAGGGGACTTGAGACATGTCTTGCAGGGAAACTTCTCAGATAACAGTATCGTCTACTTAACACTTATAGTTTAGCAAGCTTAACACTAATACACTCAAGACTATAATAATCTTCATACCTAAAAACATGGAAGCTTAACAGTAATAAAGCTTACGTTGCCAGGAGTTTAGCGATGTAAGAGAAATGACCCTTGTAGCCAACTTAACACGGTCGGAAGCTCAACAGAGAAAGAAGTCCCAACGAGGCGGAAAGCTTAACAAGGTAGAGGACCCCAATCAGTAGAGGAAGCATCACGGCGTAAGAAGCTTGACTAATGTGGGACACGCAGCCATGTGGAAAGCTTCACGTTGCTGGTAAGTTGACGTTGGGAAAGAGCGCGTAAGGGAAGCCCAACCAACGTAGATATGTAATTTAGGTTATGGAACAGCACTTGACGTCGTAGGTAGGAGAGGGTGAACGACAGAGGTCTTATGACGTATGGGAGGCCGAAAATAGAGAAGCCTTTTAATAATGCTAGACATTTCATCACTTTTGTACAGTATGTTTTAGTTTCTTTAAAGTAAGGTCACGTAGAGGGGTTTACCATGTAAGGAGTGATGGCATCTGTTTAATAGTTGGGTTTATGTGATTTGGTTTAAAGGAAGAGGAAGACTGGGTAGAATTTAAGGAGGTTAACAATGCGATCGATTGACTTGGTTAGATGAGACGGTGGGGGGGGGGGGTGGGGGGAAAGTGGCACACGAGGTCAGGTTAGTTGTACCTTCTTGTAATAATAATGGACATCAGAAAGCCTCCACCATTGACCAGTTATGTTCTCCTTTCTGATGGTGAGGTGATGGTGAGTGTGATGGTGAAAAATTTGATTAGAAACATACTGCGACTGCAAGTGATGAGGATAATGATGATTTGGATGATGATGGTAGTAACCGGCTGGGATGGTGATGATGATGATAATGGTGATAATTATGGTGATGGATGAAGATGCTCGCGTAGGTGAAGGGGATGATGGTGATGATGCTGATAATGGTGTTGGTGGTGATGATGTTGGTGTAAGGGATGAAGATGATGGTGTTGGTGGTGATGATGTTGGTGTAAGTTAAGGGGATAATGATGATACCGGCAAGTGACGGAGATGATGATGGTGGTGATGATGGTGATGGACGAGGCGTGGGAGACGATGATTCACTTCCTTCTTCCTGATCGAATGTAATTGTGGGAAAGTTTTATATATCTTACACGTGAGACCAGGGGCCGAGTAGAGGTCCTTCCCCCCACGTTTACTCTCTCTCTCTCTCTCTCTCTCTCTCTCTCTCTCTCTCTCTCTCTCTCTCTCTCTCTCTCTCTCTCTCTCTCTCTCTCAACAATTTTGTATCCTGAGTTTAAGCATATTATTAGAGACGATATTTACCAGGTGTACACGTCACCCCTCCATGTACGTCAGTGTGTGTGTGTGTTTCTACCCGTGAGTGCGCCTGCGTGTTGAGTAATACAAGGGAGGTGAAGGGTGGTGGGTAGACTATGGGTTTTTAGCCTTACGTCGAGAACCTTGACTATTTTACTTGTGGGGGCAATATTTGGCATCTAATTGAAGGTTATGTACGGTAATAGGGTTGACATTTTTACTTATTTTTTTTTTTTTTGCTTCGTGATAATTTTGGAGGGAGCGTTATTTATGCTGTTATACTGACGTGATTTATAATGAATGGCAACGTAAGTCCGTCATATGCACAGTACAGTGTTTAACTCTTAAGTAGATGCCGGATATTGCTAGGTGTTGATGAAATTTTGTCCGCAACTGTATATTATTTATAAGCAAAAAAATTAATGTTTAAAATTAATTTGGATATATGATTAATGGCCGTCGAGTCTCGGGATAACTTTAAGCCTCCGTCAAGAGGTTGAGGCCCTTTGAGGAAACGTCGCTTTACTCCATGGTGGAAAAGGCTGTCTCTCACACAGGCAGCACACACAGTACGGTGCGCGGCTTCCTGGACCCCGTGTGAAAGAGCCCGATTGTTGCTCCCGGCACCCAAGTTCTTAGTAAGAGCTCGAGAGGCGCCATTTGTTTAACGCGTCGGTGTATCCTATGGCGTTGTGTCCAGCGTGAAGGTGTAAGGTGAGGGGAGGACGGCCACCAGCGTGAGGCGGCATGTAAGGTGAGGGGAGGACGGCCACCAGCGTGAGGCGGCATGTAAAGTGAGGGGAGGACGGCCACCAGCGTGAGGCGGCATGTAAGGTGAGGGGAGGACGGCCACCAGCGTGAGGCGGCGTGTAAGGTGAGGGGAGGACGGCCACCAGCGTGAGGCGGCGTGTAAGGTGAGGGCAGGACGGCCACCAGCGTGAGGCGGCATGTAAGGTGAGGGGAGGACGGCCACCAGCGTGAGGCGGCGTGTAAGGTGAGGGGAGGACGGCCACCAGCGTGAGGCGGCGTGTAAGGTGAGGGGAGGACGGCCACCAGCGTGAGGCGGCGTGTAAGGTGAGGGGAGGACGGCCACCAGCGTGAGGCGGCATGTAAGGTGAGGGGAGGACGGCCACCAGCGTGAGGCGGCGTGTAAGGTGAGGGGAGGACGGCCACCAGCGTGAGGCGGCGTGTAAGGTGAGGGGAGGACGGCCACCAGCGTGAGGCGGCATGTAAGGTGAGGGGAGGACGGCCACCAGCGTGAGGCGGCGTGTAAGGTGAGGGGAGGACGGCCACTAGCGTGAGGGGAGAACCTCCAGTGTGAGGCGTCGTATAAGAAAGGTGAGACCAACAAATAATTCTTCTGGCACAGTCTGGAAACAATTACCATTCAATTAAATACAGCTTCCCCCGGCGAGCCCCCGCCTCCCCAGGGATTAAAGTGGCCCTAACAAACCCCATAACCATAACTCAGGCGCAACGCCGCCACTGCCGCCGCCGCTCCTGCCGCTACTGCCATCAGCACCGTCGTCACAGCTGCCACTGCCATCACCACAGCCGCCCCCATGCCGCCGCCATGCTCCCTTGTCTTAAAGCTCATACCAGAACAAACTTTGTTGGATTTTTCACCCTAACTATGACAGTATATTACCTCCCGACCTGCGGATTGCATGCGAACTCTGTCCCAACTTCTTGTGGTGCAACACACCGGAGATCCAGCCCTTGTCTCAGTCTCTACCAGCCCTTGTCTCAGTCTCTACCAGCCCTTGTCTCAGTCTCTACCAGTCCTTGTCTCAGTCTCTACCAGCCCTTGTCTCAGTCTCTACCAGCCCTTGTCTCAGTCTCTCTACAGTCCTTGTCTCAGTCTCTACCAGCCCTTGTCTCAGTCTCTACCAGCCCTTGTCTCAGTCTCTACCAGCCCTTGTCTCAGTCTCTACCAGCCCTTGTCTCAGTCTCTACCAGCCCTTGTCTCAGTCTCTCTACAGTCCTTGTCTCAGTCTCTACCAGCCCTTGTCTCAGTCTCTGCCAGCCCTTGTCTCAGTCTCTACCAGCCCTTGTCTCAGTCTCTCTACAGTCCTTGTCTCAGTCTCTACCAGTCCTTGTCTCAGTCTCTACCAGCCCTTGTCTCAGTCTCTCTACAGTCCTTGTCTCAGTCTCTACCAGCCCTTGTCTCAGTCTCTGCCAGCCCTTGTCTCAGTCTCTACCAGCCCTTGTCTCAGTCTCTCTACAGTCCTTGTCTCAGTCTCTACCAGCCCTTGTCTCAGTCTCTGCCAGCCCTTGTCTCAGTCTCTACCAGCCCTTGTCTCAGTCTCTCCCCAGCCCTTGTCTCAGTCTCTACCAGCCCTTGTCTCAGTCTCTACCAGCCCTTGTCTCAGTCTCTCCCCAGTCCTTGTCTCAGTCTCTCTATAGCCCTTGTCTCAGTCTCTACCAGCCCTTGTCTCAGTCTCTCCCCAGCCCTTGTCTCAGTCTCTCTACAGCCCTTGTCTCAGTCTCTACCAGCCCTTGTCGCAGTCTCTCCCCAGTCCTTGTCTCAGTCTCTCTATAGCCCTTGTCTCAGTCTCTCCCCAGTCCTTGTCTCAGTCTCTACCAGCCCTTGTCGCAGTCTCTCCCCAGTCCTTCTCTCAGTCTCTACCAGTCCTTGTCTCAGTCTCTCTATAGCCCTTGTCTCAGTCTCTACCCAGTCCTTGTCTCAGTCTCTACCAGCCCTTGTCTCAGTCTCTCCCCAGCCCTTGTCTCAGTCTCTACCAGTCCTTGTCTCAGTCTCTACTAGCCTTTGTCTCAGTCTCTCCCCAGTCCTTGTCTCAGTCTCTACCAGCCCTTGTCGCAGTCTCTCCCCAGTCCTTGTCTCAGTCTCTCTATAGCCCTTGTCTCAGTCTCTCCCCAGTCCTTGTCTCAGTCTCTCCGCAGCCCTTGTCACTGTCTCTCCTCAGCCCTAGTCTCAGTCTCTCCGCAGCCCTTGTCACTGTCTCTCCTCAGCCCTAGTCTCAGTCTCTCCGCAGCTCTTGTCACTGTCTCTCCTCAGCCCTAGTCTCAGTCTCTCCGCAGCCCTTGTCACTGTCTCTCCTCAGCCCTAGTCTCAGTCTCTCCGCAGCTCTTGTCACTGTCTCTCCTCAGCCCTAGTCTCAGTCTCTCCGCAGCCCTTGTCACTGTCTCTCCTCAGCCCTAGTCTCAGTCTCTCCGCAGCTCTTGTCACTGTCTCTCCTCAGCCCTAGTCTCAGTCTCTCCGCAGCTCTTGTCACTGTCTCTCCTCAGCCCTAGTCTCAGTCTCTCCGCAGCTCTTGTCTCAGTCTCTCCTCAGCCCTAGTCTCAGTCTCTCCTCAGCCCTAGTCTCAGTCTCTCCGCAGCTCTTGTCACTGTCTCTCCTCAGCAACTAGTCTTAGCTCTAGCCCGGGATCCCAGCCTTACCCATTTTAATGTTCACTTTCCGTGTATCAGTTCCATAATTGATATCTTCTGAATCTACTTACCAACTTCTTTCCATATTCTTAGAAATTAGTTGTGGAGTTTATCCGAGGAGCCTCCCCTCTTCCTGATGCTTCCGGGAAGTTGGTGAGGGAGACTGTCCTTATTGTACAACTTGTTGAATGTAATGTTTCGTGCGCATTAAATGTTTTATTGTATAGTGTGTTGACTCGGATGCCTCGCGTCTTGTTGAGTCTAGTTTATTGTGTGCGTGAGATGTGTTTGTTGGTAATTAGTGTTGGTATTTCTATTTGGTTGTGTTTCCAGTGGTGGGCTTTCGGTAAATCTTCTATCATACTATACCAGTTTACTGTATGGTTTCCAATGAGAGTAAGATTACGTCAAGGATGTATAGTGTCACCATGGTGGAAGAGGTGGCAGTACGAGCGACAGAGGGTGGTGCAAGTTGGGTGAATAATGATATGGAATGAAATTGGAAGGTGCGTCAGCTGCTGTTTACAGATGATAATTCTTTCATGGGCGATTCGGAACAGCAGTTAGAAATTTTGCTGAATGATAATAGAAACCTGATATGAACTGTCAGTAAAAGTAAGTTCATCAATATTAGTAAAGAAAGGTGACGGGGGAGAAATACATATTAGTTTGATTATAGAATGATTTGAAGGAGAGCATTTTATGTATATGGAGGTGAATGGGTGAGCAAATGGAGCGATCAGTGAGTATTGATACTCATGGTAATAGTGGTAAAGAATGTATTAAGTGGACCCAGAAAGGTATATAGTGTGTGTGTGTGTGTGTGTGTGTGTGTGTGTGTGTGTGTGTGTGTTGTAATGATACTTATACATGGGAATTATTATCTGGGTTTGAAGTATGGGATCTCGATATAATAAAAAAAAAAGTAAATAACTTGGTAGCCACAGATCTTGACACTTGAAAGCAATACGTGGGGAGTAAATAGTCTGCACAGAATAAAATATAAAAAAAAAACAGGGAGAGGACTTAGTGGTGGAAGAAGTGTTGAATAGAAGGTGTATCAGGGTCTACTAGGGTACTGTAAGCATATTGAAATAGAGGAACTGGGAGAGAGAGAGAGAGAGAGAGAGAGAGAGAGAGAGAGAGAGAGAAAGAGAGTATGTTTGGGAAATATATTGGAAGAACAAGATGGAGATGAAATGATTAAGGGTGGTGAAGGCAGCACTAAACGTAAACAGTATGGACAACCAGGAAGCATCAGTGTGTGTGTGAATGAGCGGAGAACGTAATCCTGGAAACGTGCATTATTTTTCTTTGCGTTGATGTAATGACGAACAAGAAAACTACAAACAAGTTAACAGTTAAGTTTATTTCTTTTAACTAAATTCTTTATATAGTAACTCGTTCCTTTTCCTAAGAAATTAAACCTTTCATTGAGTTTCATTTTTCTTTTCTCTTTCTTAATTAAATCCATTACAGGGAGGTTACAGTGGAGGTCCTATGGATGTGTGGAGTGCCATCATAACATGTGGGGGTAACGAGAGCTTTAATGTGGCCTTTTATAGGTATGTTCTCTTACTGTTGTGGGGGAGACATTGTGCCTCTCTCCCTGTTGATGGTCGCTTACCTCTTAGAGCACACCTTTATGCCGCTTGTTAGAGACGGTGTTAATATGAACACAGCCGGATTTACAACGTTTAACACAAAAGCTATTGGTGTGTGTTTATGATCAGGGGTGAGCCAAGAGTTGCTGTGTTAAGGTCGGGGTGAGCCAAGAGTTGCTGTGTTAAGGTCGGGGTGAGCCAAGAGTTGCTGTGTTAAGGTCGGGGTGAGCCACGAGTTGCTGTGTTAAGGTCGAGGTGAGTCAAGAGCTGCTGTGTTAAGGTCGGGGTGAGTCAAGAGTTGCTGTGTTAAGGTCGGGGTGAGCCAAGAGTTGCTGTGTTAAGGTCGGGGTGAGCCAAGAGTTGCTGTGTTAAGGTCGGGGTGAGCCAAGAGTTGCTGTGTTAAGGTCGGGGTGAGCCAAGAGTTGCTGTGTTAAGGTCGGGGTGAGCCACGAGTTGCTGTGTTAAGGTCGGGGTGAGCCACGAGTTGCTGTGTTAAGGTCGGGGCGAGTCAAGAGTTGCTGTGTTAAGGTCGGGGTGAGTCAAGAGTTGCTGTGTTAAGGTCGGGGTGAGCCACGAGTTGCTGTGTTAAGGTCGGGGCGAGTCAAGAGTTGCTGTGTTAAGGTCGGGGTGAGTCAAGAGTTGCTGTGTTAAGGTCGGGGTGAGCCAAGAGTTGCTGTGTTAAGGTCAAGAGCGAACCAAGAGTTACTGTGTTAAGGTCAAGGTTGTAAGAGTTTAAAGACGTAAGTAAAGTAGACAAGGAAATATTTCAGTGTATGGATAATATAATGTTTATAGGACCTGTATGGGAGAAAGACAATGCTGTATTAAAGATGAGGGAAAGACATTATGAAAAGTCACTCCTGTGGGTGATAGTGTGAGAGGAAGATTAAACACATTAACAGTATGAGAGAAAGACAAGGTAGAAGACGACGTGTGAGAAAGACAATGAGGGAAAAATGTGAAGATGGTGAGGGAGGAGGAGAATGGAGAAACGACACAATGGAGGGAATTCATTTCTGGAGTAAATGCACTTCCAAACGCAGCTGTCATGGGCCATCTGTGATCCATTAGTGAAATAATTGTCGCTAATGACGCCTCTTTTTACCAGTTCAGGGAGAGAAGAGGATTAATTTACGATTGGTTGGATTATCACCCATGGGGAAAGGGGAGGGGTCGATTTGCAGTTGTTGTTGGTTGGTGATTATTATTAGTTAACTTTCGACGAGGGAACACCGTGGGGGCGGGGAGGAGGGGTAAGTATGTGTCTTGATTCGGTGTTGTTATATGAAGATAAAAGCAACACTATTATAAGTAATCAACAGCGCCTGGCATTCCCCCTTCACTCATTAATGATACACTTAAGGTAGAGAACTTTCGCCAGCCTCTTGCTCTCAATGGCAGTCGAATAATTTGGTGTGATCTTTGGATTTGCTTGTAAACAAAGAAGAGGTGAGTGTCCTCAGAGCAAGATTCATTGTGGACGAAACCTTTTCTTATATGTTGTAGTTAAGTTTATTCAGTAACACTATTATATGTACAGGTACTAGTGTAAATATTTGTACACAGATACAGTTAGAGGTGTAGAGATAAGTACTGGTAAAACTGTAGATCCGGTACAGATATATAAGGAACAATATATTTTAGTATTAAGTCATCCCTATTGGACAGAGAAAATAATAGCACTTTGTCTATTACAACAGTTAGGGTTCATGTTACAGCTTCTACGGTATATTGTGACAGGTGATAAGGGGTGTTTATCTGGTAGCATGTTCCACTGACGTAACATTGTGCTCTTACACTACTCTTAAGGTGTTAGATCTATGGGTGGTCTTGTATAAGGTCCACCACTCCGAGGCTGGTAAGGCACCACAAAACAAACATTGTATATTTGAGCCTCTTGCTCCTGTACTTTTCAATAAACCATAAATTATTATTATTATAGTTATTATTATTTTTATTATTATTATTATTATTATTATTATTATTTTTATTTATTTTTTATTATTTTACGTGGAGAATCGCTGCCCTCCGGGCGGCTCATCCGCTCGGCCACGGTAGGACGCCACCCTCTGGGAGGCTCCACATTGTCTCACTGTTCAGTCCCCAAAACTTCTTCTTCCATCAATAGTTCATTAACGGTGTATGTAAGTTCCACCATGTTTTTCACTACAACGGTACAGCAAAGTATATTTTTTTAGCATTAAACTGTTATTATTTTATTGTCTTATTATCACTACATATAACACCACCCATCATCACTGCATATAACATCATCCAACATCACTACATATAACACCATCCATCATCACTACATATAACACCACTCATCATCACTACATATAACACCATCCATCATCACTACATACTGTATAACACCATCCATCATCACTACATATAACACCACCCATCATTACTACATATAACAACATCCATCATCACTACATATAACACCATCCATCATCACTACATATAACACCACCCATCATCACTACATATAACACCATCCATCATCACTACATATAGCACCACCCATCATCACTACATATAACACCATCCATCATCACTACATATAACACCACCCATCATCACTACATATAACACCATCCATCATCACTACATATAACACCACCCATCATCACTACATATAACACCATCCATCATCACTACATATAACACCACCCATCATCACTACATATAACACCATCCATCATCACTACATATAACACCATCCATCATCACTACATATAGCACCACCCATCATCACTACATATAGCACCACCCATCATCACTACATATAACACCACCCATCATCACTACATATAACACCATCCATCATCACTACATATAACACCATCCATCATCACTACATATAACACCACCCATCATCACTACATATAACACCACCCATCACCACTACATATAACACCACCCATCATCACTACATATAACACCATCCATCATCACTACATATAACACCATCCATCATCACTACATATAACACCACCCATCATCACTACATATAACACCATCCATCATCACTACATATAACACCACCCATCATCACTACATATAACACCATCCATCATCACTACATATAACACCACCCATCATCACTAAATATAACACCATCCATCATCACTACATATAACACCACCCATCATCACTACATATAACACCATCCATCATCGCTACAGATCGGCAAAGTAGTTTCCAAGATTCTCGTGCGGACACACAAACAAACACACACACACACACACACACACACACACACACACGGGTGGGGGGGGGGGGGGAGGCTGGTGATCGTAGTCAGGGTGCCACTTGCCGTGTCGAGGGTTGTGGTACAATCGGTTTCCACTGCCGGCGGACACCTGTCAATATTCACCCCGCTCCGTAATTGCCAACCTAATTACCTGGCCGCCATACAATTGGATCATCACTTGATGTGACCCGTACAACTGTTGGAGCATTACGATGAGGGTTTCCTGTTGCTGTAGTGACCTGTTGACAACTGTTGCTGTAGTGACCTGTTGATAACTGCTGCTGTAGTAACCCATTGACAACTGTTGCTGTAGTGACCTGTTGATAACTGTTGCTGTAGTGACCTGTTGACAACTGTTGCTGTAGTGACCTGTTGATAACTGTTGCTGTAGTGACCTGTTGACAACTGTTGCTGTAATGACCTGTTGATAACTGTTGCTGTAGTGACCTGTTGATATCTGTTGCTGTAGTAACCTGTTGATATCTGTTGCTGTAGTAACCTGTTGACAACTGTTGCTGTAGTAACCTGTTGATAACTGTTGCTGTAGTAACCTGTTGATATCTGTTGCTGTAGTAACCTGTTGATATCTGTTGCTGTAGTAACCCATTGACAACTGTTGCTGTAGTAACCTGTTGATAACTGTTGCTGTAGTGATCTGTTGACAACTGTTGCTGTAGTGACCTGTTGACAACTGTTGCTGTAGTGACCTGTTGACAACTGTTGCTGTAGTAACCTGTTGACAACTGTTGCTGTAGTGACCTGTTGATATTTGTTGCTGTAGTAACCTGTTGACAACTGTTGCTGTAGTGACCTGTTGATAACTGTTGCTGTAGTAACCTGTTGACAACTGTTGCTGTAGTGACCTGTTGATAACTTGCTGTAGTGACTTGTTGATATCTGTTGACGTAGTGACCTGTTGACAACTGTTGCTGTAGTGACCTGTTGACAACTGTTGCTGTAGTGACCTGTTGACAACTGTTGCTGTAGTGACCTGTTGATATTTGTTGCTGTAGTAACCTGTTGACAACTGTTGCTGTAGTGACCTGTTGACAACTGTTGCTGTAGTGACCTGTTGACAACTGTTGCTGTAGTGACCTGTTGACAGCTGTTGCTGTAGTGACCTGTTGATATCTGTTGACGTAGTGACCTGTTGACAACTGTTGCTGTAGTGACCTGCTGACAACTATTGCTGTAGTGACCTGTTGACAACTGTTGCTGTAGTGACCTGTTGACAACTGTTGCTGTAGTGACCTGTTGATATCTGTTGCTGTAGTGACCTGTTGACAACTGTTGCTGTAGTGACCTGTTGACAACTATTGCTGTAACGACCTGTTGACAACTGTTGCTGTAGTGACCTGTTGATATCTGTTGCTGTAGTGACCTGTTGACAACTGTTGCTGTAGTGACCTGTTGATATCTGTTGCTGTAGTGACCTGTTGACAACTGTTGCTGTAGTAAACTGTTGACAACTATTGCTGTAGTGACCTGTTGATAACTGTTGCTGTAGTGACCTGTTGACAACTGTTGCTGTAGTGACCTGTTGACAACTGTTGCTGTAGTAAACTGTTGACAATTGTTGCTGTAGTGACCTGTTGATAACTGTTGCTGTAGTGACCTGTTGACAACTGTTGCTGTAGTGACCTGTTGATATCTGTTGCTGTAGTGACCTGTTGACAACTGTTGCTGTAGTAAACTGTTGACAACTATTGCTGTAGTGACCTGTTGATAACTGTTGCTGTAGTGACCTGTTGACAACTATTGCTGTAACGACCTGTTGACAACTGTTGCTGTAGTGACCTGTTGATATCTGTTGCTGTAGTAACCTGTTGACAACTGTTGCTGTAGTGACCTGTTGATATCTGTTGCTGTAGTGACCTGTTGACAACTATTGCTGTAACGACCTGTTGACAACTGTTGCTGTAGTGACCTGTTGATATCTGTTGCTGTAGTGACCTGTTGACAACTGTTGCTGTAGTAAACTGTTGACAACTATTGCTGTAGTGACCTCTTAATGATTTTACCGTTCAAGTCATCATACTCAGTGGGATAATGTATTACACCTGAGGGGTTGTCATTGTACTCGAGGGATTAATACACAATGGGCTATAGAAGAGGGAGGGTGTTATCCCGTGTACAGGTGGGTAGAGCTTTGGTGACGCCCGTGTGGACTCACTCACCCTGCCTCTCGCCTCTTATAAGCAGAACACTCATGGTTCCACAAACTGTATCCCAGCATCTTACTTAAAAAATTATATTAGTAGTGTGTAATCTTGCATATAGCCTTAGCTTAGGACACCAATCAGTGCAATGGGTGATACATATGATATATATACAGTACCAGAGAAGGAAAGGTTACAAGAAAAACAATGCTGCTTAAATTATGTTAATTATAATTATTACTATGCGCAGTTACCTATAGGAGTTCCTTTTTATCCTTGTGTACAACTTTTAATGCTCCTGTGATGATGAGGAAGGTAAAGTTATCAAGTGGGAAATAAAGTGGGAGATTTGATAGCAGGTGGACTTTGAGGGCACAGATAGATATATAGGGGGAGGGGGGGCTGGAAATTCATTGCCAGAGGCTGACCGAATTTCCAATTAATTTTATAATATTACCAGGGCGCAGAGCATCTATCTGGGTTTCACGTTATTTACGGAATCTTTACTGCAAACTATTTTAAATTATCCACGCTTACTCATCGTCTTTCTGGGGAATTCAAATCAATTTTTTGTCTATATTCACTTGGGAGATTTTTAATACCCAGAATTATTTGACTTATTCTTCTCAGTACCGAATCAAGGGGATTCGTATCAATTGTAAATAAGAATAATCAAACTGAACATCACTAGAGTCTTAACAAGAGCCAGATACAGTTGTAATTATAACCTGTGTACTTTTGTTACACTTCTAAAGGTGAACCCCACAACCTTGTCTAATTTATTTCCAACATTAATTTACTGTTTATTATCGATGTATCTCAGGTTTTGTTATATCGTACTCTTAATGATAAAAAAAAAGACCTGTTGATGGCGGTAAATACGAAAGAAAAAGCTTGATCGAGACGACTTTTAGTAACTAGACTCACATTATGATGATGGGAATGTAGTAGTGGTAATGCTTGCGCCTTCTTTGTTATTTGTGATTTTCGTACCGGTAACCTAAGTAATTCATATTTGCGTTAATCCACTTGTGTCTTAGTTCTTTATCTTTGGGAAATGCATGGAAGCGTATGCCCCCATCTCGTTTGAACAAAAAATTACACCTAAACACAATACAATTATCAGGCATTATGTAACAGGACCACCAGTTTTCACACTAGTGGCTGCAGCCGACTGAAAGGGCAGCCTCTTGACCTAGCCTCACCGTGACGTCATCCGCGAGCTGGGTAGCATTTTGGGTCAGGTGGGGACAGACCTCCTCTTCTATAGACCTTGTAATAGACGACACAAACAGTGAATTAATTGCACTTCCAGGGAATTGTTTACAACCCACCGTAAAGTAATAGGCTACAAGCAAACATCATTTAGGTGCTAATGGGTATAATTAGGTTAACTTTAATGATTCAGAAAATTCAGGACGAGCGGGGATTGGTGATGTGTGCTCACGTAAAAAACAATTATGAGGCCGGGCAGCACCTGTCATTGCAGTGTGGTACAGCCGCAACTTTTAAAGTGATGTTGCTGGCGAGAGCGACTCCATATACAACATGTGGTACTTGGATGAGATTGATGGAAACAGAGTCGCTGGTCCAAACTATTATCTCATGGTATTATATAGCAACAGTCAGTTGATTTGTGTGATGTAAATACAGTAAAAAAAATTCTGGATGCTGAGTTTTTCCTTATGACTATTTTTGTCTTTCCGTATTGTATTGTAAATAAACGATAACTATTGGCTTGTTGATATAACGCGACGCAAGCCAGGCGAGACACAACTGATCAACACAGCTACTCGGGCTCGGAGGAAAATACTGCTGGGGATCACATCTAAGGTTCCTGTACTGACCTTATAAACCTTTTCATAAACAAACTCGCGCTACTCGAGTGTACGTAGTAGTCTATCATACGGGACGCAATATTTCCCAACCTTAGAATTATTGCTGGAAAAATGTCCAATATATTCCCTAGTATGTTATTCCGTGTATAGGAAACTATAATAATATCAGTGAACTGGAATTTAATACGGTGAGAATATACGACCAATAGCAAGAGACTTTGTGCACGAGGGAGAAACTTGAGTGGCCAAGAACCCCTGGACTATGTGGCGTGGCTGGAATAATAAGTAATTCACACGTAAGGAATCTATAAATGTCCAATGCTTGTGTTTTGGTTTATCTGAAGTGGCGTTTAGAGGAGGGGAATATTGTTATTAAATTGTATTATAAAAGAAAGAAATGACTATATGTAATGGCGCTGTTTGATAACGTAAAAAAACGCAAGTCAGGAAGTAGTATTGGAAGTCAGAAATTGCCAGTGGAGGAAGAGTGTGATATCAGATTGGGTAATATGATACTGACGCGAGGGAAAAAGTGCGCAATGTTTGGTGGGCGATGTTGAATGTTTTAAGTGTAAATTACTTAATGTTGTTCTGTTTGTTACCTAAAATAGGGATAAAATTGAATGTTGCCATACTTTTGTTTGACCAAATTAGTTACTAATAAGAAATGAAAAAGATGAATGTAGCGCTTGACAGAACATTCTTTTGAAATTACAATTAGTTAACTTTTTACTGTTCGTGCATTGATAGATATTTAGTAAAATTAGTAAACAATTTAGCATTGATTCAATATGCATCTTTGTGTATACAGTACAGGTATACAGTACTGGTATACAAACAATGGTACAACGTAAATCCATTCTACAAAGAGTAGCCCAGTAAAGTCACCGTTATCTCGGACGTCGTTTCAACTTTGATAAGTAACATCTGTTCAACATCAGTACAAAGTTGTGTCCGCTGGGATTGTTGATACGCTGTTGCCCTTGAGAATTGTATAATATGGTGTATTTTGTTATATTCTGAGTTTGATTCTGGACGAAAGCTTTACATTTATATGCCCAAATTCTTCAGTAATCAGTGGAAGAACTTAGGGCCCAACCATTATAAGTATGGCAGTGCCGCAGGATACACGCTATAATGTTTGGAAACTTTCCCTGGCCGCACTCATGTAAATAAAACTAAGGTGTTTAATAACTCTAGAAATTAATAAATAATAATGTATGATAATTTTGGTGAAAACGATAATTTTGGGGTGCCGGTACTATAATTCTCATCTGGCAATCTCCGCCTGGCAACACTCCCCTCGACATGGCACCAAAATGACCGTATCCATTGGGTGCAGAAAAATGAAGGATGAAAAAGCACCAAGTTGAAGTTCTTGCTCAGCGTAAGGGTAAGTAATTTCTTGAATTTTATCACGTGTTACGTTTTACAATATAGGAGAATAATTGCCTACCAAATTTGACTTGAAGTTTACTTACGTTCGTGAAAGATGTCATATTCTAATCAAACTCGCCAAATACAGTGACACAGAAAACTAATAAACCACCTGCTGTCAACCTCCTCTATTTCCCACTTCTGAACTCTACCTTGTACTGTACCCGTCTTGCACCCGTTGAGCTAATGCTCTCTTCTCTCCATATCACCAACCAACCAAAGCGACCTAGGCATTATAACGGCTACAGATTTCCACATACTTCAACATCGTCTAGATTTACTTTTATGTTGAGAATACTGTCTAAATATTATTGTTTAGTAAGCATTTCACAACTTGGTTCGAGGTTTAAAAAGTAACTGCATGAACTAGCCCGGCCCTTCTGCGAAACTTGCTTACTTATTTAGTTACCCAAATCGGCAGTAAAACAAAGGCTGCATGTGATAAAAGTTTAACCCCGTATGTCCTCTTAATTAATAATAACCATGATGCCACCGCCCAAAAATACTAGGAATTTTAAATAAAGTTGAATAACTCTGAGGTACTACTTTGTTACGCGGACTCCTGTTTACATTTGAGGGGTCACGAGGTCGCTGAGGCTGGAAGAGGCTGATTTTTAAATGAAATGTTGAAATTTGTCCTGCAAAAATGTAAGTGTTTATCATTATCTGCTCTAGTTTATGTAATTATACTCATAATTGAGGCGTTATATTGAAAATATGGTGTGAACAAACGCAGTTATAATATTGAAATTTGAGTTGAGAAAATTTGATGATAGCGCCAAGGGCAAGCAAACTTTTAGATCTTGTTAAATTGCCATTGGTTAAGGATTATTAAAGAATATGTTGCAGTTCATTATTATTATCTAACAGCATTGATAATGACTTTTTTAATTTACGTTGTAATTTGCCACTGCAGACTGCAGTATTATATATGTTTACCATTCATATTTCTGGCAATACTAATTACTAATTAGTAAATTCGTACAAATGTACAAGCTTTCATTTTCCTTATTTTTGTATGTAATTAAGAAAAAACAATTTTTTAGATCATTTAGTTTTTCCTTTTAACTGCCTCCAGAAAGCATTTTTCCCAAGGCGTGCCCCCGAGTCACCCTAGAGCTCCTTCCTGGTTTAGGGGAGAGTTTGAAGGGTGGAGGGCCCCAAAAAGAGAGTCAGCTTAGGGTCCCCAAAAGGCTGGGGCGGGTCCTGGGAGCCACCAAGCAAGTCATTTTTTCCCAGGTACTTCGGTTCCCTTTGTACTAACGCTGGGCATAAAAGTCACAACAAAGTAACCAAGAACACTCAAAACACCTGAACTTCCAGTAAGCTGACAAATGGTGAAATTATAAATTTATTATATCGAAGCACTGGAGTCATTCAAGACACCAGTCTACCCTCGTCGTTCATTGTTTCACGTTTTCTGTTACATCTGTAGCGTACACTTAAGATACTCAAATATACACGCGTTTTTTTTTAGTGCTGTAGTGTTAGGAACAATGACAAGTGCAGTAATCACCACGTTGTTACGGTTAGTGTCGTCCCAAAGACAACTAGAAATATATTTAGGGATAACGTCATTATAAGAATATCCTTGGTTGAATCAACTTTGTATGTGTGTATTATCTATGAGCTGAGTTAAAGTGAACTTATATCACAATTTCACTTCACGTGTATTGGTATTGTGAATCAAGGACTAACTTGGGGTTATTTATCGGTACTACAAATATTTTAAACGTGTCGTCATGGTAACTTTTATGGGTTTATGGTATATTGTAATTGCTGATTAGTGCACTGTAGGTCAGTTTTGACTGAATGTTTACACTGGAAGGAAGGTCATACTGGTGAATGAAGGAAACTTGTCTGGATAATCATAAATACGGTTTTTTTTTATAAAGTGGATCATATTACAATAACGGAACATGGACGGCTTGGAGGATAGCAACATTAACCTAAACTAATAAATAATATATTCTATTCTAACCTAGCCTAAGTTAACTACCCAAATCTAACTCTCACCACCAGAGCGATAGGATTCCGTTATTGTTCACTTAACCACTTCGTTTTGAACTAATTTATCTTGAATAATGAAAGAAACTGGCGATAATGACAACAACTTTTATCATTAGTGAGTGGGATATGGGTTAATTTAGGTACAGTTTTGACGTGTTAAATATACCCCACATACTGTATGACGTAGTGCGAGATCAGTTAAGTTTCATTGTCAGCCTAGTACACAGGGACGTCGTTTCGCCACAGATTGAAGATATATGATGCAGGATGTTTAGAACGAACTATTGATGGTTATGATGATATAGGGAAGACATATGGTGGTGGGGAGCTGCAGGTGATTAGTTTCTAGGCAGGTACACGAGGGCCTTGTAGTTGAGATAGGTTGGGATTTTCTCTCATTTATATTATTGTAGTTTTGTTTTTTGTTTTTTATTTAGTTTATCTTTTCACTCTTCATCAGCTTGGTCTGTTCTTTGTTGCGTTATTATGATGTTTATTGATATAATTTTGACGTAAGGTGTGATGAAAAGCAACGTTTACCAGCTGTAGAATACGACGTGAGGGAGTATTTTAGTGTCTAGAAGAAATAGCGTAAGGTTATAGTTATTACAGTATATAGAAAACGAAGTGTGGAGATATTGTTAGTAGGTAGAAAACGAATTGTGGGAATATTTTCAGGTGGATAATATAAAATGAGTGTTTGGTGCTGAAGTGAGGTTGAGGGTAATGATCAAGTTATTAATGAATAGTGCCGCCCTCATGACCTGGCTCTCTATCTACTGTTTACTCTGCCACATCCACTCCACCACCCACCTCCACTACTCTTGCCCAACCTAACCTAACCACCACCCACCTCCACCACTCTTGCGCAACCTAACTTAACCACCACCCACCTCCACCACTCATGCGCCGTTTTATCTGCGTAAGCACACACACCTCCATTGCACCCACGTCACCGCATGCCTCCAAAACCCCCACTACATCACACGCCTCCACACCACACCCGCTCCACCCCTTGCCTCCACCACACCCTCGCTATCCTGGGCATCAATCACACAATAGGTGCATCATAGTGTTGTGTGGCACAGTATAATTACAGAAGCTTTACATTGGCTTTGCGTGTGGTGCAGCAAGACCACAGCTCCACTCTCCCTGCTGTATGTAGCACCGTAATATTAAAGGTGTGTGTATTTCAGTGTTGCTATAGGTGCACAATGATTGTATTGTTTGTGGCGCATTATAACTTTAGGGAAGTGGATAAAAAGTGTTGTGAATGGCGCAGTATAGCTACAGTCATTAGAAAGGTTTTGTTTGATGTAGCATATCAGGTGCCGTAGGATTGCGTTTTGTGTGTTTGTGGCGCAGTAACTACAGGTCCATGATAAAGGCGGTGTGTGTGTGTGTGTGTGTGTGAGAGAGGCATTAGAACAACAGGTGGATTAAGCAGGTGTTGTATGTGGCATGGTATTAAGTACAGGTGCATCATAAATGCATCGTGTGTGTGACGCGGTATCACTACAGGTGCAGCGTGGCGGTGTTTACAAAGGACCACTTAGGCTAACATCTGGCGTGCCCGGCCACCACTAGCACTATTACCCCGGTGATCGCTGGGCGCAGTTACGATAACCATTACTTCAATTCAGTGCCATCACGTAATAATGTGTATTATTTGCTGTACATTGTTGCTGTTGCCACCACTGCCCTGCCTCTAGTCTAGTCCTTCCCCCGGGTTGATGTGCTTCCTCCCGCATGCGTAGTGTTTGATGGTCATATCCTCAACCAAGGTAGCAATCAGTAGATGAATGATTGAATGGTATTTATAGTGTTTGAGGGCTAGTTAACAGCGGCCAAGAGAGAGAGAGAGGCAGTCAGTCACAAAATATTCCACTTGGTGTTGTGATTGCATTGCTCAGTGAACAAAGGATACACTTTTGTACTGTACATGTTGACATTATCATTACCTACTGTAACGTGGCTGAACCATGTGTGCGTGTGTGTGTGTAGATCGCGGCTGTGTTCTATAAAAAGTTAGTCGACTATTGTGGGGCCTCAAAGCAAAATTTTATTTATATTTTTTGGTGAAAGTTTTGCAAGATTGGGTCAGATTTTAATTTTGTTCATGCACTCACTTTATTGGGCCAAACATTTTATATATACAGTATATGTATATATATTTGTTTTTTATTAATTTTTCATGAGTTAATTTTTGGGGCAGCTGCCATTATTTGATGCGGTAACGGGGAAAAAAAGAAATAAACTATTACCCTCAAATATACCTTTTACGTAATTACCAGGTGAATAACTCTCATTACACAGCCTTCTGCTCCTGTAATGCAGTCAGTCACTCCTGCCGTCTCTCTTGTTAACCAAATCATCATTTTGTGGCGTCATGTTTATTGCCTTCTTTTGTATACTTTAGTACTGTGATGATGATGATGATGATAATGATATTGAAATATTAATCATAATAATAATGATTGTAAGTAAGGTAGAGAGTGAATCCATCTTCGTCTTACTTACAATGTGAGTTAAGTAGTTGGCTGCTTCACGTCTTAGGGTCTGACATGTAACACAAGTTGATGACAGCAGACTTAACTTTGGGATACCTACTGACTGACTCACTGACCCTCCTGATAATTGATCCTCTCGAGAACAAACTGTTTGAATCTTAATGGTGAGATAGTTTCAGTGCGGATGATCATTGATTCACTGCACCAGATCGGAGGTGTTGGTTATAGGCAAGGAAGTATGTATGTTAGTCCGGTGGCCTCTGTAATGCTGATAAAATAGGTCGGTTGTACTTTTAGGCCACTTCCACACCGCATGTATGTACCTGCACTGTGTAACCTCTTGTCGCTGCCTGTAGTGACCATGTGAGGGGATGAAATTGGGTTTTCGTCGCCTTCCTATTTTCTGCGTAACTGGTTAAATTAAGGTTGTCATATGGAGATTTCCAGATTCACGTATTATCACGAAAATAATGAATCGCTTGTAACTCATTGTTGTCCTGGTTCCTGTTCATTATTGCCCTACTGTTCACCATTGTTTGTCTGGCTATACTGTTCGGTGCTGTACACGAGGTAGATGAAGTGGACCAACGAAATTCACACTTGAAAAATTAATCAGTCGAGCCAAGCCTATCTCATATATAGGGTGATGTTAAATGCGTTAAAACAGCCATTAATGAAATATTAATTAATGGCACTATAGTTGTCTTAGAAATAATTATATACACTAACATAAGTATAACACTAGCATGGGGCCTCGCTCTTGATGTAAACTAAATTTCGGACGAGCGAATATATTCTCCCGCCATTACTCTGGAAGACGCACAGAGGACGCGCCTCTCACGTACACCGCTGCTAATTATGTACACAAAAAAAAAATTATCTTTACGAACGTGTCCGATGTATTTCAAAACGAACACTGCGATTCCTGTATTTGTTGGGATGTCAGAATCATTCGTCCGTTGTCATGTTGTCCTAAAACAATATTGTAAAGATATATATTTTTTTACAAGCTGAACCAATTTGAAGTTGTATGGTGATTTTCAATTAATAAATATCTATCTAATCGTTAAAATCAAGTCCAGTTTTCAAGTCAGTATCATATTTTTACTTTTATCTTTTTCTCAACCAACAGACAGTCTCTCTCTCTCTCTCTCTCTCTCTCTCTCTCTCTCTCTCTCTCTCTCTCTCTCTCTCTCTCTCTCTCTCTCTCTCTCACTGTATATCGATTAAGGTAAATCATAGGTGGAGGTTGTCGACCATACTCTCCGGACCAGAAAAAACACACACGTCTCATCCCTTACCTCTGGGAGCTCCGGCCTCTCTCTCCTTCCTTTCTCCCCCTTTCTCCTGTCATCTTTATTTTCGTCTCCTTTTCCCTCTATCTTTACTTTCTTTTCCTTCTTTTTACTTATTGTTATTCCTTTATATATTTTTTTCCTTTCACTTTATTTCCTGTTTCATTTATCTTTACTTTAATTCCTGTGTAAGTTACTTCTTATTTCTTTGACTTTATTTCCTACTGTATTAACTTTCTTTCCCTTCATTGGACTTTTGTATTGGGAAGAGTGGAAGTAATAATAGAACCATCTTGAAATACTGTCGGTGAAAATAGTACATTTCTGCCGGATATTTCGTGATCAGACTAATACACCTTTGGACGTACCTTTGGACGTAACTCAGCCATTTACAGCTACCGTACGACGCTGATGAGTGACGCGCGACTTATATTCGGTGACTGTGGGTGTTCCGTCTCTTTTATTAAGGCTGTCTCGTATTTTTAGGCGACTCTCATTCTTTCCAAAGTTTAATGGAGTCATCTATTACGGGGGCAGCAAAAAACAAGTCTCCTTCGGTGTTTCAGCCTGTGTGTGTGTGTGTGTGTTGAGACGGTGTAAATGATGCAGGTGTTTCTGTAGTTGTGAGAAATATTACTGTAACTTGAGTCAATAATCCTCCACACTACAATGAGTGTTTCGTTAGTTTGTGTTTTGTGTCTTAGTGGTGGTGGAACTCGTGGGGTCCATTACGACTCTTTTACTACAGTGCTCTCACCATTTCCAACATATTGTACACGATCTATTTAAGTTATCCTTACGGTTGATCTGATACTTTACCGTTCATCTTCAATACTTTTATTATTAAATTAGTCTTACTCTTGTACGGTCTGCCTCGTATTTGTGAAACCTCCCCTCCCCCCCCCCCCCCCCCACACACCCCGCTTGTCATCCGTCAGTATTCTTTCATCCACATTACTTCTCGCACGGTCACCCCTCACACCCCCCCCCCCATCATCATCCTTCATAGTTATTTTTATTGCCTAATTCTTGGAAAACTTTTTGGAGGTTTGTGTCCATTATCCCCATGTTATTTACTCATCTCTATCTTAGTTAATAGTTTGGTAATCATAAAGAAAAACAGGTACTGTACAAGTAACTCCTCGTAGGCGTCTGAGATCTCCGTGTTTGTGTTGTGTCAGTTTGTTAAGTGTAGATACACACACACACACACACACACACACACACACACACACACACACACACTTTATTTACTTCTATCAGCAAACCCTAAACTAGTTGTTTCTGGGTAAAGTTTTCTAATGTGTTACCTGAGCTAAATGGTGCCAAGGCAACACGTGATTAGTTGGTTTAGAAAATACTTGTAACAGAAAGACTAGTTAGATATATTGATAAAATTAATAATAAGTATGATATATTGAAATGCCGACAAATGATGCTGACTGTGTATTGAAATAATGCCATGTCAATAAAAGTAGATTATTAAGATAATCAAAACCCTGGACGTGATTTATTAAAGATAAATATTTGTAAGAGAAGAACAGTGGACGTAATTCATAGCTGTCTCCCTGACTTGTGTGACTCTTGACAACTGTTCTCAGAGATATCGAGGCAACTTATTGCGAGGGGTGAGGAATGGGGTCAGAAACTTTCATTATTTTATATCTAAACTTGGGGATTTTGAACACTACTCAAAAGTGTTAGTATCTTCTATTGTTTTGGGAGCCTCCTCGCCATTTATGTCTGTCTCTCTCTACCTTGTCTGAATGTAACAAAATCTTCGTACGATGTCTGTCTCAGAAGGAACAGCTTGCTGGCCACTTGTGGTGCCGCCACGTTTGCTTTCTGATGAATATGCTCTGGTCAAACGAAGTCCCCGTTTCGTGCACACACACACACACACACACACACACACACACACAGAGGCACTTCGTTTGGCCAGAAGACGACACGCTGCAAGCGGCACATTATTGATTAAAGTCCCGAAGATTACTTCCTCTCCGCACCGGTTATTTCATTCGACTGTCCACGTACCGTTCCCGACTTTCGTTTTATAACAAGCGAACCTTGAGAATGGGTCGCTTGTCCGATATATTGTCCTTTAGAGAACACGCTGCCGTGTGTCCTCTTCTAGTCTCTTCGTTCAAAAACTATTCACTTGATAAACGGATTGTGAATGTACGTAGTTGATAAAAGACGGAATATCTTTAAAAAAACAAAATTAAAGGCACATACGTACGTAAACAGACACAGGTTTTAATGTAAGTAGATTTGGTGCCTGTTGTTTACTGAGAATTAGGCTGTGTGTCTCCCGAGTGATATGAAAATGATGCCTGGGTGTATGGAGGCAGGTGTAAATACACTCGTGGCCGCAACACACACCGTTCCCTGGCGGTGTGTTACGTCGCGCGTCGACCACCACACTGGTATTCACAGTTTCATTGACGGGCACTGATGTCGGCCCGGTATCTGGGGAATCTGTCGTTGGTGAAGGATTTACTAGCCTGTCTGGATCCAGATTCAAATTTCTCGGTAGGTAAGAGAGAGTAACTCCTGGCATAGCAGCAAAGTGTAGACAGGAACATACTACAGGTCTGGTTGTTTGTGCACGAAGCTCTAGTATGCAATTTCATCCTAACTCGTGTGTGAAATAAATCACAGTAACTTCAAAGCACATGTCTACCCAAACACTGATTCCCGCCACTAATTTGATTCTGCTTCAGCGGAGGAATGTGTACTTCTGGCAGGAGTTTTCTGTTTGGGTTTTGTTTCTTTTACATTTGCATTTATTTCATCGCCAATTCAGATACCTTTTGTTACCCCTTTTTTCTGTTGGGAGTGGATCTTTGGGGTGACACACACACACACACACACACACACACACACACACACACACACACATATTTTACTCTTAATAATTATCACAAAATTAAGATTGTTGAATGATAATAATATCCTTTTGACTATTTAAATTTGATGATAAATTAAAAAAAACTGAAGTAGAAGAAAGTATTGATGTTATTACGACGTTATCAACAGTTTAATAATAATCTTGATAAAATTAATCACCTTTCTACGTATCAAACACTGTGTCTCCCAGTGCTTCTTTACACTGACGGTACTCTTGCACTTGAGGAATCAGTGCTAAATATTACCCTGAAGTAGAGTGTGTTAGATGTTCCCATAATTGTCGAGGAAGTTTTGACCACAACTGTACACGCCCCCAGGATGTAAACGACAAACAGCAATATATATATATACTAAAAGTTATAATAATAATAATAATAATAATAATAATTATAAAAACAGGAGAGTGAAGTTGTAAAAGGAGTTTCATCTCGGTAGCCCATGTTGTCCTCAAAACCCGTGTCAGGCAGTCAGTGAGCGTGTGTGTGTGTGTGAGGTAGAATGAGTTAGGGTTGATCAAGATTCTTCTCGTTGACAGTTGTCCCGCAGATGGTCTCATTTTAAAGTAGATTTCTTGTATTTTTTGCTTCCTTTTTAGATTTTTGTTGCTGTGTTTTATCTTAATTTAGTCAGTTTTTGGCTTTCTTTTATCTACAGTTTGGAATAAAATTGAACGTATGAACCTTTGAGAATCGTGATCCTTTGTGGTATTATCCCGCCTGGCCCTCACACCTAAGTCTGCAGTTTGTGTGTTCAGGCCCCTGTTTTTGTTTTTTTCTTAGGAATTTTCTTAAAACTTGGCAGAGTTGTTGATCTTAAACCAGGTAGAATTTATTTTATCGCTCATATAATATTTTTGTTTAGAAATACGAGGATGTGATTTTTTTTTTTTTTTTTTTTTGGGGGGGGGGGGGTCGATTTACGGGCTTGGGTCTGTAGTTAGTGTAATCATCATGTTTATAATATAAGTATATGGAATGTGGTAAAATCCTTGTTCGTAGGCAGAAACTTGGCAGGTGGAATGTTTCATTTTTAAGGTATTTTATATACATCGCTGGCTCTGTAGTGTATTACAGCAGTTTCTCTTCTTCTGAATATTCGTTAGTCTTGGCAGAGATATTCCTCGTAGACTGAGTATGGAACTGTTATTTTATATTCCACCTCTAACAATATGTATTATATATTTTCATGCTAGTAACAGTGTCTTTACAGTGACACTTAGGCTGGTCTCACGTAGTTGTGGTTAGATTATACCTTTACGTTTTACGTGAATATATAATTGTTATAATATTTCTAAATAAACTTTCTTGTTCTGCAGGTAAGTTGTTGACCGTGGAGTAGAGCACCCGGAGCCTCGCGGAGACAGAACAGTAAGTACTGGACAGACTGCTGTGAGGAGCACAGGAGAGAGAACCACCTGTATAGAGGAACACACAAGGGGGAGGCCTATAAGTAAGGTAAGAAACGCGTGACACTCTGTCGTAGATCACAGAGGAGCACATTAGGAGAGGCCCACAGGAGTACGTCAACAGGACCGAGGAGACAGAGGCGCAGGTAAAGCTGTGTTAGCGTGGGGGAGAGGCGGGCGAGCATCACAGATATAGTATATCATATTGGGCGGCGGACATCAATGTTTACGAGCGTGTTGGTGGTGGCGGCCATAAAGGCGGCCTGGGAGGGGGAGTGTTTGAGGATCACCCACCGCCCTCCTTCCTCCCACACCCAGGGCCAAGCCGGAGTTGCACAGGTTAGATTGGTTGTTTTTAGAATATATATATATATATATATATATATATATATATATATATATATATATTTATATATATATATACATAAGAATAATAATTTTGAACACTTACCAGCTTATACGCCGTTCGGGCGGTCGTCTGTTCATTGTTAGGATTTTCATTGTCCAGTATTAGTACAATAGGACCCCGGAGAAAGCCTGCGATGTTTGGTAGGGTCGCACTATAGGTAACACCAAGGTTTGGGTAACACCCTACCTACATTACACCCGGGGATCGAACCCGCGACCGTAGTTGTGAGTAGCGAGTACACTTCCGTGTACGTGGTTGTGTATATACGTCGATGCTGTATTATGAAAATTAGTACAGTATTAGGTACAGTACGTCTTATAAAGTAATGTTTGAGAATTTTGTTCAAGTTTCACCATCGTTTAGCATTACAAGAAATATAAAAACGAGAAAGTACATCGTCACTGAACTAGAGATGAATGACTCCTATTTATACTATTGTTTGATACTAAAATATAGTTCTGGTCTTGTTCTCCTGCTGTAATTTAACTGTTAATGTTAGCAGTGGTCAATTACCGTTGTGTGTTATAGTGTCAGAACTTCACACTACCACTGAACAAAATCACTACAGACACTGAGCCGTCACGTGATATATGACAAGACATGAGACAAAACATCAGGAGGGAGCGAGATTGAATGTCTTACTTCCTTTGAGGGAATGAAGTTGATTTATTGTTTATCGACAAAGTAATCAAGAACGAGAACACATACCCCGTGAGGCAACGATGTGCAGAGGCAGACCTTGCTGGAGGTGAGGCGAGGTCATGGATCCTAGACGTCACACGGAGTCACGACGTGTATTCTATGGTGGTGTGTGGCGGTGGTGGTGTAGGCCAGTGTAGTCATCAACGGCTCCCCATGGCACAGTGCTTGATTCGGCTGTGTGTGTGTGTGTTCGTTCTCTTCCACTTGACACGACTTGCTTTGTTTTTAGTTAAGCTAGATGATATTTTGAAGAATTTAAATTTTTTGATAACTTGAGAAATATTTAAGGAGAATTGTTGTCTAGTTAGAAGGTGTGGGAGATGGTTCCAAGTAAGGTAAATTCGAAGTCTGGGCGAAGCATTATGTAAAGGAGGGTGGCAGCCTTAGCGAGGAATGTAAGATGTTTGATGTAGTGATAATTTACTTGACTCTGCAGGAGGAATTAAGGAATGGAGATAGATGTTGATAAGTCTGTCGGAAAAATAAGATAAATACGAATTAAGAAGAAAGTTGAAATGTTGGAAAATAAAGTAAATGTAATAAGAAGATAAACGTGAACCAAGAAGAAGATGGGAATGGTGGGAAATAAGATAAATAAATAAATAAACGATGAGAAGGGCGTCAACAGTAATAGGGGGGATGATGAAGAGCACACACACACACACACACACACACACACACACACACACACACACACACACACACACACACACACACACACACACACACACACACACTCTATCCGACCCTATTGAGATTTGTTGTGTGAAAATACTTGACTATTGATTTCAAATGAAGAGGAAACCGGGTGGAACGAATCACTTACCTCTTCACCCAGCAGGAGGTGTGAGGAGGGCCAGGTTGAGGTGTGAGGAGGGCCAGGTTGAGGTGTGAGGAGGGCCAGGTTGAGGTGTGAGGAGGGCCAGGTTGAGGTGTGAGGAGGGCCAGTCTGAGGTGTGAGGAGGGCCAGGTTGAGGTGTGAGGAGGGCCAGGTTGAGGTGTGAGGAGGGCCAGGTTGAGGTGTGAGGAGGGCCAGGCTGAGGTGTGAGGAGGGCCAGTCTGAGGTGTGAGGAGGGCCAGGTTGAGGTGTTAGGAGGGCCAGGTTGAGGTGTGAGGAGGGCCAGGCTGAGGTGTGAGGAGGGCCAGGCTGAGGTGTGAGGAGGGCCAGTCTGAGGTGTGAGGAGGGCCAGGTTGAGGTGTTAGGAGGGCCAGGCTGAGGTGTGAGGAGGGCCAGGCTGAGGTGTGAGGAGGGCCAGTCTGAGGTGTGAGGAGGGCCAGGTTGAGGTGTTAGGAGGGCCAGGTTGAGGTGTGAGGAGGGCCAGGCTGAGGTGTGAGGAGGGCCAGGTTGAGGTGTGAGGAGGGCCAGGTTGAGGTGTGAGGAGGGCCAGGTTGAGGTGTGAGGAGGGCCAGGTTGAGGTGTGAGGAGGGCCAGGCTGAGGTGTGAGGAGGGCCAGGTTGAGGTGTGAGGAGGGCCAGGTTGAGGTGTGAGGAGGGCCAGGTTGAGGTGTGAGGAGGGCCAGACTGAGGTGGTGTGAGGAGGGCCAGACTGAGGTGGTGTGAGGAAGTACTAGGCTGAGGTGCTTATCGTCCTCTCATTGATACAGCTGTCCTTCACCCACCCCCACCCCTAAGATCTTTCTTCCCCCTCTCCTAAACTTGTCCTCTCCTTCCCAAGCTTTTCCCCCTTCCCAAGTTTTCCTCCCCATTCCCAAACTTTTCCTCCCCCTTCCCAAGCTTTTCCTCCCCTTCCCAAGCTTTTCCTCCCCTTCCCAAGTTTTCCTCGCCCTTCCTAAGTTTCCTCCCCCTTCCCAAGCTTTTCCTCCCCATTCCCAAGCTTTTCCTCCCCCTCCCAAACTTGTCCTCCCCCTTCCCAAGCTTTTCTTACCCTTCCCAAGTTTTCCTACCCCTTCCCAAGTTTTCTTCCCCTTTCCCAAGCTTTTCCTCCCCTTCCCAAGCTTTTCCTTCCCTTCCCAAACTTTTCCTCCCCTTCCCAAGCTTTTCCTCTCCTTCCCAAGCTTTTCCCTCCTCAAGTTTTCCTCCCCCTTCCCAAGCTTTTCTTACCCTTCCCAAGTTTTCCTCCCCCTTCCCAAGTTTTCCTCCCCTTTCCCAAGCTTTTCCTCCCCTTCCCAAGCTTTTCCTTCCCTTCCCAAGCTTTCCCCCTTCCCAAACTTTTCCTACCCCTTCCCAAGCTTTTCTTCCTCCCTTCCCAAGCTTTTCCTCCTCTCTTCCCAAGTTTTTCCTCCTTCTTCCGAAGCTTTTCCTCCCCCTTCCCAAGCTTTCCCCCTCCCAAACTTTTCCTACCCCTTCACAAGCTTTTCCTCCTCCCTTCCCAAGCTTTTCCTCCCCCTCCCCCCACGGTCTTCCTCCTTAGTTGCTCGTGTTAATGCCTCGTATGTTTATGTATGTATGTATGTATGTATGTATGATCAGTACAACTCGTAGTTACTGAGATATAAATCATGCCTCAGAAAGTAACCGGATGAAAGTGAAGTAGTTGTTATCAGCTGTAACTTTATGATACAAAACAGAGTAGAAAATGCAAATATTCCATTAACAACGCAAACAATAGCAAGAATGGAAATGAAAATGTGGATTCAAGAGGCTTATGTAAATCAGAGTTGAGACGCCCTACTCCCAATTGGTTTTCTGGCGGGAGAATTTTTACGGAAAAATAATGTCGGGCGGCAAGAGGTAGGAAAGAGGAGGAAGGGGAGAGGATACAAGAAACAGCAAGGGAAGAGAAGGAACGGGAAGGGAATGGGGAGAAATAGAGAGGGGGCGAGTAGAAAAGAAGGAAAGTAATGTGCGTGACGGGCGAACGTTCGTGTGGCGAAGCTTTCATGTGTGTGTGACATTGTATGGTGGAAGGTGACGCCAGGCTCTGTTGGGTGCTCTAGGTATGATGATGGTAGCCGTAGGTCCTGAGGTAGTGCTGTAATGATGACCTCACTGGGCGTGGTTGTTGTTGATTGTTGTAACTCCTGTGAACTGGTGCAGAGGGAAGCCATTCAGGTCCGTGTTTGTGAAGCCAAGACGTTACGTACACATACAGAGGGAAGCCGTCCATTTGTCACAATACCAACACACACCTTCTCTACTTCTATATTAAAATAAGCTTTGGTAAGACGCTGGTTCTGTACGGCTTCTTCACTATTTTTGTTACGGTGTTGTCAACCAATATTATTATTTAGAATATTTCCATCACTTGATAATCTAGAGAAGTAAATGCTTCGCTCTCCGCTCCACTGTATGGTGGTAAATATAAATGTATCCTCGGGGCACGATCCACATAACACATCTCTACCTTCACTAAACTACAGTGCGTTACGATACAGGTCTGTACATCTTCACGGGTGGCCTTAATTGGAGTGTAATTCTGCTGTCTGCAAATATATTTTAATTAGACATAATTTGAATACCCATTATCATTAGGCAGCATAAACATAACCAGATTCAAAGGTCAACGTTAAAGCCAAGAAACACCTGGCTGGTTACTGACCTGGTCCCTTCATGTCATATGGTGGATGGATATAATAGAGTATACCGGGGTATACTAATCTTGAAGTGTCATACCAATTATTTTGATTTTGTCATAATAAGAAAAGAGACTTTGATGTGTCAAACTTTTTTAATTGTTTAGTAGTAAAACGTAAAGCTAACAGGACATTATAAGCAACCTGTATATGTTGACTTGACCTCACCTACCCTGTACACTGTTACAGGTATGAAGGACACTCGCTCACATACTCCCACTCCTGACGGATAGTTCAGCACAGTGGTTGGAAGCAGTCATTATGTGTGTGTGTGTGTGATTCAGTAGTTAAGATAAAATGGTGCCTAGCAGCGTTGTAAGAGCATACAGGGAGTAACGCAGTCTAAGTTAAATAATGTTTGATAACACATCTGGGCAGTAACACTAACACAAGCTGTATCAACACACTCCTACTCTCATAGGACAGAGTTTGGTAACAGTGGGGAGCAGGATGTACCTAATGATGGCTCTACTACTCCCTGTAGTGGTGAGCCCGGCAGGAGCGAGTGTGCAATGTGTTGGGGTTATAGTGGCAGCTGGCACAGGTGGCTCATCCATCCCAGTCCACTATCCTGCCAGCCACACTGTCTTGTCTCACACAAGGGCTAAGACAGCCGAGTAACTTCATTCGGTAACGCAGTCGGGTAACCCCACGAGGTAACGATGCTGGATTACTTCGCCCGGTAACACTCACACAACACTACCAGGTAAGGGTAAAATATTATCCAGGTGACAAACGTTTCCACCGATCGAAGGAACAGATTGTATCTCTCGTCTTGTATAGAGGGACTGTTGAGCTCACCAGGACAGTGTTGGTATACTTCAGTAGGCGGTAATACCACACAGGGAAGTTCAGTGGCAACAGGGAAACTTAATGCTTCAAATTGTCAAATAGAAACAAATTTCTTTTTTTCTGGGCTGATGGGGTCGGATGAAGACTATGGTACAAAAGAACACTTAGTTCTGGTGTTGTAGTTGGAGCAAGGGCACTACTGTAGTGAGCAACAAGAGGACGCAACAATTTTAGTATCGGCGGGTAACAGGTGGTTCATCTCTGCCCCGGCGGGTGGAGGCCACTGGGACGCAACAGCGACCATAAATCTTAAATCGACGGAGTGTAGAAGGGTCGGGGCGGCGTTGGGTAGCAGGAGGGGTCGGGAGCAGGTCCGCGATCTATAATGGTCACCCAGGGGACGACCCGGCTCCCTCGCCGCTCCTCGGGCCCAACACTTGCCGCACTAACGAGTCCACCTCGCACTTCCTGACACTATATATTTGTCTTTTGTTAGCTCTTTCTCCACCTCGGTATAGCTCGGCCTTGCCACCCAGTAAGTCACTCAGTTCTCCAGATGCTTATGTCGCGTTTGCTTACTATTTGGAATTTCGGATGAATATGCAATGGAAGCTTCGTTAAGTCCACATATCATCTTAAAGTATACAGTACTTGCCTTTTGCCTCATTATGGCTTAAGATTATAACTACCTTACAGCGTCGCCTTCTTAAATACTCCGTCAATTTGGTGAGTGAGTTACTTTACATTTAGTGACCCTCGCACACTGCCCTACGGAACAGGAGGACAAATGACAGCCATTTGACACTGTCATTGTTCCCCAGTTGGAATCCGAAATGACCACTGCGTTGGTCCCCTCCTCTCTTTTATGGCCATCAGGGTCCCGGCGGAAAAGTATAAAAAACGGAATACTATTGTTGTCAAGAATTAGATGAAGTGTTCTGAACCCGAGCTTAAAAGAACGTTTTTTGGTTATTTTGGGGGGAAGAACTCGTGGAAGGTCATCACCAGTTACTAGGTCAACCATATACTGCCCCCTCCTGATGAGGATGTGAATAATTAATAGTACTGGGGGAGGTATGGTGACCTGTGTGGGTCGGACACCTGTTGGTCGTCCAGCATATTGGCCCAACCAGGTAAGAGTTTCACCAGATCAGGACAGGTGTCGCTTCCTCCCTCTTCCATGTCACCAGCGGAGGGCAGCTTAGCCATGACCTTCATTCGAGTTCGCACGCTGATACTGGAAACACAATACCTCCTCGGTTGGTGAAGCTGTGACCCCAGTAAGGTTGTACGTAACTCCAGTGTAAGTAATTTAAAATTCTTCTTCTCTAATTAACTCTAATGATTTACAATTAAGTTTCGGTACAGTTCATTTGAAGAACATTTTAATCCGACATGTAGTAAATTTGTCTTATTTTGAATAGTTTAATATGCCAAACACAGAATTAGTTTTTAAACTCAAGAACGATAATGTCGACCCCCTGAGTACCATGAATTGCCCTGTTGAGTAAATTATCTTAAACCCACGAGTACAATGACTTAATCCTATTGAGTATGACGAGCCGGAACCTTTGAGTAAGAAGACATTGTAGCCAGGAGGTTAAGTCATCGTACTCAAGGGATTAAGAAATACTCATTTCAGACTGAATCATATCAGTGTCATAAGAAAACTGTGGGGTTTAAATACATTTACCGAGCATCTCAGTTGATATAGACGAAACCCCGGAAAAGCTTATAGCCTTATACCCCTCAAACATCATCGTGGTCTTCACAAGGAATCAACATATTTTATGGTCGAAATATTTTACTGTCAGCTAAAGCAAACGTATGGTGCAGCGTCGCCCGTGGGCACAACGCTCAACACCAGATGCAGCCAGCGTGTTAGTTTACATACGTCGTGTGATAGATATGACTAATGCCTCAGCCAAGGGCCAGGGCAGCTAGTGATTGAGTGGAGGACTAAACAGTTTGAATATATTGTCTGGAGCCACGTTATTGTCCACGTCACACTCGAAGGGAATCTCAATAATGATTTAATTTGTAAGTTTTCATTTTTCTGTGAATGTTTTTCGTCTTTTCGTTTTGCCCTTCAGTTATGATGCATCTATTGAGTCACTCAGTATGGTCTTGCAATATTTGTTCTAAGTTTTGTTAAATTTGCGTGATGTAGACACTGTCTCTGCCACTGTGGTCAACTTTGCTAGCTGGAACTGGTCATATTCCGTGGCCGTCCTGTGGCTCTTGAATATTATGTCGAGGATGTTCTGGGAACCACCTGGTGTGGAGGATCTTTTGTGCTTATTGTTGTGTAATATATACAGTATATATATATATATATATATATATATATATATATATATATATATATATATATATATATATATATATATATATATATATATATATACTGTATATATTGTAGAGAGAGAGTAGAGATAGAGAGAGAGAGAGAGAGAGAGAGAGAGAGAGAGAGAGAGACATATACCAATTATCTACCTTCAAAACTGTGGACATATGGGGCTGACCTGTACCATCATCCCCCAACCACACGTCGGTCATTTACTGTAGAGGCAGACCTTGTTCACTGCCCCCCCCCCCTCCCTCCCCTCCCTCCCAGCGCTTCACTCTCACTCGTGTAGGCAGGAACGTCTCGCCCCTGCTTGTTAAATCCAATTCACTGGGATCCAGAAGTTTTTTTTAGACTCGAACTTAGGAAGGGTTTAAGAGATCGTAATCCCCTTAGAGGTGGCATCTTAGCTTAGTAAGTTGATTTCGAGACGGGGAGGAGCCACCTGCTGCTGAGGGAGTGGTCGTAGGTTGATGTGCTTCACTTACTTCAGCTGTGGGATGAACAGTACACGTTGTAAGTGTCTGAAATGGTCTATTATTATTATTATTATTATTATTATTATTATTATTATTATTATTATTGTTATTATTATTATTATTATTATTATTATTATTATTATTGTTATTATTATTATTATTGTTATTATTATTATTATTATTATTATTATTATTATTATTATTTTACTATTATTTTATTAATATTATTTTATTATTGTTGTTGCTCATAGTGTATAAGAACATAAGAACATAAGAATGGAGGAAACTGCAGCGGGCCTATTGGCCCATACTGGGCAGTCCCGTTTACACCCAACCCCTATTGCTCATATGAGCATCCAACCTATGTTTGAAGCAATTCAGCGTATTCGAGTTAATGATGATATTTGGTAACTTGTTCCATTCATCCACTACTCTGTTTCCAAACCAGTGTTTACCTATTTCACGCCTAAATCTAAATTTGTCCAATTTAAAACCATTGTTACGAGTTCGCTCCTGGTTGGATAATTTGAGTACCTTTGTAATGTCCCCTTTGTTTAGCCCTGCCTTCCACTTATACACCTCTATCAGGTCGCCCCTCGCTCTACGTCTCTCAAGGGAGTGCAAATTAAGATGCTTTAACCTGTCTCTATACTCAAGGTTCCTAATACCCGGGATTAGTCTTGTCATTCTCCTCTGAATTCTTTCCAAGGATTCTATATCCATTCTGTAATACGGTGACCAGAACTGGACTGCGTAATCCAGGTGTGGTCTCACAAGAGCAAGATACAGTTTTAGGATGACCTCGCTAGTCTTGTAACTGACACTCCTTTGTATGAACCCAAGTACTTTATTAGCCTTGTTACGAGCAAAAACACATTGTTTACTTGGCTTAAGGTTCCTACTTATCATTACTCCTAAATCTCTCTCGCAGTCGGATTTCTCTATGGCATCGTTGTTCATCTGGTATCTGGTTTCCCTGTTTACATTTCCTATACTGAGTACTTTACATTTGTCGATGTTGAATTTCATCTGCCATTTTTCAGACCATTCGAAAATTTGTTTAGATCCTCCTGTAGTTTTGCCGAGTCCTCGTCAGATTTGATAACACGTCCTATTTTAGTATCATCAGCAAATTTACTTATGTTGCTGTCTATGCCGATATCTATGTCGTTTATGTATATAATAAACAATAATGGTCCAAGTACTGAGCCTTGGGGAACTCCACTTGTGACGTTGCTCCAATGGGACTTAGTGCCGTTAATGCTCACTCGCTGTTTCCTGTCCTGTAGCCACGCCCTAATCCATTTAAGGATGTCACCTTTGATGCCATGAGCTTCTACCTTTCTAATTAGTCTTTCGTGGGGTACTCTGTCGAAGGCTTTGCTAAAGTCGAGATATACCACATCATAATTGTGCCCCTCGTCCACTGATTCGAAAACTGATGAAAAGAATGTTAATAGATTAGTTAGGCAAGAACGTCCGCTTGTGAAGCCATGCTGGGAATCATTGATCAATCTGTGCTTCTCCAGGTGATTTCGAATAGAGTTTGAAATGATTGCTTCCAGTAATTTGCCTACTATTGATGTTAGACTGATTGGGCGGTAGTTAGAGGATAGTGATCTATCCCCCTTCTTGAAGATCGGTATTACATTCGCTATCCTCCAGGATTCTGGTACTACACCTGTTTTTAAGGACATGTTAAACAACTTTGCTAAGGGCATACTAAGCTCTTCCTTACATTCCTTTAATACTCTGGCAAATATCTCATCGGGACCAGGTGACTTATTAGGCTTTAGTTTGTCTATTTGCTTACTAACATCGTTACTAGTCACTACTATCTCACTTAATTTGTTTTCTTCACTATCTCTGAATAGAGTCGGTGCCTCGGGTATCATGTTTAAATTTTCGGTGGTGAAAACTGTTGAAAAATATTTATTCAAATTATTGCTCATTTCTCCGTCGTTATCAGTGAGCTCGCCGGAGTCTGACCGTATTGGTCCAATCTTTTCTCGTGTTTTAGTTTGATACATTTGGTAGAATCCTTTGGGGTTTGTCTTTGCCTCCCTTGCTATCCTTACCTCATTATTCCTCTTTGCTTTCCTTATCTCGGTTTTAACCCTACTCGCCAATACCCTATAATAGTCCCGGAGGTGAATTTCGCCACGATTTATCCTTCCACCTATAGCCTTCCTTTGGCCAATGATGTTCTTTAAATAATTATTTATCCATTTAGGGTCATTGTTGTCTGATCTGAGTTTTTTGTATGGTATGTTCTGCCTTTGTGCATTAAGTAACTCACTATTTAAATTGTCGTGGAACTCGGCAATCTCAGATCTCGTTATCAGGTCCGTGTCATCTGTCAGGTTCACGGCCAAGCGCGACACCCCCTCTCTCAGCTGCCTCTTTAAACTGTCAAAGTTTGCCCTTCTGAAATCTGGTACTTTAGTGGAATTTTCCTTACGTCTGCCCTGAAAATCTAACTGGAATCTAATTTCTTTGTGATCGCTGTTTGCAAGTTCGTTCCCTACCTCGACATTGCTAATGAGGTTTTCTCTGTTTAACAAAACTAAATCCAATATATTATTACCCCGTGTGGGTTCGGTTATATGTTGGCTTAGGAAACAGTCCTGGATCGTCTCGAGAAAATCCTCTGATTCTGAGTTACCCGTAAGGTCGGTCCAATCTATTTGGCCAAGGTTAAAGTCGCCTACTATACAGACTTTGTTGTGTATGGAAGCCCTGCGCATTTCATCCCAGATAAGTCGCTCATTGACGCTATCAAGATTGGGGGGTCTATATATTACTCCTGTGATTAATTTTTCCCGACCGTCGCTTAATTCTATCCAAATTGTTTCTGTATTCCTCTCAGTTTTTATTTCCTTATTTATTTCACACTTCAGATTATCCCTAACATAGATTGCTACTCCGCCTCCTTTCCTGGTCTGCCTATCGGTATGGAACAGGTTGTAACCCGCAATTTGGTATTCGACCGGTAACTCACGTGTATATCTTGAAGTGTTGGGTCTCAGAGGGTGGTGTCAGGTCGCATATCATCAGTGGCAGTATTATTTAAGTTTACGTATGCCTAATGAACAGAGGGAGTCGGGTGTTGCTAAAGATGTCAAGAGCACAAAGGGGGGGGGGGGGGACTTTAAGTCACAGATGTTACAAGAGTGGAGGTCGCGTGGGGTCACAGATTAGAGACTCCAGGATGAGAGGGGAGGGCCCGGTATGAGGGCAATAATCCGTCCTGATTGAGGCATCAGAATCGATATCCGACAAGGAATTATTGTGGCCGCGTCTCTGCTCCTCCCCCCCCCCTCCCGTCTTGTCCTGCCCCGTCTTGCCCCACTCACCCTGTCTCGTCCCGCCCCGTCTCGTCCCGCCCCTTCCCGTCTCGCCCCGTCCCGTCTCGCCCCGTCCCGTCTCGCCCCGCTCTGTCCCGTCCCGTCTCGCCCCGCTTTGTCCCGCCCCGTCTTGCCCCAACCCGTCCCTTCTCGCCCAGCCCCGTCTTGCCCCGCCCAATTCCGTTTTGCTCAGCCTCGTCTTGCCCCGCCCCGCCCCGCCCCGCAATACCCCTCCTCCACCCTAGTATCTTGCCCCCCTCCTCCACCCTAGTATCTTGCCCCCCTCCTCCACCCTAGTATCCTGCCCTCCCTCCTCCACCCTAGTATCCTGCCCTCCCTCCTCCACCCTAGTATCTTGCCCCCTCCTCCACCCTAGTATCTTGCCCCCCTCCTCCACCCTAGTATCTTGCCCCCTCCTCCACCCTAGTATCTTGCCTCCCTCCTCCACCCTAGTATCTTGCCCCCCTCCTCCACCCTAGTATCTTGCCCCCTCCACCCTAATATCTTGCCCCCTCCTCCACCCGTGCCCCTCCCACTCTGTCAGTTTTATATTCGTATTGTCATGCCCATCCGTACGTCTACCCCCCCCCCCCCCCCAATTACCCTGTGAGCAGACTTGCATAAAAACACTTCATTTATAGAGATAAAATTGCCACGGATTATTCACATGCATATGCAAATGGCCTGATTATTTTTTCATCTCGTTTAGGAAGAAATGGGATTTTATATTTTTTCATCTGTATTGCGTGTTTTTTTTTTTTTTTTTTTTTTAATAATGCTGTTTTTTTTTTACCGTGTGGTGAATTAAAGTAATGATGGAATATAAATAACATCTGGAAATGAAAAATGCTGGATGTGATTACTTGTTTGTGAAAGTTATTATTATTATTGTTATTACTATCGTTATTATTTTCGTTATTATTATTATTATTATTATTATTATTATTATTATTATTATTATTATTATTATTATAAATTTACCACTTATTATGGTTATAAATATTATTATTGAAGAGTAATATTGCAAATTTCCTAACAAGAACTATTTCATTATAACTGTATTACTGTGGTCATTAATATTAATTAAGTTTGTGCTGCTGTGTTGTCAAGGATCTTGGCGCACACGACGGCTTAGTCATTGTAATTTTACGCTCAAAGAACTTAATCCCCATCGTCTTATGAACAACACTGCTTTTGATGGTCGGGATGTACTCTGCCTGTGTGTGTTGATACATATGACACACACACACACACACACACACACACACACACACACACACACACACACAAAAGTGAATATTCAAGTAATAATTCAAGAGGTTTTCTTGAAATAGGGAGGAGGAGAGGGGAGCAGAGGGGAGATTTGATTGTGGCTAGGTTAGGTTAGGTTAGGTTAGGTGGTGGGTGATGGTGTGGTGGTACTGATGGGTTGGGTGTGAAGTACTGGGGTGTAGGGTGAGGTACTGGGGTGTAGGGTGAGGTACTGGGGTGTGGGGTGAGGTACTGGGGTGTAGGGTGAGGTACTGGGGTGTAGGGTGAGGTACTGGGGTGTAGGGTGAGGTACTGGGGTGTGGGGTGAGGTACAGTACTGGGGTGTGGGGTGAGGTACAGTACTGGGGTGTGGGGTGAGGTACAGTACTGGGGTGTCGGGTGAGGTACAGTACTGGGGTGTAGGATTAGGTACTAGGGTGTAGGGTGAGGTACAGTACTGGGGTGTGGGGTAAGGTACAGTACTGGGGTGTGGGGTGAGGTACAGTACTAGGGTGTAGGGTGAGGTACAGTACTGGGGTGTGGGGTGAGGTACAGTACTGGGGTGTGGGGTTAGGTACAGTACTGGGGTGTGGGGTGAGGTACAGTACTGGGGTGTGAGGTGAGGTACAGTACTGGGGTGTGGGGTGAGGTACAGTACTGGGGTGTGGGGTGAGGTACATTACTGGGGTGTGGGATGAGGTACAGTACTGGGGTGTGGGGTGAGGTACAGTACTGGGGTGTGGGGTGAGGTACTGGGGTGTAGGGTGAGGTACAGTACTGGGGTGTAGGATTAGGTACTGGGGTGTGGGTTAAGGTACAGTACTGGGGTGTGGGATGAGGTACAGTACTGGGGTGTGGGGTGAGGTACAGTACTGGGGTGTGGGATGAGGTACAGTACTGGGGTGTGGGGTAAGGTACAGTACTGGGGTGTGGGGTGAGGTACAGTACTGGGGTGTGGGGTAAGGTACAGTACTGGGGTGTGGGGTGAGGTACTGGGGTGTAGGGTGAGGTACAGTACTGGGGTGTAGGGTTAGGTACAGTACTGGGGTGTGGGGTAAGGTACAGTACTGGGGTGTGGGGTAAGGTACAGTACTGGGGTGTGAGGTGAGGTACAGTACTGGGGTGTGAAGCGAGTTACTAGGGTGTGGGGTAAGGTACAGTACTGGGGTGTGAAGCGAGTTACTAGGGTGTGGGGTAAGGTACAGTACTGGGGTGTGGGGTGAGGTACAGTACTGGGGTGTGGGGTGAGGTACAGTACTGGGGTGTGAGGTGAGGTACAGTACTGGGGTGTGGGGTGAGGTACAGTACTGGGGTGTGGGGTAAGGTACAGTACTGGGGTGTGAGGTGAGGTACAGTACTGGGGTGTGGGGTAAGGTACAGTACTGGGGTGTGAGGTGAGGTACAGTACTGGGGTGTGGGGTGAGGTACAGTACTGGGGTGTGAGGTGAGGTACAGTACTGGGGTGTGGGGTAAGGTACAGTACTGGGGTGTGAGGTGAGGTACAGTACTGGGGTGTGGGGTGAGGTACAGTACTGGGGTGTGAGGTGAGGTACAGTACTGGGGTGTGGGGTAAGGTACAGTACTGGGGTTTGGGGTGAAATACAGTACTGGGGTGTGAGGTGAGGTACAGTACTGGGGTGTGAGGTGAGGTACAGTACTGGGGTGTGGGGTAAGGTACAGTACTGGGGTTTGGGGTGAAATACAGTACTGGGGTATGAGGTGAGGTACAGTACTGGGGTGTGGGGTAAGGTACAGTACTGGGGTGTGGGGTGAGGTACAGTACTGGGGTGTGGGGTTAGGTACAGTACTGGGGTGTGAGGTGAGGTACAGTACTGGGGTGTGAGGTGAGGTACAGTACTGGGGTGTGAGGTGAGGTACAGTACTGGGGTGTGGGGTGAAATACAGTACTGGGGTGTGAGGTGAGGTACAGGACTGGAATGTGGGGTGCGCCTGAGGGTCGGGGCGGGGGTGGGGGTGCAGTGTGAGGTAACAACTCGGCTGGTAGGAGTGAGGGGTGCGCTAAAGAAAGAGGTTAATGGAAAAGCCTGGTGCACTGGCGGCTTAGGCGTTTAGAAAATAAAAAATATTGGAAGGGCTGAGCAGCTGGCACGTCTCTTCCCAGTGTGTGTGTGTGTGTGTGTGTGTGTGTGTGCGTCTGTGTCTGTGTGTGTATATCTTATGTATGTGTGTATTTGTGAATGTTGTATTTTGTATATTTCCGCGTGTGTTTTCGGGATTGTGTATGTGTGTTAGTCAGCAAGATAGAGAGTTTTAATAAAAAGTCCTACATGAATCGATATGACATTTGGGTACTAAGATAACCTGAGTCTGAGAAAGTCACTAAGAAAAACGGGAGACTTGGTGACAGTAGGTATGGTGGAGTCGTATTCAGTGTTGTCCTTGATGGTGACACAGGCAAGGGGAAAGCGATAGTGGTATGGTGGAGGCGGTGATGGTGAAAGCGGTGATGATGGAGGCTATGGTAGTGGAGATGGTGGTGGAGGCTGTGGTAGTGGAGGTGGTGGTGGAGGCTGTGGTAGTGGAGGTGGTGGTGAAGGCTGTGGTAGTGGAGGTGGTGGTGGAGGCGGTGGTGGTGGAGGTGGTGGTGGAGGCTGTGGTAGTGGAGGTGGTGGTGGAGGCTGTGGTAGTGGAGGTGGTGGTGGAGGAGGCGGTGGTGATGATAGCCTCACCGCTGGTCTCACCAACCCCGCCCACCTGCAGCTAATGACACAGCTTACCCCTTCCTCTACTGCCATGCTGCTGTACCTTACCCTGCCACCATGCTGTTGTACCTTACCCTGCCACCATGCTGTTGTACCTTACCCTGCCACTATGCTGCTGTTCCTTGCCTTACCCTGCCACCATGCTGCTGTACCTTACCCTGCCACCATGCTGTTGTACCTTACCCTGCCACCATGCTGTTGTACCTTACCCTGCCACTATGCTGCTGTTCCTTGCCTTACCCTGCCACCATGCTGCTGTACCTTACCCTGCCTCCTTGCTGCTACCTTACCCTGCCACCATGATGCTGTACCTTACCCTGTCACCATGCTGCTGTACCTTACCCTGCCACCATGCTGCTATACCTTACCTTACCCTGCCACCATGCTGCTGTACCTTACCCTGCCACCATGCTGCTGTACCGTACCCTGCCACCATGCTGCTATACCTTACCCTGCCACCTTGCTGCTATACCTTACCTTTCCCTGCTACCATGCTGCTATACCTTACCTTACCCTGCCACCATGCTGCTGTACCTTACCCTGCCACCATGCTGCTGTACCTCACCCTGCCACCATGCTGCTGTACTTTACCTAACTCTGCCACCATGCTGCTGTACCTCACCCTGCCACCATGCTGCTGTACCTTACCCTGCCACCATGCTGCTGTACCTTACCCTGCCACCATGCTGCTGTACCTCACCCTGCCACCATGCTGCTATACCCTGTACCATACACCACCACCATAACGTCAATACATAAACCATGATACTACACGACTTTCGTTATGTCATCACACCTGCCACCCCCGTCACTGTCATCACCATACTCTCACTCTCTCCACTATACGTATTCTGTTCTCATCATCACTACAACACAGGACGAGTCATGCCTCAATACCCACACTCATCTCTCTCTTCCTTCACCACATTCCACCCACCACTACATTCCACCCGTGTGAGAGTCCATTTTCTTGATGGCTGGAGTGGAGGCGGTGGAGAGTGGACGAGAGGCAAGTAGTGAAATAGTAGGAAAATGTGATAGAAAATGAAAAATTGGTGTGGGGGTGGGGGGGGGGGGGCGACCTGAGAACCCCGGCCACCAGTAATGGCCGGGTGGGCGGTCGTGAGGTGGCTGTACCTTACTACCACGATCCACTGTTACCTACTACCATCCGCTGTCTCCTACCTATCGCTACCCACCGCCTCCTACCTACCACAATCCAATCTCCTACCACCATCCATTGTCTCCTACTACCCACACCTCTCACCTTCGACTCCTACCACCCACACCTATTGCGTCCTACCACCACCCACCTCCTCCTACCACCATCCACCCACCTCCTCTTTCTATTCTCACCCACCACCCTCCTCTCTCCTACCACCCACCACCACCACCATTTACTACCACACACCACCACCACTTACTACTGCTACCACACACCACCACCAGTCACATTAAGCTGAGTGTTAGAAGCTGGTTGACTTAAAGATAAATGATATAATGAGTGAAGAAAACGTTAGTTCTGTGTTAGTAAAAAAAAAATACCAACTTTAAGAAACATTATCCTCGCTGCCTGTAATTGGACGCAGTGGTTGAGGTTTTTCACGAGTAAATAAGAATGAAATCACCAGTTGAGAAAATTACTTGGTAGCGGATTCTAAATAGTTCTTAGGATGAGAGCCTTGCCCTTAACTGAAGATTTAAAAAAAAATATACTTAACTGATTCACATGTAAAAAAATACACAAAATTAACCATAAAATTACAGGTGAGACTCTTAATTACCTGTAGTAATAGTACCAATTAGGGAGTAGATTTCAGGCAGAGGTTTATCTTTTGGAAACGATTCTCTCAAGTTTACTGTAATGTTATCTCTCTTGTAGTCACTAAGTTAAGGTATATAGTTAGTAAGTCTCACAGTTAAGAGAAAAATCGTAAGATTCTTTGTGAAGTTAACCTCTGAAGTTCACGTGACGGTAAAGTACAAAGATTGATTTACATTTTTAAATATAATTGTTTAGAGCGTGACCACATAGTAAATACCGCTGGCATAAGGCCCATAATACCCCCCTCTTCCCTCTTCCCTTCTCCCCCTCTCCCCTCCCCTCTCCTCTCTCCCCTCTTGTTGACCTCTCTACCTCTCCCTCTGACCTGGTGATACGTAATGGTAGATACATCAAGGTTATTTACACCCGTGAGTTATACAAACCAATCCGAACAAGAGTTGGTAGTTATAATGACGAGGGAAAGTCGGTCTGTAAGGGCCACTGAGTTTGGTGGCCATTTTAGATAGTGTTTTGAAACTCTCCTTGTTGAATATTATAGTCTCAGTATATATCTTAATTCACTCGTAATATTTTTCACAGTAAATGGATTTGAAGTAGCAGTGTGTGTGTGTGTGTGTGTGTGTGTGTGTGTGTGTGTGTGTGTCCCAAGACTTCCGGGATATTCATGACTGTAGACGGGAAGACAAGCAATAAAGGAAACCACCTCCACCCCCTCACACTCCTCCCCCTCCTCCAACGACTTCAGACCCTCCTCCACAATTCTTCCCATTAAGTGGGAATGAACATCCAATTTTCTGTGCGAGTGGCTGCATTTGAGCGTTCGACCCACACTCCTTGCGGGAGATTTAGCGGGGTCCTCTCCTCCCTAGTTGTCCCACGCTCCCACGCCTTCCTCCCTCCCCATGCACGGCTCCTCATATGTGCGAGTAAGATTGTGAGATCAGCGCCTTCTAAGAATGTGAGCTCAACACCTTCCTGTGGGAGTGTGAAGCACTTGTCTTGAGACTATGTAGGTTTAGCGCCTTCTTGCAAGAATGTGAGACGTATTCCTGAAGGTAATTTGCTCAACATATTCTAAGAACGTGACCTCAGCACCTTTTAAGAATATTGTGAACGTCAGCTCCCTCTTAAGAATGTGAGACACCTTCCTTAAAGAACGACAGCTGTGTACCCCCCCCCCCCCCCCTGTGTTAAGCCCCGGCAGCAGGGTTCATGATCAGTGCCTACATGGGAAGCCTTGTACCTCGGTCTGTCATCATGCCACGCCCATCGCACACATGGATTCCGTGTGATTTCAGCAACTTCCTGTGTGATTGTTAGGCGCTTGGACGTAAGATTGTGAGGCGCTTGGAGGTAAGATTGTGAGGCGCTTGGACGTATGATTGTGTGGCGCTTGGAGGTAAGATTGTGAGGCGCTTGGACGTATGATTGTGTGGCGCTTGGAGGTAAGATTGTGAGGCGCTTGGAGGTAAGATTGTGAGGCGCTTGGACGTATGATTGTGAGGCGCTTGGAGGTAAGATTGTGAGGCGCTGGGACGTAAGATTGTGTGGCGCTTGGAGGTAAGATTGTGAGGCGCTGGGACGTAAGAGTGTGAGGCGCTTGGACGTATGATTGGGAGGCGCTTGGACGTAAGATTGTGAGGCGCTTGGAGGTAAGATTGTGTGGCGCTTGGAGGTATGATTGCGAGGCGCTTGGAGGTAAGATTGTGAGGCGCTGGGACGTAAGATTGTGAGGCGCTTGGACGTAAGATTGTGTGGCGCTTGGAGGTAAGATTGTGAGGCGCTGGGACGTAAGAGTGTGAGGCGCTTGGACGTATGATTGGGAGGCGCTTGGACGTAAGATTGTGAGTTAACTTTTTATGAGGTGAGGGAGATAGTCGTACGATTGGGCGTTAATAACTTACTGTAAGACTGTGAACACACGCTCACACACACACACACACACACTCGTACACACACACACACACGTACATTACTACCTCGCAGAATACACAGTGTCTCAGTCGTTCCGTCTAGAGGTGGGCTGCAGGTGAATTGTGAGTGCGTGTTTATAATGGACTGTGATGTTTATAGTGGTGTTGCTGTGTGTAATGTGTTGTGGTACATTTAATGGTTCTGTAGTGTATATATATATAATGGCGCTGTGATATTTATCCTGGTGCTTCAATGTGTATAGTGGTGTTCGTAACGTGTTGTGGTGTTTTTTCATTGTTATTGTGGTACTGTGGTGCGTTTTTAGTGACATTGTGGCGTTTATGGTGTGGTATTGTTATATTCTTAAGGACAATTTATTTCAACTGGTATTCTCGTGCGTCTGTTTACACATTCTATGATAAACTGGTGTCATAGTGTTAACCTCTATTATTAAACGGGTGTTAATCTCGTACGCAACTGGTATTAAACTTGTATCAAACTGGTGTTAAATTGTATCAAATTAGTGTTAAATTAATTTTGTTGGAATTTTGACCGGAATCCAAACTAAATAAATACAATAATTAAATTAGTAAACACGAGTAAATAAGTAAATAAGAATAATAAGACAATTTAATAGAAAGTACATACACGTATATTAACCAAAATACAAAATGATAAAAAAAAAGAAGAATCCTACACTAACGAGAGGCGGTCTTGTAGTATTAGTGTAGGGATGAACAAGAGTGATTTATTTGGGAGGGGGTGAAAAAAGTCCATTTTGTATTGTACTGTTAAAGACCGTCCACCCGTAATGCTCAACCCGGTCCATAATTGATTTGGTATCATGTGGTGTACTAGAGGGAAGGGATGAGGATAGGGAGGGGGATGAGGAGAGAAGGTGAAGAGGATAGAGAGGGGCGAGGAGAGAGAGAGAGAGAGGGGCAAGGAGAGAGAGAGAGAGAGGGGCGAGGAGAGAGAGAGAGAGGGATGGGGAGAGAGAGAAAGGGATGAGGATGGGGAGGGGGTGAGGATAGAGAGAGTTAGAAGAATAGAGAGGGGAATGAGGAGAGAAAGGTATGGGAGAGAGAGGGAATGAGGATAGAGGTTAATTCAGTGCGTTCTTGCGATCTCAGTTACGAAAAAAAGTTAATCTTACGAATCTTTTGAAAATACGAAACCCAATTTGAAAGGTGGGTGAGTTTGCAGGTGTGTGGTAGTTGGGAGGTGTGCTTTGCAGGTGTATAGTAGTAGGGGAGGTGTGTACTACAGGTGTATAGCAGTAGGGGAGGTGTGTACTACAGGTGTATAGCAGTAGGGCAGGTGTGTACTGCAGGTGTATAGCAGTAGGGTAGGCGTGTACTACAGGTGTATAGCAGTAGGGCAGGTGTGTACTGCAGGTGTATAGCAATAGGGGAGGCGTGTACTACAGGTGTATAGCAGTAGGGGAGGCGTGTACTACAGGTGTATAGCAGTAGGGGAGGTGTGTACTACAGGTGTATAGCAGTAGGGGAGGTGTGTACTACAGGTGTATAGCAGTAGGGGAGGTGTGTACTACAGGTGTATAGCAGTAGGGGAGGTGTGTACTACAGGTGTATAGCAGTAGGGGAGGTGTGTACTACAGGTGTATAGCAGTAGGGGAGGTGTGTACTACAGGTGTATAGCAGTAGGGGAGGTGTGTACTACAGGTGTATAGCAGTAGGGGAGGTGTGTACTACAGGTGTATAGCAATAGGGGAGGTGTGTACTGCAGGTGTATAACAGTAGGGCAGGTGTGTACTGCAGGTGTATAGCAGTAGGGTAGGCGTGTACTCCAGGCACCTAACTCCCAGCACAGCACTCAAGAGGCAAGCATGAGAGACATCAGCTGGTCATTAATATAATTCAGGCAACTCAAAAAATACTCGTTGGTAGAGAATAACAATATGTGTTGTTTGTATACTGGAGAGGAATGATGGCTTAGCTTAGATGCCCAGAATTTTTAATGTGAAATTATCCGTCATTTATTTGTTTATCTGTTATGAATTGAATTATTATTATTATTATTATTATTATTATTATTATTATTATTATTATTATTTTTGTTATTAGTATTATTATTATTATTATTAGTAGTAGTACAGTATTAACGTTATTAGTATGATTGTTATTATTATTGTTATTTTCTAATGTTTATAAACTGGATATATCGTTTTTCTGTATGTAATATCCTACAGTGGGATGTCAGTGATATTTGTACATGTGTGACTGTGTGTGTACGTGTGTATGTTTGTATAAATAATAAAGATATTAAATATTCATCTGTTGATTCTCTCGGCCAAAAAAGGGCAAAATTCGGCCAAGGGGGGAGGGTGGTGGTGGTGGTGGTGGTGGTGTGGCTTCATAATGGTAATGTACACACAGCAGCTGTCAGGGGCAGACGCCGCCACGCTCTCTCTCTCTCTCTCTCTCTCTCTCTCTCTCTCTCTCTCTCTCTCTCTTTCCTATTTTCTTTCTTTCTCATTAAAACCTGTAGTATAGGTGAAATGTGGCAATGGGAAGCCGGTATGGGGAGGTAGGGAGAGTGAAAGAGGTGTAGGATGGCGAATGATTTGTGAGAGAGAGAGAGAGAGAGAGAGAGAGAGAGAGAGAGAGAGAGAGAGAGAGAGAGAGAGTAATTATAAATAGGTATGAGTGAGGTTTGACAGTGAGAGAGTGTGACAGGTGTGTGAGGGGAGTGATGCGAGAGGGGTGAGGGGAGTGATGCGAGAGGTGTGAGGGGAGTGATGCGAGAGGTGTGAGGGGAGTGATGCGAGAGGGGTGAGGGGAGTGATGCGAGAGGGGTGAGGGGAGTGATGCGAGAGGTGTGAGGGGAGTGATGCGAGAGGGGTGAGGGGAGTGATGCGAGGGGTGTGAGGGGAGTGATGCGAGAGGTGTGAGGGGAGTGATGCGAGAGGTGTGAGGGGAGTGATGCGAGAGGTGTGAGGGGAGTGATGCGAGAGGTGTGGGGGGAGTGATGCGAGAGGTGTGAGGGGAGTGATGCGAGAGGTGTGAGGGGAGTGATGCGAGAGGTGTGAGGGGAGTGATGCGAGAGGTGTGAGGGGAATGATGTGAGGGGAGTGATGCGAGAGGTGTGAGGGGAGTGATGCGAGAGGTGTGAGGGGGAAGGCGGATAATGACTGACTGAGTGATGCTAATTTAGACTTTCAATTTCGTCAATTTGACAGTTTTCTCATCTTGAGGGCGCTGACTCGGCGGGATCTGTGCGTTTTGGGCAAATTGCCGCTTTCCCTTTAAAATGCCGACCGAACCTTGGAAAAACTGGCTTCCGGCATCTTAGTGCATCCTTCCTGCGGGCGGGGCGTTCCATCAGCCTCCCGCCCACACCCGCACCTACCCTGTGTGTGTGTGTGTGTGTGTGTGTGTGTGTGTGTGTGTGTGTGTGTGTGTGTGTGTGTGTGTGTGTGTGTGTAGATGGCAAATGGGGCAGCATTCTATATTCTTTCAAATAAAAAAAAAAATCACTCCTCGTACTAAGATGAGGCATCAGGTAGTGGCAGGTAATCAGTACAATCATACCTGGCCTTAAAACGTTAATTAAAGTCCAGCACAAACTAAAAAAAAGAAAGAAAAATGTTTTACAAGTCCTCTTAAAGATACTTGACAAAAAATATAACGGTGGAAGTTAAGAAAAATAAAATGTTACTTAAACGAGAAAGAATGTGGTGTGTGTGTGTGTGTGTGTGTGTGTGTGTGTGTGTGTGTGTGTGTGTGTGTGTGTGTGTGTGTGTGTTTATTTTTTTTACATTGAACCAAAATTAAACGTTGCATGTTATAAGAATTATGAGTTTGGGGGAAGAAGATAAAATTTGTGATATATTGTTATAAAACCGCAAGACCCTTTCTACACACACACACACACACACACACACACACACACACACACACACACACTCCGGTAACCACTAGGAAAATACGATAAAAAAAAAAATGAAGCTGTTTTTCGTGATTATGTACAGCACATCTTGGAGGCTGAGCGCACCGAACTGGATTTCCTGGAGATGTGTGTGTGTGTGTTACCGAGAATGTTGGGATCTGTTCGTATTTGTTTCCTCGTGGATAGATAGATAGATAGATAGATAGATAGATAGATGGATGGATAGATAGGTGTTTCTTGGCCCCGTATTTTCTCATATCCTACTAGCATAATTTTTCACCTCTCTCTCCCCCTCTCATCTCCCTCTCCCCCTCTCACCCCCCTCTCCCTCTCTCATCTCCCTCTCCCTTCACTTCCATCACCTTTTACTTGCCTCACCCCTCACTTGCCTCACCCTTCACTTGCCTCACCCGTCACTTGCCTCACCCCTCACTTGCCTCTCCCCTCACTTGCCTCACCCGTCACTTGCCTCACCCCTCACTTGCCTCACCCGTCACTTGCCTCACCCCTCACTTGCCTCACCCGTCACTTGCCTCTCCCCTCACTTGCCTGACCCTTCACTTGCCTCACCCGTCACTTGCCTCACCCCTCACTTGCCTCTCCCCTCACTTGCCTCACCCGTCACTTGCCTCACCCCTCACTTGCCTCACCCCTCACTTGCCTCACCCCTCACTTGCCTCACCCGTCACTTGCCTCACCCCTCACTTGCCTCACCCCTCACTTGCCTCACCCCTCACTTGCCTCACCCCTCACTTGCCTCACCCCTAACTTCCTTCACATCCTCTCGGTGCCACAAAATCACTCATACAGAAAATGAGGGATTTTCCTGGGAATCTGACTTGCCCTGCCGTCAGTCTTCCCGCCCTCACCAACCCACCCACCCACCCACCCACCCCCCCTTCATCCTCCCTCTCGCCTCCCATCCTCTTCTTCCCTCACGCCGCCCACCCACCCTCTCGCCGCCCACCCCCACCTTCCCTCCCGCCGCCCACCCTTCCTTCTGCTTCCCATCCTTCTCTCCCTCCTTTCTGCCCTTCACTCCCTTCCGCCACCCGCCGCCCACCTCCTCTCTCTCTCTCTCTCTCTCTCTCTCTCTCTCTCTCTCTCTCTCTCTCTCTCTCTCTCTCATATCCTCCCTTCCCTCCTGCACATTTCCGACACAGTTTGTACAAGTTTGTAAAATCAGGTCGTAGTCATGGAGGACTTGTGGTTACCAGGGGAGGTAGGAGAGGGGAGGGAGAGGGGAGGTTGGAGAGGGGAGGGAGAGGGGAGGTTGGAGAGGGGAGGAAGGAGTGGAAAAGAGATGAGAGGAGAGGAAAAGAGAGGCGAGGAAAGGAGGAGGAAGCCATGCACTGTCATTACCAAGCCGATCCTTAATTTTGGTCTTGAAATTACTACGGCGCGTCTAGACTCTCGCATAGAGGACTGGGGGCGAGAACTTCCTGGAGGCGCTGCTGGTGGGGGGGTCTGGCGTGAGTGAGTCCTACAGGGTGTGTTGACCAGGCCTTGATCCTAGTGAGACCTCCAGGCTGAAAACAACAACTCAGTACTGTTCTCTCTCTCTCTCTCTCTCTCTCTCTCTCTCTCTCTCTCTCTCTCTCTCTCTCTCTCTCTCTCTCTCTCTCTCTCTCTCTCTCTCTCATCAGTCTCGCGTCTTGCTCCTGCTCATCACGACTCTTCCTCTTCACCAAGTTTTCATCTTTCTCATCTCAGGTTCCTTTTAAGCAGTATTCTATCACACCCCCCCCCCCTTCCTATCACTACTCTACTCTGCTCAGGGTCTTCCTTCACTTGGCATCAGTTAGAGGATTACTGTATTACACAGAATCATCGTAACTCTCAGTAGTGGAATACGTGGCAGGTTTGACCTTGAGCCGCCTCTCTAGTGTTGTACCCGAGGCTCACTGATCTTTGTACCACCCCGGGGAGGGCTCTCTCTGATGAAAAATTTTAAAACGTTAATATCATCCTTAAGATCTTAAAAGCCAAGGCGGCGAAACTTTACCCATATCTGGGGGCTAATGAGTCATGGCACCACACCAGCTGGGACGTGGGCACTGACTGAGGCTATCACAGGCCGGGAGAAGGACGATGCTCTCCCAGTTACACCTCTCCACCTGGGTCCTCCTTCCCCCTCACTGGAGATACAAGGTTTTGCTGTTTCATTTAAAATTGCGACATAAAGATGGACGCCAAAATAGGGTCTCAATTGCATCTTGGGACTATCGTTGTTTGATCCGTTGTTGTGTCCAGCAGTTAGAGGGGTGCAGGTAACTCGTCTTTTTGGAGTTTGTTAACCTTTGGCTGTTTAACCAGAGCGCTCAACCATCTGTGAACTTACTGTGGCTCTCTTGACCGTCTATTGTCCTTCGCATCCCATCCTCTCTCATCACTACTATGCACCATCTCACTTCTCCCATCTCTACCTCACCTCTCCCATCCTTACCTCACCTCTCCCATCCTTACCTCACCTCTCCCATCCCCTTCCCTCTGCTGTAAACCACACTGAACCACCCCTTGCGTCACCATTACCTTAACGAGTGTCACCTGTTGTAAGTGGCAGATCCATCCTGGGTTTTGTCGTTCCAACTTGTTTTAAGCCAACACCGCTGTGGCCCCAACTTAGGTAATCCTCTCACTTACATGACCAGGATCTCGGTCGTTTCCAGTCTGGTGACCGAGAGCCCAGCATCCCGAAAAGTGTCACGATGTTCCGAGTCCCCTAACCCAGAGCCCCGACATTGACATGATAATGACCTACATTCCTGGCATCCTCAGCTGGCCCTGACCGTAGGTCCTCACAGCCCCTTGACGTTCTCTGCCTTTTCACGAAACAGCCCCTTGCCTACTGACCCAGTCCATGAGCCGAGACCCCTGGCATCGCCTGCCCTATCACCTGGCTCCGACCTGCCCTAGCCTTGTGACCTTATCCTTCAGTCCTCTAACCTAAGCCTACGTATATAGTCCCAGCTCCCAGTCCCAGTTTTATGGCTTGGGCTGTAGGGCATCCGGACTTCGGAGCCTGGTCCCTAAGGCATCCCAGTTTCGTGACCTAGCCCCCAAGGGGCCACTGTTTCATGACCTAACCCCCAGGGCGTCAGTCTCGTGACCTAGCCCCCAGGCGCCCCTGCCGGGCCAGGGCAGCAGCAGGCTGGAGGTGGTATCGATTGTGATTGGAGTCTCATAAGCCCGGGTTTGGGTAGCGTCAGCTGCGCCACGCCGCTGTTCTGACACTACGGTTTTATCGGTACGTTTCCACCCCTGATGCTTTAAACGAGACGAATGGTGGAAGTCGATAATGAAAACATTTTCCTCGGCAGGGACATTAGTTATTATGGAAATGAAGGGCTGGGATGTTAGCCAGGAGAGCGGACCCTGCCCTCACCCTCCGGTGACAGAGGTGCTCACTCAAATAGAATGAAAAATATGTCACCCCCTGGAACGAACACTGCCACCCACCTGTCTTTGTTTCCCGGCGCCCACTTCTTGTGCCTCCTGCCCGCGCCCCTCGCACTCTGCTGGGGCGGCTCCTTGTCATATACTGCTGGTAAACTGTTCAAGGGCCGGATTAACAAAAGTTCCAGCGTGAAATTTTTCTCGTTAACTGGCTCGGTTAAAGCCACGGCATTAAGACAGCGACCAAAAATGAATTTTATGACACTTTAGATAGATTCGTTCTCTTGTCTCCCATTTCTTTGAAACAGTAACAGCGTATGAATCTTTTAAACTTTAAAAGATTCATACGCTGTTAAAATTTAAAGTCATGGCCAAGGACGACTTCAGTTATAAGGCTCAGCAACAGGGAAAGAGAAGATGTGTGTAAAGTCAAGACTCATACGTGTGTGTGTGTGTGTGTGTGTGTGTGTGTGTGTGTGTGTGTGTGTGTGTGTGTGTGCCTTACCGTCATCCTGATCCGGTGGTTCCTGGCTGTGTTATTCTTGAGTATTATTGTGTTTGTGGTGTAACTCATGTGCTTGTCTATCTCTTTTACAACACACACACACACACACACACACACAACACACACACACACACACACACACACACACACACACACACACACACACACACACACACACACGCGCGCGCGCAGACGGAAACGCAAACTATCAACATCTGGATACCGAGATAAAATCTTGTAAGTAAACCCCAGAAGTAAGATTCTAAACTTTGCTAGGCCAAGTTTGACCCATAATATTTTTGCCATCAGCGTTCACCCAACATCCAGTTCCAGAAAGGACGGACATATTTTGTAAATATCAGGAAGAAAAATATACATACTGGGCAAGATAGTGTGTGACCTGAGGCCGCGGTGTTACAGTGATGGATGACCCACCCCCATCTCGCCATTGTCTACCTGCTGGCCGCTGTGGTGCAACTTGTGGAAAATGACCCACCTCCCGGGTTTCAATGTTTACGCCTTAACTGATGATATGGGGACACATGTTTATAGCTGACTGCGCCAAATGGTGATGAGGTTATGCTGAGACTGCCGTGAGTAGCATCGTTCTCTCGTCTCCAGTTGTGGGGAGAAAAAGTAACGCACGGATCTTTGAAAATTTGCTTTGTTTAACCAACCCGGTGAGGAAAGGTGTCGAGTTAGGCAGTAGCCACAGTTGTCACCCGGTAGGACAGTCAGAGAGGACTAGGATAAAACAACAGTGACACAGTAATTTGTTTTTTGTTATCGAAGGAAAATAAATCGCCGCTACCCAACAGAGGTCAGCTTGAAAATGGGATTCTTGCTTGAGTAGGCAACCTCGCGGCTCCTCCTCCTCCTCCTCCTCCTCCTGCGCTAGCTCGGGACTGCCTCCTCCTCCTGGTTATTCATAAACTCGGCTCGTTTAAGACTGAATTTCTGCCTGAAAGTGAACCTCTTCCAGAAATCGGAGCAGTGGTTCATTAAATACGCGCCGCAAGACCGACTGTGTTGCCGAGGACTAACTTTGTCCAAGTTCCTCAGAACACAACACGAGGGCAAGACCAACATTCCTTTTAACCCCTTTACTCCTCTGTTCAAATGACTGATGTCAAAAACAGGTCCCTGAAGCAAGACCTTGAAACCAGACCGTGTTGGTGACTGGTTGAATAGACCCCAGTCTTAGTAGGCCCCAACCTAATTTGTATTGGATCCGACTTGGGGCCCAAATTGGGGTCTGTTAGGACTTGGGGGCCCGTTTTTCCTGCATCCCCGACTGTTGCAGGATTGAGTGAGTCAGAGTCTGTGAGATGATGTAAGTTGAGTCAACAAAGATGATTGATTGGTAGGGCGTAGCGTGGGTCCTGGCGTGTTGGTGTCTGGCACTGAGGAGCTCTTTCCCACTACCAAGACTGTCATCATAATCAGGGCTCTACATTGCCTGGGATCTACCACCATCAGATATCTACCACCACCACCAGGGATCTACCACCATCAGATATCTACCACCACCACCACCACCAGGGATCTACCACCATCAGATATCTACCACCACCACCACCAGGGATCTACCACCACCAGATATCTACCACCACCACCAGGGATCTACCACCATCAGATATCTACCACCACCACCAGGGATCTACCACCATCAGATATCTACCACCACCACCACCAGGGATCTACCACCACCAGATATCTACCACCACCACCAGGGATCTACCACCATCAGATATCTACCACCACCACCACCAGGGATCTACCACCACCAGATATCTACTACAACCACCAGGGATCTACCACCATCAGATATCTACCACCACCACCAGGGATCTACCACCATCAGATATCCACCACCACCACCACCACCAGGGATCTACCACCATCAGATATCTACCACCACCACCAGGGATCTACCACCATCAGATATCTACCACCACCACCAGGGATCTACCACCATCAGATATCTACCACCACCACCAGGGATCTACCACCATCAGATATCTACCACCACCACCACCACCAGGGATCTACCACCATCAGATATCTACCACCACCACCACCACCAGGGATCTACCACCATCAGATATCTACCACCACCACCACCACCAGGGATCTACCACCACCAGATATCTACCACCACCACCACCAGGGATCTACCACCATCAGATATCTACCACCACCACCAGGGATCTACCACCACCAGATATCTACCACCACCACCAGAATATGGTCAGGTCCAGCCCCAGCTACCAGTGACCCTCGCTCCCTCCAGCTTCCGGAAGGTGACATTTAAGTTCCGGCTGACGGAGTTTATCGCATGTGACAGATGGAAGGATCGGCAGCAGTGAAATTGGTCCTCCGTCAGCAAAAAGTTTGCCGGTAAATTGGTCAATGTTATCTGTGTTATTGTGGGTGATGGTGTGATCCGCAGGGCGCCGAGGCGTCTATCGGCCCGCCAGGTGACAGCAACTCGTCTCCCGGGGCCTCGCAAGAGCTACACTGTTTGCTGCCCGCCATCCCACTTCATCTGCTCATGCCCCTCAAGTTCTTTTGTGGCTAAGTTGAGTACACGGCACGTAACTTGTTAGCTCTCGATTATAATAAGTTTATAATTGTATTTGTCAACAGCTACTTCATCTTTCGGGCAGCTATAGGGCTGAAATTTCAGGAGGAAATCAAACCTAAATATTTTCTTTAGTAGAAAATTAATATAGTAGCTTGTTTTCCTAATCAAGTAGAAACATTTACATTGAATTTTAGTCCGGATGCAAGGTACTTATGGGGTCGCTGGCAGTGTATTACTAGCGTCCTTCTGAAATGAGTTGACCCTCAGTATATGCATGGTATGGAAACCTAGCCGTGTGGTTGGTCACTCATCACTGAGGCGACCTCCTACTGTGTCCGGGCATCCTGCTCCCAAGCTTACTGTTGTGGAGGTTTAGTCGCGCCACGTTTACAGACATCTGATGTTAAAAGCGATATTATGGAATGACTAGACAAGTGTTGCAATAATTTTGTTGGATATTTCGAAGGAGTATAACAGAATAATACTGTTACATCACCGGGTGTAGCATAACCCCCTCCTCCCCGTGATCCGTCCTTTCCGAGGTAGTGTCGTCGGCCCCGCCATATCCCGCTATTGGACAAGGCCCGGGCAAGGTTCTCGTGTCCCATCGTGTTGTGCTCAATCTCCACACTCTCACACCCTCGCCGGGGACGACACCTCCGGGACCATTAAAGATGTCTCTGCTGATAAACTACACCTTGTCTGAAGCTTTGTTTCCACCAGTGGCACGGAGTTCGATGAAGTCAATTTGTCGATAGAAATTCACATTCCTGCACTTGAGGTTGCTGTACTAGTTCGCGTGTAACTGCGCTGAAGCAGGCGCCACGCAACTGATGCGGCTCTGTCAAGATGGGGTTAGTCTGAAACGACCCCACAAATCATCGTCTTCAGGGAACGGGGCAGATATGTCGAAGCCAATTATAGGTGATTTAGGAGGGTGTCGAGCTGAATGTTGTGGTGGAGGCGGCCGATGGTGGCTGCTGCCGTCGGGGGTGGGGGGGAGGAAGGTCATATGTGCCAAGAGTCAATTGCATTACACCGTTATTGGTGTTGAATGTTCAGGTGTATAGACAGGACCGCAGGAGAGACTTAGTGACCGACGTATTTAACATTATCCAGCCAAACACTCAAAAGTTGAAGTTTATTTTGAAAAATATGAGAAGGGTGACGTGTCATGGACAGATAACAAAGATATTTGTTGTTTTTTCCTTTTCACAATTAATGGGAAGTTTAATTAATATAAACCGACAAGAAAACAAAGTGTTCGAGCTTTTGGCCTCGAAATTGTTGTGTGGTTTTGTACCCGAATACACCTGCTGGGAGACTTGTTGTGTACCTTTATGTCTGGTACTTTGTGTCGCAAAGTGTGTACGATAACCTGAATGACTTTAACACGCACGTGCACACACACTTATACACAAGCACACACACGTATACACACAGACATAATTTTTCTTCTAACTTGTGTTAACCTCACACGGTCGTGGAATTTATTCTCTCAGCTGTGTTGAAGAATTTGAGGAATTTGAAATAACATATAGAGGGAGTCTTGCTGCTGGTAACTATTTCCGAATTAAGACGGCAGGTTGATGGGTGCGTAGTGTAGTGTTGTAAGGCCCTGGGCATTTACACCCAGGAATGAGGTCTTTTGTGGCGAGTGTGTTAGTGAATAAACAACACCACCCACCACCGCCATGTTCCCTCTCCCTCTCAGGTACGAATTAGACGCCTTCTTCAGTCTTCCTAATTAGTAATTTCCGATGTGACGTTAAGTGTTTGGTCCAAGATGAGATAAAATCAATATGTGACCATCACTGCCGCAACACTTCACCTGCTTACGTAACACCACGCAACACATCGACGGCAATATAGTTATGGCCAGAATTGTGGAAACATAGTAGAGTAAAACTAACTCAGGGTGTGTAAGGAAGAGACCATTGTAGGCGGGTGTAATGTAGCGGGTTAGTGAGAGTGCAGGAGGGAGGCGGGCAGTGTCCCTGGTGGAGGAACACCTTGTCTTGCTGTCACCCGGCCTCACCTCCCCCTGCCCCCTTCCTCTAGTGTTTCCTTTATTTTTTTTATTTGGTTTATCTCACCGGCTTTTTCGATGATTTTTTTTCAACGTATAGAATAAACTCGTTTATTTTATTCATTTAACTTCTTAATGAAAAAAATAATATGATTTTTAAGGAGGTGACGAGAGACAATAATTAGGGGGGGGGGGGGGTCACCCAACCTTCGTTTAGCTCAGCAGTGACGGCCGCTGTGCCTCTTACCAGGGTGGTGGAGCCCTTGCGGTAGTTTATGATGGGATCCATCCTTGGTGGAGGGTTGGTTCTGGGCTTATTGTCATGGAATGGTTTTCTTTAACACTGTGATGGACTGAGGGAGGTGTACAAGACCTAGGGCCACTGAGAGGCAGTATTACTAACAGTGTGACCTGTGTTTTATGATAGGCTGTCTCAGTATCCCCTGGAGAAGGAAGTGTATGTTTAGTTGTGTTATAAGAAATGGTACATGTCCTACTAGGAGAGAACTGTAGTGAGGTGAAGAGATCTGTAAGGCGGAAGAGAACCAACTCCTTATTAGAGAAGTATAAGGAGAGTCACCAGTGTAGACAAGAGGTGCTGTCCGGAGTACATTAGTGTGTTATCTGCGTCAACCAGCTGTTGCTCCTTTATTTTATGGGTGTCGCTGTGGAACGCTTTCTGAGGGTGTCGACGTTGGGCATTATCACAGAACATGAAGGAGGTGTCGCAATAGGAGTCATGAGAGTCTGGGTTCGTATCTCACTTCGCTCTAGCCTCCCGACAGTACATGTAGAGTAATTGATAGCTTCCAGCTTCCTTGTCAAGGTATTTGATGCTTAATTCTAAACCTAGACTGAGGATTAATCTGATATCAACAGTGGAATGATTTTTATATCACATCATAGAAGGTAAGGTCGTGGGTTCCTTGTGTTGTGAGGTTTTATGGAAAATAAGATCAGTCTTGAGTATTTTTATCTAAAAACAGCATTGTACAGGCAGACGACCAAACAGCGGCCTTATCGAGGGGGCGAGGAAGAACAGGCTGATAAATCCACCCCAGATGATCAGTCATGGTGTTGTGTGTAATATGTATATAATAATAATAATAATAATAATAATAATAATAATAATAATAATAATAATAATAATTAACGGTTTATTGAAAGAGCTTGGCGGCCAGAAGGCTGAAAATATACAGTTACATATTTGGGGAATGGGTTTCGAATTACAAATAATATACAAGTAACATAAGTGATACAAATAAGATATATAATAACTAGAGGGGGAAAAGCTCAAACTACAGTTCATTTCAACATAGTGACAGTGCAAGGAGCAGTGTTTACTGGGAGTGGTTTACTTTCAGGTTCAAAAGCCAAGGTAAACAAACTCATGACAGAAAGTAATTTCGCGAATCCAGATCATCATGACGGTGGAGTTCCTCCTGTGGCCGCCTCGACCTCCTCAACATGTACAGTATGGTGCTAACGGTCAGTCCTGGCTACTACCACCATCATATAATGGTGTATGGTGTCCGCCGCCGAGACACACACACCCACAGGGGAGGGGGGTGTTGGGAGGTGCAGGCCTTACACCCGGGATGTGTAAGAGTGTAGCACATCACCTTTAGCATGTAGAGAGTCTCCGGGATGGGTGGGGGGCTGGTGGAAGGCGGAGGTTTACTTTCATATATGCGAGTAGAGAGTGAAAGGAAGCCCCTGCTCCACAGCCCCCGTGAATGGAGGGATACTTTTTTATGCCTTTGTTTCTTTTTGGTATGAAATAAATCGTGGCACAATGCGTGTATTGATAAAACTAGGCAGCGATGTTAGTCCGCACTGTGCAGGTTGAACTTCTGGTTGAATGTACAAATGTTATAAAATTATGTGTTTTTACAGTTAGAGATGATGATGATGATGATGAATGTTATTATGTAATATATATTACACTTACACACTTGTTATTGAAAACTATAATATAATTTTGTTGTTGGATTTTACAAGGAAGTAAACATTCAATTTATAGAGACGAAGTTCACTTTTCCAGGTGTTATTTACTGGAGGGCATTGTAGTTTATTTTGAACCCATTTACGATTGTTGTCAGCTATTATAACAATGTTCAGTTATTTAAAAACATTTATGGGATTTTATAATGAAATTTTCAGTTTATTTTAAAGTTGTCGATCAGTTTAATGTTATTCCTATTTACGAACTGTTCCTGGTGTTATAATGTTGTTCTTGTTCCCACAGGTACGTACGTGAAGTCTGGTAGGCCTGTGTTAAGGAAGTCACCGTCTATGAACCGTAAGTGTAATCGCCACAGATACTAGGCATTAGTATCTTTATGTTGTTGTATCGTGGGCCACTCGAGAGTTACACAGGAGTGGAGGTAAGTTAGCGCAGATGAACACCTGAAGGAGTCGAGCCACAAGGTGTACTCTTACCGGGACTCGTAAACCGTACACCTGGACTGTACACACACTGTTTACTGGTTAAGTATGTATGAGAGAGAGAAAAATGAGTCAGTCACAGTACCACCGCCCACACCCCAGCTGACTGCCTCTACACCATGCAGCAGTCAGACTCAACAAATATTGTTCTGTCGAAAATTCCTCTTGACTGAAGCTCAAAGAACGCATCATGCCTGTTGACATAAGCTAGGACACACAAATTTAGTCGATGTCTTCAAAATTACACCGAGACTTTATCGTAAACCAACAAGAGTGACGAGGTGTGGGTTTTAGTCTCTACATTAAGCAACACATCGTAAACAAACACCCGTCATGCGTTAAAAACATCCATCAGTTAGGTCAGGAAAGGCGAGTATGAAATTGACTAAACCTGGCTTCCCCATCTGCACCTTAAAAAAAATAAAAATAGTTTATTATAAGAAACAGACGCTGGTGTAGAATTATATATTGACTGTCCAACACACATTCGCTCCACATCAAACGTCTTTCTGCCACAGTTGATCTCTACTCGCGTGTGAAATTCCTCAATGACTCACTCCCATTTTTAGATTCGTCCTGGGATGCCGGTAGAGAAATCCCCTTAGATTTATAAGACTTTTTTTTTTCTCTCTCCTCATCTGAGTCGGGAGAAACCCTTCGACCCTTATGAGCCCCTGATATTGTGTCTTAATCTTGGCTTAAAGGGATGATGCTTCACTCCCTCCATCCTTCTTTCCCTCCCTCCCTCACTCCTTTTTCCCCTTATCCCTTTCTTCCCTTCCTGTCTCTTTTCCTCACTCCTCACCTTTACTTCCCTTCTCACCCTTCCCTTCCCTCCCTCCCCCACCCTCTCCCTCACCCCTTTCCTTATACCTCACTCCTCCCTCCCTCACCCCTTCCCTCCCTTCCTCACTCTTCCCTCACCCCTTACCTCCTTCCCTCACCCCTTACTTTCCTCCCTCACCCCTTCCCTCCCTCCCTCATCCCTTCCCTCCCTCCCTCTGTCCCCCCTCCATCACCCCTTCTCTCTCTCTCTCTCTCTCTCTCTCTCTCTCTCTCTCTCTCTCTCTCTCTCTCTCTCTCTCTCTCTCTCTCCTTCCTTCCCTCACCCCTTACCTTCCTCCCTCACCCCTTACTTTCCTCCCTCACCCTTTACCTCCCTCCCTCAACCCTCACTCCTCCCATCCCTCCCTCACCCCTCCCTCCCTCCCTCACTAGCCGCCTTTGTGTACTAGCCAGGAGTGACCCCTGGTAGCTATGTTGTATAGGAGTCCTCGTTCACTGTATATTTTCCATAAGTAAAAATGAATGTTCTGTGTTTCACGACTTATTGCTTTTTTTGGAAAATTACATCTGACGTTTTGTCAAAAATCTGTGTAGTTTATGTCTGTTTCGAGGAGATGAACATGTTATAACTATGAGAGAGAGAGAGATGAAACTAAGTCCCTCAGGCCTAACAGCCCATTAGGGACAGTACGGATAAAACACACTGTATACTAAGCCTTCGGTACACCAGGAGGCATCATGGCCGTCCCTGCTATCGACCGCCTTCACCTCCCGAATTGTAAAGTTAGGTTCCCATTTACAGCTGGGTGGACTGAGGTTGCCTCAGGATCGAATCAGCGACCCTTGGGACAGGAGGCCAGTGCTGTATTCACTCAGCCGGCGCTCTCTTTATATATGTATGTAAATATTGGATATCTATCTTTATTGGCCGGAGAGCTACTGTAATTGGTGCCATTTTACCATCACCAAGCTTATAGGTAGTAGGCAGCTACCAAACAGGGAGGTACTGCTGCCTGGGAAGATATTGGAAGCATAATGTGTTGTGTAATGGTAGACCCTGCTGCCATATGGCATCACGAAAATTGTGACCAAGTCCCAGGTTGTTGATCTGACTTTCTGCCTCATTTACACACAATTGCAGTGTCTCAATTGTTTCTCTTATTTTTGACAACACAACATACATACTGTATACCGTTTCTCATTATTGATTTTTTTATTTTACTTATTTATTTATTATTTGTATTTATTTTTTTGTTTTTTAATTTTATTTTTATTATTATTATTATTATTATTATTATTATTATTATTATTATTATTATTATTATTATTATTATCATTATTATTATCATTATTATTATTATTATCATTATTATTATGATTATTATTATTATTATTATTATTATTATTATTATTATTATCATTATTATGTTTTCGCCCCCCAGGCCCTGATGTGGGTCATTGACCTGTGCCCAGGTGGGCTAATGCCCGTTAAAAAAGAACACAGGATAAGTTTAAACTGATGGGCACACACACACACACACACACACACACACACACACACACACACACACACACACACACACACACACACACACAATTAATCCCCCAAATCATTAAATTTATTAATTTTTATTTTTGTAGAAATTAAAAATTTATCTTTTTGTTCTTGGAAAATGACCTCGTGTGCATCTCTAAGGAATATTTTGTTGGTTGCCTGAAACTGATTATTCTCAAAGAGATTATTCACACATTTCCACCTTCATGTTGGACAGTATGGAGCTTAGTTGGTAAATTGTCGGTCTCTTGTTCCCACAACCCATATTTAGAGGTTGTTTACCTAGTTGCGAAAAATAGGCCTGCCAGATTTCATGTAACTTCACTGTTTCATTAATAACAACTTTGGTCTCTCTCTCTCTCTCTCTCTCTCTCTCTCTCTCTCTCTCTCTCTCTCTCTCTCTCTCTCTGTATGTTGTTAAAGTTGTCATTCTAGCTCAGTGTTAGGCTGTGTTTGCTTTCATATTGTTAACAACTAGACTGGTAACAGTATCACTCCCTCGCCAGATTAAAGATGGTTTTGGTTATTTTATCGGGGTACGTGTTGTCTCACTTATCTATCTAGTGAAGTGAAATATTACTGGTTGCTGTTGTTGTTTACTTGTTTTTATAGCACTAGACTAAACACTGGAGCAATGGAACTTTGTCTTTATCTGGTTTTTTCCTCATTCGTTCCTTTTATGATGGATGTATTCTGTGCCATTGTTTGGGTGAACAGAGAAGCGTGAACCTGTACTGGTGTTCTTTCTTTATAACCTGCTCCAAGACATCGTCAGTGGTGTTGCGCCTTGTTCCAGGTGATGTGCGTGACCTTATCTTGTAATAACAATTGTGTACAGTCGAAAAATGTAGTATTTAAATAAATCCTTTACGTAATTAAGTTCTTTGATGATGAAGTCAATTTTTTTGTAGTGGTGGATGTGTGGTCGTGGGCCTGACACATTAGAGTGACTGGACTTGGTAAGTACTCAAGTCTCACACTAACTGTACTTGTTATTGCCGCAGTAGTTGGCGTTGCCTAACTTTGTTCATGAGGTACATAACGCGTAACTGTTCTACAGCCACATAAAACGAGGCCAATCAAGGAAACCTGAAAACAGAAACTGTACGATAATGAAACCTTTCCATTCCTCCGCCGGGTCCCTGACAGTTAATTATGGCTCACAACTGTGTTCCTGTTTTTTCCCGGCTCTGACACTCACAGAGAACCCGGTTACCTCATTACTTGGTAATGGCCGCCGTGCTCAACAGTCGTTGACTTCTGTCTAAGTCCCAAGAGCCATTTGGAATGTAAGACCGATGTTGTGAGTTTGTTAGCATCCAGTAGCCACTTGAGGAGGTGTGAGCTGGTCCGTGTCGGCCCTGGGGTGAAGGTCGCCACGTGAATTGTTTCCTTGCTAATGATTCTCACTTCCAGCCTCCGGTAGACCCATGCGTCCCGGCTAATGACTCTACTATAAAAACAGTGTCACTTGAGGCGAGGGAACGTTCATCCACCTCAGTATACAGAGTAACACAGCCGCTATTGAATGCTCATATTGGCGTATTTTGGTAAGGATTCAAGTCTTCACCTGTAGAAGCAAAATATCATTTTAACATTAACTCTCTATAATGGCGCCACTTAGCGTTTCTCAAAACGAGTTCAATCGAACGTAATGACTGGGAATTCTTTCCCTTGATTTGGTCATTTATTTTCTCCTGGAACAAGGAAAATGGCGACTATGAATCAGAGGTACTGGTAATGATGGTGTTTGTGTCGAGGGCGAGGCTGACAACCAAGGTGGTGAGGCTGACGGCCAAGATGGTGGGATTGGCGGTCAAGTTGGCGAGGTTGCTGACCAAGAAACTGAGGTTTGCTCCCAGAAAGATGAAACTGACGGCCAAGATGATTAGGTTGAACGCAAAGATGAAGTTGGCGGCCAAAACTGAGGTTGGCAGCCAAGATGGCGAAGTTGACGGCCAAGACAGTGAACTTAACAGCCAAGATGACGAGGCCTTGACCGATTAAAAAAAAACAAGACAAAATTACTAATGAGTTAGTCTTGTGTGAAGAAAGAACAAAAAAGAAAAAGAAAAATTGGTCTCATCATCAGGCGACAGAGAAACTGGTGTGGGCGTTAAACTGACGCTGTTTTATAGTGATGGCAGCTTATATGGGGTAGTCATGTGCGTGTATAGGGAGATAACCCCCCTCCCCCGATACTGTGGTCCTAACAAACACACACACACACACACACACACATGATCAACATACACTTTCTCTGTGTTGTGTTGGTGGGGGGGGGGGGGGTGGGGTGAGTTTCTTGACAGTAGTAAAGAAAAAAAAAATTCCCTGCTTACGCTACCTGCAGTAACCTTTTCTCCATGCCAGCAAATTTACACTCGGTTCATGCTGAGAGAAAAGCTGTCTCGGGTTATTCTATTTGAGGAGGTTGAAGACCGAGAGGTGAAACTGTGAGTCGACTGTGGGAGGGAGTCCATCGTACTCAGCCCACTACACTGACAGATGGTGCGGAACTGGGGTGAGGACCGCCCGCCAGAGATGGACGGCGGGTCACAGCGACAACACACTGATTTGAAGATCCATGGAAGGGAAAACCGCGGAGTGCCATTGGTGGAAGGTCGTGAAGGGAGAGCCGGTGTAAAGGTATTTGTGTGTGTGTGTGTGTGTGTGTGTGAAAAGCACGTTTATCTACTTACATGATTACATTCAGGGATTCAAAGTTGGCATGAAACTGATTTGTTGGCTCGTAGGCTTATTAGGAACGTATAATTAAACGCGCACACACACACACACACACACACACACACACACACACACACACACACACACACACACACACACAGGTTCAAAAACAGTTTCGTGATAACTTTGAACATCAGACATGATTTTTTTATTGTATAGAAATAATTTTAATACTATTTTTTTTTACTCCTTCGCTTGTTACTGTGCGTTACTAACTAAGCATCACGTCAAGGGAACTATGTAACGCTGGTGGTGTGTGGTGTTGATATACTCTGTAACATTCATATTCCTAACCTGACCTAACCTAATCAAAGCTAACCTATCATATCCGAACCTGACCTAATTTGACCTAATATAACCTGACCTAACTTAAACTGACCAAACAAACACCTGACCTGACCTAATATAACCTAACCCGACCTAACCTAACCTAACCTTTGTGTGTGGACGTGACAACTCAGGAACAAATGGACAAATGTTCTTGAAACGTTGCTGGAGCCCGAACGAATTTGATCATTTTCTTCATTATATACAGGGAGTTCGAGGAGTTCATTATACATCGCGTGTTCGACTATAGTGATCACATAACACTTGGGAGTTTCATTCATTTCCGTATATGATGAAATAAAAGGAAAGCAAAAATAAGAGTTATTAATATATTCCCACAAAAGAGTCAAGTCACATGGGGTAGATTTTAGTGGCCATTATTGCTCAGAGAGTCGCCAGGCTGGGTGGACACGGGCCCGCCTCTCACTCCACGTCACGTCGTGTTGGATCCAATTCATCGTTGTCATTATACTGATGAGAAATGATGTCATGTTTCACCCAACACGGCCTGAGGATAAATTAATTTATTTTAATTTCTGTGTAAGCTTGATGGTACCTGTAATTAAAGGTTAGGTAATGATGACGGGCAGGTGAGGCTAAAGAGGTGAAATTTATCTTTTGTTGTTTTTATATTGTTCTATTTTCATTCCTTATTTATTTTCTTCTTTTTTTTTCATTATATATATATTTTTTTTATTTTTGTTGTTTTATTTTGCATAATCAGTTTTAATACGTGTTTTATTAATTTTAATTTTGGTATTATTTATATTTTAGTTTTGATGTTTTCATTTATTATTTTTTAGTTGATTTTTGTAATCTGTGTATTTTTTTTTCAAGGTTACATTTTGGTGTAGCGTTATAATAGTACTGGTAAAAGACTATAGGTACACTAATATAGCGTTGTAATCGTACTGGTAAAAGACTATAGGTACACTAATATAGCGTTATAATAGTACTGGTAAAAGACTATAGGTACACTAATATAGCGTTATAATAGTACTGGTAAAAGACTATAGGTACACTAATATAGCGTTGTAATCGTACTGGTAAAAGACTATAGGTACACTAATATAGCGTTATAATCGTACTGGTAAAAGACTATAGGTACACTAATATAGCGTTATAATCGTACTGGTAAAAGACTATAGGTACACTAATATAGCGTTGTAATAGTACTGGTAAAAGACTATAGGTACACTAATATAGCGTTATAATAGTACTGGTAAAAGACTATAGGTACACTAATATAGCGTTATAATAGTACTGGTAAAAGACTATAGGTACACTAATATAGCGTTATAATAGTACTGGTAAAAGACTATAGGTACACTAATATAGCGTTATAATCGTACTGGTAAAAGACTATAGGTACACTAATATAGCGTTGTAATCGTACTGGTAAAAGACTATAGGTACACTAATATAGCGTTGTAATCGTACTGGTAAAAGACTATAGGTACACTAATATAGCGTTATAGTCATAGTGTGGTGGTGGTGGCATACGCGGGCGCTGTGTGTTGACAAGGGTTGTTGTAGTCGCCTCTAACTAAGCTGTTGAGGTAATATTAATAAGGCTTTTGTGGCGGTGTGATGGATGAGGGCCGAGACACAACACACTCCAGCACGAGAGAGAGAGAGAGAGAGAGAGAGAGAGAGAGAGAGAGAGAGAGAGAGAGAGAGACACACACACACACACACACACACACACACACACACATACACTCTCCTTCACCTGCTGCTGCTAATGCCCTGATCATATCCACCTGCTGCTAATGCCCTGATCATCTCCACCTGCTGCTAATGCCCTGATCATCTCCACCTGCTGCTAATGCCCTGATCATATCCACCTGCTGCTAATGCCCTGATCATATCCACCTGCTGCTAATGCCCTGATCATCTCCACCTGCTGCTAATGCCCTGATCATCTCCACCTGCTGCTAATGCCCTGATCATCTCCACCTGCTGCTAATGCCCTGATCATATCCACCTGTTGCTAATGCCTTGATCATATCCACCTGTTGCTTATTTAGTCAACCCTCGGTCAAAACATATTTCCTGGGGTATTTACAGACATCCAGAAGTTCTTGTTCTCTGTTGTGCGGCAATACAGTAACATGGTACACCCAAGAACTCGTCTAGCCTTGCTGCTCAACAGGAAGATATTGTTATGTTGTCCAGTGCGTGATAAATTGATGTGGATGACGGGTAATATCGCCTCTAGTTGTGTACGTTTGTTAGAAGGGTGTGTGAATTGTGTCACTCATGAGGAAATGATTCAGCGATGGTGATTGTCTGATCTGTAAAGGGTGCATTCAGAGTTTTAGTGCGTATGTCTGTCTGTCTTACTTTATTGTTGTGAGGAAGGACATTTAACGGCGACTATAGGAGACGATTGAGTAATTGCACCAGGTAAATGAAACTCATACCTGTAAGACTAGTCAAGGGCTTAGCTGACAGATGACAGAATTCAGCCTTAAGGAACAAGGGTCTGTCTCCCACTACTACTACAGCACACAAGGTCATGTATATAACTATCAGTGGAATATCAACCGTGTGATTTATCTTGCTGTGTGGCCAGTGAAGAGAGGTACTCCTTCTACTGGGTATTTACTTCTTTGTATTTCATCTTGTGTCACAGTTTCTCCCTCAAAGTAATAGGTTTTCCTGGGAATCTCAACTGGAAGAGAGAGAGAGAGAGAGAGAGAGAGAGAGAGAGAGAGAGAGTGTGTGTGTGTGTGTGTGTGTGTGTGTGGCTCTGGGCTGAAGCAGATCGACCAAATCTACAGAGGGAGGGTGGAGCCCGGGGGTGGGTGTCCTACACTCCCATATTCTATTTACACCTTTTTTTTTAACAACATTTGATACAATTTGACTCGTAACTAAAGTATACGTTTTGAATATAATTTTTTTTTAATGTTAGTTAATATATTTACTTTTTGGCAGTGATGTTAAGGTATTGTTTATTATTTTCCCACAATGTTCGGTTTATATTGCAAAGAGTTTGTGTGCTAGATATTGGATCACTCATCGAAGGTTAACTGAACGTTTCATTGACAAGCTGCGTCAGAGCCTCAGATCGATAAATGTTTTCTCTGGAGGATTTAAGAACGTAACTCATTCGGCCAGGTTGTGTTCGTTTATTATTTGTCTCAGTGTGTCAATACGATAAGACTCATTATAATGTGTTGAGTGTTTGTTAATTATAGAGACACTTAGTTAAAAATACCAACAAAATTATCTCACTAATTAATAAGTTTTAATTTATTTCAAGATTAATTTCGTCGATTTGTTTTATATTATTTGCTGTGGTACATGAGGTCCTCCCCATACAGTATGTCTGTCTGAAGGTGAAAGAAGGTCACACACTCCTGACAGTATAGACACAGCACACTGTATACTAAGCTCTAGGAGGCAGTGTGACAGTTACTGCACTCGACTAGGGATGCTCTGGAATCGACCGAGTTATTGCTAGAAGTGAGCGCAGTATCCACGCACATCACCACTGTTAATTTCACTAAAATTCAGTACTTAATATATCGAGGGAATTAATAAGAATGTTTGTTAATTTTAGTAACTATGTGTCACTATTCTTAGAAAATACTGTACCTTATGGTGAGTGATTATAACCAACTTTGAGGTGAGATAATTGTTGTTAATGAGTCAAGTCGTCTTTGAAGCGCTAAGGTGTAATATATATACAGCTGGTGAAAGATACACAGCTGCCGCAGAACCACAGCCATTGAGCTTTAAAACCACACAGACGAAGGATATTACTTAGTCAGTGTCTGTAGGGGCGAGAGCATGGCGGTAAGAGCGGTGTCATGTCGCTGCGGTGAGAGATGAATAGCGTCCATTGAGCCGCGTGGAGGCCCTCAGTGCTTCGTGGAGTCGGTGGGAGGGTGTTGGTGGTGGGCCTACTGCCTCACACTGCTTTGTTGTTGTTGTCGTGTAGCTGGACCATCTTAGGTTCTATATTAATACAGCAAACGTAGATGTGAATGATCATCAAAGGGCTTCTGGTTATTTTCCCATTAAGTTCTATAGTTATACACAAACTCAACAGCTATTCACTAAACTTTGCGTCTGATCATCTGATGACTCCTGGACAGCTCATGGTGACATACGCAGGAGGCCATCTTCGTTGTCCTCTTAACAGTCTGACAACCCATGAATTATGATTTTTTCCCGGGTTAAGATCACAGTCTTTCAGCCACAGGAGACAGGAAGCTTCGCACACAAGCCACGCTATACACGGGTCGTTTAGTAGACTACAAACTGTTTTTGTTTCGTACATAAGCCCATTAAATGTTTCGTGCTTACATTCCAGGTGATTAGAATTTACACGATAATATTACCTCATCCAACGTAATGGAACCAAACTTAACTTCAACTTAACTTAGTTTAATGTAGTTAACAATACCCAGAATTTTACTTCTAATCCTATGCACGAGTTCATCCCCAGGCACCCCCCCCCCACCCCCGGAAACATCGGCTAGAAGCAGCCCTCACTGTTTGACTGTTGCTAAAATTAAATAAATTTTTTCTGCTTGACATTATTTAAGAAGTGTCCCCTGATACTGAAGACTTGCTGCTACACTCTCGTTGAATATTAATTCAGAATCTATGCGACATTCGCTTTAGAGATTTTAATTTGCATTTCAATGAACTGGGGGTCGAAATTTTCATTTATTGCTGTTCTGAATCGCCATCATACTTTCATGAGGGTGGAAAGATCAGACTCTCTCTCTCTCTCTCTCTCTCTCTCTCTCTCTCTCTCTCTCTCTCTCTCTCTCTCTCTCTCTCTCTCTCTCTCACATAATATAATAGGAAAGCGTTCTCTTCTCAGTAACAATAGACCCCGTACAGTCACACTAGTGTAGGGGCTCGGTATACAGTGTGGCCCTGACAAAGAGTGTAGGCTAGGCAACAGGGGGTCAAATATAGGGCGGTACATGTGACAAAAGGGAGAGAAACAATACATACTGTAAGTCAAGTGAGGCTCCTGGGCCACATCACCCAGGGGCGGTGAACACTGAACACCCCGGAGAGAAATGGTGAACGCTGCTGGTGAACACTGGTGAACACTGGTGAAGGGAAATGTTCACGCTGTTGCCGGAAAGGTGGACGGTACTGAGGCTGTTGAACACTGAGGGACGGTGAACATATCTGAGGGGAGTTTAACATCGAACATTTTTCTGGGGAGATGAGCACTTTCAATTACCCTCACCAACCCTCATTTCCCCTCACTTGCCCTTACCAGGCCTCAGCTGCCCTCACTGGCCTTCACAATCTCACTAGCCTCCAGCTACCCTCATCAGCCACACCAGCGCCCAGTTACACTCAGAAGCTGTGAGCTGTTCTCAACAGCTCTTAGAATGCTCAGCAACCCTTACCAGCCCTCACGTACCCTCAGCAGCCCTCACAAGCCCCTGTTAGTTCCCACAAGTCCTCCTCACACCCTCTTACAGCTACTTCACCTGAGAAGAAAGGTCTTGAATATTTGATGTGGTAAAAAGATTTTATTTTTACGATTTTTTTCGTGATTAAAAGTTTAAAGATGTTATCGGAGTTTTGTAAATATTGAGTGTGTCCACAGCGACCTGTTACTCCCGTGTTTATGTTTTTTCCAATGCACAAATCAACAAATGAAAGGTGCGCGTTTTGTGATGATAACAGGTTTTTTTTTTCACGAATCGCGAGTGAAATTGTTTTGTGTATTAACACAGTTGTGTGTCTGGAGGACTGGCGTGGGTAGTCGGCTCACAGCGACCATCTGAACACGTAATATTGTTGGATATTTTTTTTAGTGAACTGTTAATACATTCTTGAATAATTGCTAATTCTTGTCTTCACTAATCTACATAATTCAGCTGTTGCCGAGTGTATTGGTAAAAGAATAACACGGAGATAACAGGACATGTGGACAAACTTTTAAGTGTGTGATGTAAATTTTACCTCGCCCTTGGCTGGCGCTGGAGTGTTGTCAGGCGACATGTCTAAAGCACAAGTTTTCAGAAACGGCCACTCACACGGAGAGCTATTTTATTTTTGACTCATACCGTCGGGAGAACAACTAGCCAGGTCACTCTGTCTGTCTGTCCGTTCCAGGTTCCATACGTGCGTACAAGGCATAAAGATCAGTAATAGAGGTTAGAGATATTTTAATGCCCTGTAATAGAGCTTGAAGCTATTTAATGCCCTGTAATAAAGCTTGGAGTTTTTAGTGCCTTGTAATAGAGCTTGAAGCTATTTAATGCCCTGTAATAAAGCTTGGATTCTTTAATGCCCTGTAATAGAGCTTGAAGCTATTTAATGCCCTGTAATAAAGCTTGGCTTCTTTAATGCCCTGTAATAGAGCTTGAAGCTATTTAATGCCCTGTAATAAAGCTTGGATTCTTTAATGCCCTATAATAGAGCTTGAAGCTATTTAATGTCCTGTAATAGAGCTTGGAATTAAAGAGAGACAGAAGTCTGTATTTGATTTAATAAAATGGAATGTTTAACTGAACGGACAAGTATAATCCAGTGTTTATACTGCCGACGGTGTTGCTTCCTAGAAGGTTTTTGATCTGCCTCAGAGTGCGTGTAACTCCCTTAAGAAATCACCCACGAAGAAAGAAAGAACTCCTCCTCCTCCTCTTGGTGAGGGTGCGGGACGACGAAAGCTCATGCACTGTCCACTTTATCTCGGGAAGCTGAGAATGGTGAAGAGGATTGACTGATATGAAGTGTCTCATAGCAGGGGCCGTTCTCTGTGGCCAGGGGGGGGGGGGGAAGCATTCTCTTTGGCCACGGGGTCGTCCTCTGTGGCTATGCGGGGTTTTCTTTGGCCTTGCATAGGGGGCGCGCTATTTAGCAACGATGGGCGCTGTCTTTGGCCACGTGTTCGTCCTTTTTGGCCACGAATTCGTCCTCTTTGGCCACGTGTTCGTCCTTTTTGGCCACGAATTCGTCCTCTTTGGCCACGGGGTCGTCCTCCTTGGCCACGAATTCGTCCTCTTTGGCCACGGGGTCGTCCTCTTTGTCCACAGGGTCGTCCTCTGGGGCCTTCTCCTCCATTTCCTCGTAATGTAATCGCAGATTTTGTCTTCATTTGGCTTCTATAATTTCAGTGTCGTTCTCCCCCCCCGAGACTGAATTAAAATCGACGTCGCAATATGTTCTTGTGTTAGTTTTGTATTCCTGTTTCTCTTCCTTTTGTCTTATTCTAACTTGTCGTCGCTTTCCACTTACTTCCCGCCCTTCGTGTTGACGCTGAACCAAGATGACAGGGGTGTTGTGGTATGGTTGTAACAGATGACAGGGGTGTTGTGGTATGGTTGTAACAGATGACAGGGTCTTGTGGTATGGTTGTAACAGATGACAGGGTGTTGTGGTATGGTTGTAACAGATGACAGGGGTGTTGTGGTATGGTTGTAACAGATGACAGGGGTGTTGTGGTATGGTTGTAACAGATGACAGGGTGTTGTGGTATGGTTGTAGCAGATGACAGGGTGTTGTGGTATGGTTGTAACAGATGACAGGGTGTTGTGATATGGTTGTAGCAGATGACAGGGTGTTGTGGTATGGTTGTAGCCCTCTAACCGAGATGGCAGGATATTGTTACCTGTTTTAACCCCCAGTATAGAGCTCTCCCTTACCCTTCTCCCTCCGTCACTCTCCTCCCTCCGTCACCCTCCTCCCTCCCTTTCCCTCATCCCTCCTTTCTTCCTTCCTCCCCCCTACCCAACTCCCTCTTTTCACCCTCCTCATTCCCTTATCCCCCTCCCCTCCCCCTTCCCTGCTGACGCCTGGGACCTCAAATAATGGACGCGGTGTGCCCTGGTTTCGTCAGTCCCTTTGACAAATGTGACTGAATGACTGAACCACCAAAATTGGATCGCTGGTCTTTAAATTTGCCGTCCAATCGTTAACAAATGGTTTAGCTTTTCAAACCTGACCCAGTCTATCAAATTGTGTGTCAGGATTCAGTATGAGAGGGAATTGTTTGGTGTTCCCAATATGGTTCACGGGTAGGGGTGGAGAGGGGTGGGTGGGAGAGTCTCTTGATTATAATAGGTGAAATCTGATTAAAGTGTATGATGTTAGCGTAATTATAATGTATTGATTTTTTAACATATGTGGCAGAGAGAGAGAGAGAGAGAGAGAGAGAGAGAGAGAGAGAGAGAGAGATGTGGCGTCTCCTTGGTAATGGCTGAATATATTTGAAGAAGAATGTTTTAAACTGTTGAAGGTTACATGCTCTGGGAAGGACACACTGGTAGAGAGTAAGATAATGCAAGTATAATTCTGTAAACATAGGAGTGGTATTATTTGGCATGACGGAATAAATTAAAAACTATTTGTGTTATATAATGTCGTTTGTAATAATGAAGACCGTTCTATATTTGAAACTATTTGGATTTTTGAGATGGCTACTAATACAATAATGAGCCAATTGTGATGTTAATACTCAGAGGGCACAGTACACTGGTAGCGTCTAGAAGCCTTGTGAGGATAGTTGTGCAAGAGAGCTTAGTGTAAGATACATTGTAATATAAGAAAAGAGAGACCATTAGATGTGAGTACTAGAAACCTGGCAGTGATGGACGGGACAGTAGCACGAGAGACCTTGGGGCGGTATAGTGACACAAGACATGAGGGGTCGTCTGACACAGCAACAGCGACGGGAACATTACAGCAGTGTGAGTGGCACCCGCTGACACTGCGTGAGGGGGCCAGCCTCATAAACCCTGGGTAAAACTTGTTCCATCACCCATACTCACCGGACCGTAATTCTGTTATGGCCTTACACAGCCATACACAAGGGGGTGTTATGAACCGTGAACCCGACGACCACCTGGACACACCTGTAGAGAGGAGGAGTGATGGCATGTAACAGGTACGGTAATGAGTGAGTCCGTTACATCACGTTAGCTTTGAACTCTCTCGACCGTTCATTGGCAATCAAGCGGAGATAAAACTTAACTCACACGCCACAGTTGCCAGAAATATTACCTTACAATGACTCACGTGACGACAGCTTTCATGGGGTCATAAATGTTACCTTTTTATTATTATTATTATTATTATTATTATTATTATTATTATTATTACAGGTAAGAGTGCTCATTTGTCCTCCCTACTCTGTAACTAAACACATTATTACAGGTACAAATACTCTATTATCCAACCCTACAACTTTAGCTAATTTCCTCCTGAGACAAGAACATTATTACAATCATTATTAATATTATGAAAAATTTAATTACCGACGGGGAGGACCATTCACTCCCCCTTCACCCTCTTCTGGCAGGTCAAAGTGTTCCTTAGTGTTACTTGGCTGACTCGTTGACTCTCAAGAAGCACGGAACAGTGGTTTAAATTAGGCCTATAGCACCTCACTAAGAAGGGGGGTAGGGGTATTCAAAGAGTCATCCATCACCTGGGACGTATTGACTCTCTCTCTCTCTCTCTCTCTCTCTCTCTCTCTCTCTCTCTCTCTCTCTCTCTCTCTCTCTCTCTCTCTCTCTCTCTCTCTCTCTCTCAAAGCTAAAACTGCCACTCAATCTCCCCCCCCTCCCTCTCCCGTGAAAACCTCAGGTACGGCAGCTTTTATGGTGATTACTCTACCGTAGGGAACGTCGATATCTCTCTCTCTCTCTCTCTCATTCTCTCTTTCTTTACGTAGGTTTGTAATTATGCATGTATGCTGTATATTTAGTGTGTGTGTGTGTGTGTGTGTGTGTGTGTGTGTGTGTAAGGGCATTTCGCACAGCTTCAGACAAGATTCGATTACGCTTATATGATGTTCCTTAAATGCTGTGGCCTCCCTGCTCCAACCCTCATTCTGACCCTAGTTCTTGTACGGTGACTTAACCCCTTGAGTACGATGACTTACCCCTTGAGTACGGTGACTTAACCTGATGAGTACGGTGACAACCCCATGAGTACGATGACTTAACCCCTTGAGTATGGTGATTTAACCCCTTGAGTACGATGACTTAACCCCATGAGTACGGTGACAACCCCATGAGTACGATGACTTAACCCCTTGAGTATGGTGATTTAACCCCTTGAGTACGGTGACTTAACCTGATGAGTACGGTGACAACCCCATGAGTACAATGACTTAACCCCTTGAGTATGTTGATTTAACCCTTTGAGTACGGTGATTTAACCTCTCTCTCTCTCTCTCTCTCTCTCTCTCTCTCTCTCTCTCAAGTAAATCTAATAATTGACAATCCTTTGGGAGCCGGTCAGGTGGAGCTTGGTCCAGGACCACCAACTCTCCTTCCTGGACCAGTTTACTTTATCTCAGGGAGGGGTTAGGAAAACACCTACCCCCCCCCCCCTTAACCCCTCCTCCTCTCACCTCTCCTCCCTATTACTTTTTGTTGTCTGTCAGTTGTCACCCATTTCCTCCTCACTCCTCGGCCCTCAACTACCCATTAACCCCTCTTTCTTCTCCTCTTACCTTTCCCTCTTCACCCCTTACTCACCTCTCACCCACCCATCCATCACCCTATTTCCTTGCCCCTCACCCACCCATCACCCCACCCATCCATCACCCACCCGTCACCTTCTCTCCTTATCCCTTACCCATTAATCACCCCTTCCTTACCCCTCACCTATCCACCACCCCCTTCCTCACCTCTGTTACGCTTTCACCTTTATAAGCCTTTGATTCCCGATCACCAAACTTACGAGATTAAGTAACTTTGGCAACAGGAAATATGAGGGCGTAGCCAGCCTGCTCCCCCCCCCCCCCATGGTCAACCGGGATGTATTTACTTTTGTTAACAGGAGGATGGGGGGGGGGGGGGGGGTGCGGCGGCCGAGTGGATACAGTACTCGCCTCTGTCTTAAGGGTGTCTGTATTTAAGTTCGATACGCCCCCAGTCGACTCAGCTGGAAATGTGTACTTGGCTTTAGTTGAGAAGCGAAGACAGTCGAGTGAAGTTTCTGCCACAATGCCTCCTTGCGTACCAGTGGTCAGTATTCGGTGTACTTTATCCACACTGCTCGTAGAGGGCTGCCAGAACTATGGAACCGACCCACTTTCCATAAGAGAGAGGGCTGGGGGAAGATAGGCAGGGCAGGAGAGGAGGGAGGAACAAGGTGACAGTAAGAGGAGGAGGGGTGAAAACTTTTTTCCGGGGCTCTTAATTAACGTTTTCTAAAGTAAAATTGAATCTGGGAGTTTTGAGGAGCGCGTGAGAGGCGGCGGTGACTACCCAGAAACATGATACATGGCCCCTCCCTCCCTCCCTCCCTCCCTCCCTCCTTCCTCTCCCTCCCTCCTTCTCTCCCTCCCTCCCTCCCTCCCTCCCTCCCTCCTTCCTTCCTTCCCTTCCTCCCTCCCTCCCTCCCTCCTTCTCTCCCTCCTTTTCTCCCTCCCTCCGTCTCAAAATCATGGTGGAGGAAATTCCCCACTGGACAGAATCTCACTACCAGAGTGATTAAGTGGGTAAAATTTCACCAACTCAGTTTCTTTTCGAGCTTCTTTTCTCTTTTTGGGGCGAGGTACAGTGCCAGGAGGGCCAGATGAGACCTACTCCCCTTCCCCGTGTAGTATTACATAAGTGGTAGCCACGTTACACGTCTCTCAGCACGACTTTTTTATTTAATTATCTGCCTGTTTATCCGTTATATATTTGTACTTCTTTTTTCACTTCTGTTTGAGGTGGATTAAGGGGTGCAGAAACCTTAATCACGCGAAACAAAATTAACCAACTGTTGCAAGGCCAGTGTAGACAGAGAGGAAGGAGCGACAACAAGCAACAGTAACCACAGTTTTGCGATTAACTTTGATCACAATTTTATTATTGTTGTAAAAGATGGAATGAGACATAAATTTGCTACGCTTTTCTTACTCTTCACAGAATTTAGTATTAAGGTCACCCATTCAGTGTACGGGGTTGTTGGAGGTAGAGAAACAACGATACAATAATACTTTCAGAGGTTAAACCTGTCCATCAGTTTTCCTTATGAGTTTGGCCGACAGTCAAGTTTGTAAGAGTGTATTTGTTGACCCGAACCTTCCGTACTTTTGGTTTTTATTCAGTTTATTTTATTTATATATTTTTTTTACTTCAGGGTGTTGGGGTGAGTCAGTCAGTGTGATGTAACTAAGGTCGTCGCGTCCTGCCTTGTTCATCCTATACAGCACTGTGAGGATCGAGATCAGGGACTCTGGTACGAGACGACAGTGGGTGTCTTATGGGTGTAATTTTATAAAGCACTGTGTGTTTGTTTGTGAGGTTGTGAAGATAGAGGTCTAAAATTTGGCACTTGGGATATGCATGGATCCTAGAAGTGTAACGAAGGTGAAATGGGGAGGGGGGGATCCGTAAACCCCCCTCCCCCACCCCCTTCCCCACCCCTTCCCCCATCCCCTCCCCGAAGATGGAACCCTCTTAATTGAAGGAAAAAAATAAATAATTTTTTTTGTTTTTGTTATGAACAGTTGTGGTTTTCAAGATAGACCTAAAATTGGGAATATTATGTAAGTAGTCTCGAGGATTGTCATGACCGCAGTTTTTAACATAGAAAGTTGAAATTTGCTCTGGTTGCTTTTGCATATGTAGTTAATTTCGGCCAAGGATAGAGAAAGACTGTGTGTTTGCACCAATTCTGGTTAATTTTACACTAAAAAAAAAAAATCCGGGCTACGCTGGTTGCTTCAGCTAGTGCATTGATAACTCTCAGATACTTAAATGAACTCGTGAATTTGGAAAAAGAATAACGTGAGTCAGCCATGGCCAAGTGTAGTTTTGTGTAGCCTGGGATGTGACGGCCGGAGCAATAGAAAATATGTAGTGCAAAATCTAGGCGAAGTGGAAACGAGACAAATAACGGAGGGTGTTGAGAGGTAGAGGGTCTGTATGGCTGGTCACCCTCTAGGAGTCTAGGGGCAACAATCACATGATTTACGGCGACAAAAGAGGTTTGGTTGATTCGGGTGGCGGCAAGGGTCTCTGGGACAGATTCAATAACCTCCACAATATTTTCCCCCGTTCATTTTTTTTTTCATGTTCAGTGTTCACAGCCAAGGCGACCGTCGCCGGGAAAATATTTTGAGAGATTTAGGATGAAAAAGTGGAATTGGAAGATGAAGAGGTCGTCCAAATAACATACGGGAAGTCTTGAGATATTGTTGGGGTTTAGGCCGGGCTGGGCAGGAGGGAGAACGACGCATCAAGTCGAACACTCGGAACTAGGAAGTTTGGCGTCAGACCCGAGGGAGGAAGTTAACAGCAGGATGTATATCGGTAAATGGATATCAAATAGAACTACAACACAGGGAGAGGGAGCTAGTGTGTTAGTGTCAGTAGGAGGTTGTGGTAAGACGAGACATTCTCCTACAGTTTAAAGTAACCAAAATGGACGAGCCACTTTCGCTAACATGCTCGACCAACTCTGTACACTGATGAACAAATGCATCCAACGAACTTTGCGGGGGAAGTGAATGCGCGTGTAAAACTGTTGACTTGACAAAACAGCCAGCAGTGTCGGCGCTCCAGTAGACAAATACGAAATCCCTCGTCATGGTGGTCAGAAGTTTTTTGTTTTTTTCAAAGCCATCGGAGCAAACTTAGAAAACTTTTTGTTCGCCAGTGGAAAGTTTGACCCCCAACTGACGAATTAGTGAGTGGTAGTTTGAATATAGGGGTATACTGTACTGAGGGTGGGGGATGAATGAGCCGCGTCCTTTCTACCGTGTGTTCAATATGAAGCCCCCAACTACAGGTGTTACTGCTCCGCTTAATATTGCCCATACCGTGTTTACTGTCCTCCATGTGTGGCGCAGATTATCCTTTTGTGAAAGAATTGGTAAACTCTTAAAGTAGAGAGAGACAAATATGAATAAAGCGACACCATCCTTTCTTGACCTACCATCGTGATCACGCTTCAAGGTTCCTGCGGCTCTAAAAGTGGCCAGTGTGTAATGTATACGGAGACTTAACTTGTGGTCTGTGCTTAGTTTACCTCTGCCTGTGGTTGACATGAAAATGGAAAGAAACTCCAAACAAATTATTAACTTTAGGAAGCCTGGCCAACTTTTTCCATGTTTTATTAAGTTTACATTTCAAGAACTGCCCTTCAAGAAATACGACTCTTGGGAATTAAAAAAATGCGTTACATCATTTGGGTAGACGCTTGTTAAATATACTGTGTGTGTGTGTGTGTGTGTGTGTGTGTGTGTGTGTGTGTGTGTGTGTGTGTGTGTGTGTGTGTCTTCCTCACTACTTCAATCTAGGTTTGTTTACCTTCCCTTCAACCCAACCCAATCTTGCCCACCTCTATCCCACCCTCCAAGTCAGTTTTACCCACCTCGCCCTTCCACCCTGTCGTGCCCACCTCTCCCATTTCCTCTCCAGCAGCAGTTTGTAACTATCGTTTAGAAGTCTCCACAAACTTGGGTACAAAGTTTCGTCATGGTTGACCGGCGGCCACGCTTCCCTCCCTCATGCGAACACAGCAGATGGTCCCCACACCAGCCCTTGTGGTGGTTCAAGGGACTTCCCTCTGAGTAGTGGTGCTTAGTGGTGTCCTCTGGTGGCTAAATGGTGCATCCTGTTGTTAATGGCCACATTTATTGGGCAGTGAGTCAATTGGTGATTTGTGGTGTGTCTTTGGTGGTGGGTGAGGTGACGCCTTCATTTGCTCTTATCCAACTAAGAACTATAAGTCAACTTTGTGTGACAACCAGCCCTCAAGTTTACCCGAGAAGGAGGCCTCGACCACTGCCCACTTCACTACACATTCTTAACTTATTGTACACGCGATTTCTGGCTGATCAAGATACACTTAAGTCACAGTTATCGCACAGCGGCTCGAGGCAGTTATTGGCCAATATGTTAATGAAGTACTTTGGCGTAGAGAAAACGGGTGGTGTTTGTTTACCGGGAGACTTGGCCACATCTTGACATTAACTGAAGGTATATAGACATGCCAGAGTTCTTTTTCATAGTAGTAATAATGACTAGATATAAAACTACAATTCGTGATTATAACAATGACTATATGCTCAAAAAGATTATCAGTAAAAAAAAAATCTAATCGTAGTAATAATGATAAAACTAATATTAGGTGTTGTCTCTCTCTCTCTCCCGACGTCTCATCTGGAATACGTGTTGTTGGTCTCACTCTGGTATAGTGATCTGACTCTGGATTATGACTCAAAAACTCTTCCGTCTCTGTCTCTTTCAGCCTCTGACACTAAGCTGTGACAATTTCCATTATTTGTGTATTAAGTTATTAGTGTGTTAGTAGATTATTAATTCTGGTATCTATGGTCAGTAGTTCTCCCTAGGTGGTTAATACTGTCCTGCTGGAGGTTAATGACTTACTTCCAGTGGTTAATATTGTCTAGCTGATTAATGACTCTTCTTTAGTGGATAAGTGTCACAGAGGGATGGCCGACAACTGAGTAATCTGACTTTTGGTGAGATTAAATTAACTTTGTGCAGTTTGTCGTCGAGATGATAATAGGTCAGGAGGAATGACTTGTGCAAACGACTTAAAGTTTATTAGGTGTTGGGCGCGTCTCTGTTCTACCTGGCTAAAGGCATCACTCCCTTAAGGTTGTCGCCGTAAGGAAGTTGATGCTGTTTTACTTTAATGAACTCTGACTCTGTTATAAACACTGTGATAATGGCGTCAGTGGTTGGTGTGTTCCTGGGGATTACTGGCGTTCATCCGGTGGCTAACAGTGCCTCTCTGGTGGTTGTGAGCGTTCCCATGGTTACCAAAGGCGTCCGTTTGGGCAGTTAGTGGCGTTGTCCTTTTGGTAAGTGATGACGTTTACTTTAGTATTTAATGTTACCCCTCTAGCCATCTTGTTGGGAGGGAGGGAGGTGTTAATGTCGCCTCTCTGTTGGTTACTATCAGCTCTCTGAAGGGACTTTGACTGGTAGGGTCTTCCCGGTAGGTTGTGGTGTCCTTCTAGGGGATGATTAACGCCTGTATGGTGACTGGTGGTTTCTCTCCAGCGGCTAGTAGTGTCCTTCGATGGCTGTTGTCACCTAACTGAACGGCCGCCACCATCCCGAGGACAGCCAGACAGTCAAGAGGCAGGAGTGTGTGTGTATGAGTGTCCGGTAGAATCTGTGACGACGAGTAGTATCAAACTGTGATTAATGGCGCTCCTCTTATCTAATGGCGTCTCTTTGATAGCTTGTGATTTTCTGCTCTGATGGCTATTAGCTCCCTCCCCCCCTCCCCCCCACCTTCTCCACCCTACTTCCTTGGATAGTTAATACCGCCCCTCAGTCTGCTGGCTACCGACACCTGTCTGTGAACACTACCCCAGATTACCTGTGAATTATTGTTAATTGTTTTGTATGTCTGTTTATTGTGGATGAAGCGAGGGGAGTGTAGTGTTGATCCATTAAGGCGTTATCAGCACAGTCATAGCTGGTGTGGCGTGAGAACCTCTCCTCCATTACTCACACATTGTTTACCTCTCGTTGGAGTGGTTCACACGCAGCTGTATACTCACCACTTCCGCCTGTGCCATATGCTGTACCCACGTGAATTAAAGACCAGTGAACTAACAACTTCAATAAGAAACTTCCATACTAAATGACGAGGATTCACTGTGTGTGTGTGTGTGTGTGTGTGTGTGTGTGTGTGTGTGTATGTGTGTGTGTGTGTGTGATGCTGTCAACAGAGGTACAAGTAGATGGCGAGTGTTAGGAGCTCACCTACCCAGATGAGCCTCCAGGTTATTTTTCTCCAATTCCAAGGGAGTCTCCGGACAGCAACCTTCCCTGATGGTGCCATTTACCCACTTCTCTAAGTTAATTGGCCATCAGGTGTACTGTAGTGTCTTGAGGGATGGTCGCTCTTTCTGCACTTTACTTCTGTGGACAGCTCTTAGTAATTTAAATCATTATTCTTGAGTAATTTACATTTTACTTAGCTGTTTTTCATTAAATTAAGTGTGGGAAATGACGTGTCAGAAATTAAATTCATTCACCACTGTGTTTATTTCACCAAGTAGCGATATATGCAAACGTAGTTACTCTCTTGTTATGAACTGAAGACTAATTTGTTATTTTCTTACACCTCTCACCGCAAGATGGTGACTCCTCCCTCACTCTATTCTCCCATCCCTTATCTCTCTTCCCTTCCCCCTCTCTCCTCCTTCTCCCCCTCTCTCCTCCCCCGCTCCCCCTCTCTCCCCCCTTCCCCTCTCCCTGCCCCCTTCCCCTCTCTCCTCCCCCTCTTTCCGCCCCCTCCCCCTCTCTCCCCCACCTCCTCCTACTCCTTCTCCTCCCCTACTCCTCCCCCTCCCCCACTCTTCCCCCTTTCTCTTACCTTCCCGTTATCTCCTTCCCCTTTCCCTCTCTCCTCCCTCTCCCCGTCTTTCCTTCTCCCTCCACCTCTCTACTCCTCCTCCCGCCACTCCTCCCCCTCTCTCCTCCCTAACTTCACATTAATTTGTCCTCCCGCCCCTGACAACGAGTTAGTATTTCTTCCCCTCTCGGGCCGCGGTATAATCATTATATCCTACCATCCTCGATAGTAAGTTGGTGTTACCCTCAATTAATGTCACCACAAGTAGGTATTGTTCCTCCACTCTGGCCACAAATTGATATATCCGTCCACTTCTTTGTGTTTTTCACTTAACCACACTCATCTATCCAAAGGTTACTCAGAGTGGACTTTACATGACTTATATTCACCAGCACTACTACCACCTCCACCACCTCGCAGTGCCCATCTACATCCATACGTCACAACTAGTCCAACCACACACACTGGCCAGTTCCCAGCAAGGCACCAGCTCTTGCCCGGCCCACTCGGCTCGGCCCGACTCTGGCCTCCCTGCCGGCGGGTATCAATCCTATTTCACGTTAGATTTGTCCTCAAATAATAGGATCGGAATATCATATTCCATGCTCGTCCCCTACAGGTCCTCGGCATGTAACTTCATCCAATCCCCGGGAAAAAAATCGCGTCGGGTTGTGGGAGACAGACGCGGCGTACGAGGTCGTGTGTGTGTGTGTGTGTGTGTGTGTGTGTGTGTGTGTGTGTGTGTGTGTGTGTGTGTGTGTGTGTGTGTGTGCGCGTGTGTGTGTGTGTGTGTGTGTGATGCCAGCGTTAATTAATCTCGTTTATTGTCGATGTCCTAATTCACACTCACTCGCAACACTCCATCCACGCATTCTCCATCCATGCCCACTCCCAACACCCATCCACGCCTCCTCCACACACCCATATCCAACGCCTATCCACACTAACGTACCCGCCCATTCACGCTTTCACCGTGTTAGGGCACAGTAGAGAGCGGGGGAGCCAGCCTGTCCACCACAGGTTCCTGGTGACAGCGACGTATGCCAGCGGCGACAATGGCTTGGAGTGGGCGTGTGGTGCCCCGTTTATCCCTCTTTTGTGTGTTTGTCTTGTGTCTCTCCACCAACTCCTTTGTTCTTGTGACGCTCCCTGAGAGACTCTCTGCCACCCACAGTTATTTGTGTGTGCGTGTTTTATTACAACCGGACAAGACGTTCGCTTCTACTCACTTTTACTGCTTGTCTGTGCTTGTCGACTTGCAACATGAATTTACATTTGTAGTTACTGTGCATAAAACAGTAGAGAAACTTTAAGATATAAGGCACCATCCTGCCACTCATTTGTCGGGGTAGAGAGTTAGGTATACACTTATTTGTACGTAAAAGTGTTGATTTGACTACGACTCTCCGGTGGGGAAATCCATCAGCCTCATTAAACACACAGAATCGAATACGACTTTCACCTAGACGCTATAATATTTGCCAGTAAATGAATTGCCTTATACAAAAAAAGATGTTCTTCAGAATATTGTAGAAAAGATCTCTCTTTAAATTATAACCAAGGAGGTGGACGGAAATGGACATTGCCAGGGACGAGTTCCCATCAAAACAATTTTTTTTTACCTCGTGTGTACAGAGCCGCCGGTGTCAACAACATTATAACGGCATTGTGGTGTAATGGATTGCAGGCTGTGCACGTACGTCGATAATAATGAGTGTTGTGGTGCAGTAGTAAGGCTGTGCTTACCACCCCTGGGCCCTGGTTCAGGTTAGAGCCAGGGGGATGTCATGAGCGAATCCTCCCTGTCTGGGTATTAACCAGACCCTGACGCCCAGAAGCCGCGGACTGACTGAACGTTTTATCACAGCCTCATGTCCTGACCTTGGTTGAATACTGTACTTACTGGATACTGACGATTCGTGCAGGATTGTGAGTGACGGCGGTAGGACCACTCTACCTCTACCCATTTTTCAGCTTAATTTCCTTCGCTGTTATATATTTCGTGGTACATAGAATAGTCTGCCCCAGGGAGAGTGTTGTATATTAAAATAGAAGCTCTTCAGCGTTAATAAAAACATTATAAATAATGTGTGTGTCACAGGCTCCAGGCGTGTCTCGTGGTAAGCCTCAACAAGATCTAATTAATTAACCATGACAAGTTTATGTTGCAGTTTTCTCTAGAATCTTTTTGGTAGCGACACGTGATATTGTATCAGGAGGGAAAGATAAAACCGGAGGGGGGGGGGGGGGCTCGGCTAAGCAACATGACAGTGTCACCAACTTGGACCAAACTTGACAGACCTCTCAACAAGTTTGAGGGGCTGTAAAGTTGAGACAGGTGACTTTTATCTGGCACTTATTGCTTCATCTGCACGTCATTTATATTTTATTAACCTCATTTATTTTTCATAAGGCGGAGTTAAACTCTCGTGGAATTTTACGACTCTTTCTCAATATCCGACAGCTCATTCTTCCTGCGACGTGAGCACTTCTCTCCCATGGCGATTCTCTCCCCCAGTGATTCTCTTCCCCAATGCTTCTTCCCCTCAGTGGTTCTCCCCCTCAGTGCTTCTCTTCCCCATTGCTTCTTCCCCTCAGTGGTTCTGCCCCTCAGTGCTTCTCTTCCCCATTGCTTCTTCCCCTCAGTGCTTCTCTCCCTGATCTCCCCCAGTGATTCTCTCCCCCAGTGATTCACTCCCCCAGTACTTCTCTCCCCCAGTGATTCTCTCCCCCAGTACTTCTCTCCCCCAGTGATTCTCTCCCCCAGTGATTCTCTCCCCCAGTGATTCTCTCCCCCAGTGCTTCTCTCCCCCAGTGCTTCTCTCCCCAGTGCTTCTCTCTCCAGTGCTTCTCTCCGACAGTGCTTCTCTCCCCTAGTGCTTCTCTCCCTCAGTGGTTCTCTCCCCTAATACTTCGCTCCCCCAGTGATTCTCTCCCCCAGTGATTCTCTCCCCCAGTACTTCTCTCCCCCAGTGATTCTCTCCCCCAGTGCTTCTCTCCCCCAGTGATTCTCTCTCCCAGTGCTTCTCTCCCCAGTGCTTCTCTCCCCAGTGCTTCTCTCCCTCAGTGGTTCTCTCCCCTAGTGATTCTCTCCCCCAGTGCTTCTCTCCCTCAGTGGTTCTCTCCCCTAGTGATTCTCTCCCCCAGTGATTCTCTCCCCCAGTGATTCTCTCCCCCAGTGATTCTCTCCCCAATGATTCTTTCCCCAATGATTCTCTCCCCCAGTGCTTCTCTCCCCCAGTGCTTCTCTCCCTCAGTGGTTCTCTCCCCTAGTGATTCTCTCCCCCAGTGCTTCTCTCCCTCAGTGGTTTTCTCCCCAAGTGATTCTCTCCCCCCATGATTCTCTCCCCCAGTGATTCTCTCCCCCAGTGATTCTCTCCCCAATGATTCTTTCCCCAATGATTCTCTCCCCCAGTGCTTCTCTCCCCCAGTGCTTCTCTCCCTCAGTGCTTCTCTCCCCTAGTGATTCTCTCCCCCAGTGCTTCTCTCCCCCAGTGCTTCTCTCCCTCAGTGGTTCTCTCCCCTAATACTTCGCTCCCCCAGTGATTCTCTCCCCCAGTGCTTCTCTCCCCCAGTGCTTCTCTCCCCAGTGCTTCTCTCCCCAGTGCTTCTCTCTCCCAGTGCTTCTCTACCTCAGTGCTTCTCTCCTCAGTGCTTCTCTCCCCAGTGCTTCTCTCCAGTGCTTCTCTCCCTCAGTGCTTCTCTACCTCAGTGGTTCTCTCCCCTAATGCTTCGCTCCCTCAGTGCTTCTCTCCTCAGTGCTTCTCTCCCCAGTGCTTCTCTCCAGTGCTTCTCTCCCTCAGTGCTTCTCTACCTCAGTGCTTCTCTCCTCAGTGCTTCTCTCCCTCAGTGCTTCTCTCCGACAGTGCTTCTCTCCCCCAGTGCTTCTCTACCTCAGTGGTTCTCTCCCCTAATGCTTCGCTCCCTCAGTGCTTCTCTCCCCCCAGTGCTTCTCTCCACCAGTGCTTCTCTACCTCAGTGGTTCACTCCCCCAGTGCTCCTCTCCCCCCAGTGCTTCTCTCCACCAGTGCTTCTCTACATCAGTGGTTCACTCCCCTAGTGCTTCTCTCCCTCAGTGCTTCTTTCCCTCAGTGCTTCTCTCCCCCCAGTGCTTCTCTCCACCAGTGCTTCTCTACCTCAGTGGTTCTCTCCCCCAGTGCTTCTCTCCCTCAGTGCTTCTTTCCATCAGTGCTTCTCTCCCTCACAGTATGGCTGTAGATATTTGAAGCATTACAAAAATAAATAAGTTCCAAAGTTAGTCAGACATGCGTTCAATTTTGTTCACTAGTTACATCTGGTGTGATATGGTTTGTACCTAGTGTCGTGTGGGTATTACCTGGCGGACACCTGTAATAACAAAGACATGTGGGTATTACCTGGCGGACACCTGTAATAACAAAGACATGTGGGTATTACCTGGCGGACACCTGTAATAACAAAGACATAAGTAAACTTTGGTGTAATTAGTCGAGATATAATGTTAAACGTAAGCTTCCTATCATATGAACAATAATAGACGCTTATTGGACACGGCAAACTGACTGGAATGTATACACTCTTAATTTTACCCAATTTAACTAAACCCAACTAAAACTATCATACCTCCTCAATATTAACCATAACTAAATTTTCTAAATGTATCTACCGTCATAGTTTAACAAGGTAAGTCACAACTGTACTATTTTAGCGAATGATGGAAAATATATCGGTGAGGGAGTGAGAGTATTCGAATGTTAGTCCGCGTTTGACTGAAATGAATTCTGTGTACAGGTCCCCTACCGCCTCCCGACAGAAGTTGACGTGAGTGTAGCTAGAAATGCGACGGAATTTATTGGTAAAGTTGGTGGTTTTGCTTCCATCTCTCGGGCAGAGTGTGTGCTACATCCGCCATGATTTGCTAGTTTCTCCAGTTGTGATTTGCAGGGTGATGGAGGGATCGTCGCCTCTGTTGGCTCATTAATAATTGCTACTCAACTACACCATTTTTTTTTATCAATTATATCGGAGTTCAGCGGTTAATGGAGTGATAATTTTCTTATGTCAGAAGCTCGATAGTGTGCTAGAGGAAGGGATTAAAATCAATCACTAGGTCTTCAGAACACCAACAGCAGATTCATCTACTTATTTACATTATGATCCAGAGGGCAGACTCACCTAGCGTATGAAAAATAACTTACAAGGTGAGAGGAATGAAGTGTGACAGGCTGTTCGTATATGGTTGTACCCGCCTCGCTGGGCCCCAGTGTTTATCTTTTCCTGTACACATCTCACGACAGTTATGCTCACATTTTTAAAAACTATATAACTTAAATAAAACAAAAATGTGACACTTGAAGTTGCTCACATCTTAAGTTGTCAGGGAACCTACTTCTCAGAGTTTCTTGGAGAGCTGGTTTTCATCTTCTGGGATTTCCAGTCAGCTGGGTTAACTTGAAAGAGCGCGGGGCTGCGTTGAAGATGGATCTTGTGAACGCTTGTGGCAGGAAAGGTCCCGGCCGAGCGAGTGAGTGTCCTCAGGCTTACCGCTGAATGTCCTCTTGGGCGACAGAAATATCGCTCATGCTTTTCAGGTCCAACAACTTCTTTGCAAACCTCTAAGAGGGCAATCAGGGGTCACCTTGGTGTGGCCAAAGTTTGGATGCTACAACGCAGGATATGTCTTCGCCCATAAGGAAGGTGTTGTTAAAGTTGTCTTATCGGGTTATTGGGCTTTATTGTGTGCGTACAGGCGTACTCTACATTAGCCTCACGTAGCTCATTCGATCATTATAACAACATCCTCACTAGGGTGATGTAGTCACAGAACACACCACCGACTGTATGTATTTATCTCTCGTCCAGAGGTGAAGGTACAGAACGTGATTACCCTATAGGAGGTTGGACTAGTGGCTGACGGTCCCATCTGCTCATCTTGGGTCCGAGGGTGTCATCTTGGGTACAAAAGGCTTAGGAGGAGAAATATTGTACAACTTTTAGACCATGACTTCTTCAGTGTGTCACTTCAACTATTCCTGATAAATCAGGTGATTTTTTTTTTTAGTTTAACAAATTTATTGGCAGAGCTTGTAGTACAGTTTGCCTATTCTGAGTAATTCAGTCAGGTCTTGACACTGAGGGTGGTATCACTTGTCACTGTCACGCAGGACAGAGGTTCACACACAAAGAAATACATCATATTCATTAACAACTATAAATGTATAGAGGTCAGATTCATATGGATAATGTCACTGTTCACTGCTATGCAGGACAGAGGTTCGTACACAAAGAGTTGCATCATATTCATTGACAGTACATATACATATATGTAAACACACACACACACACACATATACATACATATACGTATTTACATACACATTTACATGTACACGTACATATACATGCATACACGCACACATACATACATATACGTCGGTCAGATTCATGTGGGTAATGTCACTTTTCACTGCCATACAGGACAGAGGTTCGTACACAAAGAATGCATCATATTCATTGACACTATATATAGGTCAGATTCATGTGGGTAATGTCACTGTTCACTGCCACGCAGGACAGAGGTTCGTACACAAAGAAGGAAATACATCACATTCACCAGCAGCATATATGGGTCAGTGGATCACATACATTGGAGTCATATTCTAATTGAAGACTAATCAGTGTGGGCTAGCAAATTAGGGATAAACAGCAAGAATGTCCTCAAGCACACCTGATTCAATGAAGTAATTACATAGTTCAAGATACAGTAAGTCAGGTGGCCTGAAGTCTTTGACAGTGTCACATTCAATAATATAGTGTTCAAGTGTATGCTTTAAAGGTTTATCACAAAGTTTACATGCTGAGTGTTCCGGTATGGGTACAGCGTTACTAACTTGCCAGATGTGTCTGTATCCTAGCCTAATTCTGGCCACGACTACATCACATTGTCTGGTTCTGTCCTTATGCTGGCCATACCGGTACCTCTTGTCACAAAATTTGTCATATTTACTAATGCTACAACTGTCAGGTCTCTCTGCATTTCTCACTTCTTCTAGATCAGAGTTCATGATTCTGACTTGAATGTTTTTAATTACAGCATTGGACAGACCAAGGTCGCGGTCAACATTTTCTTTCTTACATGCCTCATTGGCCAGTCTATCAGCACGGTCATGATACCTGATTCCATCATGGGACGGAATCCACACAAATTCGATACGAAAGTTGTTCTCATTGGCAGTTATCACATTCCTTTTAATATCACATACAACTTTAGACATAGAACCTGACGGGCTGTTCATTGATTTCAAAGCACTTTGAGAGTCACAGAATATCACCCCGCCTCCATTTTCTTTGAGGTAGTCTGTGGCTAAGTAGATTCCAGTTAGTTCAGTTTGTGTTGTGCTGGCCCAGTTGTTCAGCCTTTGTTTGTTTGACACTATCATCTCTTTTTCTTTATATATTACAATTGCACAGCCTGTTCTACCTGTGTTTGTCTGCACAGAACCATCAGTAAAAGCAGAACATTCACTTGATTTAATACTCTCTATGTGTCTGTTAATAGTTTCTAGTGTGACACATCTCACCACATCGGTGTTTAACATTTGCTTACTACCAACAGGAGTGTAATTAATAGGAACTGATATGTCCAGCCAAGGAGGAATGGCATTAATAGGTTCGTCTGGGGTGATTGGGACATTCAGTTTCAGGAGATCTGCAACACTTTTATGAAGCCACGCCCCAAAGAGAGTCTTTTGTGAAAGGTTGGCGAGATGGTCGGGATTACTTAGATAGAACATCAACTCAGTTTGAGTTGTAGTTTGAGAACTATTGTTCTTCAAAACTTTGACACAAAACATGGTATTAAGTAGGGCTATCCTCTCAGATAGGGAGGGCAGTCCGAGCTCTTTCCTCATGTTTACAATTCTGGTTGATTTTGGGCAACCTAGGATGATGCGCATGGCTTCATTTTGCACTACCTCAAGGCTGTTGAGTTGTTTAGGCGGAATAGTCACAAGATGGAGAGCATGATAGTCAACTGCAGAACGAATGAAGTGAAGATAGAAAGTACGAGCATAGGTGATGTTAATTCCATAGCCCTTGCCAACAAGGGTTCTGAGGGGTTTAATGCGCTGCATTAGTTTGTCACGAAGGTTGCTGACAAAGTTTGCATCATTCACATGAAATCAGGTGAGGAGGGCGTTGTCGCCCTGCCATGGAGGTTCCATTTATAATGTACGTCCGATTTTGCCTGTGAGGACCTGGCGCGGTGACGTGATTTAATTCTCCTCTGTTGTTAAGACCCAGTCGTGTATTTTACATGAGTGGGTTACTGGTACACCGGGTGTGGTGCGAGACATCCCCCATGAGCGTCACGTCTGATGGGGCAGCTGGACAAGAAGGCCTTCACTGATATTTGCGGGTGAGACGTGCCTTGCCTGGTCAACACCCCCAGACACTGTCCTCCACAGCCGCCTGACATTGTCCTGCTACAGAAAGAGCAAAGTTGAACATTTGTTGGTCTATAAATCTGGACTTGTCCGAGTTTATCTTTCTCAGTGTTTTAGCTTTCTTGTTATAACTATCACCTCTTCTTAAATGCCTGTTTTTTAATCTTGTATTAATTCTTGACCCGTCTCCATCTGTTTCCTTGATTGTCTTCTTCCTCCGCACTTCCTCCCCTCGTGTCTGACCCTCTCGTACACCATTTCCTCCTTCCATCTTCCGTTACTACTTTTACTATTGTTCCCATTTCCTTTTTATGCTCTCTTCCGCGTCTTCTCCATCTCACCACTTTCTTGTCCTTCCTCCTCATCTCTGTTCTTTCTCCCTGTTCTCTCTCTTTTTCTCACTGGATTTGTATATCTTCCTGTTCCTCCCTCCCTCCCTCCCTCCCTCCCTGCCTCCCTCCATCCCTCCGCTCGCCACTACTCCCGCTCTCTGTCCTCGTTCTCAAGCAGGGAGGAGTGGCGGCCCCCGGGCACCACACACACACTCTCACTCCTCCCCAGGCGCTGGGGCACTCTCAGTGCCTCTCACAACACCAATCAAACGGAGATAGACTTGACAGAGTGCTATCCATAGCCGGAATACAGGTAAGAGTGTGGAGATGGAATTTTGCAGGTGGGTTGGTGGATGGCTGTGAGTGTGTGTGTCGGTGTGCTCGTGTTGTTCATCACACTGACGTGACTGAAGACTATTCTGGAGAAGGATATGCTGCCAATATATCCAGATTTTTATTTTATTTGCTGGAACTTTACTGCACATATCCAGAGCTGTTTAGAACAAAACATGGCGCTTGATCAATTCTTTTTCGGGTGTCAGTAAGTACTGTATAGAGACGCAACCTCCTAGGTAAGCTGCTCCGTACTTCAACAGTAGGCAGTGAGTTGTTTTGTTACAGCATGGCGTGCGGACAAACCTTTGAATAGCTTAAGATAAAGATATATGTTATTGCTATCATGAGTCCTCTGTCCTGGCATCCCCGACATAAAATGAAGACCAATTTCAGTAGAGATTAATTCCCGAGGCCATCTTTTGGCTCTTCGCCTTGTGGATGTTTCATCTGAGACACTAAAATCAATGAACGTGTTTAACCTCACCTACCGACAGAAGAGATGAACTACCTCTCCCTCCCTCACTCTAAACAAGGAAGATACATAAACATACAGTACGTCACATTTCATCTCCTAAGTCACTGACCACGAGCCTAAAGACTTCTTAACTTACTGTGAGTAAGGATTCATCATTCCCGAGCAGACATGGTGACTGTGTACTGGCAATGTTATTCTGTGTAAGAGATAACACTCGTCACTAATTTTTATCATCTTTATCGTGAATTTAGTATTTCGTGAAGACCATTTTGTGCCTTTCGCGACATGCTTCCGTAAACTGTCACGAATCTTAAATATCTTGGCCGAAATATTAGGACTCATTTTAGGATCTCTCTTTAATAGATCGTCTTCTGTGTTAGTCTCAACAGCTTAACGAAAGATTATTGACAGTTCGCTGGAAGACATTTGATGATTATTACGAAAAATATTGAAGAAGGGGAAGGAAGGAGTCGGGGCTGGGTGTTGAGCGAGATTGATACAGTAGTGCCGGAAACTTTTGGGGCGATGAACCAGGTTTTAGGGAGTTGTCGGGACCTAAAGGAGCTGATGACACTTCCACCATCACCCGTGTGTCGTCTGTAGCTATCCATTAACGTATGATTTTATAATACGGGAAATATTAGTGATTAGCGACCATGTTCGACGCGCATCACGGGGAAAAAAAAGACGATTAGGATGGTATCTTTATTGTTAAGAATGATGTGGGTCAGGTATCTATAATTATCCGTGAATAACTTTAAATATCCGTGAATAAATTTAAATATCCGTGAATATCTTTAAATATCCGTGATTAACTTTAAATATCCGTGAATAAATTTAAATATCCGTGAATAACTTTAAATATCCGTGAATAAATTTAAATATCCGTGAATAACTTTAAATGTCCGTGAATAACTTTAAATATCCGTGATTAACTTTAAATATCCGTGAATAACTCTAAATATCCGTGAATAAATTTAAATATCCGCGAATAACTTTAAAATTGACCTTAATTGTATAGTATGATAACCCTTATTTACACCAAACCGATCGTGATTAATATTAACCCTTGAATATGATGACTTAACTCTTTATTGACGGAGGTATAATCAGTCATCCTCACGGGGTTAACCTATCATCCTACATTAATTAAACCATTATCTTAAACGTGTTTCACCATCATCTTCTTAGATCCTTGTTCCCTATAGGATTAACCCCCTGAGTACAATATAATCCTTGTGGTTCTAGAGTACGATGTCTTAACCATTTGCCTGTGATGACTTGTTTCCCTGAGTACAACAATAACAATGTACAGGACTAACGAGCTATAAATCCACCTAACCTAACCTAACCTAACCTAACCCACATTTAGGTCTTGAGTTTTAAATATGTCAGTATGTCAGTAAGTTCTGTTGATATATTTAGGCATGTCTACCAACTGTTACCCTTCAGAAAGTGCGTAAGAGTTTTTGATATTTTTTTTTGTACATTGAAAATATTGTCTTGTACTGATGTGCCTAAGGAAGATAATAGAGGGACTTGATTGTAGACTTATTGATTTTATTTATTGTCCACAGGTAAGTAGTGCAGCCTTGACCACCAGGTAGGCCTACTGTCCTCGATCACGACCACCAGGTACTGTCCTCGGCCACCAAGTACTGACCTTGGCCACCAGGTACTGTCCTCTACGCTTGGTACTGTACGTGTGTCGTGCTCCCTCCTCCTCCCTCCCTCCTCTCCCCCTCCTCCCTCCTCTCCCCTTCCTCCCTCCTCTCCCCCTCCTCCCTCCTATCCCCCTCCTCCCTCCTCTCCCCTCCTCCTCCCTCCCTCCTCTCCCCCTCCTCCCCTCCCTCTCCTCCCTCCTCTCCCCCTCCTCCCTCCTCCCTCCTCTCCCCCTCCTCTCCTCTCCCCCTCCTCCCTCCTCTCCCCTCCTCCCCCTCCTCCCTCCTCCTCTCCCCCTCCTCCTCCCCCTCCTCTCCCCCTCCTCCTCTCCCCTCCTCCCCTCCTCCCTCCTCGCCCCCTCCTCCCTCCTCTCCCCCTCCGCCCTCCTCTCCCCTCCTCCTCCCTCCTCCCTCCTCTCCCCCTCCTCCCTCCTCTCCCCCTCCTCCCCTCTTTCCCCCTCCTCCCCTCTTCCTCAAGGGGTTAAAGAGATCACTTCAGGAGATCGGAAGTTAACATGACACTGGTTTAAGGGTTTTATAGTCACACACACACACACACACACACACACACACACACACACACACACACACACACACGTACCGTAAAAGTATCTTACCAACTTTGAACCTCTGAAATGACGCCTTAAAACACAAAGTTCCTTCTTCTAGTCATCTAAATTGCATTGAGCCGAGATTTCACCTTGACCTTCAGCAAAGTTAAAAAAAAAAGTTTGTGTTTTCCTCTCTTTGTGTATCATTCAACACACCTCTGCAAAGTTTTTTTTAATTTCGCCTCACACTTTTGTATGAGGTGTTGTTGTGTAGGTTTGTGTGTTTGTGTAAGGCATTGGTGGTGTATTGTCGTGTGTGTGGGGGGGGTGGGGGTTGCGGGTCATTGGTCGTGAGTGGTTAATTATGCTGGGGGATAGTTGGGTCACTGGACTCTGGAGGGTTTCGCACCTTGTCACATTACAATGGTGATGTTCCGACGAGAGCTGCAACCCTCCACCCCTCCCCCCCCCCCACCCTCCCTTCACGACAGGTCACATAGGGTCAAGCCAGTCCAAGACAAATTATACAGCCAGGTCAGGTCGTATTAGATCAACTTGACTATTCTAAGTTATATAAATTAATATAAAAATGATGAAGTAAATCACAAAGCCAGGTCGGGTCGTATAAGCTGTGTCAGGTCATCCAGTCCATGTGATGCCTGGCCGTAAATATTGGATCTTACGAGGAAAAGTCAACACGTAAGAAACTCTTGTCTTACTTTATCTTCCCATCCATAAGTTCTTGTGTAGGTGTTGTCTTATTATTTTTTAGTATGGTTTATTCACACACTAGACAAGAACACAATAATTCTTATATGGTAAACAAAAAAATTGAAGCAGCATCACACACACACACACACACACACACACACACACACACACACACACACACACACATCAGGCTCTTGGTAACATTGACAACTTGGTAATTAACAACATTTTAACTCATGATGCAGGTGATCATCTTTACTTAATCCTACACCAGGAAGCACAGCCAACCTTTACACATCATGCGTCTTGTAGTTGGAAATCTCTACATCATATCGTATTAAGTATTTGATAACCTTTACAGCATCCTGCCCAACCATTACAGTAGTTGGTAATCTTTTTAACGTCATAATTAAGGTAATACAGGTAGTCTTTATAATGTCTTGTATCATAACAGGCCTTAATAACACCATTCATTTGTTGATATCATCATACATGAAACTGGGTGAGGTAGTGTCATTATACATCTGGAACCTCGTGTAGCCCAAGTAAATTTATACAGTGAGGGAGTTGGGAGGAAGTGTTGGCAACTTGAGAAGAATCGTTTATCAAGTACTTCAACAGAGATTATATGTCTGGCAGTGCTGGCAGTCTTAACATCTGGCCTCGTGTGTCACTCTCTTGATATCATCATAGGTCAGGCAACACGAGCGACTTCAAGATATCTGAAAGTAAATAGTGAGAAGGAATTCACTTGTTTCTGATTAGTTTATACTTTTATAAGCACCTTAACCCGGATCTCGGTAGTTCTAAGATAAATAACTAAACAGGTATTTGAGAATAGTTAAGAGTTAATTTCTTTGCTATCAGAAATCATTTATGGTGAGAGCCTTGTTGTTATAGTGGGTACTGTACTTAAAGAGATCCTTCAACTGAGAGGATACGTTTTCATGTGTTGCTCCACCCTGATTGATCACAGCCAGAACCACTCTCCCAGTATATAAAAAAAATAAAAAGGTTTTCTTTAATTTTTACACTGGGTAGGTTCCCATGGTAGATTCCCGGAGCTGTGATAAAAATTACGGCATCTGCAAATATGGGTCAGTGAGTGTGTGGTCGTATCGGGGTCAGGAATGAAAGCAAGTGTTTTCTTTTTTAATAATAACTATGTGTGTTGTGCAGGAACTTACTGGGGAAAACAATGTTCAACTCTATCATTAATTAGAATTTATCCACTTGTATTATGTTGAGAACAACCAGACAGCACCGCACCAAGAAATTTAGCAAAAATGCAAAATGTGAAAAAGTTTTTGTTCTGACGCCTTACATTGCCGTGATTGCTGGACTCGATTTCTTCTTGAGTTGATGCTTAAACAATAAAAAAAAAGTAGCTTCTGTTGCCAACACGACGACGTAATTAATGCTCGTATGTAAGTTTAAGACATGCGTGACAACAGATCTTAAAAAAAAATAAAGAAAATTCTCAAAGAAGATTCCTCTGATTATTTTCGCCAGTGGACTCGCTGGTGAAACTTGGGGAAAGGTTTACGAGGTTCAATATATTTTATGGGAGCATTTGAGAGTATGGCTGGAAAAAGTGTTTCCTGTGACACCTTCAGGAAAAAAAAGATTTAGTAGTCAAACTAAATGCTTGACTGGTGTCCACATAATAAGCGCCCCCGTGACCAACTACTGTAGGTGTGTATAAGTTATGTTGTTTCTCTCCAACACTTTACTGAACATATTAGGTGTTACAAATGGTTAAATACCAGTAGACTGTGTAAACGTTCACTCTACCCGTACACACAGAGACTCGAACTTTGAATCCCTGCCACCACCCAAGCTATTTTTAATGATGGATGTTTTGCTGGATTATGTAACGGCCTCAGTTGTGACACAAAACTTTAGGTTGTAATTGATGAAATTAACACTGCTGCCCCGAAAAAGTCGCTGAAGAACAAGTTGACGAGGAAATTAATATTCTTACTGGACGGTCAGTCAGACAGAACTCTTACAAGAAACAGCATGTGTTGTTTATATAAGTTTGGCATGAACTTCCAGCAGCATTAATACAAATTGAACCATTGTGCAGTAAGCCTCGGTAGCAACAACATTTTCTCTCGATATAAGTTGTTTAGTCCCCCTCAGTGTTAGGCAGCGTTGGCCACTCTCAACAACCTTAATGTGTGTAGTAGCGTCATAATATCTCCTGGTACTTTATATCAGGACCCTGGGTGGCACTTTGGTCAATATTTTTACCAGTAACAATCTACATTAGGCAAGTCGTATTTTCTTAAACTTGCCAACTTTCCCAGAGCCTCCAGACGAGGATAAAGGTGACGGGACGTATCTCATGAAGATATCACTACTTTGTTCAGTGTGAATAACGGATAATTTGGTAACTCGTGTTGGTTTACGAGGGATCGATGCTTTCTCTTGTTCTTGTAGTCTCGCTTCACCAAAAGAAGTAATTTTGTTTCGTCTCTTCATGAAGTGCGCTGGTCAACATCAGGTTGGGAGAAGCGGGGACAGGTTGGGAGGAGAGGGGGGGGGGGGCTACCCGGCACGTGTCGGAGTCTTGCCGGAGACAAATTAGTCGGGGTCCAAACATCAGCGCGATGACGGAAACAAATGAGTTACGAATCTGTGTCAGCGGCGTGGCTTTAACCTTGGTATTAAACTGGGCCCTTGTGTGTAGGATTACATGACCTACTGTATTATTAAACGTACTGAGTTTTCTGTAACATAAATGTTTATTTATTAATTTCAAATACAAAATGCGGAGGTATTATATAATCATTTGTGATGTGGTTTCTACTTGTATTTCTAAAAAAAAAATCCTAAGTGTTTTTCGATATAAGTGCATTGTGGATTCAATACGAATAATACATCTTAGCTCACTTGAGTGTTGGAAATAAACCACAATGCAATTCTAGTTCAATAACTCCCCCTTAAATTGTTATTTAATTGTGCCAGAGAGAGAGAGAGAGAGAGAGAGAGAGAGAGAGAGATATCAGTGGGAGGTGGAGGCCGGGGTCAGGCGAGGGTCGGGACGAGTCGCCTCAACAAGTGGCTCTTGGCACCGTCTCCTCGTCATCAGGAATATTTTGTGGCTTCCCAGGGGCACGACCTGTGGAGTGGAGTACACGAGTGGGAGAGGGATGAAGTGGGCAAAGTGGGAGGTGAGAGGGCGGAGGGGTAGTTATAGGTGCGAGATATGCGGGAGAGAACTGAGAAAAGGAGAAAGATGAGGAAGGAAATGCGAAAATAAGGAGGGTCGCGGTGAAGGTGATTAGGTGAGAGAGATCAAGAGGGACGGAAGAGGAGGAGATGATGAGAAGAGGGGACGAGGAGTAAGGAAGTGTGATAAATTGTATGAGGGAGAAGCAGTATAATGTAAGTTTTAAAACGGAAGAGTTAAGGAAACTCTCATTCACAAAAGGAAAACAACTTGTATATATAACACAAGGCCTTACATAGATCTTGTCGTGTGTAGAGCTTGTCGTGTGTAGAGCTTGTGTGTAGAGCTTGTCGTGTGTAGAGCTTGTCGTGTGTAGAGCTTGTCGTGTGTAGAGCTTGTCGTGTAGAGCTTGTGTGTAGAGACCGTCTTATACAGAGTTTCTGCCATGTATAAAGTATGTGCTGTGTGTAGAGCAGTGACATCCATAGCTTTTGTGTCAGTATACTTTAGACCTTTACATTGTTATATTTGAGAAGTTCTACTTGTCCAAGATTCCTTCCTGAGTTTGTTTATGTCGGCGGCACATACTGTACAGTGACCAAAAACAAAAAAGTGTTGCGAATCTTGATAGTTATAACCTGGAAGACTAAAGGGGTCACTTCAATGGGCTCAAAATATTGACACAGCACTTCTCTGTGTGTTTAACCTCTTGGCTAGGCAACCATAATGATGCAGGTGATTGTTTTTCCCTCCCTTATGACGGTGGTCTTTTTAAAACCATCCTCAGCACATAAAACGAAATGAGTGGAGACCACAATAGTGGCGGGTTTAATGGTGTTCCAGCAGACAAAATGAGGTGTACTTTGTGAAGACATAAACCAAAGACTCTCAGCTCTAATGTTCCTTCTTACTTCACGACCTTTTCTCCTATTCTTCCTTATTACCTGAATCTCCACTCTAGCGTTCGTTATTTACCTGCTATGTGTCTTATTGCATAAAAATAACCGCGTTATTGCTCCTTATTGTCAAGGATCTCCTTTGTAATTTTCCTCATTTATTACCCAATAATCTTCGCTTTGATATGCCGTAGAATCTTTACTGGCAACAGGAGGCTGCAGTGTTAGTAAATAATTAACTTACGAATTGGTTCACAACTAGACAGAGAGTAATACAAGGCTGTGTTCTCTCTCCAACATTGTGTAATATATATTCAGAATTCTTAATGAGAGAAGTTATAAGTGATAATGAAGACTAAAAGTTAATGGTAAAGTAATATGCAGATGACACTGCTCTTATTACAAATAGTGAAGAGGCATTCTGAAAACTCGTTAACATGTACTGTAAAGTGGAAAAAGGTGAAAAATAAGGTTTAAGAGTTAATGCTGTAAAGACTAAAATAATATTTTTTTCTCTCCAAATTTAGAAATAAATCCTAAAATAAAAGTTATAATTGGCAACAGGGAACTTAAACAAGTGGCAAATGTTTGTGTATTTGGGAAGTTACATTAGTTGTAATGGTAGATGTACGGGAGAAATCAAAACAAGAATAGGGCAAAAAAAAAACCCAGCTCTTAATAATCAAAAACACCCAATGAAAAGGGACATTAACTTCAATTTGAGAAAAAGCTGCTGGAAAGTTTTATGTGACAAGGACTGATGTATGGGTCAGAAGCGTGGACACTTTCAGTAGACACCAGAAAGAGGTTGGAGGCCTTTGAAATGTGGTGTTATAGGCGAGTGGTAGGAATATGCAACACTGACACTGGCAGGAAAATAAATGAAGAAATACTAAGATTAGCAAAAACTTAAAGTGAAATACTTGAAATGTACAGAAAAAAATGAGATACTCCGGTCATATAATTAGGAATGAGAGAATAATAACATAGATATTAATGGGTAAAGTTGAGGGTAGGAGGGCCAGGGGAGGGCAGAGACCGGGATGAATGAATAAAATTAAAAAATGGGTCCCCAGAGATATACAAACCTTTGAGGATTGTTAAAAACAGCCCAAGAACGATTAGTGTGGAGGACTGTGGTCGTCAACCCCCTGATATCAGGACGGTTCTCTGATTGATTGCTTATTTAACAATTTTTTTATTACTGTTTCTCATTGCCTAAGAATCTCCGCGTTAATGTTCCTAATATTCTGATAAACACCGTAAACAAAAGAAGCGGGAAACCAACGACAATGTAAACAAATTTCACTGGAGGCAAGTGCCGCGTCACCCGGTGGAACTGTGTCAGAGATGAGACCTTGACCCCTGGCCTTTAAACTCTTGAAAAAATAGTGGCTTTCGACATTGTCCACATTAAGATCAGTTATAGACATTACTGGTCTTCTCGTTCTTGAAATATGCTGCTGACAGACACGACTTTGTTATCGGGAGTGATTGATAGCTCGTCCTGTTTCTCGTCTTGCCCAGCTTAGCGTATCTGAGGTTCACACACCACACCATAGTTTGTTAGTGATGACAAGCAGGAGCCAGACCGATATTCAGGAAAGCTGTGACTGAAACACCGATATACTGTATAGAGTTATTAGAACGAACGTTATCTATATTTAACCGAAATTAAATTCTTTAGTGAACCTGTTCAAATTAACCGAACCTAATTTATACTAGTCAAACATTTTACCTAACCAAGTTGTAACCTTATTTAACCTGACTTATCTATTCTGGTCACACATAGAAACCTTACCTAGCCTAAGCTTATTTGAGACTATGAACTGTACTGCACTACTGTTGTCTCTTATATATGTACAGTTTTGTGCATATTAAGTAAATCTTCTTCCCTCTAAGTACCTTCATTAACAGGGTACAATATATCACGTAGAGTTGCCAAGTGTCTTCAGAGGGATTGATTGAGGTGAGGAACATCTGTTGGCTGTCGATGATGTGCAAAGACACACACACACACACACACACACACACACACACACACACACACACCTTGCAGAGGCATTACCCATTACTTGAATTCCAAAACTTCAGACATATTTTATCAGTTTTAAAAATGAATTAACCACTAATTAAATCTTTAAGCTACAAACACGCATTTTGTCAGTTTAAAAGGATATTACCCATTAATTAAATCCTTAACCGCCAAACGTAACCTTTTTGCAAGTTCAACCAAATTAAAACCGTAATCCCCTTCCCCAAATCTCTCTTTAAAGAAAACGAGAGATGAAGATATCCGGACTAACTTATTCAATATCAGCTAAACCCTCGGCCTCCAGTCACCTCCTTCCGTAAATTAACAAAATATTCATCCACTATCCCAAGCAGCGTCTGAGCCAACGAGAGGAACCCCGGGACATCTGCTAGTGACGTGACGATGATGTGAAGATGGAGGGAGGGAAAACACAGGAAACATTTTACCTCCCCAGCCATTACTAGAGTCTTTTGTTTACTTTGACAGTCGATTTCTTGATATGAATAGGCACGGATCATTCACTTGTCCGCCGCTGAACGTAATTAAGAGTGCGTCGCAGTAAGGTAGGGGGGCTGGTGTGTCTGCCTATAAGGGGGTGTTGTAGGAGGGGTGTAGTGCTTGTAGGATGCGTGTAGAGCTTGTTGTAGGAGGGGTGTAGTGCTTGTAGGATGCGTGTAGAGCTTGTTGTAGGAGGGGTGTAAAATTTGTAGGAGGGGTGTAGTGCTTGTAGGATGCGTGTAGAGCTTGTTGTAGAAGGGGCGTAGAGCTTGTTGTAGAAGGGGTGTAGAGCTTGTTGTAGGAGGGGTGTAGTGCTTGTAGGATGCGTGTAGTGCTTGTTGTAGAAGGGGCGTAGAGCTTGTTGTAGAAGGGGTGAAGTGCTTGTTGTAGAAGGTGTAGAGCTTGTTGTAGGAGGGATGTAGTGCTTGTAGGATGCGTGTAGTGCTTGTTGTAGGAGGGTGTAATGCTTGTTGTAGGAGGGTGTGGGGCTTGTTGTAGGAGGGATGTAGGGCTTTTTGTTGGAGGGTTGTAGAGCTTGTTGTAGGAGGGATGTAGAGCTTGTTGTAGGAAGGGTGAAGTGCTTGTTGTATGAGGGGTGTAGTGCTTGTTGTAAGAAGGGTGTAGAGCTTGTTGTATGAGAGGTGTAGTGCTTGCTGTAGGAGGGATGTAGAGCTTGTTGTAGGAGGGATGTAGAACTTACCAGCCTCGATATCTCCCCTGCCTCGCCAAGTACCATGCCTCACCACCTACCCTGCCTCACCACCTACCCTGCCTCACCCCCTACCCTGCCTCACCCCCTACCTTGCCTCACCCCCTACCCAACCTCACCACCTCCCCTGCTCATGCTAACGTGACCTGCCTCGCGGAAGATGTTGGCAAGGTATAGGATGAACGTGGAAGATATATACCCATTTTTTTTCTCCTCGTCTTGAGCCATGGAGGTACAAATATTTGGGAATATTTTTTATTTTATTTTTATTTATTTATTTTTTATTTATTTTTTTTAAGAATTTGAACCCTTTGTGCCCAGTAAGATATGATGGTGGCGACAATGGCGGAAGACCAGATTGCACGGTAAGTCTTTCATGTCAAGACAAAGGCTGGAGGCAGGAGAGGAATGTCTGGGGTGGAGAGGAGAGACGGAGGGAGGGAGGGAGGGAGGGTGACCAGTGGTGGTGAGGCAGGTGTAGGGGACATCAACACACACAAGGAAGGTAAAGGGTTTGGGATGAGTATGAATAACATTAAAGAGAACAGTGTAAGAGCTGACAAAGAGTGGGTGGGTCGCGTACGGCAGACGACCTTATACTATAACGTACGGGTTTGGACACACACACACACACACACACACACACACACACACACACACACACTGATTGATTGATTTACACGAGAATTAACTATGTTGACTAGAATCGTGTATGAACCTCCAGACCTTGAGAGATCAGATGCAGTGATGACAAAACGGGTGGCATGTAATTGTAGTATAGCAAAGTACTGAGTCTATACTTCCTTCCTTCCTTCCTTCCTTCCTTCCTTCCTTCTATCTGTAACACAATAACTCTACGAATTACACTATAAGATAATATATCCTTTTGCCTTGAGACGAGTTCGCTTTTCCGTATATATCAACCATACTTATTATTTACGGTCCTTCGAACACGTTGCGTCTCTTACGGTACAGTACGTGGGGCGAGGCGTCCGTCACTATGTACCGTCCTTGTTTTATGATCTAACATTTGTGATAAGTTAACGTTTTAGGATTCGTTTGTTTGTGGAAAGTATTGTGATTTTTAGATGGGGATTCGAACCCATGTTTTAAGCTTGTGGAGCCTAGTATGTGAGTCAAGGAAGCCTCGAGGACGCGCGCCATGTAACCAAGGATTGTGTTTGGACGGCAGGACCTCAGTTGATGATCTCACTCACAGGGTTTGGTCTCTTGGTAGTAACTCTTTGGTGTTTATTGCGTTGACGGAAGAATCTGCTGTAGTTTGCTCTGCTGGACTACCAAAGGAATTAATACTTATCCTGTAGTCTTTTAGGTAGACAAACACATTATTTATTTACAGCTACACATAAACAACAACAGTGCAGATCATAACGCTGAGGAGGCTGTTATTTATACGACCACGGAACAATTAGACGGAGGCCTCGTTGTTATATCTGTGACGTCACCGATTCATAAGTAGAAGTGATAACAAGATGCAGAGGCTCGCGGCACCTTCTAGTGTAGGTGGTGTTGAGTACAGGCGGCTGGTGTGGGCGGCAGCAGCAGACCCTCACGACCCCGCCGGTGGTCTGCTGGAGGAGGTCACAGCAGACACTCAATTGTGGTCCTGATATCTAATTAGCAAATGTGATGGCTGCCAGTTAATGGAAATCCCGGCTGGTGGCAGCAAGCGCGTGTAGGGGCAGACTCGCAAGATGATGGCAGCTTGGGGTCATGGTGGCAGCTGATGGCGAGGGGGGGGGGGGAGATGGACTCAGCCTGGGGATATGGTGGCAGAAGAGGGGAGGATGGATTCATCCGTGGGGGATGCTGGCAGGGAAGGTGGTGGCAGCAAATGTTGGATGATGGCAGGGGGGGGGGGGTGGAGTCAGCCTGGAGAGATGGTGGCAGCAGATGGTGGGAGGTGGCAGGAGGGGGGCGTGTGTGGAGGCCCGGGTGTCCGAAGTATCGATTGAGACAGGCGGTGCATCATCGATAAGAGCTTGGGAGGGGAAGGAAGGCCCCGCTGCCTTCCTTGGGACGACCCCGCTGATAAGATGGGCGCCCTGGGGAGCCCTGGGTCATCCCCGCGCCTTCCCTCCAGGCTCCTCCCTTTCCCTCCCCCAGCCTGCAACACAGCCTCAACCCGTACCGCAGCCCCATCCTGTACCTCACACCCAGTCACACCCCACCCTCAGCCCTCAGTCAGCCCCCACCTCCAATCCTAGCCCTGGATTTCAGCCCCACCAGACCCACTTTCAGCCACATCCTGTATGCTATTACTGCCACGATCACAGCCTTACTGCCATAGATCCTCCTCCTCCTGCCATGGTGTCTCCCTCTTCCTACTTTACTCTGCTGCAATATGCCACAATGTTACCACCTTTCACCCTCACCCAGACATAGTGGTCCTACTTTTGCCTCAGCCCTCCCTCCCTCCCTCCCTCCCGACACGCCCCCCCCCCCCCTCCCACCCTGGCATAGAATACTCCTCCCGGCCACTTTTTTTTTTAACCCATCCTTACATGACGCAGGTGTCCTCTCCCACATGTACTCTCTCAGGACTTGTTCCATCAGTTGGTGGAGGAGGTGAACCAGTAGTGTGTGTGTACGGTGTACCTCCCCAACGTTGTAGGTTCCCCAGTAGCAAGGTTTGGTAATTTAAATTAAGTCGATATGAATAACTGATTAAAATAGTGATACAGTTCAAACTCTATTAAAAGAAAATAATTGATATAAGTGATTATTATTATTTTTTTTTAATGTATCTGTTAATCAACAATGTAAGCTTTCACAACAACTTGTTTACAATGTATTTTGAGTGTTAGGATACTTGCTGTCACTTTTTGCCATATACGGTACAATGAACTGCTCCAAATGCTCTTTACATGATGGCCACTTAAACTGACTCATTCACTGACGGAGAAGAGTTGTTGCTGATGAATACACTCTCTCATTAACTGCGGTGAAATAATGTGATTAACTCGCCCTAACTGTGACCGAGATATAATTGGTTCCATACGAGTAACTCCCACGTGATTTACATTTACCTGAAAGCAATGATGAGGACCTTATTATATGTTGTAAGAAGAAGTAGTGATTGATTCCTTCCTGCAGCATCTCATCATTACAGTGCGGCCATTACCAGTTTTTTACTACAGCATCATTATTGTCCGGTAGTAGTAACCAGCCCGGTAATGTTGTCTTCCCCGGTAGTGGTCGTCACGGGGAGGCCAGACAAAGCCTTTGGCCGGAGTGTCAGAAAGCCTGCAGGAGGATCAGGCCACTGGCGGTGTGTGACGCCTCTCATCTTTCCGGCTCAGGTCCATCGTGTTACTGTC